>JAGIQG010000031.1:9480936-10680936 GCA_024679065.1 Sphyrna mokarran
CCAGTGGAAAAGAACCAAGATAGAAAGTGACTGACAAGCTTCAACCTACAAAGAAAAATTAAACATTTTACAAGACAATGTTTATTCACCTCAAATTAACAATGAGCTTACCAAAGATACAAGCCACAAAATAAACATTCAATATTTCTCTACCAGTTAGTCATCTGCCATGTGCAAATTTCCTGCTCAGATTAAAGTCATATTGAAAAATTAGTAGAAGTTGTTTTGCACTAATGCAGCCATTTAAAGAGGTAAAGTTTTAAACTTTTAGTCACAAGCAAGACTTACACGTAACTACAATGAAGTGACTGAAATTCCCTTAATTGCCACATTCCGGCACCTGTTTGGGTCAATGCACTAAACCCGCACCTCTTTGGAGTGTGGAAGGAAACCCATGCAGACATGGAACACAACATGCACACTCCACACAGATTGATCCAAGCCAGGAATCAAACCCAAGTCCCTGGCACTGTGTAGGTGCACTGTGAACCACTGTACGGCCTGTATTTCAGAGGGGATTTGATGGCGGGTGGGCGGTGGGGGCAACAAATAATGCAAAGAAAGTAGTAAACTAACCAACTAATACAATATCAAGACTAATAACAAGTGATCTCTTTACAACAAGAGATGCATTGCAAGTTATCTAGCAACATTCTGGGGGCTTCGCATGTTGGGCCAACACTGAATGCGATGATTGAATGGACAAACTCAATACAAGATTAAAGAGTAATAAGATAATGCCTCTCCCAACCCTGCTCTTTTCCCTCCACCACCCCAAGACTTGCCTCAGACATAAATTCATTTACAATCAATTGAGTGATCTGCACATTTGAAGAAAATGAGAAAGCAGAAATGAGAGAAAAGAAAAAATGCCAGTCCAAAGCACATGGGATAACCAATGCTCGGAGTAAGCAAGTTCAGTGTTTTCTACAATAACATACAGAAAGACAACTGCTCCTCTTTCAAACTCCAAGCAACAAGCTAAATTTCTCATCCAACATCCATGCAAATTTCATTTCAACAAGTAGAACTGCAAAACCAAGGTCCATCTGTTTTACCCTTTATCTGTTTCACAACTAACTAAGCTGTGCAACACAATTGCAATGGAACAGTTGACTAATCACCACAATAGATCTCCCACCAGTGTACAATAAATCCAGACCAAACAAGGAACCGGGGATGGGGGGCAGCTTTGGGCACCAAAACTCCAACATCATACCAGTGCCTCCCAAACTTGCTGCCGATTATTCATTTGTGGAGTGAAATTTCATTCTCTTTTCCCAAATGATTATCTGCTGTTACTTACCACAGATTAAGATTTGCACTGACATCATTTTTGGAAGTCACAGACTGTAAATTGTTCAGTAATAGGTGACTGTCTCAGCTAAATGCGTGACAGAATGTGGATGACTCTCAATGGCTCATGCCATTTCTGTTATCACTATGCAATTACATGGTATAGGTTAAAAGGCCAGCTCACCATTCGCAAGCTAAGTGTTCTAAAATGATGCAACAGTGTGGAGCCAAAAAAGGCTTGCACTTAAAGCTTCTCTCAGGAACATTCTAACTTCTCAGTGAATCATTGTGCAGCCTAAATGACTTACATGGGATAACACAAAGTACTTCTGCACAGAACAAGATGCCACAAGAGGAAGAATACTGAAAACAGCATGGGATTTTCAACATTTACTTGTACCACTGAACAGGGAGAGGATGTTTCAGTTCAGGCTCCCACACCCTCATGCCCCACAGTGCTTTCACTGATTTCAGGGAACTGGGCAACATGCTCTGTAAGCTTCCCCAAAAAACAGTGTGTTCTTAATTCTTGCTTTGTGTAGAAAAGTGCAGCATTGATTTCATCATCAGATTGATAGCTGATCAACTGCATAATGTAGAATCAGCAACTCTTTGACTACATCTCCTGCCTATCCTAATGAGGAAAAGACCTCATGTTCAAGCAGACTGAGCCACTCTTACCTGCCAATAAAATGCACAAAACAATAAGTAATTGGTTAAACATCAAATGGTGCGAAATAAATTAGAAAATGACAAAGGTAGTGTTTGTTCATGAGGAAGCAATATGTCTTTTTTTGCAGATCCTTTGAATAAAATGTAGAGCTATCTTTTATTTGATGTACAGCCTGCTATCTTAAAACGTATATTTCAGGAAAAGGTGTTTGATTTCTAAGTTTCCAGTAACTACCAAGCCAGAACTAAAGATTTACATCCAGAAGTGGAATATTTATTCATCTGCAACTTTCTTGACGTGCAACTTCTTAAAAAGGATCCAAAAAAAAAATCAATCATGGCTTCTTAGTAAACAAGTTTTGCAATTACAAAATACAGATTTTTTAATTCCACACAACTTTTTAGAATTATACTTCCAATAGACAAAATGCCACTTATGTTAATATTTGTTCCCACAGATTCTATGGGAATTTCTCCACATAAATGCAATATCCATAGTTTCCCACTTTGTACTCAAATGATGAGTCATCTCTCTTTCCAAGTCCAAAGTTGGCTATATACCAGAATGTAAGACTCAAGACATTGATCATTAGAACATAAGAGCATAAGACCATTCGAAGTACTCACTTCACTCGTGTTGTCTGCACCTGTAAAGACTCGATTACTTGCTAAGGCTCACAATCCAAACATTATCTTGCAATTGAGTTTCTGTCTATATTTACACCGTGAAACAAATCCTGCACTCACCTGATGAAGGAGCATTGCTCCAAAAGCTCGTGCTATCAATTAAACCTATTGGACTTTAACCTGATGTTGGGAGACTACTTACTGTGCCTACTGCAGTCGTATGCCCGCATCTCCACATCAGAAGTATTCAAAGTACAGGTGGTTAAATATTTGATACATCAAGAAATAGATATGGAAATGACAGAGAAAAGAAGTTGAGCCCAACACAAATCAAACATGACTATACTGAATGACAGAACAGGCTTGAAGGGCCTGCTGGTTTATTCTTGCTTCTATTTCTTGCGTTCTTGGGTGTAAAACCAAAATCGCGAATTTTATCACACTGATCCATAGTATGATATGCCTGGGGCACAGCACCTCTGGCAATACAGCACACCTTCAATTTGTGCTGCTGGGGTACCAGATTAAACGAAGCCCAAAGGGTGGAAATTTACCATCTCTCAAATCGGTGGGATTTTCTGATTCTACTCAAGTCGATAAACTTGGAACAGCCCGTCCCTGCTGCAACAAGGCTGTGAAATACTACCCTCAACTGACGCTTCAACTCAAAAATCTGATGACTTGAAAAGCAGGAGGGCTGTCAACTGTGCCAAAGCAATGCACAGAACATAATCCCTGTTGGGACTTTGCTGATTTATTGGATTGTCAAAATATTGTCGGCTAATATTTTTGCTGAGAGGGTTTAATGGGAATTTATAATCTTGCTTTGCTTTCTTATTCATTTGTGGAGTTTATGAAAGTGAAAGAGACTGATTGTGACAATTAAGAGTAACCTTCCCCACAGACTCGGCAATCACTAATTGGAAGAGACAATCCTAAATGGGTCAGACTCTTGCATCTTTTCACCCAATAATTTCAGTCACCCATTTCCAGCAGACCTCAATGGTTTAACATATTGACCGAGATGTGGAGATGCCGGCATCATTCTAGGGTGGGCACAGTAAGAAGTCTCAACACCAGGTTAAAAAATGTCTAACAGGTTTAATTGGAATCATGAGTTTTCAGAGCTCTGCTCCTTCGTCAGGTGAGTGGACGATCCTCTGGGTGATCTGGTTTCCTCCATAGTCCAAAGGTATGCCGATAAGGTTGACTGGCTATGAAATTGCCCCTTAGTGTCCATGGATGTGTAGGTTAGAGGGATTAGTGGATATAATACAGAGATATGGGGGTAGGGCTAGGTGAGATTGTGTTCAGTGCAGACTCGATGGGCCTCTTTCTGCACTGATTGTATGATTCTGGCCCAAATTAAGCTCACGCGAGGTGAATTTCCACTTTGGGTGCAATCAGGAAATATAGCCTAAACTGGATCTGGGTTTCAAAAAAAAAAAGTCTATTTGCATAAATACAAACAATCATATAATTCTACTTGGCATAGGTAATCATAGATATATCCAAGAGTAGTAACCTGTTGTTGCTTTATCAATCTAAGCTGAAAATCAGCTCATCACATAAGTGTTTTTAAATACTCCGTCCACTACCTGTTTTTCAAATCACTGGACATTGTTCTTAAAAAAAAAAAATCTATTCTGAACTATTTACATGAATGTACATCCGTCAGTTTTTTTCAAAAAATTTGATCATTTCTCATGTGTAAAACCATAACCAATACCTGTGCACTCCAGAAAAATCAAATCCAACCAAGTGGGCAGCAACTATATTTTTATTCAAGGATGACACTGGCAGTGTCCAGTTCAGACCCTAATGTTTATCACAAACACTTATCCAGCCCCCATGCCCTGTTGCAGCTCTTCATCCAATAGGATCAGAGTACAAATGGGAGCACGCAATTACCTCTGCCAATTTGACCAGAGATCCAGTCACAACATCAGCACCTTTACTATTCACCAGCACACAGCCATGTCTCACTTTTACTGTAAGCCTGCTGGTAAAGAATTTAAGCCTGTATTGTTTACAAAAAACATTGCAGTGGTGGGAGCTAATCAGGGAACGGACTGCATTCTTCAGAGTCCATTTAGATGACCATCAAAATGTGTCTGAAGACTAAGAGGCAATCCAGAGAGTCCCTTTCTGATCAGCTTGGAACTTTTCAGTCAGCTAAGCGGAGGATATTTGACTAATTTGCAGAAGAGAAATACATGGTTAGTCCACAGCTTGTGTAGAAAGCGTAATCTAGCGATGGAGCAGCAGGGGAGAAACAGCAGAGAAAACAGAAGACAGGAATGAGTTGATTTGTGTACACGTACTGATCTACTAACATAACTGCCACATGCAATACTGCACACTAAATAAATAGAAGACAAATAATATTCTCCCGAGAAGTCTGCCACTCAATTAGTGATAGGCTGATATCCAGCAGGTATTCCCTATGGCAGTCCTAGATGTTTACCACTAGCACAGCGGGTTCAATGAGGCTGAGTGCAATTGTGCCCTCAAGGTTTAGAAATCTCTCAGTTTTGTGGGAGAAAAGAACATGCACACAGCAGAGGGTGCAGGATAAAATTGGCAGGAAATTAGAAGATTATAGGTGAAAAAGGTAAAATGTTGGAATCCTTCAGCAGGCAACATCTGTTGTGAGGGAAAGAGAGAGCCGGTGTCTCATATTAACAACCTTGAATCAGAATGTTCATCCACCTGAAACGTGAACTCTATTATTTCTCTCTCCACTGGTGCAGCAGGGTGGCAGAGTGGTTAGCATTGCTGCCTCACAGCGCCAGTAGCAGGGTGATCGTGTGTCGAGTTTGCATCTTCTCCCATGTCTGCAAAGGTGTTCCCGTTCCCTCCCATTGCCCAAAGGTGTGTAGGTTGGGTGGTTTGGCCATGCTAAATTGCTCCTTAGTGTCCCAAGATGTGTAGTTTAATAGTCAATGTCCAAGATATGTAGGTTAACAGTGAGTGTCCCAAGATGTGTAAGTTAATAGCCATGACAAATACATGGGGCTACAGGGAGAAGTGGGGGGTGGGGTAGGGAGAGCCATGCAGGGAAAACCTGAGCAGAATGCTGTTTGAGAGTCAGTGCAGACTCTGAGCCAAATGGATTTTTTTCTGCACTGTAAGGATTCTATGGTAACATGCTGCCTGTTCTGCTGAGTGGCTCCACCTTGAAAATGCATGCTTTCAGCTACTGTGGCCCTTGACTCTGAAATCCCCTCCCAAAACATCTCTTCCTTTCTCCCCTTGTTCCTCCTTGAAGGATCATAGAATCCCTGCAATGCAGAAGGAGGCCATTCATCCCATTGAGCCTGCACTGACAACAATCCCACCAAGGCCCTATCCTCTTGACTCCTCACATTTACCCTGCTAATCCCCCTGATGCTAAGGATCAATTTAGCATGGCGAATCCACCTACCCTGAGTGTGAGGGGAAATGCACGCAGACACAAGGAGAAATGTACCATTCTCTCTTTTAGGTGTCAGGTTTCCATTATCTGCAGCATGTTAGCAGGTTAGGAATGGCTGTGATACACACAGTTCATCCATAGCACTACTTTATTCAATCATCACACCCAGCATGGTGGAACAGGATGAAAGTGGCACCTTGGACCTTCTTCTCCAAGTTGTTTTGGCATCTCACTTTGAATGTGGAAGCAAGTCAGTTTTGTAATCTTTTCCTCAACCCCTTCTGTCAGCTAAAAGGTAAGACACTTAAAAAGCTGGAGAAACCAGAAGATGGAGTGAAAAAAGACTTGCATCAATGTCATTGACGATATTGAGGATAAAGCTTTCACTGCCAACAACTTGCATTTACATAACAACTAGTAAAATGATCCAAGGTACATCAAGAAAAATGTTATCAAACAAAATCTGGTACGAGCAATACAATGGGAGATGAGGGCAGCTGAACAAACTCTTGTTCAAAGTTTGAAGGTTTCCTTGGCATCACAGTGGCACAGCAGTTAGGACTACTGCCTCACAATGCCAATGACCCAGGTTCAATTCCTGCCTCAGGTGACTGTCCGTACGGAGTTTGCACTTGCACATTTCTCCTTGTGTCTGCATGTATTTCCCCTCACACTCAGGGTAGGTGGATTCGCCATGCTAAATTGATCCTTAGTATCAGGGGGATTAGCAGGGTAAATATGAGGAGTCAAGAGGATAGGGCCTTGGTGGGATTGTTGTCAGTGCAGGCTCAATGGGATGAATGGCCTCCTTCTGCATTGCAGGGATTCTATGATCTTTCAAGGAGGAACAAGGGGAGAAAGGAAGAGATGTTTCGGGAGGGGATTTCAGAGTCAAGGGCCACAGTAGCTGAAAGCATGCATTTTCAAGGTGGAGCAACTAAAGTGATATATTACAGGCCAGAATTTGTAGCATTAGGGTGAATTGTAGAGCTGGAGCAGGAAACAAAAGTATGGGTATGGGGAGACAAAAAAGGGATTTGGAAATAAGGATGTGAATCAACCAATTAACTCAGCATGATTGTTGACCTGTAAGGTCAAATGAAGTAAACAACTCAAGTTAAATCAGGACAAAGTAAAAGGGGCAGTTCCCCAAAAGGAAGGGAAACAGCCCGAACAAAATCAAGTACAAAGGAAACTTAAAAACATCAAATTAAAAGGTGATTATTCAGATCGATAATGCACCCCAGCTCCCGCTGTGTCCAATGAGCACAGAAGGCATCAACTGTGCCTGTGGACACCTGGCCGTGCATATCGCCACAATAGAAAGGCAGGCAGTCAAGATAGACGCCTATCCCCCTCCACTCTTCCTCAATCGCCTGCTGCCTGCACATGCAAATGGCAAGTTTCACTAGGGTTGTTAGGGTTATGGTAGACTCAGTGAAATTATGGATCTCTGTTCAAGAACATAACCTGATCCTTCAAACAGTAAAATGCCAATTTTCTCCTTTTGTAGGCAGGTGACAGGCTGAGTTGAAATGTATACCAAATTTGTGTTGCTGTCGGATCTCCACTGGTGGTGCTTACTGATCAGAGTAGGTTGCAGGACGTGTCACCTTGTGAGTGGCAAGATCATGGTGGAATTGGCAGACTGTGACTAAGTGAGCCAATCAAAAACAGAAGTGATGTTATGGTGCCACGTGTACATTTAAAATGTGATGCGCACTACACAAAGCTTTTATATCACAGGGGATAGTAGTCTGCCCCATGGGAGGCTGCAGTTCAATAATGTATTAAAAGACCGATAAACAACAAATGGGTCTCCAGGGGCAAGTTTACACTCGGCATTTTAACAACTGTGCCAGACCTGACCATCGACAACTGGAGAAAAGTAAAAGTATCCTAAATGTAGTATTGGATGATGAACCTCAATTCCTTACAATCTCTTGCTCTTTGATGCAAAAGCTTAGAATGAGTGATGCATCAACTTAATACAGGGTTCTCAATAATTGGATTAGCAGCAGGATCCTTGAAGATGACGACTTTTTCCTGACAGTTGTTTTTCACATTCTGTTGTACATTTCGAAAGGGTAGGCAAGGGAGGGGGGAAATATTGTATTCTGAACCTATACATCTCACTGTAATTGTAATATTGTAATTAAAAAGTCATTGAAACAGCAGAGCATTGTGGAAACGATTAAATTTGCATTAATTCTAAATTACATCCTTCACGTTTCAGCTTTCGGAGACAAAAAAATGACAAGTCTTTTCCAGTACATTTGTTTAACCCAGAGGGGGGAAAATGAGGGATGGGACGATCGAGACCAACAGGGAAGGACAGATGGGTCAGTAAAATCAGTACAGGAGTAAATTACACCAATAGTCCAGTAGATTCTGTGCATCTGCATTCTCTCACATTGTGTTAAAATGGTACTGCCCAGCACTCTGTCAGCAATTTGTTTTAACTTGACAATCATCCAATCCATCTAAAATGTTCAATCATATCTGCATCATGCATACAAATCTGAACTTATCTGTAGGCTATAAAAAATTCTAACAGGTTAGAGTAATGAGAAGTTTTAAAAAATTAATATAGTTGTTTGTGTGGGACTGTCTCTAAACATGTATCTGTTTTTCTAGAAGGAAACAGTTCAACTGTTACCCATTTCTCCCATCCTCAGATTTTTCACAGCAGCTGGACAATTTGGAGGTGGACAAAAGACATCAGTCTGTGTTGCTTTCTCTGATGTATATTAATAACATAGATCTTGGTTCTCAGGGCACAATTTCAAAGTTGGGCAGGTGACCCTGAAACTTGGACACATTGTAAGCTGTGAGGAGGCTTGCATAGAACTTCAAAATGTCATACAACAAAATGGCAAAATGGACGGACAGCTAACAGATGAAATCTCATGGAGAAAAATGTGAAGTGATTTGTTTAAGAACAACGTGGAGGGACAATATAAAATGCTAAAATGGGTGCAGAAACAGAAGGACTTGGGGTGTGTGAACGTAGAAAGTCATTGAAGGTGACAGGACAGGTTGAGAGATAGTTAATAAAGCACATAGTATCCTGGATTTTATTAAAGGTGGCATAGAGTGCAAGAACAACAAGGTGATATTGAATCTTTATAAGTTCATCCTCAACCTTGTTACTTAGTTGGCATACTGCATTCAGTTCCGGGCACCCTGCTTTAGAAAAGATAGAGGCACTGGGGAGGTGCAGAAAAGATTCACATGAATGCTCCCAGAAGTGAGAGACTTCAGTTACGAAGACAGATTAGAGAAGAAGGCTGTAAGGTTAGCCGATGAAGGTATTCAAAATCATGGAGTCTGAGCAGAGTTGATAAAGAAAAACTCACGAAAGGATCATGTGAGAGGGGACATGATTTAAACGAACAGGTAAAAGCAGCAAAAGGGACATGAGGAAAATAATATTTAAGCAGTGGGTGGCTAAAGTCTGGAAATGTGCTGCCTAAGAGAGTGTAGTAGAGGAAGGTTCAAAGCATTCTTTCTGAAAAGGAAGAATGTGCATGGTTACAGGGAGAAGATGAAGTGCACTAAGTGAATTGCTCAGAGAGTTGGTGCAGATGCGATGGGCAGAATGGCCCCCTTCTGCACTGTAGAAATTCCATCTGTCTGTGAAGCACTCATCCGGTCTTCAGACTGAAGTATATTCACTGTAGTAAAGGTGGGGGCAAAGCTTCATTGGAGACGAAGGACACATCTTACTTGACAGCGGTCAACTGCTGCTTCAATTAAACTCATCAGCAACAGCGAACAGAAACAACTGGAAAAGCTGGAAGGGAGAGTTTAATGAATGTGAAATTTTGCTTTGCTCTTTAACCTCGATGCAATCAGAATGATTTTTTTTCCAGCAGGAGATTGCACTGGAAAGCAACACAATTGATTCCATTAACATTCAGATTAAGTAGAGCCCAGACTGTTGATGGAACCTCAGACTTCTTTGAAAAGACTCCCGACTGTCCTTGAGAAGGTCAGACTGCAGCACATGGTCTCAGAAGGGCTCGCCAGACTGATGCGGTGCCTGGGCCTTCCAGAAGGAGGCACACTTGGACAGGATGAGAACCATCCATCAATCACAAGTAGGTACATCGACTTAAACTCGTCCAACGCTTGGAGGCAACACAAACTGAACATGTCACATTAAGAACATAGACTAAAGAGCAGCTAACATTTTAAAAAAGCGATTGCTACTTGACAAAACATTAGCACCCCGCCCCGCCCCCCGCAACTCCTTGCTCCAGTGATGTGCAAGGTTCGCTTCTAAGCGGAAATACACCTGAACCCCTGTCCCCTAAGGCAGGTTTAATTTACAACATTTTATTGCTAGTGTTTTAACGCAGAGATCTTTTCCCCCACAGCTGATCTACAGCCAGCTAACGCACACTGACCTCGCATAACTCAAGATAGAGGCAAGATTTATACGGCCCGTGCTGGGAATATTGCAGACAGCACTGTGCACAGGAGGGAGAAAATAAATTTCCTATATGTATGTATTTAAGCAGAAGCTTCGAAGGAAAGAACTTCGTGGGGAAATCAATTGTTAACATATTTATCAGCGTGTAAAGTAGCATGCATGAATTCTGCGTGAAAACAAGCCGGGGTCTGGATGCATCAGATAAGTTTTTCCCTCGGTGCATGTGTTGGCCTCCGTGAACCCAGCAAGTGGCCGGGTCAGTCAATCCACGCTCATCTGTCGAGAATGTGGCCCACCTGTCCACACGGGACGGAGGAACCCGCAACTGAAACCTGACTTGCAGTTAATGAGTTAAATTCTGCCTCTCAGTCCTGTGAAGCCTAACTCCGGCTAATTGTCAGATGACAGACAATGTGTTAAATCTCGTGGTACGAAAGTGGTGTTTTGAAAGATAAAAACTTTTTTAAAAAGGGGCAGACACCATACACGCAGATCTTCCCGAAAAAAAATCCCGCAGTATTAAGTAAACAATATTTTAGGACACTTCCACCGTGTACTTTGCTTGCTCAATAATAGCAAAAGTATTACACTGAAATCTCAGTGGAGGGAAACTTTGAAGTTAGTGTTGGACCTCGGGGTATCATGTGCTGAAACAGGGTTATTTTCGCCGATGGCTTCTACAGAAAGATTGACAACTAGATGCACTTGCAAAGTCCGTTCCCTTGGTCTATGGTTCAAAAGCAGACGATTAACCTTGTTTACCAGCAGTGGAGGGGAGGAGAGGGTGAGGATCTGTTTGCAACACATTCTCGGTCATTGCGAACCAGTAATTGGAAAATCGATGTAGTTGTCTTGCAGTCAGAGAGAGAGATAGAGATACCGAGGTGAAAAATAGATACTCTTTTCACCTTCACCGTTTACAGCCTCTCTGGCCAGCCCCATTTACTCTGCAGGCAGCTTTGAGCACCTCAAGTCTCACGGGAGGTACACGGTGAAGAAGAATGAAGCCTTTGCTTGACCACAAACTGCATTCATTCCGCACTCCCCCACCCCCCTTTCCCCCGGAACCACCTCGCACTCAATTGATGGGCAACTGCACGCAAGACACAGGTACGAATCGGGCTGCAGTGGCCAGTGAATTAGTTAATGTCAGAATGATAATATATATATTTTTAAAAAGACACAAGTTTGAACGGGGGGAGGTCAATCGAGCCTGAATTTGACGTAAAAAGATGAGGAGAGCCAACGCCAGCGACAAACGCAGATTACCACTCTCTGCTGCTGTCCTGAACTTAGTGACTGTCACTTGTGTCCAGACCACGCACGCACACCCTCCTCTGAGGAAAACAGACAGGAGCACAGCTTAACATACACTGAGAACAGCAAAAGTGTGACAATTTACTCATCTCTTTTTTTTTCTACCTACCCTTCTCGCCTCGACCCGTGGCGCAGAGAACCCAAGGAAGCAGCCAGCAGTAATAGCAGCAGCAGCATCCCAACAGCAGTTTCCTCATGATCCCTTCGCTGGGGAGGAAGAGGACGGGGTGCTCCCTGGAAGCGGGCAAACCTCCTCAAGCCCGGCCACTTCTTTAACTCTCTCGGCAGCCGCTTCTCTGGAGGCTGTAGCTTGCAGGGCGGCGCAGTGACAGCTCCTTCCACACGGGCCACCACTTGGAAGCAAACTCGGGCTCCGCGGGCGGGATCCCTGAAGCTTCCTCCTTTTTTTGGTACCAACCTGCTGCGCTCGAGTCGCCGCTGATTGGGCCGGGGCGCTTTGACTGACAGCCGGCTCCTCCAATTAGCGCCGCGCTGCGTGTATCAGCGTTCCACAGACGAAATGTTACAGTGGGCTGGCGGCCAATGGGAGAGGAAGGGAAAGCGAGAGTCCCGCCCCCTTTTCTCAGACAACGCGTGTCGCTCTGCAGCAGTCAGATCTGCGTCTGCAGATGTAAGTGATGCTACAACATCTGAGTGTGTGTGTCTGTCACACACAAGAGTTGGAATAAACATGACTTGGCGAGAAAGGGGGAAAAGATAGCCTTCTAACTCACCCCACTCCCTCCTCCAAAAAAAAAGGGAGAACTAACCTTTTATTTACCCTCGTCCTTCTGCGGTAGGCAATCTGCACATATTTGGCTGGTGTGGCTCAGTAAGATAAATTTCGAGAGAACGGGAACCGACAGCAATTTGGGAGGCTGGAAATTTGGCACTTTTTTATTTTTTAAAAGAAGCAATAGCCTCGAATATAAATTCCTAATAATAAAAAAAAATTGGTGCATCAGCAGCATTGATGTTCACCGCTGGAGCTCCAGCATCAAAGTTTGTATTTCTCCCGTGTTTTACTGAAACCTGTTGCACCACCCCCAGCGTTGAGATGGAAGCCTTTGCTGATGGAACCAGACCCAGATGCTGCATTCGCGTCCCAAACCTCACAGCCAAAAAAAAGAGTTACTGGACAATTAGTCCAAGATCAACGTTTTAAAATAGACTGGGACGCAATTGATAGTTCATTTAAAACGTTGAATGAACAGAAAATGTGATTAAAAATCTTCCGCCCACCAATTGTCAGAATGTCTGTACTTCACAATCTGAACTATGTACAGCAGCTTCCGATTTTAGATTCGATGTTTTTATGATTAGAAAGGGTTATAGAATTTACATTTGAGGCTATTATTTTTTAAATAAAGGTGCCAGATTTCCTGCGCTCCAAATTGTGGAGCATAAACTCGTCTCAGGTAAAATTACGAAGACCAATTAGGAATAAGGCACTGAGATTACTTCACGTGCTGTTTCACATTCGCTCCCCCCTCCCCCTCCCCCCGGCAAGAAAAAAGAGAAATACAAGCTGATATTATTAAAGTAAGTTTGATTGCAATCAAGCTGATGTAACCATCATGTTACAGCTATTTGTTTCATGATGAACATCATGTACTGCACATCTCAACATAGCAGTATTAGATCGGTAATTAATGTTACACAGTGCGTATTACATAGTGACAGTTTGTCTCAGTCGGTAGCACTCTCACCTCTGAGTCACACGGTAGGAGGATCAATCACATAACTCAAGCTGCTTAGCTGAAAGCGCTGTCGACTTGACGAACAACCCTCTAATGAGATGTTAAACCGAGGTCTGATTTGGGCTGTTCAGGTAGATAGATGTCCGTGGCACCAATTTAGAGGCAATGCTCCCAGTGAAAATGGCCAACACATCTCCCTTAATCCACACCCGGGAAGGGATACTTGGCGTTTGAACAAAACATTGTATGTTCGCAAGATAGCAAAAACACCACTCCTCCCACCCCACCCACCCCAAAGTCACGGAAGTACTTTTCAATGTTGTGCAGTAGAAAAGTTGGGACGGCATAGTGGCACAATAATTCAATTCCCAGCTTGGATCACTGTCTGTGTGGAATTTGCATGTTCTCCCCAAGTCTGCACGGGTTTTCTCCAGGTGCTCCAGCTTCCTCCCATAGGCCAAAAATGTATTGGTCAGATTGAATGGCTATTTTTCTAAATTCTTCTTCTGCGTATCCGAACAGATTAAGAAGTTTGACAACACCAAGTTTAACCGATCATATCCGAATAAGTGCCATAATGTGGCAGCGAGGGGATTTTCACAGTAACTTCATTGCAAGTGTTAATATAAGCGAAATTGCGACTAATAAGAAAATTTTTAGGTGCAGAAACAAGCAGTGTGGTGTTGACCAGTTAATCTGTTTTTCGTGGCATTGTTTCTTGGAGGGAGGTAACTGTATCAGGGCTAACTCACTGCTCTCCTTTGCAACAGTGTCACATAATCATCTACAAACAGCAGATAGGGTAGACAGGACCCAAATTTAACATCTCATCAAATGGCACAGTCCAAGCGAAGAACAAAGAAAATTACAGCACAGAAACAGGCCCTTCAGCCCTCCAAGCCTGCACCAACCATGCTGCCTGACTTAACTAAAACCCTTTACCCTTCTGGGGACTATATCCCTCTATTTCCATCCTATTCATGTATTTGTCCAAATGCCCCAACCAATTTCTCCAACCTTTCCTCATAGCTAATGCCCTCCATACCAGGCAACATCCTGGTAAATCTTTTCTGTAGCCTCTTCAAACTCTCCACATCCTTCTGGTAGTGTGGCGATCACTAGATGTGTGGGTTTGGTTGACTGACTATGCTAAATTGCCCATAGTGTCCCGGAATGAGTAGGTTAGAGGGATTAGCAGGTTAAATGTGTGAAGTTGTGTGATAGGCGTTGGGTGGGATTGTTGTCAGTGCTGACTCTGCACTGTAGGATTCTATGATCAAAAATGGAACTGGGCCAGCCTTAAAAATACTGTGTTTGCAAGAGCAACCATAGTATTTTGCAGAGATGACCTGATTCTCTGTCCACCATCAACAAAGCGTAAATCAGGAGTGTGATGGAATATCTCCACTTGCCTAATGCAATTCCAACAATACTCAAGGTGCTCAACAGCATCCAGGACAGGCAGCCCACATGAGTGATAGACACCCCAATCACCACCTTCAATGCTCACTCCCTCCACTATTGCACGGTGGCAGCAGTGTGCACCATATACTAGATCCTCTGCAGCAACTCAATCAGCCTTCTTTGACAGCAACCTCTAAACTCATAACCACTCCCCTCTCAAAGGATAAGGACAGCAGTGCATGGGAACATCACCACCTGCAATTTCCCCTCCAAGTCAGTCACCATCCTGACATGGAAATATACTGGCATTCCCTGACTGCCACTGGGTCAAAATCCTTCCTAATAGCACTGTGGGTGTACCCTACCACATGGACTTCAGCAGTCCAAGAAGATGGCACACCACCAACTTCTCAGGGGCAAGTAGGGTTGGACAATAAATGCAATGCTAGCCACACCCTGAGAATGGATAAATAAAACAAAAAAGAACCAGCTCCTGCAGAAGAGCATTCCTCCCCAGATACCCCACTGGGCTTTCCACCTTAATTTGTGTGCTGAATTCTGTGATCAGGGAGCATATTGTGTAAGGCACATTGTACTTTTACCGGCAAGACCAAGTGCCAGAATGTGTCAGGTACACTGCTTTTTTCCCCTTCTGGGGCTGGGTGACAGAGCATGTTAGATGACCTGTCTTTTGTCTCCTGAGCAAAGGAGATTAAGAGGAGATTTGGTAGAAGCACACAAGGTTATTTATTTAGTTCAGGTAAACAAAGAAAAGTAGGTCCAATTGGTTGACAGGAACAGCTAAAATGTTTTGGGCAAGAAATGCAAAAAGGGTGTGTGAAGTACAAGATTTTTTTACACAGTGGGTGGTAATGAGCTGGAACTGGTTGCCTTTGAGGGCAGTGGAAGCACAGATAGATGTAAATTGCTTTACTTTTCTTCCATTGTCTACTGAAATTTATTTTGCTTGTTTAGAACAGTGGTATTGTTTGGCTTTATTCTCCTAGTTGGGAACTGGATTTCAAACTTTGTCTAAGTTCAAAGAAAATTTATAGGCCATATCATTGCAGGCCAGATAATCTTCTCTGTGGCTAAATGGCTCTTAATGCCAGATTTCCATCACGTTGGGCCACACTTAAAGGCGTTTAAAAATGGCAGGTGAAAAATAGATGCACAAGTCTATTTCCAGTAGATCATATTTTTGCCGGCAAGCTGTGAATCAGACAGGCAGGAAACATGGGTCATAGAACATAGAACATAGAATAATACAGCACAAACGGGCCCTTCGGCCCTCGAGTTGCGCCAATCACATCTACCAATCCACAGACCTATCTATAACCCCCTATCCTATTCTTTTCCATATACTCATCCAGAAGTCTTTTAAAAGACCCCAGTGAGTTTGCCTCAACAACCTCCGACGGCAGCCAATTCCATTCACTCACCACCCTCTGAGTGAAAAACTTACCCCTGACATCTCCTCTGTATTTGCTTCCCTGCACTTTAACTTTGTGTCCTCTTGTATTGACCATTTCAGCACAGGGAAATAGTCTCTGAGAGTCCACCCGAACTATTCCTCTCAACATTTTATAAACCTTTATCAGGTCACCTCTCAACCTACGTCTCTCCAGTGAGAAGAGTCCCAGCTCCCTCAACCTATCTTCATAAGGCCTGCCTCCCAATCCAGGCAGCATCCTTGTAAACCTCCTCTGAACTCTCTCAATAGCCTCTACATCCTTCCTATAATGAGGTGACCAGAACTGCGCACAATACTCCAAGTGGGGTCTGACAAGAGTCTTACAGAGCTGCATCATTACCTCCTGACTCCTAAACTCTATTCCTCAATTAATGAAGGCCAGTACACCGTACGCCTTCTTGACCACTTTCTCCACCTGCGAGGCCGATTTAAGAGTCCTATGGACCCGGACCCCAAGATCCTTCTGCTCTACAACACACAGCTAAGACTCCTACCCCTTATATTGTACTCCTTTATCCCATTATTCCTGCCAAAATGGACCACTACACACTTATCTGCGTTGAAGTCCATCTGCCACTTCTCCGCCCAGTCTTGCATCCTGTCTATGTCCCGCTGCAACTTTTGACATCCCTCCAGACCATCCACAACACCACCAACCTTTGTATCGTCGGCGAACTTACTAACTAAGGTCGCCTTTGGAGGTAGCCATTCCTCCAAAAGTGCTGAATTGATGGAAAAGTTGTTCTAAATCCTGTTCTGTCCATTCATCTTCTCACCTGAATCTCCACACTGTGCACTGCAGAGGTCCCAGTTGTGAATCTCATTAAAAAAATTTTGAGGAGGGGGCAGGGTGTGTGGTGGGGCCTATTCGCACCACAATTTGACACTTCTGGAACTCTGTGTGTGCTCAGTGGCCCCGATCTATCAGTCTCTCTATTTACTGGCCAGTCCAATCACTGGCCAGTCTGAGACCGCCACAGTGCCCTCCAGCTTCCCGCCCTCCCCACAGCACAATAGCAGCCCCCACAACAGTTCTTAGGCCAGTTCTGACCTCCGCCCATCCCGGATTGCCCTGATGTCCAGTCCATCCCCACTTGAAGGAATTGAGTTTTGCTGTTTCATTTGTGTTTGAGTGTGAGTTCTATTAGATTGCTTTTTTCCATCTTCCCGTGGCTCCTGAGGTTTGCCCATTGTGGATACTGGACGAGTGGCAGGGATGTGAAGGAGAAGGTGGGGGGTTGGGATGAGAATTAGTATGGAGATGAATGGAATTATCTGGGGGTGTAGAAAATGGATGGGGCATGAAGGAAGGTGAGGGCAAAAGGGCAAAACCTGTCCCAACTAGGCAATAGTTTAGCCACAAGAGAAATAAGTTAAATTATATGATTTGCCAACTTTATGTTGAAAACTTAAGAAGGCAATTCAAACTTTAAAAGAATGCACAGAATCATGCACATTATTCCTGGTGAAATAACTGATTGTAAAGAGTTCCCAAAGTGAAACTGTTAGAATACAGATAGTCTGACACCTCTGATGAAAATGTGTCACAATTACTTTGTGCTGTATTTTGCTGGCAAAATACCAGTTAGGTTTTCACCTTGGTGCTGGAATATCAGCCGGTCTATACTAAAACTAAAAAATTCAAATTTTCTTGCCAGTGAAAACCAGCATGTTTCTAGAACGGATGGTTGACCTGTAAGGCCACCACAACCAAATCTGCATTTGTACAGTGCCCTTTAGCAAAGTAGGATGTCTTATGGCACTTCACAGGAGCACAGTCAGTCAAAAACTGAGAACACATGAGCAGTGTTGTGCAAAACCTGATTTTTTTGTTTGGGGAACATCTTTTGAGTAATTTCAGTAATTAAAAGGTTGAGACGGCCAAGGCAGAGTGAAGGAAACAGGAGATGCACAAGAGGCGACTGCTTGAATAATGTAAGGAGGATTTGGGAGGTTTGTCAGACTTGAGGATACTGCAAAGGTGGGGAGGCAAAACTCTGGAGGGATTTGAATTTGGTAAGGATTTTAAAATGAAGATGTTGTTGGACCTAAGTCAGCCAACAAGGGAAGGAGTGTTGAGAAGGGCAGCAGAGGTTTAGATGAGGTCATGTTTGCAGAGAGTGGAGGATTGGAATCAAGTGAAAAAGAGATGGAGGGGCCAGCTTTGGACAGGGTAGGCGCAGTAAATACTCTCGCAACACCAGGTTAAACTCCAATAGGTTTATCTGGTAGCATGAGCTTTCAAAGTGCTGCCCCTTCATCAGGTGAGTGCAGGATTTGCTTCACAAACAGGACATATCCAGACACAAGCTTAATTGCAAGATAATGGTTGGAATGCAAGTCTTTACAGGTAGAGACAATGCAAGTGCAGAGAGGCTGAAGCACAGGTTAAAGAGGTGTGTATTGTCTCCAGCCAGGACAGTCAGTGAGATTTTGCCATCCCAGGCTAGTCGTGGGGATTACAGAGAGTGAACCCAAGATCCCAGTTGAGGTCGTCCTCACACATGCAAAACTTGGTCATCAATTTCTGCTCTGCAATTCTGCATTGTCAGGATGCCTTGGAGAATGCTTACCCGAAGATCAGAGGCTGAATGCTTATGGTCACTGAAGTGAACACTCTTGCGTGGTAATTGTCAAATGGTGTTCATTCATACGTTGTCATAGACTCTGCATGGTCACGCCAATGTACCATACCTTGGGACATCCTTTCCTGCAATGTATCAGGTAGACAATATTGGCTGAGTTACAAGAATATGTATCGTGCACCTGGTGGATAGTTTTCTTAAGTGAGATGATGGCATCCGCGTCAAAAAGACATTGCCATAGTGAAATATGAAGCTTGCAAAAGCATGCATAAGGGTTTTCAGCAGCAGCTAGGCTGTGGCATTATGAAATCAGAAGTATGTGACCTTTGAGACAGATGTCACATATGAGTTGAAGTTTTGCTTGGGATCACAAACAATGCAGAGCTTGGAAACAGTTTGGTACAACCTGAAAATGACCAGGGAGATGGCAGGGGCAGGTGAGAATGGAATTAACAGCTAGGGAACTGAACACAACATCTTGCATTCTTCCAATACTTAATTGGAGGATATTCTGCTTCACCCAGGACTGCATGACAATACAGAGAGAGAGGAGAGATTGAGAGAGAGGTACTGGTGAGGCACAGCTCGATACTATCAGTGAAACCCCTGTTGTGTTTCTTTAGGCAATGTTGCAACGGAACAAAATGAGAAATGGGAGGTGAAGTGAGTCAAGGACATATCTTTGTTCTATGTGGAAGTATAACTCTAATCTTGATAGAACTCCAGAAAACATCTTAAGATCCCACTCTGATTTGATTTGACATGACATGGAGTACAGCTCCAGTACATGTTAAAAGATTCTGAGAGTTGCAGTTACATTTTTTGGGCATTCCCTAAACATAGAACATTACAGTGCAGTATAGATCCTTGATGTTGCGCCGACCTGTAAAACCAATCTAAAGCCCATCTAACGTATCATATTCCAATATCATCCATATGTGTATCCAATGACCATTTAAATGCCCTTAATGTTGGCGAATCCACTACTGTTGCAGGCAGGGCATTCCACATTCTTACTACGCTCTGAGTAAAGAACTTATCTCTGACATCTGTCCTATATTATCACCTCTCAATTTAAAGCTATGTCCCCTCGTGCTAGCCATCTCCATCCGAGGTAAAAGGTTCACATTGTCCACCCAATTCTAATCCTCTGATCATCTTGTATGCCTCAATTAAATACCTCTTAACCTTCTCTCTAACGTAAACAGCCTCAAGTCCCTCAGCCTTTCCTTATAAGACCTTCCCACTATACCAGGCAACATCCTGGTAAATCTCTTCTGCATCCTTTCCAAAGCTTCCACATCTTTTTTATAATGCAGCAACCAGAATTGTACGCAATACTCCAAGTGTAGCTGCACCAGAGTTTTGTACAGCTACAACATGACCTCATTGCACCTAAACTCAATCCCTCTACCAATAAAAGCTAACACACATATGCCTTCTTAATAACCTTATCAACCTGAGTGCCAACTTTCAGGGATCTATGACATGGATACCAAGATCTCTCTGCTCAACCACACTGCCAAGGAACTTATCATTAGCCCAATATTCTGTATTCCTGTTCCTCCTTCCAAAGAATATCACTTCACACTTTTCCACATTAAAGTCCATTTACCACTCTTGGCCCAGCTCTGCAACTTATCTACGTCCTTCTGTAACATCCTTCTGTAACTCCACCGACTTTAATGTCATCCACAAATTTACTGACCAATCCTTCTACATCCTCATCCAGGTCATTTATAAAAATGACAAACAGCAGTGGCCCCAAAACAGATCTCTGTGGTACACCACCAGTAACTGAACTCCAGGATGAACATTTCTCATCAACCACCACCCTCTGCCTTCTTGCAGCCAGCCAATTTCTGATCCAAACCACTAAATCACTCTCAATCCCATGCTTCTGTATCTTCTGCAATAACTTACTGTGGGGAACCTTATCAAATGAAATCCATGTACGTCACATCAACTGCTTTACCCTCATCCACCTCTTTAGTCACCTTTTCAAAGAACTCAGTAAGATTTGTGAGGCATAACCTATCCTTCACAAAAGCATGCTGAGTATCCCTAATCAAATTATTCCTTTCTAGATGATTATATATCCTATTTCTTATAATCCTTTCCAAAACTTTGCCCACAGCAAAACTAAGACTCATTGGTCTATTATTACCAGAGTTGTCTCCACCCCCTTCTTGAATAAGGGGACAACATTTACTATCCTCCCGTCTTCTGGGACTATTCCTATGGACAATGAGGACTTAAAGATCAAAGCCAAAGGCTCTGCAATCTCCTCCCTAGCCTCCCAGAGAATCCTAGGATAAATCCCATCCGGCTCAGGGGACTGATCCATTTTCATACTCTCCAGAATTGCAAACACCTCGTCCTTATGAACCTCAATTTGTGTCTAGTTTAATAGCCTGTGTCCCAGTATTCTCCTGGACAACATTGTCTTTTTCCTGTGTGAACACTGATGAAAAATATTCATTCAGCGCCTCTCCTATCTCTTTGGACTCCATGCACAACTTCCCACGACTGCCCTTGACTGGCCCTGAGTTGGCTCAGTGGGTCCCACTCTTGCCTCTGAATCAGAAAGTTGAGAGTCCAAGTTTCACTCCAGAAATCTGACTACAAAATTGAGTCTGACACTTCAAGACTGCGGTGCGACAGTTTAACACTGTCAAAGGTACTGCTTTTCAAATAAGGCATTAAACTGAAACCCCCATCTGCTGGTGTGAAGGACTCTTTCAAAGATGAACAGAATGGTTTTCTGCCAGTAATTATCCCACAACCAACACAACTGAGAGCAAAGCAGTGATCTGGACATTGTTGTTTGTGGGACCTTGCTGTGTGTGTGCAGGATGGCCATCACACTTTCTATTTCACAATAATGAACACATTTCAAAAATATTCATTGGATGTGAAACACTTCGGGACATCCTGCTTCTTTTCTTCCTTTTCTCTGACAGCTAGTGCCTTGATGGTGTGAACTTTCTCACTTGCGCTGTCAAATTGCTTAAAATCCACCATGCAAGAGCGGAAGTCTGACAGTGCGCACGCAATGTGCGTAGATCTCTCCCTCCTTGATGACAAGATGAAGATCACAGACAGCCGGTATGAACAAGAAGCCGCTGGCTTTGAATGCGTACTGTTGTGGGTAATCCCAGGTCAGGAGGCAGAAGTTTCAGAGAGAGACGTTTTGCAATTTTTCAATCCTCCTGTTATTTTGAAAAAGATGAATTGCTTTTCCCTGTTGGGCTCCAATTTATTTTAAAATATTTCCCCAGATCACTGTAATATGGAGTGAGAACCTTCCTCCCACGTGTCCTGTTGAAGAACAGTCTGCTGAATTTTATTTTGTGATGTAAAGCATTTACATCGCTACTGCAAACATGCCAGTCTCCTACGCTTCAAAACAAACAAGCACACTGCCACACAGTCTGCTAGTAAAATCCAGCTGTTGTAATTTCACTGGCTGATTTATTCCTGTTAATTTTCCACATAGACAGAAGGCACTGTACTCTCATCACAGCAATCCACTGCTCGGCCTGGAGTTAGAGTTGTAGAGGTTTACAGCATGGAAACAGGCCCTTCAGCCCAACTTGTCCATGCCTTTTTTTAAATCCTGAAACTCGTTCAAATGGCCCCGCGTTTCGCCCATATCTCTCTATGCCCATCTTACTCATGTAACTGTCTAAATGCTTTTTAAAAGACAAAACTGTACCCGCCTCTACTACTACCTCTGGTAGCTTGTTCCAGACACTCACCACCCTCTTTGTGAAAAAGTTGCCCCTCTGGATACTTTTGTGTCTCTCCTCTCACCTTAAATCTACGCCCTCTAGTTTTAGACTCCCCTACCATTGGGAAAAGATATTGACTATCTCGCTGATTTGTGCCCCTCATTAATTTATTGACCTCTATAAGATCACGCCTCAGCATCCTACGCTCCAGGGAAAGTAGTCCCAGTCTATCCAAGCTCTTCTTATAACTCAAGCATCAAGACCCGTAGCATCCTAGCAAATCTTTTCTGCACTTTTTCTAGTTTAGTAATATCCTTTCTATTATACGGTGACCAGAACTGTAAACAGCATTCCAAGTTGGCCTTACCAATGTCTTGTACAACTTCAACAAGACTTTCCAACTCCTGTATTCAATGTTCTAACTGATGCAACCAAGTACGCTGAATGCCTTCTCACCAGTCTATCTACCTAAGACTCCACCAGGAGCACTGAACCTGTACCCTAGACAGCTTTGTTTTATAACTCTCCCCAGTGACCAACCATTAATAGAGTAAGTCCTACCCTGGTTCAATCTACCAAAATGCATCACCTCGCATTTATCTAAATTAAACTCCATCTGCCATTGGTCAGCCCACTGGCCCAATTGATCAAGATCCCATTGCAATCCAAGATAACCTTCTTCACTGTCCACTATGCCATCAATCTTGGTGCAAAGTTACTAACCATGCCCCCTTTATCATTCATCGAACTGATTCGTCATGTACATGACAAATAACAGTGAACCCAGCATTGATCCCTGAGGCACACCACTAGTCACTTGCCTCCAGTTTGAAAATCAATCCTCTACAATCACCCTCTGTCTTCTGTCGTCAAGCCAATTTTGTATCCATTGAGTTATCTCATCCTGGATTCCGTGAGATTTAACCTTATGCAACAACCCACCAGTTGCAGTCTGGACATACAATCTGCCATTGGGCAATCGGAGGGTTCAATGACACTCCAGGTCTCCGTCACATGAAAGAGAGCTCCTCTGAACACTGAGTGCTCAATTCAATTCTCCCATTCTTCTTCTATTATTTGCACAAACATACGCTTGCATAGGGCAAAGAAACTGGCCATTCAACCCAACTGGAGCGGCACGGTGGCACAGTGGTTAACACTGCTGTCAGGTTCAATACCAGTGTTGGGTCACTCTCAGTGTAGAGTTTGCATGTTCTCTCTGCATCTGTGTGGGTTTTTTCTGGGTGTTCTGGTTTCCACCTCAGTCTGGGAAATGGGCTAGTTAGGTTCATTGCATATGATGAATTCTCTCTCAGTGCACCCGAAAGAGCGCAGGAGTGTGATGATTAGGAGATTTTCACAGTAACCGCACTGCACTGTAATGTAGGCCTTTTGTGACACTAATAATTAAACTTAAACCAATCCAATTTTGTGCTCCATTCAAACCTCCTCCCATGTTTCTTTTGCAATGAACCTGTTCAAGCACATCTGTAGAATACCTCTTGCTTCTCCTTATCCAATATTATAGGTGGCGCACTTCCAACTTGAAGCATATACCCAATCCCTGTCTGCCATTGTAGAGCATGGTAGACCATCTATTAACTGAAAATGAACACTATCTGGGCCATATTGTCTTATTATTCGTTCTTGAGATGTGGGTGGCTGGGTCAAGATTTATTGCCCATCCCTGAGGGCATTTAAAAATCAAAACCGCATTGCTATGAGCCTGGAGTCACATGTAGGCCGGACCAGGTCAAGACTTGATTTCCTTCCTTAAATGGCATTCATTAACCAGATGGGTTTTTATGACAATTGACAATGGATTTGTTGTGGTCATTATAAGACTTTTAATTCCAGATTTTTATTGAATTCAAATTTCACCATCTGACATGGCTCGGGTGCCCACAGCATTATCTTGGGTCCCTGGATTACTAATCCAGCAACAATACCACTATGCCACTGTGTCTCCCTCAGGCGATGTATCAAAGAAAAATAGCGGATGCACTTCATTCAATATACCCCGATAGTGCTATGTAAACCTGATCGTGTATCAGATACCATACCCGCTGGCCATGCTACTCAGTGCAATGGGAAATTAATCTGTGCAAACATTCGTAACCATGCTGAAGTGGACCATACCAATCCAACATTCCCATCACCAAATCATCGAATCACATTGAAACCAATGTGACCACAATGTATTTGTAGACTTATCAACTAAATCATCCTGAAAGCAATATGGCAAACAGCTTCCAATGATAGCATTTGAATGGCTGGAAGGAGATCAGAAGTCTTGAACATATTAAACACAGGAGAAAACAGATGTAGAATAATTATTTAGTTCATTGAATTTCACTCCTCTCCCTCCATACCATTCAATTGTGTTTCAAAGAAACAGATGCTCTTTCCTCTCTGAAGCAGCTACCTGAAAGGGTAAGGAATATATTCCCAATACTTATTTTAAATTCATGTATCACTTAATTACATCTTGTGGTCCTGGGGAGAAAAAAATCACATTATCTACACCTTTGAAAATCTTATGAATCCCACTGAGGACATCTCCTACCACTGTCTCTCTAGACTGTGAAGCTCAAGCTTCTCAATTATTTCTTCATAGCTTCTTTACACTTGGGCTTGATCTTGCTTGGCAAGCATTTTGTAGCCTAATCATGGGACATCTTGGGTTTAGCATGCATCCTGTCTGCTACATCTCAGTCATGGGAATGCACTGTTAAATTCAAACTATGCAGACCTCCCTCCAGCCCAATACTGCAAATGACATAATCAATCTTGGAGCTCTACTCCAGAGGTTTGCGAAGGGAAAGGTGTGGTGCACATGTGATTGTAAAAGTAAATGGGCTTTCTACCATCACCTATACCAACTAATTATCATAAATCTCTATCAATTAGCCCACAGATCTGACACCAACTTTTCCTCTCAAAATGGAAATGCACCTATTCTATAGAGCTCAACACACCCTGCCAGAACCAGCTGAACTAAATTCTGATTTGATTTATTATTGTCAGATGTATTAGTGCACAGTGAAAAGTACTGTTTCTTGCACGCTCCATGAAGTATATCGTTCATAGACAAGAGAGTGCAGAATGTAATGTTACAGTCATAGCTAAGGTGTAGAAAAAAAATCAACTTAATGCAAGGTAGTCCATTCAGCAGGGAAGAAGCTGTTCTTGAGTTGGTTGGTGCGTGACCTCAGACTTTTGTATTTTTTTCCCAATGGAAGAAGGTGGAACAGAGAATGTCCTGGGGGTGTGTGGGATCTTTAATAATACCAGCTGCTTTGCCGAAGCAGTGGGAAGTGTAGACTGAGTCAATGGATGGGAGTCTGGTTTGTATGATGGATTGGGCTATATTCACGACCTTTTGTAGTTCCTTGCAGAGCAGGAGCCACGCCAAGCTGTGATACAACAGGAAGAATACTTCCTGTGGTGTATCTGTAAAAGTTGGTGAGAGTCAAAGCTACATGCCAATTTTTTTTAGTCTTCTGAGAAAGTAGAGGCGTTAGATATCTTTCTTAAATATAGTGTCAGCTAGGGGAGAAAACGGCTGCTTTTGAACTGAGTAGTTCATGAGCTGCACAAGAAATTGAAGAAGAATGATTTGGTGATGAAGTACTCCGTTCTGAGCACAACGACACAGCCATTTCAGAGGTCCCCATCCAATCCCACAAAGTTGGTAATTTCCCCAGACAAATGGATAATGGAGGAGTCACAACCTCCACCCTCCTTACAATAAAGCTTCGAGAAACTGATTCTCTCCCCACAACTTGGGTTAACTTGATTGCCCATGGTAAATTATTCCTCAGGTTCATAGGGATTAGCAGGGTAAGTATGGCCTGAATGGAATTTGGGTGGTGCAGACTTGATGGGCCAAATGGCCCCCTTCTGCACTGCAGGGATTCTATGGTTCGATGAACTCGATGAACTCTGTAATCCAACAATCCAATAAAAGCAACACAAGCCCTCATTTGCCAAAGATGGACATCGACTCCAATTGGATCCCACCAAGCAGCAGTTTACGGATTCATTGTTTTAGAAAAAAATGACTCACTATAATGCAAATCAGACTTCCATCCATTGACTCTGCCTACACTGCCTCGGTAAAGCAGCCAGCATAATTAAGGACCCCACGCACCCCGAACATTCTCACTTCCACATTGTTCCTTCAGGAAAAAGATATGGAAGTCTGAGGTCACTTACCAACCGACTCAAGAACAGCTTCTTCCCTGCTGCTGTCTGACTTTTGAATGGACCTACCTTGCATTAAGTTGATCTTTCTCTACACCCTAGCTATGACTGTAACACTACATTCTGCATTTTCTCCTTTCCTTCTCTATGGTTGGTGTGCTTTGTCTCTGTAGAGCGCAAGAAATAATACTCTTCACTGTATGTTAATATATGTGACAATAATAATCAAATTGAATTAAATCAAATCAAAGAGGAACTGTTTAACCCAAGAAAGTGAAATAGCAATATGCAATCGCATCAAACATATAGACTCATACAATTCTTTACCGGCTAATTTCAAGGTAAATTCTGTTAAAAATAGCAAATGTGTTTAAATATTCCAAACAGCAAATCTATCATCTACTGTCACTGCAGTTTGTGTACTTCATGTCAGGCAGGGGAAATTGAACAGCCTTTTGCTTCAGTAAATCAAACTAAAATCACATATACCATTCCAATTTGATGGGTAACCTGCCTCATTCCCCTCTCGGCTTGTGTTCTGAGTCGAACAATAATGTGTGCTTTGAATTTGCACACTGATTCCACCTGACACCATGTAAATTAAGCTTTTGACTAACAGGCAGTGCCATTGTGGTGCCAGCTTCTCACAGGCGAGCGCACTTCTCTTCCAATCAGAAGGAACACTTGGTACATTTTGTTTTAATGCAGCTGCTATTTGTTTTCCCCTTTGTCACCAGAGTGTCACTGCAGCAATAATTTAAAGATATTGTAAACTATGATCTGAAAAATCATCCTGCTAGATGTCGCTGTGTATGATGATGTGGTCGTAGGTGGGATTTGGTACAGACCCAGCAAGTGTCTGCAACCAGTAGGGCTGAGGGGCTTTTCTTTCCGTGGATCAGGGGATTTTGTAATGCAGGCCAGCTGAGGCTCGTTAAAATTAAACCTCAACGTTGGCATTCAGTCAGATTGAAGGGGAGCAGAACTGGCAAATTAACTGGCGCATTCACTGATTCTAAAGCAATTTGTACAACAATTCCTCAATGCTCTTTATGTCTGGAGAAGTGTCAGTATTTGCAAAAATGATAAAATCTTTTTTTTGTTCTTTGCTCATCCTCTCCCTTCCCTCCTCTTCGCTTCAGAAAAAAAATTAACCCTGCGTGGACTGGTTTTTAAAACACCAATCTCCCTGCGCCAACGTAGTCTGATCAAAATCACTGACCATTCACTGCTGGTGGTATGATGAGACTGTACAAGTCACAGAGATTAATCTTAATCAAAAATACCTGTCAACACACTCGTAATAATCTTCTTCATAACTGTATTTATTCTGATAAATATCTACCACCATTAAGTAAACAAGGAAGTAACATTCCCACTCAAACTTTCCTAACTCCTATTTTCACCTCAGAACTTTCCCAACAAATTAAAGAATAGTCTTGTCGGAAAATAGTCTTGCACTCATTGGGGCTGCACGGCTATAATGTTTGGTCATGCTGAATTGCCCCTGAGTGTTCAAAGGTGTGTTGGTTTGTTGGATTAGCCGTGGTAAATGCATGGAGTTCTGGGGCTGGAGCGGGGGATTGGGCCTGGGTGAGATGCTCTTTGGAGAGTCGGTGCAGACTCACTGAGCCACTAAGGATCTCTCTTGTGTAAAAGAGATTAGCTCTGAAAGATTAAAAGAAAAATGATTAAAAAGATTAAAGTACCTCTGCAGGCAAATGACAAATTAACTAATTAGTCATCAGGATGGTGGGAGGGATGTCGACTGGAGCAAAGAGAACTTCTTGTACCTGTTTCAATAGCGCTATGTGCTCACTGATATCCACTCTGTCTCATCTGAATGATGGCAGTCCTAACAATGTCACAGCCCCTCAGTAAAGCACTGCAGTACCAGGCTAGATAATACCTGTGGTGCAAAATAAGGCCATTTGGATCACTGAGTCTACACCAAACCTCCAAAACAGCACTCAACCTAGGCCCACACCCCTGCTCTATCCCTGAAACTTGATGCATTGACCACGGTCAATCCATTTAACCCACACATCTTTGGAGTGCGGGAGAAACCAAGAGCACCTGGAAGAAACCCCATGCAGACATGCAGAGAATGTGCAGACTCTGCAAAGTGACTGAAGGCTGGAATTGAACTGGAGAGCTCCATATTGTTAGATTTAATATTGCACAACCAGATTCCACACTGTGCAGAGCTAATCCCCCTGCACTGGGGCAGTACACACTCTTAACCCCAACATTCATTAAAGACATATAACACATCCTGATTGTTGGTACACTCAAGAAAAGTGAAACCATGATAGATTCAGGTTGGCTGTGTTGGTGATGAATATTTTGTTATGTTGACAAGTTTAGTAACACTGCATCTTTATCCCACACAAGTTGGCAATATTGGAGAATAGAACGTCAAAGGTGTAAGTTAAGGGAAATGCTATAGTGGGGCAGCATGATTGGTGCAGGCTTGGAGGGCCAAAGGGCATGTTCCTATGGTATAATTTTCTTTGGTAGCACAAGTTTTCGGAGTTTTGTCCCTTCATCGGGTGACTCATTTGATGAAGGGACAACGCTCCAAAAGCTTGTGCTACCAAATAAATCTGTTGGACTTTAACCTGTGTTGTGAGACTACTTACTGTGCCGATCCCAGTCCAACGCCGACATCTCCACATTATAATTTTCTTCGTTCTTTGTTGTCTCAGCAGATCCGACAGCATCTGTGGAGAGACAGCAGAGTGAATGTTTCAAATCTGGATGACTTGACAAAGAGTCATGCAAACCCGAAATGTTGGCTGTATTCTCTCTCTCCACAGATGTTGTCAGACCTGCTGAGATTTTCCAGCATTTTCTGTCTTCGTCTCAGCCTCCGGCATCTGGCAGCAATCTATTTTTAATGGTGGGTAAGTAAAGATGTTAGAAGTTCAAAAGGAAGTGACGAGGTGTGGATTGCACTTAAGCATTCTGAAAAGTGAGCGCACAAAACTGAAAGTGATTAAGAATGATTTCTGAGAAGGATACTTCAGATAAGGCAAGACCGAAAGAGAAACAGTACATCAAGGGCAAGTGCAGCCTATGCAAGCTAACTGTTTCTGAGAATATAGCCCGCAGCAGAAAGCTATGTCAATTCCCAACATGCTATGCTTGAGCATGGTGGCACAGTCGTTAGCAATGCTGTCTCACATCACCAGGGACCCAGGTTCAATTCCCGGTTTGGGTCACTGTATGCATGGAATGTGCATGTTCTCCCCGTATCTGCATGGGTTTCCTCCAGGTGCTCCAGTCTCCTCCCACACTCCAAAGATGTGTGGCTTACATTGATTGGCCTTTAGTGTCAGAGGGACCTGCTAGGATAAATGTCTGCGGTTATGGGAATAGGGCCTGGTTGGGATTGTGGTCAGTGCAGATTCAATGGGCCAAATGGCCTCCTTCTGCAGTGTGGGATTCTATGAAAAGTCTATTTGATCAACCAGTTAAGAGAGAAACAATCCTAGAAGGTATAAATGTCGAGTGTTATAATTATTGCTAGATTTTACCTACAGATTTAAAACCTAAGAAATGCTGTTTGGGGAGGTTGAACTCTGAAGTTGGAAAAAAATTTACCCACAAATGGGTAAATTTGGCAATACTGTGTATAGCCATTCAGGTGGTTAAGTGCAGTTCTAGTTCAGTTTCTTGTTGCACATTTTATTGTTTATTGAATATTTATTTTGTTTCAAATCACCAGGTCTGGGACATCCTTCACATTATTCTTCACATCACACCAAATTGCAAAATACAGTTCAGAGAAGTGGGCATTTCAGGTGTCCCTCCTGGAATTTGGAATTCACTTGTGTTTAACATCAGCTGTGTTCTTCACAGAATCACTATCTTCCAGTCCCCTCCAACTTACATATCATCCAGAGTTGGAAGCACATTGCCATTCTTTATTTTATTATTGGCTCAAAATTCTGCAGCTATCTCAATAGCAGCTCCAACAATATGATGGCTGTAATACTTCAGAAGGAATTGCTTGGCTGTGGGGTAGCCTGAGGAAATGATGTGATGTTATATACATGGGATTTATTTTCTTGCTGTTCCATTCATGGTACTTCTTTGTGCATTCCAAAATGGTAGAACGGTTGCATTCAGCTCACTGCTTTTGTGCCAGCTTTTCCAACTCAACAACTTCGACTCATCTCCCCCTTTTCCCATAGCGTCCTGCATTTCTTCCTTTTCAGTTAATTATCCAATTTTCTTCTGAAAACTGTGATTGAATCTTCCATCACCACGTGCTCAAACAGTTCATCACTGTCTGCACAAATATGTTTTTCTGTATGTCATTTTTGTTTTGCCTTTCACCTTAAATTCATGACCTCTGATTACCTACCTGATCACCAATGGGAACACTTCCTCCATCTTCTGCTCTGTCTGGAGCCCTGATAATTCTGGAAGCAAGAACATTTCTTTCCTGGACCAGCAATTGCTGTTGTGATGCATGCATCAAATCCAAATCTTCAGAACATTAAGATGAGAGGTCACCTGACACCAGCTATTAGTCCAACAGGTTTAGTTGAAATCACAAGCTGTTGGAGCGTTGCCCCTTTGTCAGGTGAAGTGGAGCAAGGTGCGTAGGCACAGAATATGTAGGTGGAGTGACGATAGCCTGACACTAACAGGTAATTGAGAATGTCGAAGAATAAGCACCGATAGTGTCAGCCGGCTGAACAACAAGTCTTCACATGTAATCGCCAGACAGGAATGTTCACCCTTCCCTCTTCGCAGTTTCAGGGACCCGGGCTCGATTCCTGGCTTGGGTCACAGTCTGTGGGGAATTTGCACATTCTCCCTGTGTTTGTGTGGATTTCACATGGGTGCTCTGGTTTCCTCCCATAGTCCAAAGATGCGTGGGTTAGGTTGCTTTGCCATGTTAAATTGCCCCTTAGTATCCCAGGATGCATAGGTTAGAATGATTAGCAGGGCAAATATGAAGGGTGACGGGATCTGGCCTGGGAGGGATTATTGTTGGTACAAACTCAATGGGAAGTAGCCTCCTTCTGCACTGTAGGGATTTTATAATTTCTATGAATTATCTCTCCGCCTTTAATTATTGGTTCCAAGGTCATTCCTTCACTTGTTATTACAGCTTGTCAACACTTTACAGATACTGATTACAGAATCATAGAATCCTACAGTGCAGAGGGAGGCTGTTTGGCCCATCGAATCTGCGCTGACAACAATTCCATCTCGGCCCTTTCCCCATAACCCCATGCATTTACCCTAGCTAGTCCCCTTGACACTAAGAGGCAATTTAGTACGGCAATCCACCTAACTCGCACATCTTTGGACTGAAAGAGGAAACTGGAGCACCTAGAGGAAATCATGCAGATGTGGAACGAATGTGCAAACTCCATGCAAACAGTGACTCAAACCAGGAATTGAATCTGCGTCACTGGCAGTATGAAGCAGCAGTGCTAACCACTGTGCCACCCAAGAATAAACACCTTTAGTCACACATGCTGTGAGCAAGGTATGAACTTGTGCAGTGAAATATCATTGGATTTCAAGTCCAACACCTTAACCGCTCTGCTATCGCAACTATACCTATCTACTTGCATTTGTCTATTCGCACTTTTGATTACTTACAAAGACTTGCTATTCAGCCGACCCACGCTGTCTGTACTTACCTCTTGACACTCGATTGTCTGCTAACTATCATCACTCCTCCTATATATTCTGTGCCTGTGCACCTTGTTCCATTTCACCTGATGTGAGAGCAATGCTCCAACAGTTTATGATTTCAAATAAACCTGTTGGACTATCAGCTGGTATCGTGTGACCTCTCATTTTGTTCATCCCAGTCCAACACTGGCACATCAACATCAGAGCATCAAGGAATCTATGAATGATGTGGTTCTGGTAAATGAGCCATGTTCATTGGGTGCACTGCAGTTAAACTCAAAAAGATTACCTTGACCCACTGGTATGCCTTAGCCTCAGATAAGCCAATACGGAATTTTTCATTTTCCACATGGGCCACCTTTGGGCTCCTCTGAATGAGCTGCCACTCTGGTACTGAAGTCCACCTTGCCGAATCACCAGATCCATCCTCAGCCTTTTGTTTTTCCGTTCCTGATTTGCATCTCTCTGCACCTCCATCTGGAACTCTTAAATCATCCTAAACCTGATTTTAAATGTCAGCATATGGTGCTAAACGACTAGTGATAGATCCACTACCGTCAGCTTAGCGCCACTGCTGACAGTTAATATCAGCTCCCCGACAATGTCCTCATGCCAATTCTAAACTCTTCTATTCACTTCACAACATCAGTGAGCACCAATGCAGTCCATGAGTGCAATTTCCCAGCGGTCAAAGGCAGACAGCCTTGTCCACATGTATAACCTCCAGCCTGCACTCCTCCACTACACATTCTATTGCTAAGGCTGGCACAATGGTTATCACTGTTGCCTCATAGTGTCAGGGACCTGGGTTCGATTCCTGGCTTGGGTCACTGTCTATGTGGAATTTGCACATTCTCCTCCATATCTGCACGGGTTTTCCTCTGGTTTCTGCAACCTCGAAGACTCTGTAGAGTAATACAGGTCAAATACAGGCAATTGGGACTGGCTTCGGGGTTTTAAAATAAAGACGGCTTGGACAAGTTGGGCTGAAGGGCCAACCTCTATGACTCTCTTTGACTCTATGATCCAAATTTCCTCCCATAATGCAAAGATGTGCTGATGAGGTGGATTGGACATGATAAATTATCCATTAGTGTCAGGGGGATTAGGAGGGTAAATATTTGAAAGTACAGGAATAGGGCCTGAATGGGATCATTGTCAGTACAATGTCAATGGGCCAAATGGCCTCCTTCTGCACTGAAGGGACTCTATGATCTTCTGTCACTCCCTGTTCATGGACTTCCCCATTTACTTCTTGGAAGATTTTATGGATTCTGCATTGATTGTGATTGGTGGTAGTTTGTTACATAAAATTACAGCTGAAAGGAACAGAAAATTGTGCCCTGTGTTCAGGTCTCTAATGAATTGCCACAATGGCAATCATGACTCTTTGTTGGTTGTTCCCAATTCTGCAAAAATAACTTGCCAGCTTTTAACCTATTGATTTGTTCCATAATCCGCAACACTCAAACCTCATTTGGCACACAGTTCTTGGATATTTTGTGAATCACACATGGCTGATTGTGAAGGACACTGAGCCAAACAGTACGATCAGCAGTGTCTGATCCTTGGCTATGACACAGCTGGCGTAAACCTTCAGCAGAACGTTTAACATTTACACAAGACTCCAAAGATGTGCAGGTTAGGTGGATTGGCCATGCCAAATGGCCCTTTAGCATCAGGGAGGTGAGCTGGGTAAATATGTGGGGTTGGGGGATAGAGTGGGAATGTGGTTAGTGCAGACTCGATCATTCAAATGGCCTCTCTCTGTACTTGCAGGAATGCTATAATTCTATAATGCTAAGACATCAGACAGCTCGGAAAGGGAAAGGCTGTTTGGCCCATCATGCCCAGACTTCCGCACTCCATACATGAGAAATAAAATTATTCTTCTTCGTCAAAAGGCATGTTTTATTAAGGCAATGGTTATTTCTGGATCATAGAAGCATGGAAACATGGAAGATAGGAACAGGAGGATGCCATTTGGCTCTTCGAGCCTGTTCCACCATTTATTACGATCATCCAGCTCATGATGATGCTAATATATCCTATTATATAGCCTAATCCCCATAACCTTTGATCCCATTGCTCCAAGTGCTATATCCAGCCATCTCTTGAATACATTCAGTGTTTTAGCATCATGAATTCCACAGGCTCATCATTCTTTGGGTGAAGAAATGTCTCCTCAACTCCAACCTAAATGGTCTACCCTGAAACTTCAGTCTGTGATTCAGACTGTGACTCCTGGTTCAGGTCTCCCCCATCATTGGGAATATCTTCTCTGAATCTACCCTGTCTAGACCTGTTACAATTTTACGAGTCTCTGTAAGATTCATCCCCCCATCACCCCATCATTTGTCTGAACTCCAGCAAAAACAATCTGAACCGAGTTAATCTCTCCTCATGCATCAGTCCTGCCATTCCCAGAATCAGCTTTTGCTGTGCTTCCTCAAGTGCAAGAACATTCTTCCTCAGAAAAGGGACCAAAACTGCACACAATACTCTACATGTGGCCTCACCAAGGCCTTGTATAATTGCAACAACACATCCCCATTCCTGTACTTGAAACCTCTCGCAATGAAGACTAACATGTCATTTGTCTTCATTACCGCCTGCTGCACCTGCATGCTTACCTTCAGTGACTGGTGCACCAGGGTCCTTCTGCACACACCCTTCTCCAAATTTACAGCCATTTAAGTAGTAATCTTTTTGCTTCCAAAGTGAATAACCTCACATTTATCCAAATTATACTGGATATCATGTTGTGATCCTTTCCAGGAGAAAGAAATATTTTTAAGTTTATTTATTAGTGTCACAAGTAAGCTAACATTAACACTGCAATGAAGTTATTGTGAAAATCCCTGAATCACCACACTCTGGTGCCTGTTGGGTACTCTGAGGGAGAATTTAGCATGGCCAATATCTTTAACCAGCATGTCTTTTGGACTGTGGGAGGAAACTGGAGCACCCAGCGGAAACCCACACAGAACACGGGGAGAATATGCAAACTTCGCACAGATAGTGACTCAAGCCAGGAATCGAACCCACTCCCTGGCGCTGGGAGGCAGCAATGTTAACCATGGTAGCCACCGTGCCATCCATAGAAACTGTAGAGACATCATTTTTGCTATGTGCTGACAGAACAGGGTATGCCCTTTCCTTAGAAATAGACCTGACTGATGGAGCATCATCGAACTTTGATTACGGGTTAAAAAAAACTCCTGACCACGAGTCGGACATCACTTTATCGAGTTAGAAGACTGCCGCAAATGGTGACCTCAGCTTTATTGACCTAAGTGACCAATTTGTAAGTTGTCCTCAGTTTGGACAGGCTATTCATCCATCACAAGTGCTGGCTCAGTGGGAGCAAGTTTTTTTTTAACCTGTAATTAGAATTGAATAATGTTCTATTAGATTGGTTGATTTCGAAGGAAAGAGTATCTATAAATGCTCATGTGGTAGTATGACAGGGAACTGCTGTGTATTTTCAGAATTTTCTTCCTCCATATTAGAAATAACTTCAATCTTGTGAGCTTTATCTTTTCGGAGAACTACATTAAGGCAGATTTATGGCTGGTTGTATTCTCTTAGCAATAAAACCAGAGGAATATTGAGGAACAGCAGAGGAAACATCATCTTTCAAGTTACATTTCAATATTTTTTGACAGTTATCCAGACATGTGATTTCCAGAGTGCTAATTTTCAAAGGGAAGAAAGTGATTAATAGCCTTGAGTCACTTGTCATGTTGTGAAATATGACATTTGATTAAATCTGAAGAATTCGCCACTTGTATGAGCTTACAAAATACTCAATAAAAACATTCAAAGAACATGAATTACAGCGCAGCAAATATTCTAGTTGGAAGACCATTGAGTCTTTAAGTGTCTGGCAGGTCAGGGGAGTGCATAAATGAAGCTTGTTTCAAACCTTGAGGCGGGTTGTGCACTTGTAGGCACTTGACAGGGTAGGAACTGCTAATGGGTCAAACTCCTCGAACTTCTTTCTCAACATTACTGTCGATGTACCCATACAACATGGACATCACCAGCTTCTCCAAGGCAATTAGTGATGGGCAATAAATACTGACTGAACTAATGGCACCCATATCCCATGGAAGGTTTTTAAAAGTACATTGTTTCCCCTGGTTGGGGAAGCTGGAATGCAAGAACATGGCCTCAGATAGTGGTTAATCAATGAGGATGGTGTTGAGGAGAATATTCTTCACTAAGAGAGTCATGAATATTTCAAGTTGAGTATGTTCACTTACTGGATTGATAAACTTTTGATATCTCAGGCAAACAAGGGATAAGGGGAATGGGTGGTAAAGTGAAGTTAAATTACTAAATCAGAGATGGTGGCCAAATGATGAGATATGTGAATAGAAATCCAGAGACCCAGACTAAAACTCCTGGAACATGGGTTCAAATCTGACAAAGCTGGTGGAATTTGAATTCAATGAAATCTGGAATTGAAAGCTGGTTTCAGTAATGATGATCATAAACAAAATTAGCATCAAATTCAGAAAAAAACCTATCTGGTTCACCAATGTCCTTCAGGGATGGAAATCTGTTGCCTCTACCTGGCCTGGCCCACAAGTGATTCCAGAGGCACAGCAATGCGACTGACTTTTAACTGCCTTCTGAAATAGCCCTGCAAGCCACTCAGTTCAGGGGGCAATTATAGATGGACAACAAAAGCTGTTTGTACTATTTGTACAAAAGCTTGTCAGTACTGTCCATATCCCATCAGTGATGTGGAGGTGCCGGCATTGGAGTAGGGTAGGCACAGTAAGAAGTCTCACAACGCCAGGTTAAAGTCCAACATGTTTATTTGGAATAAAGAGCTTTCAGAGCACTGCTCCTTCATTAGGTGAGTGGAGAGGTAGGTTCACAAACACGGCATATATAGACAAAGACACAATTGCAAGATAATGGTTAGAATGCGAGTCTTCACAGGGACAGACAGTGCAATAGAGGGATAATCACAGGTTAGAGGTGTGAATTGTCTCAAGCCAGGATAGTTCGTAGGATTTCACAAATCCAGGCAGTATGATGGGGGTTAAATGTCATGTGACATGAACCCAAGATCCCAGTTGAGACCATCCTCATGCATGCAGAACTTGGCTATCAGTTTCTGCTTGGTGATTTTGCGTTGTCGTGTGTCGTGAAGGCCACTTTGGAGAATGCTTACCCGAAGATCAGATCTCTGAAGTGTTCCCCAACTGGGAAGAAAACTCCTGCCTGGCAATTGTCATACGGTGTCCATTCGTCTGTTGTCATAGCACCTACATGGTCTATCCCATCCCATCAAGGAATCATTTTTTAAATGATTTCATTGAACAATGGAACGGGTTTGAGAGGCCATTTGGTTGACTTCTGCTTCTCCATTCTTATGGACTGTTCACATCAAGGAAAAGCCAGAAGGAAATGAAAATAGACTCCAGTTTTTCAGAACTGAAGTGTGAGAATTTTACAGCTTAGGGTTTTGGCATCAGGAAGCGCGACTGCTAGTAATGGAGCTATGAAAATTAAGGTGACTTGTGTCATGAAAATGCTTCTTCATTTTTGAAAAAAAAATCAGCAAAATAACTTTCAGCTGATGAGAAAAGCTGAGACAGCAAAAGGTATTCAAGTGCTAGGCCATTTTCTAAGGCGAAAAGGTGAGAAAAGCAAACAAAACCCCCTCAGAATGGAAACATGAAGAGAGGGAAACATTTCAAAGGAAGCCTACATATATCAAAAAAACACTCTAAATGAGAAAGAGATTTAAAATGTAAAGTGTTGGATTTTAACCAAAAGTGAAGATGATGGGAATGGCTAATCATTCAAGTAAAACCACCAGAGACTCATACCCCACTGTAGAGAACCAAGTAACCCCATTAACTATCCTGAAATACTTCTGACATTTCTGAGAAGATTGATCAAAATGTGATCAATCAATCAAGACATGTTAAATAATTATTTTTCGGAATATATGGACAGGAGAGTTTTAAGAGCTGTTTTTGCCAAACCGGAGACAGAGAGGTTATCAAAGTCATCTGGAAAAACTCCTAAAGTAAGCATGGAGTCATAAATTCCCTTTTTTAACTCCTAAGCTAGTCCTAATTGCCCGTATTTGATCCATATCCCTCTGTACCCATTTTATCCAACTGTCTAAACACTTTTTAAAAGACAAAATTGTACCCGCCTCTGCTACTACCTCTGGCACCTTGTTCCAGACACTCACCATCTTCTTTGTAAAAAAAATTGCCCCTCTGGACTTTTTTCAATTTAAACCTATGCCCTCTAATTTTGAACTCCCCTACCTCTGGGAAAAGATATTGACCATCTAACTTTCTGTAGATTTCTATAATATCACCCAAAAGCCTTCAATGCTTGAGAAAACAGTCCCAGCCTATCTAGCCTCTCCCTATAACTCAAACCATCAAGACCAAGTAGCATTCTAGTAAATCTTTTTTGCACTCTTTCTAGTTTAATGACCCTTTCTATAATAGGGTGACCAGAACTGTACACATATTCCACAGATGTCCCAATTCCTGTATTCAATGTTCTGACCAATGAAACCAAGCATGCTGAATGTCTTCTTCACCACTCTGTCCACCCATGGCTCCACTTTCAAAGGCTATGAACATGTACCCCTAGGTCTCTTTCTTCTATAACTCTTCTCAACATCCTCCCATTAACTAAGTAAGTCCTGCCCTAGTTTGATCGACCAAAATGCATCATCTTGCATTTATCTATATTAAACTACATCTGCCATTGGTCAGCCCACTAGCCCAATTGATCAAGATCCCATTGATCAACCTACCATGGAGACCTTGTTAAAGGCCTTGTTAAGTCCATATAGACAACATCAACTACACTACCCTTGTATATTTTCTTGGTTACCCTTTCAAAAAAATCAATCAAATTTGTAAGGCATGATTTTCCACTCACAAAACCATGCTGACTGTCCCTAATCAGTCCTTGTGTCTCTAAATGCTTGTATATCCTGTCTCTCAAAATACTTTCCTACAACCTACCCACCACAGATGTGAAGCTCACTGGCCTATAGTTCCCAGGCTTTTCCCTGCAGCCCTTTTTAAACAAAGGCAAACACCTGCCAGTCTCCAACCTTCAGGCACCTCACCTGTGACTATAGATGTTTCAAATATCTCGGTTAGGGGACCCGCAACTTCTTCTCTTGCCTCCCACAATGTTCGGGGATACACTTCACCATGTCCTGGGGAATTATCTATCTTGATGCACTTTAAGACTTCCAGCACCTCCTTCTTTGTAAATATATACTCTCTGCAAGACATCACTCTTTATTTCCCTAAGTTTCCTAACATCTATACTTTTCTCAACAGTAATACTGATGAGAAATATTCATTTAGGATCTCACCCATCTCTTGAGGATCCGCAAATAGATGACTTTATTAATCCTTAAGAGGTCCTACTCCCTAGTTACTCTTTTGCCCTGTATATATTTGTCGAAGCTCTTTGGATTTTCCTTTGCGTTATCTGCCAAAACAATCTCATGTCCCCTTTTTGCCCTCCTGATTTCTTTCTTAACCCTACTCCTACACCTCCAGAAAGGACTGTCTCTCTCAAGTTGAGAAAAACCCTATCTCAACAGTAAAATAAAATCTAAACCAAGAGATAATGACTTTCCTTCAGAAAGAACCGCAGGAGAAACCCAGCGATTTTGGGGGATGGATTGTAGAATTAAAAGGGAGGAAATTGTTTCTGGCACAGTGAGATTACCTGGACTTCAATTCAATTCCAGGATCTTAAAGGAAACCAGCTAACTTCAAATGCCTGCAATATTCAACAATCTTTGCCTTGGGAATAAATAAAGGACTTAATGTACATTCTTACAACCTTAATTTGGACTTTGCTGGATTCTGATATGTGTTTGTGTATGTGTGTGTGTGCACATGCATGTGTTAGTATGTGTGTGTTGTGTGTGCATGTGTGTGTGTCTGTGTTTGTGTGTGTATATTTGAGTATGTGTGCATTCGTGTGTGTGTCTGTGTGTATGTGTTTGTGTGTGTGTGAGTGAATGTTTATATGTGTGAGTGTATGTGTGTGAGTGTGTTTATGTGCGTATATGTCTGTGTGTATGTGTGTGTGTACGTGTATGTATTGTGTGTATATGTGTGTGAGTGTGTTTATGTGTGTGAGTGTGTGTGTTTGTGCATGTGTGTGAGTGTGTTTGTGCTTGTGTGTATGTGAGTGTGAGTGCGTGTGTGTGAGAGAGTGAGTGAGTGTGTGTGTGTGCCTATGTGTGCCTGTGTATGTGAGTTTGTGTGTGTGTGCATGTGTGTGTAAGTGTGAGTGTGTGTGTGCATGTGTTTTTGTGAGTGTGTGTGAGTGTGTGTGTATGTCTGTGTGTGTGAGTGTGTGTATGAGTGTGTATGTGTGTGTGTGTGTATGGGTGTGTGTGGGTGTGAGTATGTATGTGTGTGAGTGTATATGAGTGTGTGTGAGTGTGTGTGAGCATGAGTGTTTGTGTGTATGTGTTTGTGTGTGTAAGTGTGTGTATGAGTCTGTGTGTGTGAGTGTGTGTGTGGTGTAAGTGTGTGTGTGTGTGGTGTAAGTGTGTGTGGGTGTGTGTAGTGGGTATGTGTGAGTATGAATGTGTATGAGTGTGTGTGAGTGAGTGTATGCGAGTGTGTGTGTTTGAGTGTGTGTGTGTGTGTGTATGTGTTTGTGTGTGAGTGTGTGTAGGTGTTTGTGTGTGTGTGTATGAGTGTGTGTGTGTAAGTGAGTGTATGTGAGTGACTGTGTGTGTATATGTGTTTGTGTGTGTGAATGTGTGTGTGTGTGAGTGTGTGTCGGTGTGGGTGTGTGTGTTTATGAGTGTGTGTAGGTGTGAGTGTGTGTGTGTATCTGAGTGTGTATGCGTGTGTGAGTGTGTGTAAGTGAGTGTCTGTGAATGTGAGTGCATGTGTGTGTGTGTGTGTGGGTATGGGTGTGAGTGTGTGTGAATGCGCGTAAGTTTGAGAGTGTGTGTGTGTTTTTCTTTCACTCAAGAAAACCTGGTTTGATTGGTTCTTTCATAAATCTAATTATATTGTAAAATACAAAGGAAAATAAAATTTAAAAAAGTAGTTGCACACAACAATTTTCCAGTTACGCTCAGATCACCCTGCCAACACCTCAATTCACTTGTCTATGATTCATAAATATATTTTCCAGCATGGACAATCAGATTTTATTGAATCATAGAATTCCTATAATACAGAAGGAAACCATTCAGCCCATCAAGTCTGTACTGGCCACAAGCCCACACAGGCCCCATTCCCATAATGCCACACATTTACCCTGCTAATCCCCCGACACTAGAGGTCAATTTTCCCATCAATTTGCATCGATTTTCAGGCGCAAAATCCTCGTAAAGTCGGGTATAAGACAAATAGTATGATCCGCAATTGCCTCCTCAACCATTCCCCTTTTACAATGGCTAAAAATGGCCGTGATTGGGAACACACCCAAAATGGGTTCAATGTCAATAAATTGACATAGTAGGCTACATGCCTGAACTTACATTTCAGTTGTATAAAACCCACCTATAGGCTTGTACAGCTTGATTTAGAATTGCTGCTTTTTTTCTGGCAGAGTGCAGATGGAGACACCTGGGAACGGGTCTAAAAGTCAGATCTGAAATACTCCCCGTTTCGAGTACACTTAGAATTGAAATGGTGAAATAGGACGCGAAAGGTTAATTTATCATGACCAACCCATCTGACCCACACGTCTTTCACATGGAAGGAAACTGGAACAGCCAGAGAAAATCCACACTGACATAGGGAGAAAATGCAAACTCCACACAGACAATGACCCAAGGCCAAAATTGAACCACAGACCCTAGCGCTGTGGGGCAGCAGTGGTAACGACTATGTCACCATGCCCCGCGTTGGAACTAATTTCAACGTTCATATGTTCAAATTGAGCATCTTTCGTTTTGTCATGCATGAGTTTAAAGGTACAGTATCTTCATTAGGTAGATTCTGGCATATATCTATTTCAACTGTTGCGAAATTTTTGTCCTGTGCATTTTGGGTCATTTCAGCTCACCTCAGTTAAAACAAACCGAATTTACTCAATCCTTTTCCTTGGACTTCAACAATGCTGAGAGTCATGTATTTACAGATCACCAGACAGGATCAATACTTGCAGGCAGGGGGTCCTGTGAAGAGCAGTTTGCCCAGAATTCCCCATACACAGAGAGGTTTGCAAGCTACTGACTTTTGCCCATTGCAAACAAAGATCGATGAAGTGCAAATTGATTATATATGTCTACAAAGGTAGCGTGGCAGGCTTCCCAAAAAAAAACCCCACTGCAATGGAAAAGAACCTTTCTTCCCCTCCAAAGTGCCCTTTGCAAAGTTCACTGCAGTGATGCTCTGCCTGCTGTGTTTTCTCGACGGGGTCATAATTGACAGAAAACAACAGGAACAACTTACATTCATATGGCGTCTTTGGTAAGGCACTTCACAGGAGTGCAACCAATCAAAAATCTGACACCAAGCTATTTTTGGAGAAATGAGAACAGGTGATGAAATATTTGGTCCGAGAGGGAGATTTTAGGCAGCATCTGAAGGGTAGAAAGAGAAATCGGGAAGCAGAGATCTTCAGAGAAGAAATTCCAGAGGTTACAGTTTTGGCAGCTGAAGGCATAACCATCCACTTTTTTTTGATGGGACACTATCTATAAGTGTAACTACGTCATGCTGTTGCTTGAATTGAGGTAGCTCTCCAAATTCTGGCACAAGCCCCCAGATTTAAACAAGGAAGACTTTGTAAGGACGACAGGGCTGCTTTTGCTGTTGTTGTTTTCAGTACCCCTATCGATGCTGGCTGGTCCATTTGGTTTCAATCCTCTTTGTTCCAAGACTGAGTGTCCTGCTTTCGAACCAGATGGGTTTTTATAATAATCAACAATAGTTTCATGGTCATCATGAGACTTTTTAATTCCAGATATTTGATAGTTTTATATACATTCCACCATCTGCCATGGTGGGATTTGAACCTGAGTCCTCAGAACATTATCCTGGGTCTCTGGATTATTCATCAAGTGAAAAAAAAACACTTTTTTTAAAGGGGTGCCATTGCCTCCCCTTTATTTGATTACATTCAGAGATGATCAAGAGGCCTGCTTTAAAAAGTAAAGTTTATTCATTAGTCACAAGGGCAGCATGGTGGCACAGTAGTTAGCACTGCTGCCTCATAGCACCAAGGTCCAAGGTTCAATTCAGGCCTCGGGTCACTGCCAAGGAAGTGCTGGGGGTTTGTCACAGTTTACAGAGATAGAAGGGGAGAGGGGAGAGGCCACAAGGGGTTTGAAAACAAGGATAGAAATTTATAAAATGCAGTGCTGTTGAACTGGAAAAACACAACAAACAGATGATGGGCATAAAGAACATGGGGCTAGTTTGGATAAATTTGATTTGATTGATTATTGTCATATGTTAGTATATAGTGAAAAGTATTGTTTCTTGCATGCTATACAGAAAGGCATACTGTTCATAGAGAAGGAAACAAGGGTGCAGAATATACTGTTATTCACAGTATACACTAGCGCGTAGAGAAAGATCAACTTAATGCAAGGTAAGTCCATTACCTTGGTTATTTCAGGTATTTCCATTATCAGGTAAGTCTGATAGCAGCAGGGAAGAAGCTGTTCTTGAGTCGATTGGTACATGACCTCAGACTTTTGTACCTTTTTCCCGAAGGAAGAAGGTGGAAGAGACAATGTCCGGGGTGTGTGGGGTCCTTAATTACGCTGGCCTCTTTGACGAGGCAGTGGGAAGTGTAGAAGAGTCAATGAATGGGATGCTGATTTGCGTGATGGATTGGGCTACATTCACGAGCTTTTGTAGTTCCTTTTGTACGAGTAGCAGAGTTTCAAGTTTAAGAAACAGCGTATGAGAATTTTTTTTTTATGTGAGGAACTGGAGGACCACATTCCATTTGCAGAATATTTACTCTACAAGCGTTTGAAATTGAAAATTTCTGAAAGAAAAGCTATGAATGGAAGTCAGACTTTAACGGATCAATTCAAATGCACACATTTAACCTACAAAGAGAAAAATATCTTTGGAAACCTTCCCTTGTCCCCAAAGGCAATCGAGCAAAAGTGCAGAATGTTTGCCGACCCTCTCATCTATGGCATTCAATCCTGGCATCCCACCCGTAGGCTGTAGTCTTCCCAAATTAACCCACTGCACAGGAAAATATTGCATCCCAGACAGTATTCCATCATCCCAGGGCCATCCTCGTCACATTTGCGCATTTTATTGAAAGCAAAAAAAAATTTGACAAGCTGTTAAATGCAATTAAGCAGAGATAAAATAACACTTATTAGTGCAATTTAATTCTATTGTGTTGTGAATAATTGATAAGCTGGTAGTTTACTGAACCCCTTTGGATCATCAATTTCTTGATATTTTTGTGAGCCTTGCTATTACCTCATGATGCTTGTTTTCCAAATCCTGCTGGAGCTGTTTTATTCTCAGCAGTTTCTCAGCCTTCTCCATCTGTGGCACGGCGGGGGAGATGGTGGGGAGGAGGGTTGTCGGGGGGGCGGGGGGGGGGATGGTAATGAGTGGTGCGGTGGCACAGTAAGAGATTCACAGCATCTCCAGATTCGGTGTCATCACACTGATACATTTTCCCTCAGCCACTATTCCAGTGCGATGATTAACATTTGTTTACCTGGTTTGCAGCTCGTTCTGTAGAACTGGGGCTCCATTTATTTGTGAGCTGAAACCACCTGCTGAGCAACCTGCGTCTGAGCGTAGAAATAGAAAAAGTCTTAGGTTTATATTGCGCCCTTCTCTCTTGTAGGGATAATCCAAAAGCTTTTGACTGGCAACTAAGTACTTTTGAAGTATTTCACCATTATAATGTTGGAAACACCGTGGTCAATTTGTACACAGCAAGACTCCACAAATGGTGATAGAGTCATAGTCATAGAGGTTTACAGCATGAAACAAGCCTTTCGGCTCAACTTGTCCGTGCCACTCTTTTTTTTAAATCCACAAGTTTATCTCAATTGCCCGCATTTGGCCCATATCCCTCTATACCCATCGTACCGATGAAACTATCTAATACTTTTTAAAAGATAAAATTGTACCTGTCTCTACTACTACTTCTGGTAGCTTGTTCCAGACACTCACCACCCTCTGTGTGAAAAAAATTGCCTCTCTGAACTCTTTTGTATCTTTCCCCTCTCACCTTAAACCTATGCCCTCTAGTTTTAGACTCCCCTACCTTTGGGAAAAGATATTGACTATCTACCTTGTCTATGCCCCTCATTATTTTATAGACCTCTATCAGGTTACCCCTCAGCCTCCTATACTCCAAAGAAAAAATTCCCCATCTATTCAGCCTCTCCTTATAACTCAATACATCAAGTACTGGTAGCATCCTACTAAATCTTTTCTGCACTTTTTCTTGTTTAATAACATCCTTTCTATAATAGGGTGACCAGAATTGCATGCAGTATTCCAAGTGTGGCCTTACCACAACTTGTACAACTTCAACAAGACACCCCAACTCCTGTATTCAATCAACATGTACCCCTAGATCTCTTTGTTCTGTAACTCTCCCTGACACCCTACCACTAACTGACTAAGTCCTGCCCTGGTTCAATCTACCAAAATGCATTACCTTGTATTTGTCTGAATTAAACTCCATCTGCCATTCGTCAGCCCACTGATCCAATTGATCGAGATCCTGCTGCTATTGGAGATAACCTTCCTTACTTTCCACCATGTCTTGGTATCGCCTGCAAACTTACTAACTATGCCCCCTATATTCTCATCCAAATCATTATCATAAATGACAAATAACAGTGGACCCAGCACTGATCCCTAAGGCACACTGTTGGTCACAGGCCTCCATTTGAAAAACAACTCTCTACAACAACCCTCTGGCTTTTGTCAGGAAGCCAATTTTGTATCCATTTCGATACCATGCCCTGGATCCCATGAGATTTAACCTTATGCAACAATCTACCATGCGTAGCTTGTCAAAGGCCTTACTAAAGTCCATGTAGACAACATCAATTGCAGTGCCCTCATCTACCTTCTTGGTTACCCCTTTAAAAAACTCAATTAAATTTGTGAGACATGATTTTCCACTCACAAAGCCACGGTGACTATCCCTTACCAGTCCTTGTATATCGAAATGCTTTTACGTCCTGTCTCTCAAAATACCTTCCAACAATTTACCCACCACAGGTATGGTTTGTAGTTCCCAGACTGTATTTCCCTGCAGCTCTTTTTAAACAAAGGCACAACATTTCCTACTCTCCAATCTTCAAGCACCTCACCTGTGACTATCGATGTATCAAATATCTCAGCTCAGGGAACCCGCAATTTCTGCCCTAGTCTTTCTCAATGTCTTAGGATGTACCTCATCAGGTCCTGCAGATTTATCTACCTTGATGCACTTTAAGACTTCCGTCACCTCCTTCTCTGTAATATATACACTCCTCAAGACATCAATACTTAATTCCCCAGTTTCCCTAACATCTATGCTTTTCTAAACAGTAAATACTGATGAAAAATATTTATTTGGGATCTCACCCATCTCTTGTGGATCTGCATATAGACTACCTTGTTGATCCTTAAGAAACCCTAATCTCTCTCTTGTTACTCTTTTGCTCTTTGTGTACTTGTAGAAGCTCTTTGGATTCTCCTTTGCCTTATCTGTCAAAACAATTTTGTGTTCCCTTTTTGCCTCCTGATTTCTCTTTTAACTGCACTCTTACACCCCCTATACTCTTCAAGAGATTCAATTGATCCCAACTGTCTATGCACGTCATGTGCCTCTTTTCTCTTGACTGGGGCCTCAATATCCAGAGCCATCCAGGGTTCCTGATTTTTGCCAGCGTTTGCCCTTCACTCTAAGAGGAATGTGTTTACCCCGAACCCTGGTTAACACACTTTTGAAGGCATGCCATTTGCCAGACTTCCCTTTGCCTTCCCAAGAACCTGCACCCACCCCCCCAAATTAACTTTTGAAAGTTCCTGCCTGAAACCATCAAAATTGGCCTTACCCCAATTTAGAAATTTAACTTTTGGGCCAGACTTATATGCTCCACAGTTATCTGAAAACTAATAGAATTATGGTCACTGGTCCCACAGTGATCCCTCACTAACACTTCTGTTACCTGACCTTTCTTATTTCCCAAGAATGATGTGATGATGATCAGATAATGTGTTTCTGTGATGTTGGCTGGAGGATAACTATTTCCTGGACATGACAGATAAGGCTCCTCCTCTGCTTCCAAAGGATGCTTTGGGACATTTTACATCAATCTGGGGGAGCAGGTGGGGCTTTCATTTAATGTCTCAACCAAAATCTGACTCCTGTTACAGCACAATTCTCCCTTGGTACCACCTTGAGGCATCGGCCAAGACGTTTCTACTCAAACCTCCAGACGTAAAAATCTAACATTTTCAATGCAGAGGTGCCCAATAAACTACAGAGCACATGTCCATTGGAAAGGCATCATTGGCCAAATGCAAATGCTGGCTACTTTCTTGCATCGGAGATGATACTTTCCAATGGCACAGTGGAAAACGCAAACCACTTCCAAGTTATTTTCTTTATCATTGTCACGACATTTCCCTTATCACTCAGCTTTCAACTCAAAAAATCAAGCCCTAAACATCAGGGAGAAATGGCCAGAGCAGAAATGATTTGTTACTGATTGTGACACCATCAAGATTTTGTGGATAATATTGTATCCCTGCTTTGTACTATGAAGTTAATAACTGACGGGATGAATGCTTTCTGGCCGTTTTCAGGTGATTACCCTCATCATTACATTTTTAATGCAATAACGTACTGAAATTTTACAATGTCCCTTCTTTGGCTAAACATAGTTTTTTGATCTTACACAGCTGAATGAAGCAATGTTGGCGAGATATGGAGAGAAATAAATCATAAAGATAGTTATTCATCAATAAACAATTGGAGAAGGCACAAAAAATAAAAATCTGTTGCTGACGTCAGCAACTATCCAGCTATGTTTTGTGAAGAGAGAGTGGGGTGGGTCAGGGGGGTGGGAGGTCCACAATTGGTTTTGGCAAATAAGAATCCAAATGGAATAAAGAGGGAAAGGGATTTATTGGGACAAACATGCAAGCCACTAAAGATCACAGAAATGATCAAAACCCCACAGTACAAAAAGAGGCCATTCAGCCCATCAAGTCCACACCAACCACAATCCCACCCAGGCCCTACCCCCATATCCCTACATATTTTACCCACTAATCCCTCTAACTTACACAGGACACTAAGAGGCATTTTTTTAGCATGACCAATCAACCTAACCCGCATATCTTTGGACTATGGGAGGAAACCAGAGCACCTGGAGGAAACCCATGCAGACACGAGGAGAATGTGCAAGCTCCACACAGATAGTGACCCAAGCTGGGAATCGAGCCCAGGTCCCGAGAGCTGCAAAGCAGCAGTGGTAACCACTGCGCCACCACGCTGCCCTCAAAAGGTAGTGGGCCCAAATTAGTCAGGCTGGAAAAAGGCAAACCAAGCACTGGGATTCAGTTCTAAAGTGCTGGGGTGGAAAAACAGGGAAGTTATGTTGGACCACACAATGCATATGATAAAAGTATTTAGATATACTTCAATGACAAGGTGCAAAAAAAAATCAGGGATTATGGTGGAAGGGAAAAAGATATACCTCATATGAATATGCTGGGATATTTTCTCAAGAAAAAAGAATCAAAAAATCCTTACAGTGCAAAATCAGGCCATTCTGCCTCTTGAATGTGCACTGACTCTCCAACAGAGTATCTTACTCAGGCCCTGACTCTGTAACCTCATATATTTACTTTGCTAAACCAATGTTCTTACTTTCTCAGAAGACTATGGAAATCTGGCATGCCAGCTATGACTCTCACCAATTTTTACAGATGCCAGATAGAAAGCATTCTTTTTGGTTGTATCACAGCTTGGTATGGCTCCTGCTCTGCCCAAGACTGCAAGGAACTACAAAAGGTCATGAATGTATCCCAGTCCATCACGCAAACCAGCCTCCCATCCATTGGCTCTCTCTACACTTTCCATTGCCTCAGCAAAGCAGGCAGCATAATTAAGGACTCCACACATCCTGGATATTCTCTCTTCCATCTTCTTCTTTCAGGAAAAAGATACAAAAGTTTGAGGTCACGTCCCAACCGCTTCAGGAATAGCTTCTTCCTTGCTGCTGTCAGATTTATGGACTTACCTTGCATTAAGTTAACCTTTCCCTACATCTAGCTTTAACTGTAACACTACATTCTGCACTTTCTCATTTCCTTCACTATGAACGGTATGTATCACAGGCAATATGTTTCACTGCACTCAACTTTAGGCATCTGTTACAAAATACAGGGTCAGCACTGCAAGAACATCTCGACAGCTGTTCTACAGGAAACCACTGACCCAACAGAGGAGAGAACTGATGGCAATGTTAGGTAAGGCAAAAATGATCACACACAATTACAGGTTATTGCCACTGGAGCACATACTACAAGGCAATGTGTCTAGCACATTGTCTAAAACTTGCCAGATGGTAGCTTTTGAAAATGGATAGCCATTAAAAGACCACAAATAATGCCCAGAGTTTGAAGGTTGGGGCTGGTTGCAAACAAGCCTGGGAGATGATTTACAAAATTTGCTTTGGTGGTTTTCATCACAACCTTAATATACTTTAGAATTTTCACAGTAACTTCATCGCTGTGTTAATGTCAACCTCCTTGTGACACTAATAAATAATCTTTAAACTTCTCCATTCATGTCTTCCTGAGTGAACTGCTTGTGCCACAGAGGATTATGCCATTAGTTTTGATCCACAGAGATGCTAGCATGCTGCTCCAACACACCAGCCAAAGGAATTATGCCACGCTGAAATCAGCTTCAATCCCTCTGCATGCTCAGGAGTGTAGCTACCGATACAATAGATACAGTCTCTTCCTCTGGTGGTTCAGTGGGAGACTATTTCATAATCTTGCCAGACATTGATCCAACAAGTTGACTGATCGGCCGCCTATTACATTAACTCATTAAGCAATTCCATTGTCAGTCCCAGACAGGACATAAACGGTAAATAATTACAAACTTGTCTGGAAAAGAACAGACTGTTAATTGCAATTTGCAATATGAATTTCATCAGCGTGCATCTATAAGTACCCAACAATGGAAAGTAATTGTGGATTCTAAGTGTAGTTTAAATACAGCATTAATGCAAAAAACAGATAATTACAGGAAGAGAAGCATCACTGCCAAATTCACATGAGGCAGCGGGCACTCTCCACTGTCATTTTTTTAGTGCGCTAATCTGCTAATTTTTGACAAACACCAAGAGGTATTCTATGCTACTGATCACTTTATCTTCAATTGGTTATTTGAACCTGTCATGTGGGAAAACCTCCCAGTGTGCTCAACCATTGGCAACCATGGTGTGGATTAAAAGAATGAATGCCATGTAAGGAATCCTTGGGCAAAGGAAATAAGATTAAGGAGATGAACATATAAGATTACGAAAGGAATAGGGAATAGGGAAGATGGAAGCTGGGAAGTTGTTTCCACTAGCAGGTGAAACTAGAACTAGGGGACAGGGCCACAAAATAAGGAAGAGCAGATTTAGGACTGAGTTAAGGAGGAACTTCTTCACACAAAAGGTTGTGAATCTGTGGAATTCCCTGCTCAGTGAAGCAGCTGAAGCTATCTCATTGAATATTTTTAAGGCAAGGGTAGATAAATTTTTGAATAGTAAAGGAATTAAGGGTTATGGTGAGCAGGCAGGAGACTGGTGCTGAATTACAAAAAAGATCAGCCATGATCTTATTGAAAGGCGGAGCAGGCTCGAGGCCTACTCCTGCTCCTTGTCCTTATGCTTTAAAAAATCATGGAGTTGGGAAGACAGAGAGCTAAGAAATGAATTCCAGAGTGGGTGGGTGGGGGGGGGGGGGGGGGGGGGGGGAGGCGGTGGGAGTCGAGACAGCTGAAGGCACAGTTGCCAATGGTTGAACTTAGAGAGGATGGGGTGCACAACAGGCTACAGTCAGAGGAATGTAGAACTCTTGGGAGAGAAGATTATGAGGTTGGTCGAACAACAGAAATAAGGGGTGCAATTTTCCGAATTTACATTGGGTGTTGAGTCAGGCGAGAAGAGCTGTGTGAGTATGCTCACAAGGGGCTTTTCTTACCTGATTTCACATCACTCTGTGCAATTTCAAAGCGTTGGCAAGGATCACACTTGATCAATTGGGCTCTGAACAGGCTGGCAATGCTCAGTATGTGAGATCGGGGTGTCATTGTTAAAGGGTACGCTGACCTCAAAGTTACATTGAATGCCTCCATGGACATCAGGACCTCCCCATGGAGTTCAGGACACCCACCCCAAGAAAATTGGAACCCCTCCACAAGAAGATTGGAAAACTCCTCAAAATATCGTGCCACCATCCCTGCGCACCCCCCACCGCTCTCCAACACACACACACACACACACGCATACACACGCAAGTGGGTCACTTGCCAAGCCTTGTCCCTCAATCCTCAGAGTGGATAGGCACCTCCGTGTGCCCCAGCATGGTAATGTAGATTGGTTTCTGCTCTTGAAAACCAATAATGGTTCAGACCAGCATGACCTCATGTTGTTGGGTTGGGTGGGGTGGGGGTACACTGTGGGCAGACGCTATGACATCAAGCCCATCAATTATATTAAAATTTATTTACATCTGTGGGCATGAACCTGATTACATCACTGGAGGGGTGTGGGGAGGGGCGGGGATGTAGGGAAGATTCCAAACTGAGATCTCATTGGCACAAATCCTGTTTTTGACTGCTTGCAAGATTTAGCGGCCATGACAAGAGAGAATAATGGGACTTAATACATGGCTGTGGAAGGTTAATGTCTGTTTAAAGTTTATTTATTAGTCACAAGTAAGGCTTACATTCACACTACAATGAAGTTACTGTGAAATTCCCCCAGTCGCCACACTCTGATGCCTGTTCAGGTCAACGCATCTAACCAGCACGTCTTTCAGAATGTGGGAGGAAACTGGAGCACCCGGAGGAAACCCACTCACACACAGAGAAAACATGCAAACTCTACACAGACAGTGACCCAAGACAGGAATTGAACCTGGGTTCCTGACGCTGCGATGCAGCAGTGCTAACCACCGTGCTGCTATGTTTGTCATTATTACATCAAATCTGCTGTGAAGAGTCATCAAGCCACAGTGGGGTAACCATGAATGAAAAGGGCAATGTCTGAGACAATGCAAAGGATTTGGAAGAAGGGAGAAATTTGTGGATGCCTTTGTGTCATGATCATATTACTAGATAAGTAGTCCTGAGGCCGAAATGAATGTAAGTTCAAATGCCATTTGTTGTAAAAATACAATTGACTGCCGAGAGCCTGTTTGGAAAGAAAACCAGCAGCTCTCAATCCATCTATCCAAAAGATGGTTCCAGCCCCACACCCAGTGTGGTTGACCATTTCCTCTGCAGTGACCTCACAAGCCACTCAATCGCATCAAATTACCAAGAAGAATATTGTTGCCATTTAGCCAAAGGTTTCATTGTGACCTTCTCAAGGAGGTGGGGTAATGTGACATTGGCAATGAATACTGGCCTTGTCAGCAACGCTGACCTCCTGAGAATGAATGAAGAAAGAAAATTGTGAATATAATCTCTCCCATGGTGACTCTGTCTGTGACACCAGACATAAGGATCTGTCAAGTACTCCCATCAATAATTGTGCCTAATGGTAGTTGGTTGATTGCAGTTCATTTTATGTCCATGGACTTTCAAAAGGCCATTATCAAAACAAGCGTAAAATAGATTTTTGAACAAAATTAAAGAGCGAAAGGTCAGTAATAGAATTAATAAAAAATGGCTACTGACTGAAAACATATTGTAGTGATGAATGATTGTATTTCACATTGGAAGGGGGTATTCAGTGCTGTTCACCCAAGTGGTCAGTATTTGGATCACTACTCATTTTTAACATATACTAGTGACTCAGACTTGGAGTGAAAGGCATGATTTCAAAGTTAGATAAAAAATACTTGGCTATGGAGGAAGTAGTAATGAAGAGAGTCGCAGATCTCAAGAGGGCATGAAATGCTGATGAAATGTGCAGAAACCAGACATCAAAAATTTAACACTGGAAAGTGCAAACATACACATGAGATAAATCAGATCAGTCATGGTGGGAGGAGAAAATATATATGTAATTCTTTGAAGGTGGCAGGGCAAGTCATGAAGGCTATTTAAAAAACAGGATATTAGATCTTTGGCTTTATTAATAGAGGAATGCACATAGAGATTTGGTGGAATAGTACAATGGATGAGGGATTTCAGTTCTCTAGGCAGACTGGAGAAGCTGTTTTGTTCTCCTAGTAGAGAAGGTTAAGGAGAGATTTGTTTGAGGTGTTCAAAATCATGAAAGGTTTTGATAAATTCAATAAGAAGAAACTGTTTCTATTCTCATGAAATCCATTGATCTGTGTGTCGAGCGATAGAGGTTTCCAGCATGGCAACAGGCCATTTGGTCCAACTTGCCCATACCGCCCCTTTTTTCAAACCCCTAAGCTTGTCCCAATTGCCTGCGTTTGGCCCATACCCCTCTACACCCATCTTATCCAAGTAACTGTCTAACTGCCTTTTAAAAGACAAAATTGTATCCGCCTCCACTACTACCTCTGGCAGCTTGTTCCAGATATTCAAAAAAGACCACCCTCTATGTGAAAAAATTGTTTCTCTGAACCTGTTTATATCTCTCCCCTCTCACCTTAAATCTATGCTGAATAATTTTAGACTCCTCTCCCTTTGGGAAAAAATATTGACTATCGAGCTGATTTGTGCCCCTCATTATTTTGTAGACCTCTATAAGACCACCCCTCAGTATACTACACTGCTGAGAAAAAAGTCCCAGTCTGTCCAGCTTTTCCTTATGATTCAGTATTAAATTAGAGGTCTGTAGAGTTTGTAACATTTATGGTGCCAGGTGCTCCAGTGCTTGTTGCATTGGTCCCTATCTAAATATAAGGATGGGACCCCCTAAAAATGTTTGGATAGGTCTCCAGATTAATTCAACAAGCAGTTAATCTTGAGGCAGTCAGTTTCAGATAGTCTACTATCCAAAAAGCATCATGGAGACAAAAGGAACACAAATAGTCCCAGTTAAGTTAACTTGAAGAAAGATCTGTGGGGAGCAAGCAGACTTTTATGTAAAGATGGCTATTGGGGTGAAGTTGCGTCTTTGGAGCAGTGGTGTTTTGCTTGACACTGCCACACATCTGAAAGTGTGCTTGTGAGCTTATGTTTAAATGTACTCAGGAATCCAGGGGGAGGCATCTCAGAAGGTGAGATTGAAATCCTGTGAGGTGAGCAACTATTAAAACCATTAGTTTGGGAGCAACTTTTCAGGAAAATTTCAAAGAGAAGCCTTTGAAAGTCCAGCTGGAAATCCTTTGTGAAACAGAGTTTAAGTTGGGTTGTTTGACTTGGTGTTTACTGGTGTTCACATATATCTTAAACTGGTCCTAAAGGTTAGAGTGTAAGATACATCCTGTAAATTGTTTTCTCTTTCTGACCTTGTAGAATAAAGTTTGTTCCTTTTTGTTCAGAAGTCGCGGAATCTCATGGCTACTTTCCAAAAGGTATTTTAAATCTCAAACTTCATTCACTTGGAATAAAATTATTGTTCCCTAATTGCGTCACCTTCACCATGTTCCAGGGTCTGATTGAGGATTGCAACACAACTAATAGAAGGATCGGTAACCAGAGGTCAGAGATTGAAGTTGATTGTTGAAGAAATACGGCCTTGGATTCTCCAAAGTGGCCTTCAAGACACACGACAATGCAGAATCGCGGAGCAGAAACTGATAGCCACATTCCACACACATGAGGACGGCCTCAACTGGGGTCTTGGGTTCATGTCACACTATCAGTAGCCCCCACCATTAGGCCTGAGCTTGCAAAATCCTACTGACTGTCCTGGTTTAGACAATTCACACATCTTTAACCTATGATTATCCATCTCTCCACTTGCATTGTCTATACCTGTAGAGACTTGATTACCTATAAAGAATCACATTCCAGTCATTACCTTGCAATTGAGCTCTGTCTCTATATGCCATGTTTATGAATCCATCTCTCCATTCACCTGACGAAGGAGCAGCGCTCTGAAGGCTCGTGATCCCAAATAAACCTATTGGACTTTAATCTGGTGTTGTGAGGCTTCTTAATGTGCCCACCCCAGTCCAACGCCGGCACCTTCATACCTTGATTGATGAAAGAATCAAAGGTGGCTTAAGGAAACATGTAATGCACCAAGTTGTGATCTAGAATGTACTTCCGAAAAGACTAATGGTAGCATGTTCACTCATAATATTCAAAAAAGGATTGGAAAAATACTTGAAGGGAAGAGGTTGACTGGACTATGCAGAAACTGAAGGGGAATGGGACCAATCGGGTAGCTCAGTAAAAGTGACAGCACAAGCACGATGGATGAATGGCCTCAATTTTGAGTCTAAAATGTTGAAAGACAAGTTTTCTATGTGATCATCTGCAAATCAGAGAGTAACATTTCACATTTAGTGGACAGCAAGGTAGCACAGTGGTTAGCACGGCTGCCTCATAACCCCATGAATCCGGGATTGGGTCACTGCCTGTGTGGAGTTTGCACATTATCCCCGTATCTGCGTGGGTTTCCTCCAAAGATGTAGAGGATTAGGAGGATTGGCCATGCTAAGTTGCCTTTTAATGTTCCACAATGTTTTTGTGAGAGGGATTAGTGGGGTAAATATGTGGAGTTTCAGAGATAGAGCCTGGGGTAGGATTGTTATTGGTGCAGACCCGATGAGCCAAATGGCCTCCTTCTGCACTGAAGGGATTTTATGATCCTAATTCCCTTTAGTGAATGACATGTTTGCAAATCTGGCAACTGCCTCCCTTCTCCCTCCACGAAACTTCTTCTGAGAGCTGGCCCTTTAATTCAATACTGTACTGCAACTTGAGTCGACCCGTTCCATTGACATCCACCCTAAAAGTCTCGCTCCTGTTGCATCAGTCTATTAGTGACTACAGGTTCTTTGCTGGGCTGTTGTCCCTTATTGTGCTGAGTCAAATTCTTTTCCATTAACATTTGAAATGAAAACTCTTCAGGAAAACAAAACACCCCGCCAAGTACCACGAAAATGTCAGAATATTTTATGGTTAATGATCCTTATGTAAATATTTCATGGCAGGTATTTTGTTAATGTCATTCCAATGAAAGCATGTTATAATGATCTTTTCTGGAAAAAATGTCAAAGACAGATTGGAAATATCAAAGATGATCAAACAGTAATGTTTGAGGTCAGTTCACCACGTATGAGAATTCATCTTGTTCTGCTGTAAAATGACTGTGTGACAAGAGTGTTCCAATCACCGGTTCAATGCCCTAGATGGCAGTACAAACACCAGAAGCATTCATTAACCTGCATTGCTTGTTGAAGGAGAATGCTTTGTAAGCCAGACAGTGACAGAACCAGACTATATGCAGCTTGATTTTGCTGCCTGCCTTTTCCATTGTTCCACCTTCTTTCCATGTTCACGTCCAAGCAGACGTTTTCAGATCATTTTGACCGAGATTGTGTGGAGCAGTAACACTGCAGTAACCATGCACACTGACTTGTTTGCAAGGAGAAATTTTGTGTGTGCTCAATAACGGGGTTGTAAAATACAGCAAGCTGCTCAAAAGTCTATTGACTTTTTTGATGTTGTGGAATTTCTGTAACTTTGCCATCCCTGTACTCTTTTACTTCATATAATTAGCTCACAGATATAACAAAAACACGTAACAGCAAGGCTGTTCCTGTAACCAAATTATTTTGATCAGCAGCTGCTCCACTGAGAATTCTATAGAGCATACAATATTGTCTATATATCAATTAGGTACTTGGGACAATAAGCTTAATCACTGACATCACACTCTCTCTTACCTCTTCAGGTTTAGGAATATCGGAACATAGGAACAGGAGTAGGCCATTCAGTCCCCCTGTCATTTAGTATGATCATGGCTGATCTGTCGCCTAACTCCATGTATCAGCCCTAGGCCCATATCCCTTGAAACCCCTGCTCAATAAAAAAAAATCTATCTCAATACTTAAACCAAACAATTGAACCAGCAGCCACTGCCATTCAAGAAAGCGAGTTCCAAACCTCCACCACTCTCTGCATGTGGAATTGTTTTCTGTTATCCTTCCTGAACAGCTTGGCCTTTTTTTAAAATTATGACCCCTGGTTCCAGAGACTTCAACAGTTTATCATTATGTACCTGTCCTTTCCGATAGATATTTTGTAGACTTTTTTCAGATTCACTCTCAACTTTCTGAAATTGATAGAATCTCTCAAATTGTCAAATCTCTCCTTATAGCTTAACTCCTGAAGTCCAGGTGTCATTCTTGTAAGCCTGCCTAGAACTCCCTCCATGACCATAACATCCTTCCTAAGGTGCGTGTCTATATTTGCATAGTACTGTAAATGGGGTCTAACTAGGGTTTTGTACAACTGCAGCATTGCATCTGCATCCCTATGTTACAACCCGGCAGATAGGAAGGCCTGCATTCCATTGTGCTTCCTAACTGCTTTCTGCGTCAATTTGTGGCATTTTAAGGAATTATGCACCTGAACCCCCAAATATTGTTGGATAGTCACTGGATTTAACTTTGTGCCTTCTAAAAAAAAGTGCTGATCCGTCATTTTTTGATATTGATAACTTCACACTTATCAATATTGAAATCTATTTGCCACATTTGCTGCATTCATCCAAGGCTGCCATTATCTCATCAGAAAGTCATAAAATTCATAAAATTAAAGTAACAGATGAGCTATAATGAAGTGGACAGTCCATCAGTAAATGATACATTAGAGGAGCAGACAGGAAGCACCAGGAAATTACATCACTACATTACTGTGATGATAATAGGAAGATGCTACAGATATACATGTTTCTTTTATGTTTCCACAGAATGTTTAAAATTTCAGCTTCAATCTATGGGCAGTCGGTTTGTCTGGAAAAGAAAAACCCAACCCAAGGGTTGTAAAAGCAATTTAATTACAAATTTCAGCTAGAAATGTGTTACTTTATAGAGCTAATGGATTTTTGTTTCATAGAATCATAGAACCTCTACAATACAGAAAGAGGCCATTTAGTTCATCCACTCTGCACCGACCACAATCCCACCCAGGCCCTATTCCCATAACACCACATATTTACCCTGCTAATCTCCTGACACTCGGGTCAACTTAACATGGTCAATCAACCTAATACGCACACCTTTGGATTGTGGGAAGAAACTGAAGCACCCAGAGGAAATCCATGCAGACACGAGGAGAATGTGCAAATTCTGACAGTGACATGAGGCTGGAATTGAACCCGGATCCCTGGGGCTGTGAGGCAGTAGTACTAACCACTGTGCTACCGTGCCGCCCTGCAGTTTACCCAAGATGTTCCTTGGGAAGTTGATTGATAGGTTCATGAGATAATGTGATGAGGGGATTTTGATAGTAACTTGGGGTGTGATTCATCTATCATGACCTGCAAATTTTCTGGCAGGTCCGGTTGGGAGAATCGTGCATTCACCATTTTGCGGAATTCATGCATGTGTTCCCAATGTAAGCGGATCTCCCACAGTCAGGGAACAGGTGCAGTCGGGACCACACTGGAAACTGGTGGGAAGAGAGTGATTTTATATCTATTTTAAATGTAGTTTAAATATCATTATTGGACCTGGCATGGAACTTGCCAGGCCCAATAGCATTTCCCACCCCACCAGGAGCATTTTACACCGACAGGGTTTACAGTAGCTCCCGCATCTGGGGAACTAGTGAGACACCCGACTGGAGTGAAGGGGCGCCTCAGGAGGTCAGGCAGTAGATGGATGGTGTCCCCTTGGCATGGGCACCTTGCCAGCCTGTGCTCCTGGCACTGCCCAAGGGGCAAAGTGCCCACACCAGGAGAGCACCTTAGCACTGTCCATTGGGCAGTGCAAGGGAGTGAGGCATATGATGGGCAGGATATAGGGAATGGGAGTCCCACTGCCACTCTGCATGAGGATCAGTTTGGGCTGAAGGGGGGGCCAAGATCGGGGCAGGCTTGGGAGTGAGATGGTCTGCTAAGGGTGTGGTCTGCCTCCAGGGGAGGAGGTCTGCCTCCTGTTGTGGGGGAAGTCAGGAGTGGGGGTCTGCTGTGTGAGGGGGTGGGGGTGACTGCCACTGTTGGCTGCAGAAGGGCTCAACATCTAGGTGTTCCAGGATGGGGGAGGGGTCTGGGCTGGCCCAAGAATTGTTGTGGGCAGCCACCATCAGGCCATGGGATAGGGGGCTGGAGGAACAGGACTGCAGTGGTCCCTGGAAGACTGAAAGATCGGGGCCATTGTGCATGCACAGAGTTCCAGAACTGTCAGCCTCTGATGCGAATAGGACCCACCCTCTGGGTTTTTAATGATATACACAATTGTAACCTCCACATTGCAGAGCGTTGGGAGATTCGGGTCTGAAGTTGCACAGTTGTGATCTCGACTAGTTTTCCTGCCAATTCAACACTTTTGGGGAATTCGCCCCCTTCATTGCAGTAATAAGACATGAACCCAAGATTCCAGTTGAGGCCATCATCATGTGTGCGGAACTTGGCTATCAGTTTCTGCTCAGCGATTCTGTCGTATGTCGTGAAGGTCGCTTGGAGAATGTTCATGTCACACTATATGTAACCTCCATGACTTGCTTGAACTTGCAACATCTCACTTACTGTCCTGTCTGGAGACAATACACAGCTATTTTATGCTTAATGCTACCTCCACCCACATTGTCTGCACCTTTAAGACTTGAATAGCAGACTAGTTGTAAAAACTCACATTCTAATCAGTATTCTGTAAACTGTGTATGTCTTTATATGCCCTGTTTGTGATCAGAACTCTCCACTCACCTGACGAAGGAACAGCGTTCTGAAAGTTGGTGGCATTTACTACCAAATAAACCTGTTGGACTTTAATCTAGTGTTATGAGACTTCTTACTTCTTTACCCCAAGTCCAATGCCGGCACCTGCACTTCAAGTCCCACACCAGGAGTTGTTGGCCATGGAAGAAGTGTTCATGATGTGGTTCAACAGGCTGATGACCAGCCCAGCAATCTGCTCACCACCTTACCCGAAAGTGCTTCACGTCATTAGTGTACGCTTGATCTGGACCATTTGATGGGCAACACAACAGCTCAGTGACTATCGCTGTGCTGTGCAGATACATGGATTTGGGCCTGTATCTGTGGGAGTTTGCGCATTCTCCCCATGCTTGCGTGGGTTTTCTCCGAGTGCTCCGTCGGAGGTTGTTGAGGCAAACTCACTGGGGTCTTTTAAGAGACTTCTGGATGAGTATATGGAAAAGATTAGGATAGCGGGTTATAGTTAGGTCTGTGGATTGGTAGATGTGATCGGTGCAACTCGTGGGACGAAGAGCCTGTTTGTGCTGTATTGTTCTATGTTCTATGAATGTCGGTGCAGACTCAATGGGCCGAGTGATCTACTTCTAATTCAAATTTGAAAAGAAATAATCTGCAAGACTACCCGTGAAAAGCAGAGGATTGAGAGTAATTGTATAACACTTTCAAAGAACAGGCAATAGGGTTAGAACAAGAGAATGGGACTGACTGGATTATTCTCCAGAGAGCTAGCACGGATTTGATGGATTCTTCCTTCTGACTCATAATGACTGTATGAGTAAATTAGACAGGCTGCTTCTCCCAGGCATGTCGGCAAAGTATGGTGTGATAATGTTGGGTCGGCAACCTGACGTCATCACACGAAAATTCTGGAAGACAAATGGATGCAGTAAGCAGATGCCCACCAATTAACAAGCTATTGAGCTTGTAAAAGAGCCAGCTGTACACAATGTTTTTGCTGCCAGCTCCATTTGTCAGGTGTCTGTCTGGAAAAAATTTGGGAGTGTTTTTTTTTTATCAAGTAAGTGAAGGTAGCACATGGGCAGAAGTAAAGGCTTCCATAGGAATGATAGCAGTGGAACCTGCTGTGAAAGTGACATTGCTTGTATCTTTTTTTTTTGTCTTCATTTATTCATTGTTATGACCCTGCTTTCAGAAATAGGGAGAGATTGAGAGGGCACGGGGCTTTTAGAACACCGTTCGTGACTCTTCAACATTGAAGTACTCCGTGCCTATTTGCTGCACAAGATTCATGCTTGGGTTGCTAAGTGGCAAGCCACATTTGCAACCTAGAAGTATCAGGAAATTACCATCTCCAACAAGAGAGAATCCAACCATCACTCCTTGACATTCAATGGCATTGCCATCATTGAAACCCACTATCAACATCCTGAGAGTTACCACGGACCAGAAACTGACCTGGATAGGCCATACAAACACCATGGTTACCAGAAAAAGATAGAGACTGGGAATTCTGTGTGGCGAGAAATTTCTGTCCTGATTTTTTTCAAAGCCTATCCACCATTGGTAAAGCACATATCAAGAGTGTGATGGAATACTGTCCACTCACCTGAATGAATGCAGCTCCAACATTACTCAAGAAGCTCAATAGCATCTTGGACAAAGCAACCCACTTGATTGGCACTCTGTCCGCCATCTCCAACGTTCACTCCATCATACAAAAAGATACAAAAGTCTGAAGTCACATATCAACCGACGCAAGCTTCTTCCCTGCTGCTCTCAGACTTTTGATTGGACCTACCTTGCATTAAGTTGATCTTTCTCTGCACCCTAGCTATGACTAATATTACATACTGCAGTCTCATCTCTTTCTCGATGAACGATATGTTTTGTCTGCATTGTGTGCAAGAAACAATACTTTTCACCGTACACTAATACATGTGGCAATAATAAATCAAATCAAATCAAATCAGTGCCAAGTGACAGTAGTATCATTTGCAAGACACACGGCAGCAATTTACCAAGGCACCTTCTGCAGCACCTACTCCTGGGCGGCTGCTAACTAGCCATCCAATGCTTGATTCACTGCACCAACGCTTCTACATTCTCAGAAGGTTAAGGAAATTCTGCATGTCCACCACAACTTTCACCAATTTTTATACACATATGAGAGAAAGCATCTTTTCTGAATGTATCACAGCTTGGTATGGTGGCTCCTGCTCTAACCAATACTGCAAGAAATTACAAAGGACTCTGAACGTAGCCCAGTCCATCATGCAAACTAGCCTCCCACCCACTGACATTGTCTAAACTTCCCGCTGCCTCGGAGAAGCAGCCAGCACAATCAAGGATCCCATGAACCCTATTTCACCTTCTTACATCAGGAAAATGATACAAAAGTCTGAGATCAACTGACCCAAGACCAGCTTCTCCCCTCCTGCCATCAGACTTTTGAATGGACCTACTATATATTAAGTTGACATTTCTTTACATTGTAGCTATGATTGTAACACCATATTTTGCACCCTCTCCTTTCCTTCTCCCCTTTCTATTCTTTGAAGGTACTCTTTGTCTATATAGCATGCAAGAAACAATACTTTTTACTGCATCTCAATACATGTAATAATAATAAATCAAAACAAATCAAAAAAAGATGGCAGGGCAGGGACAAGCGGACCACTCCGTTTCTGTTCCATCTCCCAGCTGAAAACTAGAAAACCCAGCCTGAGGATGTGACAGGCAGAATGTTCTGTATCTATGCTGTAAGACTCTGTGAGACAAAAGATGGAAGCTGGAACTGAGCGATTTTGTGGGATCAAACCCCACTGGAAAAATGCATCTGATGAGTGAGTGCTGAAACTTTGACTTGAAGGCTTACTCAGGTGGACTTGAAAGATCCCAAACTGCTATTTGAAGAAGTGCAGGGAACTACTTCTAGTGTGATAGTCCATAGACTTCCAGCATCCAACAATCGCAAAACTGGTCATTCACCCCACTACCTCTCGTGCACGAAGTGGCTCCCATACTTGCCTGAAGTATACTTGAAAGGAACTTGATGCCAGTGATGCATCTTGAGATGTTTCTGAGAGATATAAGGTGACATGAAGTCATCTCTTATTCGACTGTGTAATAAACCTCAGTGTGATACTTAGCACATGATTCAAAGGACAAGTGTGTTGAGCAAGTCTGACTCACACAGTAACACACACACACATTCCTGCTGCTCTACTTCGTCAATCGTACATGCTGACTGCTTTTGAGTTCACCAAAGCTGATTACTGAAAACCAGGAGCATATGGTGAGCTATTGTAACGGGGGATTTCTGCTGCAGCCAGCTGCTGCAACGCACAGTGACGCAAAGGTGTGCCTTGACACCATTGTGTGTCATTTGATGTACTGACTATGGAGATGAGATGGCTGGTGCATGCATCATTGAGAAGCATAAAACAGATTTTCTCTCACGCCCTCCCACCCTCCCCCCCATCACCTAATGTTACTTTCTTCTCTTGTTAACAATGACTCATAGCATGAGTTCCGTAGCTGGCAACAACCCTCTGCTATCTCATTCAAATAACCATTCTTCGCATGTGATAAGATAACGGCTGGGATTTTGATACAGCAAGAAATCTTGTAACACCAAGTTAAAGTCCAACAGGTTTATTCGGTAGCAAACACCACTAGCTTTCAGAGCGCTTGCTGCTCCTTCATCAAACTTTAACCTGATGTTGTAAGGCTCCTTACTGTGTTTACTCCAGTCTAACGCAGGCATCTCCACATTGGGATTTTGACCCCACGCTACTTGTGTGCAGTATCAACGGACTGGGGTTAAAATCTTGATGAGATTTGAAAAGCACAGTTCGCTCTGGTGAGAATATGATTTGAATATGATTAAGTTGTTGCCTCGCCAAATAATCCTCCCTCATTGTATATTTGTATGTCACAGCAGCGAGGTTCTCAACAGATTTTTAAAACTGTAAACATGTTGTGGGGGGGGGGGGGGGGGGGGGGGGGGGGGTACACGGGATGCACAAAGGTAAGTTTAACTCCCAGAGGAGATGGATGTGGTCAGTCAGTGGCTTGGTAATGCTCCCTTGCGCTGCTCCCAGCATTGCCCACTGGCACAGGTTGATATTATCAATTTGGTTGTGCCAACATGTGCCAGGCAGCAGTATCGGGGCCTGCAGGTCCTAGTGGGATCTCCAAGGTGGGAGAGGTCTTCTTTAGTTGTGGTGATGGATGGGGATGCTGGCAATGGTCGTGAGGCAGGTGAGGGTAATGGATGCCACCAGCAGTGATCATGTGGGAAGCTGCGGGCGCTGGCAATGATCTACTTGTGGTGATTGCCCCCTTTCAGGGCAACACAGCAGAAGAGAGTCACCTGGCTTGGGAGACAAATTAGAATGAGAGTGGGTGATAACCCCAGAGGGTGGAGCTCGGTCTTCAGCAGAGCACTGCCTGAAGGCAAGCAGCAGATTTGAAGGGACGGGGGCAGCAGGTGGGCATGCATCATTACACCATCTGACCAAGAAGGGATCAGAATTCAGTCCAACTCTGTGCTCACCCAGTGATCTAATTCGACTAAGTAGAAATACAAATTAAGAGATCACACCTCTGTGACTTGTTTATTAGCTGCTCAATAAAAACAGTCAACATTAGAACAAGAAATTTTTTTTCAAATTACACCATTCCAACATTGTTAGTATTTCTCATACGAAGATTCTGGAGATGCTGCAGAAAACTGGCTGTGAGCAAAGCAGAGCAGGCAGTATTGGCTGAAGGTGGAACCTGGGAGGATGAAAAATATCAGAGGTGGACACACAGATCTCAATTCTGAGAACACAGATAGAACTGGTTCTTTATTTACCTGGATCTCGTTGGACTTCAGCAGTGTCTATTCCTGGACACTATTCAGGAACAGCAATTGGACAAAATAGAAGTGAAAGTATGCATCATACTACTCCTCTGCTTCTAAACATCAGCAGGAAACATCATTTGGATCAGTCAATATGCCATACACGGCTGTATCACTACAACGCCCTCTTCTGCGTTGTGTGAACATGAATCAAGTTCAAAAGCAGTACGGAATACCAGGATAGCAAAGCACAATTTTTAGCAATCATGTGGTATTCCTTCCACACCAGGAACCATCAACTGCATTCCTGCAGATGCTCATAGCATGCGCTGAGTTGCACAATCGTTCAGCATACAGACACAAACTACAATTGATGTCTGGGAAATGTGGTCTACCCATTTCAAACATGGCTCATGACGCCTTGGTGGTATTTTGGATTTCCTAAGGAATGATAAGTTCAGATCTATGAAGGATCGTTTTTCCTGGAAAGATGGAGGTGAGGGATGACCTGAGAGAAGTTTGTAAATATTGAAGGGTGTAGATAGAGTGAACAGTTGGAAGCTTTGTCCCAACTACAAGGAGGCACAAGTTCAAAGGAATGGTGGGAGGAGGGGTTAGTTCAGTGGAGCAGTGTGGGGGGAGTTTTTTACACAGAGAGCAATGGGGGCCGAGAATGCACTGCTGAATGAGGGAGTTGAGGCAAGTTCGTTAGCAACATTTAAGACTTACCTGGATAGACACGTGAACAAATGAGGAATAGTGGGATACAGGTGGTTGGTTTAGATAGGGCAACATGGTCAGCGCAGGCTTGGAGGGCTGAAGAATCTTTTCCTGTGCTGCACTGTTTTTTAATGTGCACATGGCAGTGTTGGACAGAGGTAGGCACAGTAAGAAATCTCACAACATCAGGTTAAAGTCCAGCAGGTTTATTTGGGAGCACAAGGTTTCGGAGCTCTGCTCCTTCATCAGGGAAGTGAAAAATTGGGTTCACAAACAGGGGACGAAAAAGCACAGATCAATTTATAAGATAATGGTTGGAATGTGAGTCTTAACAGGTAATCAGGTCTTTACAGATAATGCGAGTGGAAAGAGACAGCCTTCACTACACAAGATAATGCAGAATCGCCAAGCAAAAACTGACAGCCAAGTTCCGCACAAATGACGACGGCCTCAACTAGGATCTTGGATTCATGTCACACTATCTGCAAGCCCCATGACATGCTTGGGCTTGCAAAATTTCACTAACTGTCCTAGCTTGAGACAATTCACACCTCTTTAACCTGTGCTTAATCCTCTCTCCACTCACATTATCTGTCCCTGTAATGATCTGATAAAGACTCGCATTCCAACTATTATCTTGTAAATTGAACCTTTCCCTATATGTCTCTTATTTGTTAACCCAACTCTTCACTCACCTGATGAAGAGCAGGGCTCCAAAAGTTTGTGCTTCCAAGTAAACCTGTTGGACTTTAACCTGGTGTTGTGGGACTTCTTACTGTACTGTTCTTCGTTCTTTGGTGCTGAAACACAGGTACAGAAGAGTAGATCCTCTTCCAGCCATGTTTCTGATGTTTTGAATGGTCTGGTGGTTTTGTTGTGTATACACACCTTAATAAATTATAGTGTAATCATTGTTAAACTATTGCTCTGCGATAAGCTGCTATGGCACTTGACTTGGCAATGCTTAACGCCTCCTGTGTGCAGCTGAAGTGTCTTGTCTCCCTCCCCCCTCGATGAATACAAGAATTTGCCAAAAACAGAAATTAAATCCAAATCACAAATAATTAAGGAATCTCTGCCAAGTGGACAAAGGAAACTTAATGAAAGTTACCAAAAACTCTGCTGGTGTGTGTTAGCTCAAAATGAAAAGCGTAATTAGCGTGTGATTAAACTGTTGCAGCCAGACCTAATAAATTACTGAGGAATATAATCAGGGATTATTAGCGCTTAGCTCGGACAATATGATTTTAAGAAGCTTTCTTTCAGAAGTGATAATTATAATGGGTTATGACTTCACATATTAATAACTATTGGATTGACAAACCACCAAGACAAGTGACTTGCAAGCCTACTGTTGAATGACATTCAATGTAATTATCTGAAGACAAAATAAGATTAAGTAAACTCAGAGAAATGTTTTGATGATGTTATGCAGCATTATTATCATTGCCTCTTAATGCTGTTCTAGTATCTGTGCATAATGCCAATTTTAAGTTTGGTCCTGAAGGAACATTGGTTATTTTACTGATCTACTTATGCACCTCCCTTAAGTATATTTACTGTCTGTGATGTCTGAGAAAACAAGTTTCCTGCTATTTAATCTATTCTAATCAGATTTATGTGAAACTTTGAAAACTCTTAATGATACAATGTTAGTGAATGATTGAATCACCATAGCGTTGAAGGAAGCCATTTAGCTCACTGAGTCTGGACCGACTACAATGCCACCTAGGCTCTACCCCCTCTAACCCCACATATTTACCCAAGCTAATACTCCTGACACTAAGGGCCAATCCACCTAACCTGCACATCCTTGGACTGTGGGAGGAACCAGGGACCTGGGTTCAATCCTGGCCTCATGTCGCTATCCGTGTGGAGTTTGCACGTTCTCTCTACACCCATGTGGGTTTCAAAGAACAACAAAGAACAAAGAAGAACAAAGAACAAAACAGCACGGGAAACAGGCCCTTCGGCCCAACGAGCCCGCGCTGCCACCCCGATGTTCCCACCTCTACCCGTGATCCCTGTCCATGTTTATAGATCCATGGATTAAAAACCAAATTTGAGACAATTTAGGGAGAATTTGTTTTGCCAATTAGCCTAAGAGCACATCTTTGGGATGTGGGAGGAAACCGGAGCACCCGGAGAAAACCCACACAAGCACGGGGAAGAATGCGCAAACTCCCACAGACACAGGCCCAAATCCATGTATCTGCACAGCACAGCGATAGTCACTGAGCTGTCGTGTTGCCCATCAAATGGTCCAGGTCAAGCGTACACTAACGACGTGAAGCACTAGGATACTCTCGAAAAAAATCTAAGAGCAGCCCTCTCACGACCCATCGCGTGTATGCCCCTTGTTAGACAACAAGGTGGACCAAAGCACCTGTAGGATAAAAACAAGTACATCAATATCATCGTCTATTTACACACTTCCAGGGACTCCCAAGGCTCATGACCCCTATTTTAAATCAGTTTTCTATACCCCTCCATTCCCATTCTGTTCATGTGCCCATCTAAGTATTTCTTAAATAACTCCAGAGTGCCTGCCTTTACTTGGCAGCGCATTCCATACCCCCACCACCCTCTGTGTGAAAAAACTCCCTCCAGCATCCAAATTATACCTTACCCTCCTCACCCTAAGCCCGTGACCCCTCGTGCTATTTGAGTCCATTCTAGGAAAAAGCTTAACCCTGTTTACTCTATCTATACCCCTCATAATCTTGTACACCTCTATTAGATCTCCTCTAAGTCTAAGTCTTTCTAAGGAAAACAGTCCCAATTTGCCTAACCTCTCCTCTTATCTCAGACCTTCCATACCAGGCAGCATCCTGGTAAACGTCCTCTGCACTCTCTCCAGACCCTCTACGTCCTTCCGGTAGTAGGGCGACCAGAACTGGACGCAGTATTCCAAATGAGGTCTAACCAATGTTTTATACAACTGCAACATTAAAGGCCAGCTCTTGTACTCTATACCTTTTCCTATAAAGGCTAACATACTATATGCTTTCTTCACAACCTTCTCCACTTGCTCTGCCACCTTCAGAGACTTGTTCATCTGCACCCCCAGGTCTCTCTGCATTTCTATACTCTTAATAGGTCTACCCTTTATCATATACCTCCCCCTACATTCTTCTCCCGAATTGCATTACCTCACATTTATCAGGATTGAATTCCATCTGCCATCTGTCTGCCTAATCTATCAGCCTATCCATGTCCTGCTGCATCGCCTGACAATGCCCTCACTATCTGAAGTACAGCCATCTTTGTATTGTCTGGGAAACTTGCTGATCCTCCACTTACCCCTTTCCAAGTAATTTATATATATTACAATAGAAGAGGTCCCAGCACGAGCCTGCGGCACACCACTAGTGACTGACCTCCAGCTAGGAAAAACGCCTTCACTATTTTCTCTGTCTCCTATTACTAGCCAGTTACTTATCCATCTAGCTATCTGTCCTTGTATCCCATGAGCCTTGACCTTCTCAACTAACCTCCCATGAGGGACTTTGTCAAACGCCTTACTAAAATCCATATAGACGATATCAACAGCTCGTCCTTCGTCCACCGTTTTCGTCACCTCCTCAAAAAATTCTACTAGATTTGTAAGGCACGACCTCCCCTTAACAAATCCATGCTGCATATCCCTAATCAGATCGCAACGCTCTAAGTGCCTATACATCCTATCTCTAAGAATCCTCTCCAACAGTTTCCCTACCACTGACATCAAACTCATCAGCCTATAATTTCCAGGGTTATCCCTACTACCCTTTTTAAACAACGGTACAATATTAGCTATTCTCCAGTCCTCTGGGACCTCACTTGTGTCCAAAGAAGAGAGAAAGATTTACGTCAGAGGCCCAGCAATTTCACCTTGCACCTCCCTAAGCAGCCTGGGATAAATGCCATCAGGCCCTGGAGATTTATCAGTTTTAATATTACCGAGAAGCTCCAACACTTCCTCCCTCGGTATGGATATTTCCCTCAACTGGTCCACAGCTCCCTCAGAGACAGGAGCTGTCAACAAGCCCCTCTCCTTCATGAATACCGATGCAAAGTATTCATTCAGGATCTCCGCCATTCCGTCGGGCTGTAAGCACAGTTCCCCCCCTTTGTCCCTAAGAGGTCTGATTTTTCTTCTAACCACCCTTTTATTCCTAACATAGGAGTAAAAAGCCTTTGGATTTTGCTTAATCCTATCCGCCAAAATCATTTCATCCTCAGGGTGCTCTGGTTTCCTCCCACACCTCAAAGATGTGCAGGATAGGTTGAATAGCCATGCAAAATTGCTCCTTCATGTCAGGATGATGAACAGAGTAATAACTGGAGTTGTAGGTTTAGAGACTGGTAAAGATTAGTTAGTACTGAGTGCACATTCAATGGGCTGACCGACCACCTTCTGCAATGTAAAGATTCTATAATTCTAAACTGGAGCAGCTGGAGGAAACCCATACAGACATGGGGTGCTCTGCAAACTCCACGCAGACAGTGACTGATTCGAGGCTGGATTTGAACCCAGGGACCCTGGCGCCGTGAGACAGCAATGCTTGTCACTGTGCCACTGTGCCAGGATGCTGTGCTTTCTCTCAGGCCCATGCTTTGCCATCTGGCATCTCCTATTGCAGCACCATGCAGCGTTTGTTCCCAACATCTACACATAACTTTTAATTAGTTTTCTATTTTAATTCCATAAAGTGATCTCTGGTTTAGAGAGGCAAATGTCACTAAAACTAATACTCCTGCTTACTCATTGCACCAGTCGCGTTGTTAAAAATCTCAATTAAGCAGTACAGGTAAGTGCTTGGAGAGCTGAATGATAATTGTTGCTAATTTTGAATCAAACACCTACGTTCCTATTTCTAAATCTTTTGGGTTCATGTGCAGCACAAAGGACTCGCCTGGATGGTAGATAAATGCAAAATATTGCTGGATGCTGGAATCTGAAAACCTAGGTGGCAAGTTAGCCAATTCTGCATCAAATCTGCTCAGCAGTTTGGTGCATTTAGGGAGCATGGCATTTACTGCTCTCCACTGTCATTGCCAAAGGAACAATTGATCAAGTGGTGGCACATCCTGGAATTCCATGTGATAACGACAAAAGCAGTAACAACAATATTTATGGGAAGTGGGCATTTCTGCCCATCTCGAACTGCCCTTTGAACTGAGAGGTTTGGTTGGATTTGGTTGGCTACAGATTGTTGAGGGCCTGGAATTACAGGTAGGTCAGACCAGGTAAGGATGGCAGATTTCCTTCCCTCAAGTAGGTATGCATGAACCAGATGGGTTTTCCCGACAACCAATAATGAATTCAAGTTTACCACTAGAGTTATATTTCTGGATATTTTTATTGAATTCAGATTTCTCCATCTGCCATGTTGGGATTCGAGCTCCTTTACCTGACCTGCCAACCAGTTTTCCTCCTGAGTGTGCAGAGTTATAAAACTAACATCCAAAGTAAAAATAAACAATCCCCATTTCAGCCATTTAAGGAGCAAAAGAAGGACTTATCGTAGCCAACCCAGTGCCCCATGAGAGCTGAGAGCTACAGAGAACATGATTCTTTTAAAAACTCTCCAAGGTACACTAGCGTCACATGTCTCAAAGAAGGAAAGTGAGGTTGAGAGGTAGAGAGGCGTAGGAAGGGAATTCCAGTGCTTGGGGCCCAGAAAGCACGGTCACCAATGGTGGGGCAATTATAATCAGGGATGGACCAGAGCCTGCAATAAGAGGAGCACAGATATCTCTGAGGTTTGTGAGGCTGCAAGAGATTGGAGATAGGGGTGGGGCAAGGCTATGCAAGGATTTGAAAACAAGGCTAAAAATTTTAAAGTTGAAATGTTGTTAGGTGGAAAGTCAATAATAGGGGAATGGAACTTTTCATTCCAGATGGCCATAGTTGCATCATAAAGTTCCACAGTGCAGAAGGAGGCCATTCGGCCCATCCAGTCTGCTCAGACCACTGTCCTATCCAGGCACTATTCATGTAGCTCTATATATTTATCTTGCTAATCCCCCTGATACTAGGGTCAATTTAACACACTCAATCAACCTAACTTGCGTATCTTTGGACTACAGGAGAAAGCCAAAGCTCCTGGAGGAAACCCATACAGACATGGGGAGAGTGTGCAAACTCCACACACAGACCCAAGACCAGAATTGAACCTTGTCCCTGGCACTGTGAGGCATTAATGCTAACCACTATGCCGCCATGTAATTCTGCATGAACTCAAGTTTACAGACAATAGAATGGAGAGACTTGCCAGGAATGCAGTAAAATAGTCAAGTTCAGAGGTAACGAAGCCTTGAAGGAGGGTTTCAACAGCTGATGCACTGAGATGAGAGAAGTCAGCAGCGTTATGGAGGTGGATATAACCGGTTTCAGTAATTGCACAAATTTGAAGTTTGGAACCAAGGTTGCAAACAAACTGGTTGAACTTCAGACAATTGCCAGGGAGAAAGATTCAGTCAGTAGCTGGAGAACACAGTTTGAAGAGGGGACTGAAAGCAATGATTAGAATTTATGATTCATTTCCCTATTGGCTCCAGTGAGAAAAGCACACGGTAGTCCACTAACCCACCTGGCCAGTGACCTTGGCTCGTTACACATCTTTTTGAAGGGCGCTCTGAGCTGAATACAAATGAAAAAAAATCCCACTCCCCCATGGATAAAGAATCCAGCCCAAACCTCTCCAATAGGAGCAGGATTTCGTACTGACCAGGCATGATCCTCTTCTCCCTGAAGCTGTACCTATCAGTGTACCCCAAGCTGGTTCTGTTCACCATTCTGCATTTGTTCAAACATGCTGTAAACATGTCAGATAAATATGAGGTTATTCACTTTGGAAGCAAAAACAAGAAGCTGATTATTACCTGAATAGCTGTAAATTAGGAGAGGGGAGTGTGCAGCAAGACCTGGGTGTCCTTGTGCACCGGTCACTGAAGGTAAGCATGCAAGTGCAACAGGCGGTAAAGAAGGCAAATGGTATGTTAGCCTTCATTGCGATAGGTTTCGAGCACAGGAGCGGGGATGTGTTGTTGAAGTTATACAGATGAGGTCACACCTGCAATATTGTGTGTAGTTTTGGTCTCCTTATCTGAGGAAGGATGATCTTGCTCTCGAGGGAGTGCAGCGAAGGTTTACCAGGCTGATTCCGGGGATGGTGGGACTGATGTATAAGGAGAGATTTATTAGGCTGGGATTGTTTTCACTGGAGTTCAGATAAATGAGCTGGGATCTCACAGAGGCTTATAGAAGATTAATAGGACTAGACAGGATAGATGCAGAGAGGATATTCCTGATGGAGTCCAGAACCATGGTGTCATAGTCTGAGGATTTGGGGTAGATCATTTAGGACAGACATGAGGAAACATTTCTTTCTATAAAAGAGTGGTGAGCCTGTGGAATTATCACAGGAAGTAGTTGATGCCAAAACATTGGATGTATTCATGACACAGCTGAATGTCGCACTTGGGGTGAATGGGATTAAAGGTCTGTCTCATGCCACACTTGAAGTTATGCATTCCACCACTGCACGTATCAATGTGACAATCAATGGCGTATTTAATTCCTTGCTATTTTTATGGTGACAGCAATGGTTTGTGTCTTGCAATCCAATGTTATAACACACAAGAAGCAGTATTGTTTCAGCAAATAGGCACAGTATGCTTGACCCCGCTCCCATTAATTGGGAAGTAACCCTCAGAATGAATGCAGTGTAGTATCTCTGCTGAAAGGGCACATCAGTGATGGTAGCAGTGCTACGTGTCCTGAAATGCTTATTTAACCAACAGTTTCGCATGCTATCAAAAAGTACAGGGTTTCATAATAAAGGTTATGTTGCTTGGAAACTGTCCGGAACAACGTTTAATGCAAAAATTATGGAGCAATCAATCTGTCTCACCAGTACTTCCAATATTGCTGAACAAGCTTCTCTGTCAACAGCTACAACATTGTATAATAAATTTCGCAAAAGAATAAAGTGAAGGTTTGAAGCTGTTCAGTGTTTCTTCTGCATGATATTAAATATTGATAGCTTACTTTAGGTGTGAATTAAGCCCATAATTGTTATATATATAAAAAAGCTCTTTGGTTCTTTCTTGTGTTCTTATTGCTTTAGGCAGGATGTACGTTTTTCACAGTTTATTTTTTGTGGTGTATCTTCAAAGAGAACTAGCAGATCATCAAGAGAAGTCAGAAGATTGTGGATTCTTTCTTTTAATTCAGTCATGGGACATAGGAGTTGCAAGCTGGCCAGCATTTACTGCCCATCCCTAGTTGCCCTTGGTGGGCAGTTGAGAGTCAGCCACATTGCTGTGGCTCTGGAGTCATGATGTGGAGATACAGGCTCTGGACTGGGATAGGCACAATAAAAAGTCTCACAACATCAGATCAAAGCCCAACAGGTTTATCTGGTAGCACAAGCTTTTGGAGTGCTGCTCCTTCATTAGATGAATGACATGTAGGCCAGACCAGGCAAGGACAGCAGATTTCCTTCCCTAACGGGTTTTTCTCTCAGTGGCTCCATGATCATGGTTCTTAATCCCAGATATTTTTTATTGAATTCAAATTCCACATTGGCCGTGGCAGGATTTGAACCTGAGTTTCTGGATTCATAGTCTGGTGATTATACCATGAGTCATTATCTCCCCACACATCCAATGTCCACTCCTCAGACTTCAATATCAAATCTAGGTTGAGGCTTCCAACGCAGTACAGAAGGAATATTGAATGAAATGTTAAACTGGCTTATGTGCCCTGTGGAGGAGACAAAAACCATTCTCAACTCATCACCCTTGCTCTCTGATCTGAGGTATGAATGTTATTCAAAAGCTGTGGTGAATTCAATAGGAATAATGGTTAGATCACAATTCAAAGCATTTTATTCGCACAACGCTCTATTCTACTTTATGGGGGCATGGAGGATGCTTTGATGATTTGAGTGGGATGGAGGTGGGGAGGAATTAAAAACTGTGACTGACACCTATTTAAAAAATGCAAAGATATGCGGGTTAGGAAGATTGGCCATGCTAAATTGTGCCTTAGTTTCAGTGGAGAATAGCTAGGGTAAATGCATAATGTTGTGGGGATGGGGCCTGCAGTGGGATTGCGGTCAGTGCAGACTTGATGGGCCGAATGGCCTCCTTCTGCACTGTAGTGTTCTATGATTCTATGAAAAAAATTGACTTTTCAGTAACTGACTAGAAGGATGACATGGCAAACTTTTAAAAGTTTTAAGAGCTTTACTGAACAAAGAAACTAAAAACAAAGTTGTCCGAGCACTGTTTATTTGGCAACTTGCACTCTACACTGCAGAGAAGCAATCCCCCATTTCACTCCTAACGTGACTAAAGATTCTCAGCTAGGTGTACACTTTACACCAGTGATGGGCTACCTAGTCTAATGAGTGGGCTGCATGAATGGCCCTCCTTCATCTCAGTGGGCTGCAAGATTAAAATCGGGTTTGTTCATTAACTGTGACCCTTGAATAATACAGAATACATTTAATACACACTGAATATTTCATAAGTTGGAGAAAATGCTTAACTATTCATATATTAATAGAACTGTCATCAACTTCAAGTGGTAATAACAAAATAAAGATTTGTGCTTGGTTGAATGCACAGGGACCGCATGGCCTTCACTGTCAATCAGCACGCATCTATCTTTACATATCTTGTTTTACGTGCGCATCACTTCAGTTGTGCAAACAGGTGAAAAGTTCCACAGATGGAGCTCCACCAGTGGAATATGGCAACTCTACGCATGGGCAACAGGTAGCAAAGTGCCTTGTGGGCTGCATTCAGAGTCCTGATGGGCCACATGTGGCCCCTGAGCCACAAGTTGCCTTCCACTTTACAGTGCCCCTTAAGTGGGCAATTTATTCAGGGTGGCATGGTGGCACTATTGTTTAATTCTGCTGTCTCAGTGTAAAGGACTGGGTTTCGATTCCCGTCTTGGGTCACTGTCTGTGTGGGGTCTGCACGTTCTTACCGTGTCTGCATGAGTTTCTTCCGTTTTCTTCTCACAGTCTGAAAGACATGCTGGTTAGGTATATTAGCCATGCCAAATTCTCCCTCAGTGTAACTGATTAAGCATTGTAATGTGACAACTAGAGGAAGTTCACAGTAACTTCATTGCAGTGTTAATGAAAGCCTATTTGTGACACTAATGAACTTCAAATTTATTCCCAGAACTCAGTCTTAATTTACTCCCAGCTCCAGAGGGCTTATTTTCTTTTTCCTACATGAGCCAACTAATGTCCAATCCCAGAAGTGACTTTTATCGTGGGGGTGACACTGGAGATTCCATGCCTCTAGCCCCAAGCTAGGTGAATCTTCCAGCTTCCTTTAAATCTTCACAAACTTACTCTCTTCAACTTGAGTATGAATTCCCATCCATGTTCTATGAGGTGACCAATAAAATCAGAATCTTCCCTGCTTCGGGTGCAGGATTAACTGTCTCTTCCTCATACATGCTCAGATGGCTGAAGAATGATTTGTATTTGTGAGTTTCAAAAATGACTTAAAAAAAACCTACAACCAAATACAACAATGGACTTTTCCCTTCTCAAAACCCCTAGCTACTTCGGAAGTCTGGCATTGCTTGCATCTCCTCGTGAGACTGAGAGAATAATAGCCCACCCACAGACAATACAATTCGTCTTAACATTGTCTACAATTGTGATCATTATGCACCTTCCTCCCAGTAAGACAACCTGAGCCCTATTTAACCTTTAATAAACAAGTTTTGGGACAGAACCTATTGCATGATGGCACAATGGTTAGCACTGCAGCCTCACAGTGCTGGGGATCCAGATTTGATTCCAGTCTCGGATCAGGTGCATATGGAGTTTGCATGTTCTCTCTGTGGCTGCGTGGGTTTCCTGTGGGTGCTCTGGTTTCCTCCTACAATGCAAAGATGTGTGGGGTTAAGTGGATTGACCATGATAAATTGACTCTAGCGTCAGGGGGGCTACAAGATAAACATGTGGGGTTACGGGAGTAGGGCCTGGGTGGGATTGTGGTCAGTGCAGACTCAATCGGCCGAATGGCATCTTTCTGTACCATAGGGGTTCTATCATTCTGTGACTCTGTTCACTTCTCCTGAATTAAAGAGGCACTGTGCTCACATAATAATCTTCCAAACTTTAAATTGTAACAGCTCCCCATAAAAGAAGAAATAGAATCCCAAGTGATAGTTTTTCGACACCCTTCAACATAGGAAAACTTGTAACATTCTGCACAATTTAACAGCTAACCTCTTTATCTCCCTCCATTACTAACACACAGTTAAAGCACTGTATCCATATGCAAGATGCACTGCACCCACTCACTTCTTTCAGCAGCATCTGCCAAACCCTAGACATCTATCACCTCGAAGGACAAGGGGACCAGATGCATGGGAAGACCACCACATGCAAGTTTCCCTCCAAGCCACATACCATGACGACTTTGAAATATATTGCCTTTCCCTCGAAGTCCTGGTACTCACTTCCTAAAAGTGCGGTGGGTGGGCCTGCACCAGATTGACTGCAGCTGTTAAAGAAGGTGGTTCATCAACACCTTCTGAAAGGCAATGAAAGATGATCAACAAATGTTAGTCGTGCTAGCGATGAGCATATCTCATGGTAAGAATAAAAATAACAGGATTGGAGGAGGTGTCAGAGGACAAAGGTGGCACCAAAACTACTACAAGTAGGCGCCTCAGAAATTGACATTGATCATAGAAACCCTACAGTGCAGAATGACGCCATTCAGCCCATCGATTCTGCACAGACCATAATCCCACCCAAGCCCTATTTCCATACCCCTACATATTTACCTGTTAATCCCTCTAACCTACAGATCTCACAACTCTTAAGGGACAATTTTTAGCATGATCAATCAACCTAACCCACACATCTTGGGGCTGTGGGAAGAAACCAGAGCACTGGAGGAAACCTATGCAGACATGAGGAGAATGTGCGAACTCCACACAGAAAATGACCCAAGCCAGGAATTGAACCCAGGTCTCTGGAGCTGTGAAGCAGCAATGCTAACCATTGTGCTACCATGCCACCCATTGATACTGATCTTTTGTAGATGCATGGCTAGTTGCAAGACTTCTTCAAAGCATGATGGAAAGATAGCCAACTCACAAACATCATAGAATCATAACATACCTACAGTGCAGAAGGAGGTCATTTGGCCCATCAAGCCTGCAGCGACTACAGTCCCACCCAGCTCCTGTCTCCATAACCATATATATTTACCCTGCTAATCCCCCTGACACTAAGTTGCAATTTAGCATGGCCAATCAACCTAACCTACACATCTTTGGAGTGAGGGAGGAAACCCAAGCAGACATGGGGAGAATGTGCAAACCCTGCACTGACAGTGACCTAAGTTGGGAATGGAACCCAGGTCCCTGGCCTTCAGAACTATAAAAAGCTGACTTTGAAATTGAGTCTACAGCAAGAGGAAAATGAGAAATGAAACCAGACTATTGCCTAAGCAGATCCCTGGGATAGGATTCATTGGTCCTTTGCTCCCTATTAGTCATAACCTTTGCAACCACAATGGAACAGACATATCTTATTTTAATGATCTTTGGACAAATGATCTCAACACTGGGAGGCAAACAAGTATCATCAGTATTTCTGAGCAGAAACAGATTGCAGACTGAAAGGGTCCAATTTTACCATTGCGTTGTACCCGTTTTTGGGTGCGAAAACATGGTAAAGTTGGATGTGAGGCCATTAACGTGATCCACACCCACGTCCGAGCAGATGACCACTTTACTGACAGCCAGGAATGGCTACAATTCGATTCACCCCTGAAATGGGTGCAATAGTATTTAAATGCACGTTCATGCATTTAAATTGAATTAATGAACTGCCTGCCCAACTTTATCACATTTTCCCTTTTCCCACTGTGTTTGCCGATCCAGAATTGTGTTGAAATGGACCTGCTAAATAAAAGTCCCAATGGCTCTCTGACTCAGATTTGTGGTGATGGTGGTGGTGGTGGTGGGGGCGGGGGGGCGGAAGTTGCTGGGAGGCGGGATGGAGGGAGCAGGGAGGTGGATCAGATCATTCTCTCGTGCGGGGGAAAGGAAAGAGAGGCCAGGTCATTCTCTGGGGTGAGGGGAGTGAGGCCAGATCATTCTCTGGGGGCTGGTAGTGGGAGGAGAGTACGACCAGATCGTTGTCTGGTTGGGGGGCAGGAGGGATGATCGGTGTCTGGTGTTGGGAGGGAGGGCCAATCGTTGTCTGGTGGTGGGGGCTAGGGGGAGGGCCGACCAGTGTCTGATGGTGGGAAGGGTGGTGAAGTGGCAATCATTGTCTAGTTGGAGGAGGAAGGCCAGATCATTCTTTGTTGTGAAAGGAAGTGAGGCCAGATCATTCTCTGGAGGGGGAAGCCAGATTGTTCTCTAGAAGTGGGGAGACTGAGGCCAGATCACTCTCTGGGTGGGGGATTAGTGGGAGTGAGGCCAGATCGTTCTGGGGGTGGGGGGAGGAGGGAGGTGGGTAAGATGTATCTTGGTGGTGGGAGGGGGATAGGCCCAATCGCTCACTGGTGTGAGGGCGAGGGGGGACAGATGGATCTCTGGTTGGGAGGGGGAGTGATTTACCACTTGCCATGATCGGTATGGGGGAAGGGGGCAGATCGGTCTGGGTAGCGGGGAGATGGGTGGATAAGGGAGACATTTATCTATGGGAACCATCACTCCTGCTTTTCACTCCTGGGCCACTTTCTCTGCATTCTGTGGCCTGGGAGTGATCTGACCCATGCGCACTTTTTCAATTTTTGTCTAACTACGCATGCGCAGTTCAGAACTCCAATCATTTCAGGTGCAATAAGCCCTGCCCACAGCACAATTCAGACTTGTGACTTTTTTTTCAGGCTAAGAACAGGTTTTCAAGTCAGATCTGAATTGCGCCCAGATTCAACACTTGGAATGAAAATGGTAAAATCAGGCCCCAAGTCTCAACAGCAACAACCCAGGGTGAACCATTGCCAAGGAAGGCCCTGAGCTCGGAACTTAGAGAAGACTGCAGCCCAATGGAACGAACCTGGTCAGTTCAACACACATGGGTAGTATTTTAAGTTTAAGTTGTGACATTTTAACCTATCATAGATCAATGCTAAAGAAGAGAAGTGAGCTGAATACGTGACTTTTAAGAGAGAAAGGTATATTCAGTATTTGTATTTCAAGAATTACTGATAAACTGTAAGTTGAATCAATTTATGTTCTGGGGTTTTTGTCTGATACAATAATCAGAAACGAAACAGGTAATGCCCTTGAGACAAGAAGGGTCAACACTTTCTAATCCCATGTTGTCTGTTCTACATGCAGAAGTAGGTGATGTGCCTGGTGGTAATTTATATTTGGATCCCCAATTCCACAAAATGCTCAGGGTGTGAGTGGGTAGGTCCTTTTTTTGTTACTGTCTTCTCTTCAGCAATTTTACAAGAAATATATGTGAAGGTTAAGCAAAAGAGGATACGGCACTATTTCCAATTATTAACCTGATCACTTACAATGGACAAGTTTTGAATAAAAATAAAACATACAACCTACATTGCTTTACTTTTATTGCAACGAGAAGTCACCTGGTATCATTAGTTCTCTCTTTACATTTTTACTGTGGTAATATGCTTCAGTGGTTAGTTGTACAACTCAATTCATTTGGATTCATTTCAATATTCTATCTATTTTATCTCAGGGTAGCAGATCAATGGACCAGGGATACACTGACCTGTTCAGAAAGGAATTTTCTTTCCACCAAGTAAAGCTTTAGTAATTACAATTTTTGTTTGAAGCTGAACTGTCTTTCACTCATGAATGCATCCCTCACTGTCTGCACATACTCCCTTGAATATTAATTGTTTTCTGCTTCGCAATTTTTTTAAAAAAAATGGATATTTCCTCAATTTAATTTGACTATTCCAGCAGCATTACAACTATTTACTTGAGGTGCTTTTTGCCTCTTCTGCAAAATAATATACTGCATTTTTCATTGTTCTTTCAGTTGTTCCCGATAAGCAGAGTGTAGACTGCCTTCAACCAGTGCACATTTGCAAAATCCAATACAAAACTTGTACTGTTAGATATGATTCTGTGATGGGGCAGCACTTGTTGAATAATCCTGAGCGGGCTACTGGCTACATTAACAACTAATTTAACATAATCAGGCAAGCTCGCAACATGGCACTTGCTAGAAGATACATATATTCATACACAGGGATGACTAGGTGCAAGCAAAATAAATATGTTCAAGCCTTGTACTTCTTTTTAATTACCTGGGAACTTAGGGAGTCTGTCATCCTCCATTGCTTTCTTCATGGTAACACCCTGGCCAGAGTTGGCTTGCCAATAAATCAAATGATCATTTGAAATTTGGCACCCTTGTGTTTTATCTTGATGAGCCTAAGAAATAAAGCTTCACCAACACGTCTCTCTTTTCAGCAGTGATTTAAATGGTGCTGAATGGGCTTAGAAGTTATAATAATTCCAGAGGTCAGCTGTAAAGGAACAGTGCTTTACTGTACAAAATAAAGTGAAGCAAACAAGGCTCTGATGAACACAAACAGGTCCGAACTAGAATAATACAATAATGGACCCACTCAGGGTCCTGCTTTATATAGGGCTCAGTTTACGAGGTCCACCTGGTAAGGTAATTACCAATCACCAGGGAGTTCATATTCTATGAATCCTACAGGGAGGTTAATCAGTGTACTTTTTATTCATTCATGGGAGGCTAGCCGTTATTTATTGCCCATCCTTGGTTGCCCTTTTTCTGATAGTCAACAACATTGCAGTGGCTTTGGGGTCATATGTAGACTAGACCACGTAAGGATAGCAGATTTCCTTCCCTCAAGGACATCAGTGAACCAGATGGGTTTTCCGACAGTCGACCATGGTTTCATTGTCATCAGTAGATTCTTCATTCCAAATTTTATTAATTGAATTCAAATTCCACCATCCGCCATGGTGGGATTCGCACCCAGATCCTCAGGATGTTAGCTGAGATTCCGGATTAATAGTCTAGCAATAATACCACTTAGGCTATCATCTCCACAAGCTAATCCTGGGGTCAGGTATCACAGATATATATATATCTTGAAGCTTCTTCTGGTTTCCTAGAAAGGCTTTATGTCAAAGCTAGCAATGACACTGTGTGTCCAGGTACTAAATAAATGTTCACACTGGTCACCAGATTCTATGGCGGCCACTGTATTGTTCAATTTGTGCACTTTTCTGATTTTATTTCTAGCTTTCTGTCTCAGAATTCCTGTGCGAGTTTCAGTCCTTGTTGTTTTCTTTCAGAAGTTTAGATACAGGAGATACTAATGCTTGCTACTTCACAGGTTTGAGGTCCTCTTAGGTAGCAGAAATGCTTTCTAACATCAATGCCAATGACTATCGCTCCAAGTGGCAACAGCTTACCAAAAGCTACCTCCTACTTATTTTCCTGCCCCAAAACAAGGCCATGTCCATGCAATATTTAAAACAACTAGACCAGGTGGTTTTCAGAGAAATACTTCAGTGCACACTCCTTTTACTCTGTCTTCTGGCTTCACCATGAAATCAACAACTTATTGCAGTGAGAACAAAAGGAATATAAAACTACATTTTGCTTTCTCTTAATGGCATGCATCAAATTATATGACTGACAATCCAATATGTTGCTACATAGCTAAAGGAAATCTCATTTAATCATAAGAGTTGCACAACTACAGGAAAATGGATGTCATTATCATTGGCAGACATGTGGGGGGTGACAAATTACTCTCAATGATAGGATAAGTCTTCCAATTTAAGAGTTAGAAAAAGGAATTATGTAGTTTTGTAGAGTTGTCACAAAGCACTCTTGTGAAATTCGAACTAAAATGTTGTGCATTTTAAAAACTTATCCTCTCAATGGCTGGCAACATAGACCTTCTGTTTTGTCCTTCTGAAAGCTTCCTAAGTGAGTTGAAAACCAAAAAGTCTTGGTTGGATTCTGTGAGGTAAATGGGGAGGATCTAATTTTTAATCACTGCACTGTTTCATCACCAGAGATACTTCCATGCAACAGCATTGCCTTACTTACTTGTTTCCTGAAACATGGGAGTCATGGACAAGGTTGGCCAGTCTGCGTGGTTAAGGTAATACCACAGCATTGTTCGGCAATATGTTTCAAACTTTTTACTCAACAACTGTGAAGGAAAAGTGATGTATGTCCAAATTATGGTGACTTGTGGTGACTTGTATTTCCATGTGCTTACCAGTTCTTTTCAAAGATAGAGGTAATAGTTTGGGAAGTTCTGCTGAAGGTGCTTTGGCAAGTTGACATCACATGCTGTAACTGTGGTGTGCTAGAGAGAGTGAACGTTTAAGCCGGTGAATGAGACACCAACCAAGTGGACTGCCTTGTCAATGGATGATAGCAAGCTTCTTGAGTGTTGCTACTATTTTACATATCGCTTCTTGGCCTTTTGGCTAAGATCAAGTGGAGTATTGACATGCTGCGTTTGGTTGAAGTCATTAGGTTACACATTAGATTCATTTGAAGCAATTTTTAAAAATTGCAACTCGGCCTTTTGGCTAAGATCAAATGAGATCAAGACTTGGAGGAAGAGCTACACCTACTCCAATCAGCTTGGATCATGTGATCAAGCCCAAGACAGGAGGTGAGAGCCCTGTCTTGTCAGCTTCAGTTGGGAATGTCTCAACTTGTTGAGACTCTGAATTAAACTTGATTTGATTGAATTGGAATAAAACACAAAAAAAGATGGAAGAGAGGATTTGTGCCTTTTCGGTGGAGAAACTTTGGATGGCCATGAGGAGACTCGTGTTCCACAAAGTAGAATCATAGATTTGTTATAGTGCAAGAGGTCATTTGGCCCAGCATGTCTGCACCAGCTCTCCAACCAAGCATTATGACACAGTGCCATTCTTTTTCCTCTGTCTCTGCCCTTTTGAATACCTCAAACAACTTGCATCCATCACACTTCCAGGCAGTGCACTCCAGATCCAAACCATCTGCTATGTGAAAAAGTTCTTTCTCACATCATATTTTGCATATCACTTCAAATCTGAGCCTTTCATTCTTGATCCTTTGACAGGCAGGTACAGTCTTTCTTTGCCTTCTCTGTCCAACCCACTCAAGATTTTGAATATTTCTAATAAATTTCCTCTTACATTTCTTCTCTCCAGGGAGGACAGTCCCAATCTCTCCAATTTATGCTCATAACTGAAGTTTCTCAACCCTGGTACCATTCTTGTAAATCTCTCCTGCACCCTTGCTAATGCATTCTCATTTTTCCTAAAGCATGGCACCCAGAACTGTACACGATATTCCAGCTGAAGTCAAATTAGCGTCTTGTATAAATTTACCACAGTCTCCTTGCTCTTGCAATCCATAATAAAGCCCAGAATACAACATGTATTATTCATTGCTCTTTTCAGTTTTCCTATGTTCTTTTGAAGTTCTACATTGTCTTCTTCACAGTTAACAATACTTGCAGTTATGTCTCATCTGCAAACTTTGAAATTGTCCCCTTTGCCCCAAGATCTAGGTCTTTAATATATATCAGAGAAAACAAGGATCACAATTCTGAGCCTTGGGGAACATCGCTACAAACCTTCCACCAGTTTGAAAATTACCTATTCACTGTTATACCTTGCTTCCTATTATTCAGCCAATTTTGATGTTGCTACTGTTTCTTTTATTCCATTAAATAGAACTTTTCTCAGAAGTCTATTATATGGCAGTATATTGAGTGCCTTCTGAAAGTCCATGGACACTACATCAACAGCATCACCTTCACCAATCCTTTTGATACCTCCTCAAAGTTCCAACAATTTAGTTAAACTCAATTTGCCCTTCAGAAATCAATGCTGGCTCTTCCCAATCACTCCACATTTTTCCATGTGACTGCTAATTCTATCCTGAATAATCTTTCGAGAAGCTAGCCCATCACTGATGTTAAACTGACTGGTCTGTAATTGCGGGAATATCCATACATCTGTCTTTGAACAACTGAGTGTCATTTGCAATCCTCCGGTCCTCTGGTACTTCTCCTGAGCCTGGAGAAAACTGGAAGATTATGCCCAATGCCCCTGCAACTTCTACTCTCAATTCCTTCAATACCTTTGCATGTATCTCATTCTTGTCAACTTTAAATACTGACAGTCTATTCATCACTTCCTTCTTAACAAATTTGAACCTATCCAGAGACAGAGTTTCCTATTGCCACCATGGCCTGCGTAGCATCTAGCTTCTTGGCAAAGGTGCATGCAAAATATTCATTTAATATCTCAACCGTATTCTCCCAGCTTCCAAGAATACCCAGGGTGAGATTTTCTGGGCACACTCACCTGAGGTCAACTGATCTTTGCACAGTGCCATCTTGCCTGCTACAATTCCCATGGCGGATGGAACAGAATAATTCCACCCCTGTCTCTGATCTTATCAAAAAAGCCACAGCATTTACGCACAAATGCAATTGTTTCATGTTCATTATGCACCCCAAATTCTTTGGCAGTGAGTGACTTGGTAAGATTGCTGACACTGTGATTGGAGATGCTCAATGGCTGACAACTGTGTTCCACAGGTGTCCTAGGTTCTGATGAAGGATCATCCTGACTCAAAATGTTGGCTTTATGCTCTCTCCACAGATGCTGTCAAACCTCCTGAAATTTTCCAACATTTTCTGTTTTTGTTCCACAGATATTTTTTACCTGTCAGCCAAAAACTAGATATTTTCCAAGTATGGACTGCTTCGTTATTTGTGACACTGCAGGTGAAGCTGAACAAACACTGCAAAGGCATTAGTGGGCAGTCCCACTGCTGGCTTTACTTCTGTGATGTTCATGTATCTTTAAGGATTTTTTTAAAATCATAATCTCTGCAGCTCTCACAGTGTTTATCCTACTCATAATCTTAGGTGATGTCATTGTTGGGAGGAAGGAAAAAAACTCTGGGCAGATCAGATGACAGGAGTTCATTTTCAGTTTTAGTTTTGAGAGTTGGATGTTACAAACATCAAGCTGGAGAAGTCTCTCTCACTGTTTTTTTTTCCTGGAAATTCTGTTGCTTTTCTGAAGGCTGAAAATATACTGTTGTTGGGAGCTGGATCAAGTCTCACTGGGGTTTTTAGAAGCTCTCTTGTCTTCAAACCTGTTCTGAGTGAATTAAGACTGAGAGTTTTCAAATCTCCAACCAAAGGACTCAACTTTCAGTATCATGTGAGCATTAGTCTGTGCTGTGTTGAACCTTGAAAAGTGTCTTTTTTCTGTGGGATTGGTTTGATTGGAAAATTGTAGATATCTTTGTTAAGGGTAATACATTATCTTGATTGTTTGTTTCTTGTTTGTAATTGTTAAAGGTTCTTGCTAATTTTCTTGTTATACATGTTAACTATACTCTTAAATAAACTTTATTTGATAAAAGCTTCACTTGAATCATACGTGAAGTGAAACATCTCATGCTCACCCTGACCAATTCAAGATGCCAAGTTTATGATCCAGGCAGGCTTTATAGAACACTCTGGAGTTTCTGACCTGAACCACATTGAAGACAAAGTCATTGCTAAAGCAACAGAAAATCATTGGCCTGAGGATGCTGACCTGAGGAATTCCTGCAACATATACACCAGTGATGATTATCCTCCAAAAATCACAACGATCTACCTTTGTGCTGGATGTGATATAATTCAGACCAATTCCAACACTTCTCCCAAATTCCCATTGATTTCAATTTTACATGGGTTCACACTTGTAGAATGCTGTCTTAATGGTGAGGGCAGTTACTCTTATCTCACATTTGCATGTTTGGAATTCAGCTCATGGACTTACCTTTGGACCAAGCCCCTACTGAAGCCTGGAGCTTTGCACTCCTGATACAATGCAGACTGAGCTTTCCGCATTGTTCGTACATTATGCATTCAAAGACATTCATACATTTTAAGGTAAAATTGATTCTTTAAGTGATACTGACAGATATCAAGTAAGTTAGAAATATGGGGATGAAGGAAAATTGCTTTCTTCTTGCAATATCTAATTTTTAGGCAACATCTGAAGACATCATTTGCATATTATTTTCTTGACTTTATTTCAACTTGAGGGTCAGAATTCTCATGAAATTGTAGCTCTGCGCAATGATATCATTGAGTGTCAAGCAAACCAAAGGGGTGTCTTCTGGGTGTAATTCCCTTTTGATACCTGCAAAGTTCATATCAAACGGACAAAGTTTTTAATTCTTCACTCCATTCTTAAAGTTGCAAAGCCAATGCTCAGAATGGACCGGGCAAACCCAAATCCATTCCTTGCTTGTTTCAATAACCAAATTCAAAATCCAACTGAACCCAATTCAAGGTCCCCACAAGCAAGATTCAAGTTGACAAGACAAGGCATCGCATCCCCATCTTGGGCTTGATCTGACACTCGATCTCAGCCCAAAGGCCGAGTACGCAAATCCAGAAAGATTCCAGCAGAAATGTGCTGCCAATAATAACCTCATAATTGAGAAACTGTCACAACGAATAAAGTGAGCTGCAGGCAATGTACAAGTATAATAATCACCTGAAACTTGGAATAGTCCGATTTTCGAATTTTTAAAAGAAGACTTGTTTGCATCAGAAATGCCTGGCAGCTATTTTTTCAGCTTAGTAGGGCTGCTTTCTGTACTTCCCTGCAGAAACAGAGTGCAAATCTTGTAAAATACAAATTGATTCGGAATCTGTAGTCCTGTCACTAGTTTGAGCTTCCTGTTTTGTTCAGCTGAGGCAATGTTGTCCTTGCATAAACAGAACCAAATAAAGGATAAAATAATCTGTCAATCAATCTATCAACTGAAAAGTCATGAATCACATTCAATAGTGTCAAGGCTATGAAAATAGAAGAGAGGGAGAGAGAAAAGCAGTATTCAACATGACCTGAAGCCAGGAATCCATGAGCTGGTCATTCGCAAACTTCCTTCATCAACAACAACTTGCATTTATGTAGTACCTTCACAGTAGCAAAGTATATTAAGACTCTGCACAAGAGTCATATCAAACGAAACCTGACATTGAGTCACATCAGGAGATATTTGGACGGATGACTGAAGGCTTTGCCGCAGAGGTAGATTTCAAGAAACATCTTAAAAGAGCAAAGAGAGGCATCAGTTTCAGCAGGCAATCCAGGGCTTAGGATCTCAGCAGCTGGAGGCATGTTGGTGATGCATGAAAGCCTAGAACAGAGGTAAGGTGGAGGGTTTCAGGAGAAGCAGATAACAGGGGTAGGGAAGGGAGATCTTGTGGCTTGCTTTCAAACTAAGAACAGGAACCAACATAGGTGTGTGAGCATAGGGGAATGGGTAAATAACCCCAACAGAGGTCAACTAGTCACTTGCGTCAGACAAAGCCCCCACATACTGTAGTCAGTATAGACTGGTTCAAAATAACCAGGTTCATGCCTTAGCAACATAATGACATAGTAGCACAATGGTTAGCACTGCTGTTTCACAGCACTAGGGACCTGGGTTCACTTCCTGGCTTTGGTCACTGTGTGGAATTTCAACACTCTCCCCATATTTGCGTAGGTTTCCTCCAAGTGCTCCAGTTTCCTCTCGCATTCTGAAAGATGTGCTGGTTAGATGCATTGATCTGAACAGGCACCAGAATGTGGCAACAAGGGGAATTTCACAATAACTTCACTGCAATGTTAATTGAGCCTTATTTGTGACGAATAAATAAACTTTACTTTAACGCATCATGCATTGTGTGGTGTGACACTCTCTTGAGTCTTTCCTCTCAATTTGAAAGAGAAATGCATCATTAGCTTTCCTAGCACTTGTAACAAAGATTCTCTATAGCAGAAAAATTACGTAAATGTTTGGATTCCAAGCAAAAACTTTCCAGTCAAATGAGTGACTAGAAATAAAAGAAAATGATTGTTGATCACTGGAAGCCAATCATTGCAGTTCCAGAGGATAGAACCATCTTCAATCGCTTTCTAAATTATCTTCCCTCACTCAAAGGTCAAGACATTTGTGATTATGCTGTATTCAGCTTCATCCAAAACTTCTCTGAAAACATTTTGGTGTTACAGTTCACTCAGACAGCCTGAGTTGCTGTGGCAACAAACATTTTTTTTTACAGGCATATTATTGTCTCACTTTATAGATAGTGACGGTGGAGACTCTTGCCTTCTTTTTGTCACGTGGCTGACCAGGGTTAGGGAGAGAAATCATGGGCCTTGAAGCTTCATCTTGTCAGCTTGGACCTTGTTTGTCTCCCTTGGCAGGACCCTGAATTGGATTCAATTGGATTTTGAATTTGGTTTTTTGGAGCCAGCCATGATAAGTTGGATAAGTCCCCTGGGCCGGACGGGATTTACCTAGGATTCTCTGGGAGGCAAGAGAGGAGATTGCAGAGCCTCTGGCTCTGATCTTCAGGTCGTCGTTGGTTACGGGTGTGGTTCCGGAGGACTGGAGGATAGCGAATGTGGTCCCGTTGTTCAAGAAGGGGAAAAGAGACCTTCCAGGGAATTATAGGCCAGTGAGTCTTACTTCTGTTGTGGGCAAAGTATTGGAGAGAATTATTAAGGATAGGATTTATAGTTATTTAGAGAGAAATGAATTGATTGGGGATAGTCAGCATGGTTTTGTGAAGGGTAGGTCGTGCCTTACTGACCTCATTGAGTTTTTTGAAAAAGTGACCAAAGAGGTGGATGGGGGTAAGGCGGTTGATGTGGTATATATGGACTTTAGTAATGCGTTTGATAAGGTGGCCCATGGAAGACTTCTGCAGAAAATGCAGATGTATGGGATAGAGGGTGATTTAGCTAATTGGGTTAGGAATTGGCTAGCAGATAGAAGACAGAGTGTGGTGGTTGATGGGAGATATTCATCTTGGAGTTCGGTGACAAGTGGTGTACCTCAGGGGTCTGTTTTGGGGCCCCTGCTGTTTGTAATTTTTATAAATGATCTGGATAAGGGTATTGAAGGATGGATTAGTAAATTTTGCAGATGACACTAAAGTCGGTGGAGTGGTAGATAGTGAAGAGGGGTGTTATAGTTTGCAGAGAGACTTGGACAAGTTGCAGAGCTGGGCCGAGAGGTGGCAAATGGAGTTTAATGTGTAAAAGTGTGAGGTAATGCACTATGGCAGGAATAATAAATGTGTAGAGTATAGGGCTAATGGTAGGATTCTTAGTAGTCTTGATGAACAGAGGGATCTTGGTGTGTAGGTGCATAGATCCCTGAAAGTAGGCAGTCAAGTCGAGAAGGTTGTTAAGAAGGCATATGGAGTCTTAGCTTTTATTGGTAGGGGGATTGAATTTCGGAGCCGCAACGTCATGTTGCAACTGTACAAAACTCTAGTGCGGCGCACTTGGAGTATTGTGTGCAGTTCTGGTCCCCGCATTATAAGAAAGATGTTGAGGCATTGGAGAGGGTACAGAGGAGGTTTACCAGGATGTTGCCTGGTATGGAGGGCAGGTCTTATGAAGAGAGGCTGAGGGATTTGAGGTTTTTTCGTTAGAAAGGAGGCGGCTAAGAGGGGACCTTATCGAAACATATAAGATGATTAGAGGTTTAGATAGGGTGGACAGTGATAGCCTTTTTCCTATGATGGAAAAAGCTAGCACGAGGGGACACAGCTTTAAATTAAGGGGTGATAGTTATAGGACGGATATCAGAGGCCGGTTCTTTACCCAAAGGGTGGTTCGGGAGTGGAATGCCCTGCCTGCAGCGGTTGTAGATGCGCCAAGTTTGGTGGCGTTTAAGAGGTTAGTTGATAAGTAGATGGAAGAGAAGGGAATGGGTTAGTTTGGAGGGGCATTGCTTTTTATATTGGTCGGCGCAACATCGAAGGCCGAAGGGCCTGTTCTGTGCTGTAATGTTCTATGTTCTATGTTCTATGACTAAGTTTGGGTTTGTCTGGTCCATTCTCAGAATTGGTTTTGGAACTTTAAGAATGAAGCTTCTCCTTTTCTGAGCTCCTTATTTCTCTCCTCCCCCTTCAATCATGTCAAGAGGCCACACGACACTAGATATAGTTCAACAGGTTTATTTGAAATCACAAGTGAAGTGCTTCAGCTGATGAAGAAGCAGTGCTCTGAAAGCTTATGATTTCTAATAAACCAGTTGGACCGTAACCTGGTGTCATATGACCTCTCATCTTGTCCATTCTGGTCCAACACCAGGATAATAACTTCAGTCACGCCATTGAGATTAGCCTATTAGAGTATGAACTCTCTGATTAAGGAGTTAATTGATGGGTCAATCAGGGAGTCTTTTTCTTGTGTTTAACCAGGAATGTTAGTTCCTCTGGCATTCCTGAAGGTAGACTGTTGACTGCTAGTACTCTGTGTACTGCTGTTGGAATTGTAAATAAAGGGATTTTGGTGACAGGACTTTCACCTCCAAAGATTTATCATAACCAGTATGTCCACATCATTCAGTCATGTTAGTTTTTCTCTTTTCAAATTCACCAATCAATTTACCAAACAATCACAGAAAGGTCTGTGTAAAATGGTAATGACCATTGATAGCATCAGGTTAAAAGTATCGTCTGATATGTATGCAGCATGGGTCTTTGGTATTGAAAGAAGCAATAATATAATGTAGTGTCAGTTTTGAAAATAAAATGGGAAACACAAAGCAGACTGAAAGTTGGAAGTAGCAATGCAGCAACAATGAAATTGACACTGACAATGGCATTGAGGCCAGATTTTTACAAATCAAAACCTTCAGCTTGACGGTTTTTAAAATGTTCTGTCAGGCCTGTGATTCTGGATGCTCCATCTGGACAATTAGAACTCCATTTATAACACAGAGCACAGGGCACTCAGTCTCCTTTCCCAATGCTTGGCACCATCTGAACCCCTACACTTCCCTCCAACCCTCTATGTGCCTGCCATTGTTATCTGTTGGATGAATTGCAAAGTTAATGCTAAACTTGTTTGTCAGTGTAATGAACACAGCTCCCTTTACCAAGTGTGGGGCTCAAACTTGTAGCTTTGAGTTCAGGGCAGGGCAGGGCTGATTGTGCCACACCTCCTCTGTGATGTTTTAGTCTACATGCATCTAGAGAAGGAACTGGATAATGTGGTGGATTGACAATGACTATCTAGCATTCATGTAGCTTAAATGCCAGGCAGCAATGCCTGTAACTAAGAGAAAAGTTAGCTACCTTCTGTTAAGCTGGCCTTCAATAGTACTTCCATTCTTCAGTTACCCACCAACCAAATTCTTGGGATGACCACTGATCAAAAAATTGATAGGATCATCGATATCAATAACATGACTAGAAGAACAAGATAGAAGCTATGTTGTCCGCAAGGAAGAGTTCACCTCCTGAATTTTCCAAACCTTTTCACCAACTGTAGGTATCAAGTCAACAATTTAATATTGCATTACCACTTGCCTGAATTTATGCAGTTAATACAATATTTAGCAAGCTTGACATGCATGAGACTTTTATTAATGAGTCCACACTACTGGACTCATTATTCAGCCCCTCCATCACTGGGCTTACTATGTTTATACTATGCACAACCTACAGAATGCATACATTGTGGCACCTCCCTTCCTTGTGAATTCTATCACTGAGAAGGACAAGGATAGAAACATTATGGGAATATTCCCTCAGTTTATGATTCCCTCTACCGCATCCTGTCCTGAACTTGCATTTCTGTTCCTTGTCACTAGGCCGGTACTCTTGGGCCAAAATTCTCTGGCTGTTCATGCTCTGCTGCCTCCGCCAACATGAGTGGAGAATTTGGCACTCAGCCAAGTCTCCATTCACTGCAGCAGGACCGGAGAATCCCAGGTGTAGGCGAGGTTAGAAATCCAGCCTTTTGAATTCTCTATCCAATATTTCAACGAGAGCACCATTTATTGACACAAGGACTACAAGGGTTTTAGGAGAAAGATAACTTTTGTCACATGCCTGAGCCTGAAAATGTTGTCCTGCATTCAGGGACTAAATATAGCAAAATGCCCAAGGAAACACTTTGAAACATGGGCAGCTGTTTGCCAAGATCCACCTTCGAAGATCCTTTTCTTGTCTGCCTTCAGTGTTTTGCCTGAGGGGCACTCTATATATGTAAGCTCGCCAGCATGTGGCTGCACGAGTATGTACATCGTTGGGATAAAAACATGGTCGGCATTGTTGCGGTCATGTAACTACTGATGTAACTACAATGTAATGTCACAAGACTCAGAGGCTCAGATCTGGTGGACTCAGTACTCTTGTGTGAAGTACTGAGATGTACATGGCTTTTGTAATATCAGTCCATGCTGGCATTCTAATGGTTAAAGGCAATCCCTAAAGGAATTCCTAACAAAACCCCAAATCCATGACAAAATGTAAGTTCGCACAGGCCTTTTTTCAAAGGGTGGCATTAAAGCTGAGGCAATATCTGTTCCTGTCAGATCTCCAGCCCATATCTGGAGCAATCACCCTGGTTGATATTTCCATGTTTGAATCAGGAATTATTCAGACATATTACTGCATCTTTTCCAATGTTTGTTCATATCACTAACTCCAATAATGCAATCTTCCAACTTTCAATGCTCAATTTATTGCACAGAAAATCTGGTTTTCTGATTCACTTTCCTCTGAACTACACATCAGATAAAATGTCTTCAGGTTTGAGCTCTACTTCATGACGATAAACTAACATGTAAAGATATTTTTCTTCCTCCTAACCTTTTGTCTCCTCGATAAAGGTGCCATAGTGGTAACTGAGAAGTCTGTTGAAATATTTTTCAAGGTTAAGGGATAGCGTCTGGAACATACTTCTCGTAACAGTTGAAGGGAGGTCGCTCCATGTCAAGATGGTGTGAGTATTCTTCAAGCACAACAAAACAGCAAGGCATCAGCAAAACAGTTTAATAATGTACAAGGCAGAAATAGAAAGCCCTGTCAACACAGTCCTCTGTTCAATGCTGCAACACTTACTGTTGTGTGGAGTTTGTGCTTTCTCCCTGTGTCTGCTTGGGTTTCCTCCAGGTGCTCCAGTTTCTGCCCACAGCCTGCAAGATGTGCTGGTTAGGTACGTTGTACCCAAACAGGCTCTGGAGTGTGGTGACTCAGGGATTTTCACAGTAACTTAATTGCATTGTTAATGTAAGCTTACTTTTGAACTAATAGCTAAATTTTAATTTAGAGGTGTATCCAATGTTCTTCACTGATAGTCAAGGTATTTCTTTTTAACTATCATGAAAGATCATTAATCTTTTTATTTTGGCAGGTCAGCAAGAAATATTTGTTACATTTTAACTAAGAAACCATATGATTACTCTGCCCATTCAGTCAATGCTGTGGGACATTAAACCTCTACCTGAATCCTAGAAACAAGCAATAGGATAATGGCTCAATGTCTCATATAAAGGACAGCACCTCCAACAATGCAGCAGTACCTCAGCACTGCACTTAAGTGCTGAAAGATGGCTTAAATCTCCAACCTTCTGACTGCTATCAACTGAACAAGGCTTAAAGCTTTTAATTTATCATGAATGGATAAACTGTCAAATCTGAACTGTCAAATCAAAACTGTCAATCCAACGCCGGCATCTTTACATCATAAACTGTCAAAGCCAGAAGTTGTTTCATAATTTGCACATGAATCATGGAATGGTTACAACAATTGAGACTGTTATGTCTGTGTTGCATCTCAGCAGGAGCTGTTCATCTGTGTCACTCGCTCACCTTCCCTCTGAAGCCCTGCACACTTTTTGCAGATAATAATCCAATTCCCTCTTGATTGTCTTGGTTGAACTTGCTTCCACCACTTTTCCAGGCCTGGCATTTCAGACCCTAACTACTCGCTGCATGAATAAGTTTTCCTTCATGGTGCCATTGCATCCTTTGCTAATTACCTTAAATCTGCACCATTTTGTACTTGATCCTTCCACAGATAGAACATAGAACATAGAACATTACAGCACAGAACAGGCCCTTCGGCCCTCGATGTTGTGCCGACCAAAATAAAAAGCAATGCCCCTCCAAACTAAACCATTCCTTTCTCTTCCATATACTTATCAATTAACCTCTTAAACGCCACCAAACTTGGTGCATCTACAACAGTTGCAGGCAGGGCATTCCACTCCCTAATCACTCTTTGAGTAAAGAACCTACCTCTGATATCCGTCCTATAACTCATACCCCCTAATTTAAAGCTGTGTCCCCTCGTGCTAACTTTCTCCATCCTAGGAAAAAGGCTATCACTGTCCACCCTATCTAAACCTCTAATCATCTTATATGCTTCACTAAGATCCCCTCTTAGCCGCCTCCTTTCTAACGAAAACAACCTCAAATCCTTCACCCTCTCTTCCTAGGACCTGCCCTCCATACCAGGCAACATCCTGGTAAACCTCCTCTGTACCCTCTCCAATGCCTCCACATCTTTCTTATCATGTGGGGACCAGAACTGCACACAATACTCCAAGTGCGGCCGCACTAGAGTTTTGTACAGTTGCAACATGATGCTGCGGCTCCTAAATTCAATCCCCCTGCCAATAAAAGCTATGACTCCATATGCCTTCTTAACAACTTTATCCACTTGACTGCCTACTTTCAGGGATCTATTGACACATACACCAAGATCCTTCTGTTCCTCAACACTATTAAGAGCCCTACCATTAGCCCTATACTCTACACTTTTATTGTTCCTGCCAAAGTGCATTACCTCACACTTTTCCACATTAAACTCCATTTGCCACCTCTCGGCCCAGCTCTGCAACTTGTCCAAGTCCCTCTGCAAACTATAACACCCCTCTTCACTATCTACCACTCCACCGACTTTAGTGTCATCTGCAAATGTACTAATCCATCCTTCAATACCCTCATCCAGATCATTTATAAAAATTACAAACAGCAGGGGCCCAAAACAGACCCCTGAGGCACACCACTCGTCACCGAACTCCACGATGAATATCTCCCATCAACCACCACCCTCTGTCTTCTATCTGCCAGCCAATTCCTAATCCAATTAGCTAAATCACCCTCTATTCCACACATCTGCATTTTCTGTAGACAGGGATAGATAGATAGGGACAGTTCTGTAGATAGGGACAGTTTCTCTCTATCTACTCTGTCCAGGCGCCTCATGATTTTGTACCTCTATAAAATCTCCTGTAAGCTTCTTCCGTTCAAGGAAAACAATCACAACTTTTCAAATCTATCTAGGTAACTGAGGTTCCTTATCCCTGGAATCAATCTTTTCTGTCCCTTCTCTGATGCCTTCACATCCTTCCAATCCATTGACTCTGTCTACACTTCCTGCTGCCTTGGCAAAGCAGCCAGCATAAATAAGGCCCTCATGCACCCTGGGCATTCTCTCTTCCCTCCTCTTCTGTTGGGAAAAGATACAAAAGTCTGAGGTCACGTACCAACCAATTCCAGAACAGCTTCTTCCCTGCTGCTGTAGACTTTTGAATGGACTTGCCTTGCACTAAGTTGATCTTCCTCTGCATCCTAGCTATGACTGCAACACTACATTCTGCAGTTTCTCCTTTCCTTCTCAATGAACAATATCCTTTGTATAGCGCACAAGGAAAATACTTTTCACTCTATGTTAATAAATCTGACAATAATGAATCAAATCAAATCAAAAAATGTGTTGTCCACAATTGAATGCTATATTCCCATTGAGGCCAAATTAGCATTTTAGCAAAGTTGTTATAATTTCTTGGATTTGTACTCGGTGCTGTACGATAAAGCTCAGAATACTCCATGCTTCATTATCTTTCCAGCGTTCTTGGAAGCAAGAAAACCTAAGTGCCCAATGGATGGGAAGACAGGAGACTGCATGAGAAACTGGCATCAACGCACTGAGTGGGCCATTGCATATGTGGTGGTTTCCCAGCATGCGCACTGCCCCCCCACCCCCCCCCCCCCCCCATCATTTCCCCCTTCCCCTCCATCCCCATTTGCTGGCCTGCTGATCTCCAGTCACTCTATGGCTTCTCAGACCTCCACATCCCACCCACCCCCCGATGCTTAGTTTAACTTCCCCGAGCAGCACATATTTCTCTGTCTTAATCTTAATCTGTCACTTCTTTTCACATCCCATCAACCTGGCTACATCCTTTTGAGATTCTGCATTATCCTCCTCACAGCACATAAAATGGCCAAGTTTTGGAAATTGTGCCCTTTACATGAAGGTCAAGGTCATTGTTGTTTATGAGCAAGGGTCTTTACTTCGACCCGAGGAAATACCACAATTAAATCTTCTTCCAGTTTGCAAACTCTCTGTTTCCTGTCATTCAACTAACTGGATATCCATGTTACGACTTTCCCTCTTCTCCATCAGCTACCACCTTGCTCACAAGTTCAGCACTTTGTCAAATGCCTTTAGGAAATTCATATGCACTACATTGACAGTTCTGTTTTCCTCATAGAATCATAGAGTCCTTACAGTTCAGAAGGAGGCCATTTAACCCATTAAGCCTGCACTGACAACAATCCCACCCAGGCCCGATTCCCATAATCTCATGTATTTACCCTGATGACACTAACTAAGAAGCAAGTTAGTATGAACCAATCAACCTAACCCACACATTTGTGGGCTGTGAGAGGAAACTGAAGTACCTGGAGGAAGCCCATGCAGACACGGGGAGAATGTGCAAACTCCACAAGTTTTAAGGAATGGAACTTTGCATGGAAAGCTAGCTCTGCGCTCTGCAGCTACAGAGCAGGGTGGCATGACTTTGGCTTCTGGCAAAGCGTTCAAGTTTGTGCAGATTGGTCGGGAACCTGTGGAGAAGTAGAAGGTGGAGATCATAGCCATCAACTAGGAGAAAGAACCAGTATGTTATTGATATATAAACTTGTGACCCAAAGTCAGAATTGAACCTGGGTCCCCTGGCACTGTGAGGAAGCAATGCTAACCCTTTTGCCCTGTTACCTCAACAAAAAACTTAAGCAAGTTAATTTAGTACGAATTGCTCGTAAAAATCTGTGCTGGTTTTCCTTCATTAATCTGCATTTATCTGAGTGACTATTGATTTTATTATTTCAAGAAGCTTCCCCACCGCTGGGGTTAAACTGACTGGCCTGTTGTATGAGTGAAAAAAAAACCTCACAGTCCCTTCTGGGATTCCGCATGCCCATTTCCTTTGATTTTATTTGAATAGTTTTGTTTAAATGTTGAGTGCTGATGACATTAGTGGATGAAGTTGACTCTGAAGATTGACTAAACCCAACAAGGTGTGGGAACTGAATTAGTAGCTGAGATTGCTGTAGCACACTGGGTTGATGACGGTACACATTGATGTTTATTCAATTGTCTCAGACTGTCAGTCTCAGTAATGCCTCCCAGCTGGTAGCTCACTATTTGAATATCAATATTCAAGATTAAACAAGAAAAGGCGAAAACAAGTAGCTGGGTAACAGCTGGGAATTGACAATTACTCTCAGTTTTCCTGGGCTGTGGAGGGCAAGACTACCCAAGAATCCTGCTTCTGGTGACTTTCCTCCATCTGCTGAAGGTAAGGACATCAGAATATTTACAACTCTATGCAATGACTTCGATCAGGCCATCAAATTGGCCTATTGGAATATGAGTCCCCTGATTAAGGATCAAATTGATGGGCCATCAAGGAGTCTTTGCCTTGTATTTAACCAGGAGTGTCAGTTCTTCTGACATCCCTGGAGGTAAATTGCTAACTACGAGCGTTCTGTTGTGCAGAATGCTGAGTAAGTTTGTTAATAAAGGGGTGTAGGTGAAGGGACTTCTGCCTCTGAAGACTCACTATGCTTTGAAATCCAACAGGTCCATATAGGAGGGTAGGTTGACCCTTGACTGGCATTCCAACTGTGATTGAACTGTTAGTCAAAATTCACTTGCAACAAAAAAATTTGCAGAGATTAGGAACTTTTTGAAGAAAACCATGTATTTCTCATTATGTGGAGTTGCCAGTGTGGGAGTAGGGTGGGCATACTAAGTAGTCTTGCAACACCAGGTTGAAGTCCAACAGGTTTATTTGGTAGCACAAGCTTTCGGAGCTTTGCCCCTTCATCCCTCACCCGATGAAGAGGCAGTGCTCTGAAAGCTTGTGCTACCAAATAAACCTGGTGGACTTCAACCTGGTGTTGCGAGACTACTTGCCGTGTATTTCTCATTGACCAACAAAAAGGATCACATGACAAAAAGTTTTTATTGTAACAAATTAAAATGAAAGTCACTTAATAGGCAACTAATTCATTGAATTATTTAAAGTTATTCCTTGCGAACTTGTTAACACAACTGGGAACCCCATGATACATTTGTGCATTCACCATGCCCTCAACGGAAACGTAGCCTTGCAGGTTCAAGTCCTCATCCTTTCTGGCACCTTTCTCTCCACCACATCTGAGGAAGTCTTCCAGTGTAGTTTTAAATGAAGTTCAATTTACTTAATCTTCCCACCATAATTAAAAGGACTTCTAGTCACAAACCCCATTTTGGTGACTACTTGGTTCCTAAGTCTCCGAAAATTACATCTGTTCTGTTGCCTTTACGAACTGAATACCAATTCTTGTAATCAGCCTTTTTCTTGCATCTGTAGCTTCCCTGTTTTGCACACACAGCAGCATCCTTCTCTCTCTCTGTCTCTCTCTCTCCCTCCAGGGCTCTGAGTTTTCAAAAGTCTGACAGTAATAAGGGATACTGCCCCTTCTTTTGTGTCCAACTGATGAAGCTTGCACCTTGCTGCACAGTGAGACTGACTACTCAGCTAAACTTCATCAGGTAGTTCGAAAGGGTAATTAACCCAGTGTGGAAATTGCAAATGATACTTATGATTGATCATCGAGTTGCTCTGGTATTCAATTCAGCTCCTATTTCTGGTGTCGTACATCTGAAACATATACGTGAATGGAACCTGTAAAATGGTCCATCTGTTTTTGGTTCTGTCAGTGAGTTAATTGAAAATATAGAATGAGTCTACATAACATCCAGGACGAAAGAATATTATAGTTATTGGTTGCCAGTTGCAAAAGCAGATAAGGTTAACACACATATTCCGAATCATAAGTGATAAAGCCCTCTGCATATTGTACGCTATACGGTTTTGAAAGGGTAAAGGGTACAGCAATATAGAAGAAGGTTAATTACATTTATAAAAGCAAATTCTTCTTTGTTAGGAATTAGCAATAAGCTTTGAACAAACATATGTGTGATAACCTCCATGATTTGCATGAGGAATCACTAACTGACCTGCCAGTTGGGGTCACTGAATATGAGCTCCCTGGGGATTGGCAATTAGTCAACTGGGTGGAACTCGTTTCCCAAGCCCTGTATAAAGCAAGACCCTGAGAGGATCCATTAAACTTTTAGTCCTGGTTGGAACCTGTTGTGTTCACCACAGGCTTTGGTTATTGTTTAGTTTAATTTTGTACAATAAGAGCACTGTTCCTTCATAGCCAACACCTGGAATCATTATAATATGATAGTCAGCCTGAAATAGGGAAAGCAACATTTGAGGATGTGTTAGGCTGAAATTCAATTCCATGGACACTGTCTTAGGTTTTGTTTCTGTACAAACAAATCAATAGAATAATTATTCCTAGGGAATGACAGCTGCAGGAAAAGGAGCCATGATCACACAAGGTATCTGCAATAGTGGGACAGTTACTGGGTAGATACTTAAAACAAACAACCACACTCCAAAGCTGTGATCGGCTTTTCATTTAACCTTGCCTAATTAATATGCAAGCTGAAATACTTAGGTTAATTAGTGTGTGGAAGCAGAATGGAAATAATGTGAATGAACAATCCAATAGTTGTGCAATCTGAGAAAAACTGAAATGACCTGAACTGAATGGTCATTATGGACATCTTGTTAACAGATCTTGCATAAATCTTAGACATAGATAACTCAAAATGGAACAGATGCAAATAATTAATCTTTTGTGGAAGAGTGGAGGGGGAATATTTCTGGAGAGGATGCAACTGATTAGAGAGCACACCTAGATGTGATCGGCGCAACTCATGGGCCGAAGGGCCTGTTTGTGCTGTATTGTTCTATGTTCTTTGTTGACATAAGGTATAGATGACCAATATTAATGGTAATTGCCCCAGCATGGTGGCACAGTGGTTAGTATAGCAGCTTCACAACATCAGGGACGTGAGTTCGACCTCCGGCTTGGATCACTATCCGTGCGGAGTCTGCATGTTCTCCCCGTATCTGCGTGAGTTCCTCTGAGTGCTCCAGTTCCCTCCCACAGTCCAAAAGATGTGTCGGCTAGGGGGATTGGTCATGCTAAATTCTCCCTCAGTGTACCTGAATAGATGCCAGAGTGTGGCGACGAGGGGATTTTCAGAGTAACTTCATTGCAATGTGACTCAAAGCCTACTTGTCACAATAATGAATAAACTTTAATGGCAATTACACTATTAAACAGATGATGGATATTTGCATACCTATAAATGGGGATGGCTGGGACACTGGTGGATGAAGGATTATTGACGCCTACTAAGTCAATAAACTCCCTTCACAAGGCAACACTTTGCCTCCGTTTTGAATCCACTACTTTGATTTGGATCCCTATTACAAAGACTATGCAAAAGCCTGGACAATCAAGCACAGGAATTGCATGCAAAGAAGGTAATAGCAGGTAGATTAAAGGCAGGGTTTCTGTCCATGGTTGAAATGAAGAGCCTGAAGATTTATTCAGTATTATATCGTAACACAGTAAATCTCCATCGAAGCATAAGGCCTGTTCATAATCCTGAAAAAAGGTGTAAGCTGAGTCATTCTTGGAGATCTCAGCACGTATCTAAGGAAGGATGTGCTGGCCTTGGAAACGGTCCAGAGTAGGTTCAGAAGAAAGATCCCAGCAATGAAGAGCTTGTCGTATGAGGAACGGTTGAGGACTCTGGGTCTGTACTTGTCAGAATTTAGAAGGATGAGGGAGATCTTATTGAAACTTACAGGATATTGTGAGGCCTGGATAGAGTGGACGTGGAGAGGACGTTTCCACTAGTAGGAAAAACTAGAATCAGAGGGCAACCTCAGACGAAAGAGACGAGATGAGGAGAAATTTCTTCAACCAGAGAGTAGTGAATCTATGGAACTTTTTGCTGCAGAAAGCTGTGGAGGCCAGGTGATTGAGTGTCTTTAAGACAGAGATAGGTAGGTTCTTGATTAAAAAGGGGGTCAGGGATTATGGGGAAAAGGCAGGAGAATAGGGATGAGAAAAATATCAGCCATGATTGAATGGCGGAGCAGACTCAATGGGCTGAGTGGCCTAATTCTGCTCCTATGTCTTATGGTCGGTGGCTGGTGGTGAGAAACCCCTAACAATGGATCATTTCTGCAGTTTGAGAAGTCCTGAAGATATGAAGGATCGATAACAAAAGAGAAAGAAGGAAAAAGCAAGTGTCAAATAAGAGCAAAATACTGCAGATGCTGAAAATCTGAAATAAAAACAGAAAGTGCTGGAAAAACTCAGCAGATCTGGTAGCATCAGTAGAGACAGAAACGGAGTTGACATGACAAAGCAGTGAGACTCTGCTTCAAATTATATCAAAAGAAAGATTTGCTGTGCATACCAGCTGTCCTGCCTGACCTAGATCAGTACTTGCTACTTGTGAAGGTTGTCAGTTTTTATTATGTGACTAGTGTGTTATGTTTCATCTTAAACTCTGATTAACACCCACTACACTGATTGCAGTTAATCCTGATTGATTAGACAATTGATAACATCAACAAATTGGAAAGATTAAAATTGCCAACCTCTGTGCACGAAGCATTCACCCTGAGCAAAAAGACAGACATGCCACCTGCTCACTGCCCTTTGCCAAGACTGTATTTAGACTCCATTCATATTTCCACATTCCTGGAAGATATACATAAAATTCAACAAAAGCATGTCGGAACTCAGACAGCTGACAGCTGTCAGTCACAGCAAGCAGGAAGGAAAGGGCTTGATGGAATGCCTTGCTGCTGAGAGTTAGTCTGTGAACATTTGCATTGTTTTGGATTTATGCTGTTGAGATGGATCATTCTTGTAAATAACAGTAGGGGATCACAATGAAATGAATGGTGCTTTTTAAGTAACACACGCTCAGGTTGCCAAGGCAAATTCACGAGCAGATACTAACTAATGTGACAGCAGCTTGCAAGACACGTAGCTTAAACAAAAGCAAAGGTAAATAAAGCCAGATTTCCAAAATCATACAATAATCTCAAATACTTCAATCTTCATTGAATGAAATGTTAAGCGCCTACAGGGTGTGTTGCTGGCATTGTGCTATCCCTTATAGATTCAAGGTTCTTATGTGTCTCCTTGTCATTGACAACTATTGCTATCTGACTTATTTTCTTTTGCTGGATGGAACCATACCAAGGTTATCTTTTAAAATAATTTTACTGATACTACATCACATCCAAAGCTTATTTTGATTAGCCCTTCCATTCATGACTCCAGGGTACAATCATTCAACAAGTGGAGATAGATTTAATGAGTTAAAAGAGACTAAAGCAGGAAAGACTTACAGCTAGACACAAGTTCTCTCATGTCATGCTGCATCGAAGACGATGACTACTTTAAAACTTCGTGACTGCCATTATGTTGGAAACTACAGCAGGCATTTTGAACACAACAATATTGTACAAAAAAAAGAGTTTTGATTTGTGATATAAAATCAACGGATCAGCCAGAGGCTAGAGGTCATTTGACAGGAAATTCAACAATGTGTCATGCAATACTTCACTCGAAGAGTATCAGGCCCACTTCTTGCGACAGAGCTTAATTGTAGCCACAACTCTTGCCGAAAGCCAACCACATGAACAGCTGAGCCAAGATGATACAATCTGATGAGAAACATTGAGAAAGTTTACCATGTTGTGAAATATTAGAATCCCTGCAGTACAGAAAAAGGCCATTTGGCCCTTCAAGTCTGTACTGACCACAATCCCACCTACAATTCCCATAACCCTATGCACTGACCCTGCTAATCACGCTGACACTAGGTTCAATTTAGCATGGCCAATCAATGTATCTTTGGAATGTGGGAGGAAACAGGACCACCAGGAAGAAACCCATACAGACAGGGGAGAACATGCAGACTCCACACACACAGTGACCTGAGGCAGAATTGTACACAGATCTCTGGCGTTGTGAGGTAGCAGTGCAAACCACTGTGCCACTATGCCACCCCAAAAACCAGATCTTTCAGTTTCCAGAAAATGAAAGTCCGGACATGTGTTGGAAGATGTGCCATGGGGAACCTCAGAAGTTCGGTAATGCTGACCCTGTGGGAATTCTCCATTGGGAGTTTAAAATTTCGAGAGGTAATTTCCCTGCTCCCTGGGACCTTCCAGTTGGAGAGTTTGGATGGTTCTGACATTTTAAGAACTCGTTCATGGGATGTAAATGTTACTGACTAGGCCAGAATTTATTATCAATCCCTAATTGCCCTTAATAAGGAGATGGTGAGCTGCCACTTTCCTTTTACTTATCTGGATCGTTACACAGGAAATATTAGGAGAAAAGGCAAGCCTAACATCTCGGTAACAATACAGTTGATTCACTGCCTTCCCCCCAGCCCCCACCTTCCAAACACCTGCCTCTCCACCCCTACCTCCATAAACTCTCACTCAATGACTCTTTCCCTCAACACCCACTCCCAACACACTCCTTGAACTCCACGCCCACCCCCCAACTTCCTGCTGACTCCTTCCCAACCCAATCTTAAAAGTCAAGTCCTGATCCCGACCACTCAACTCCCAAAGGACTCAATCTGATCTGATCTGATCCCATCACCTGACACCCCGCCTCCAACTCCCAGCTCACATCCCCACCCAGACCACCTGTACCTGTCACATGACCTAACCTGACTGGACACTGACTTGAACTAACTAGAGTTCATTGCCTCACATTCCTGATTGCACCCCCCTCCCTTCCCAAACAAATCTGTTTTGCATGCTTCGGCTGAAATATTCAAAAACATTTGGATGGATGTCCGTAGAGGAAGTGTACATAGTTATGGAAGAGGGCAAGAGAATGACACTCAGTGGGTTGCTGATTTAGAGAACTGGTGCAAGCAGCCATCCTTTGAAAGAGGTCTTATTTATGTATTTTTACATTTACCTAGCACCACCGATGTAGTGTAATGTAGTAACTGTCCTCAGAACTTGAGGTGGAATTCTCCCATCTTGGGACTCAGGCCATTGATGAGCATGGCAACCATTCTGGAGACTGGTGGGAAATCACATCGTGGGCAGGAATTTACAGCCTTGTTCGGGCAAAACCGTAAGTTCCCACCCGAGGTCGTTGGAGATTTCTCTTGTCAACCCTTATTCGTGCCAATTCCGTGGTGGGTGAGGTGATAAAGTTCTGGCCCATATCTTCCAGGACCTGACTTCAAGGCATTTTGGGTCGTACTCAATAATGGAGTAGGCCTGATGGTGCACAGTCCACCATCCTATCAGGCTGCCATACTGAAAAGGTGCTCCATATCACCGACTCACAATTGAGGCAAAAAGCTGGATCGCTTGAAACTGATGTTAGCTCTCCTTGGACTGGAAGTTCAACTTCATCCAGGACACTTAATCTGAAGAATCCATCAGAAGAGTCTCATCTCACCCACTACTGCGATGTTCCCAGATCCAGGGTGAACGGCAGCCTCCACCTTGAACTCTGGAAGCAGCCTGGACATTGTTCAGCTGATTCCCAACGTCTGCACGTCACGTTCTTCCAGATGTGCTTTGCACTGTGTTTCCCTATTGGTGTCACACAGAATCATAGAATCATTGAATCCCTACAGTGCAGAAGGAGGCCACTTGGACCATTGAGCCTGCATCGACCACAATCCCACCCAGGCCCTAACCCCGTAACCCCATGTGTTTACCATGCTTATCCCCCCTGACACTAAGGGCCAATTTTAATCATTCTAACGCATACATCTTTGAACTATGGAAGGACACCGGAGTACCCATGCAGACATGGGGAGAACAGGCCAACTCCACACAAACAGTGACCCTAAGCTGGAATTGAACCAGGGTCCCTGGTGCTGTGGGCAGCAGTGCTAACCACTGTGCCACCATGCTGCCCAGTCCTATTGGAATTTTATAGGTTTCTCTAAGATTGCCCCTCATTCTCTAGAACGCCAGCGAATATAATCCTAACCGACTCAATCTTTCCTCATATGTCAGCCCTGCCATCCCAGAAATCAGCCTGGTAAACCTTCACAGTACTCCCAAGAGCATCCTTCCTCAGATAAGGATACAAAACTGCATACAATGCTCCAGGTGTGGCCTCACGAACATGCCAGGACAATACAGTAAAACATTCCAATTCCATTACTCAAATTCTCTTGCTATGAAGGCCATTGTTATGAATCCTATGTTTCAACAGATTACAGAATAGGCAGTTTGCATCTTGGCATGATTCTACCCTCTAACATGTGAATGACTGATGTCTGGGGTAGATCATTATTAATGTCACATATTAGCATATTCCATTTGTAAACATTTATGCTTATTCTTCAAAGCGGAGAGCTTTAGGGAGGGAATGTCAGGAACTAAACAAACGTGAAAGCACAGCAGTCAATCAGAAGAGTGATTAAAATCAGGGATGCACAAGAGGCGAGTATTGGAGAGTTGTCGGGCTGAAGGTCCCAGCTTCTGGTTTGAGTCCAGGTTACAAGGTACCAAATAGGAAGATTGTGGAATTAGTGTGAAGAAAGAAAATATTACATTCGAAGCAGATCATGTCTAACTTAAATTCAAATTATACATCAACAGCAATATCCTCTCCAAATTAACATTTCATTTTTCAGAATCAGAGTGCGGATAATTTTCCCAATGAACACAAAAGGCAGTTACCACAAAAAAAACAATAGAAGAATATTGCATTAGCCCTTACAGCAAGAAAGATAATACATTTATGGAAATAAGCTGTATAATTACCAATCTATGTCTATCTCCATAGGACACATGTACTTTATGTGTGAAATTGATCCAACAAGTGAGTAATGATCCTTTTAATTCGTGCATTAAATTCTCTCGTGAGAAACTGTTGTCTAACTGTGGCACATGCCAAGGGAAGGTAAGATTAATTCAACTTGTTAATGTAATAAATGGTTTTCTGTCTTCCTGCAGCAACAGCTTACATTCATATATCACCCTTAATGTGGTAAACTAACCAAAAGGGGCTTCACAGGGGCAATTACAGACTAAGTTTGGTACCAGGTCATGGAACGAGGTACTGGAGAGCATTGTACCAGCCCTACCGGAGGCAGGGTCACAGCAAGGGAATTTAGTACAATAATGGAGAGGTGCCTGGGATGGCATCATCCACCACCCAATCATGCTGTTCGGGAATTTTACGTATGCCTGGGATGGCCAAGTTCTAAAGGAGGGAAGAAAGATGGAGAGGATCATGGAGCAAATCCCAGAACTTCAGGCTTCAACAGCTGAGGATATGGCTGACAATCGTTGAGCCAGGCTGATTGGAAATCAGCCAGAAGAAGAAGCCAGAATTGGAAAAGAGCAATGAACATAGAACATAGAACATAGAATATTACAGCGCAGTACAGGCCCTTCGGCCCTCGATGTTGCGCCGGCCAGTGGACCCTCTAACCTAAACTATTCCAATATCATCCATATGCCTAACCACCGAACATTTGAATGCCCCCAAAGTAGGCGAGTCCACAACTGCTGCAGGCAGGGCATTCCATGCCCTCACCACCCTCTGTGTAAAGAACCTGCCTCTGACATCCGTCCTATAACTACCACCTCTTAATTTAAAGTTATGTCCCCATGTGTTGGTCATCCCCATCCGAGGAAAAAGGCTCTCATTATCCACCCTATCCAGTCCTTTGATCATCTTATACGCCTCAATTAGGTCACCGCGTAACCTTCTTCTCTCTAATGAAAATAACCTCAGGTCCCTCAGCCTTTCCTCATAAGGCCTTCCCACCATACCAGGCAACTTCCTGGTAAACCTCCTCTGCACCCTTTCCAATGCTTCCACATCTTTCTTATAATGCGGCGACCAGAACCGTACGCAATACTCCACGTGCGGCCGCACCAGAGTTTTGTACAGTTGTAACATAACCTCACGGCTCCTAAATTCAATCCCTCTACCAATAAAAGCTAACACACTGTACGCCTTCTTAACAACTTTATCAACCTGGGTGCCAACTTTCAAAAAGCTATATACTTGTACCCCAAGATCCCTCTGCTCGATAACACTATTAAGGGTCCTTCCATTAGCCCTATATTTCATATGCCTGTTATTCCTACGAAAGTGAATCACCTCACACTTATCTGTATTGAATTCCATTTGCCACCTCACGGCCCAGCTTTGCAACCTATCTATGTCCATCTGCAAACTGTAACATCCATCCTTGCTGTCTACAACTCCCCCCACTTTGGTATCGTCAGCAAATTTACTAATCCAACCCTCTACACCCTCATCTAGGTAATTTATAAAAATGACAAACAGCAGTGGCCCTAAAACAGATCCTTGAGGTACACCACTTGTAACTGCACTCCAGGTTGACTATTTCCCATCAACCACCACCCTCTGTCTTCTATCAGCTAGCCAATTCCTAATCCAAACTGCTAAATCACCTTCAATCCCATGCATCTGCACTTTCTACAGTAGCCTACCATGGGGAACCTTATCAAACGCTTTGCTAAAATCCATATACACTACATCAACTGCCTTACCCTTATCTACCTCTTTGGTCACCTCCTCAAAAAAACTCAATAAGGTTTGTGAGGCACGACCTACCCTTCACAAAACCGTGCTGACGATCCCTAATCAATTTATTTCTCTCTAGATGCTTATAAATCCTATCCCTTATAATTCTTTCCAAGACTTTGCCCACAACAGAAGTCAGGTTCACCGGTCTATAATTTCCAGGATGGTCCCTACTCCCCTTTTTGAACAAAAGGACAACATTTGCCATCCTCCAGTCTTCTGGCACTATACCTGTAGCTAACGACGACATGAAGATCAAAGCCAAAGGCTCTGCAATCTCCTCCCTAGCCTCCCAGAGAATCCTGGGGTAAATCCCATCTGGCCCAGGGGACTTATCAATTTTCATACCCTCAAGATTCGCTAACACCTCCTCCTTATGAACCTCAATCCCGCCCAGTCTACAACCTAGTATCGCAGTATTCTCCCCGACAACATTGTCTTTCTCCTGCGTGAATACTGACGAAAAATACTCATTCAATGTCTCTCCTATCTCCTTAGGCTCCACGCACAACTTCCCACTGCTATCTCTGACTGGCCCTAATCTTGCCCTAACCAATCTTTTATTATTTATATACCTGTAAAAAGCTTTAGGATTCTCCTTAATCCTATCCGCCAAAGTCTTCTCGTGTCCTCTTCTAGCTCTTCTCAGCTCCCTCTTTAGCTCCTTCCTGGCTAATTTATAGCTCTCCAGTGCCCTAACTGAGCCTTCACGTCTCATCATTATATAAGCCTCCTTCTTCCTCTTCACCAGAGATTCAACTTCCCTAGTACACCATGGTTCCCTCACTCGACCACTTCCTCCCTGCCAGTCAATGATCTCAGACTGGTGATGGTTGCAGAGATAGGAAGGGGCAAAGACGTGAATGGGTATTAAAATGAGGCAGTAATTTCAAAAGGGAGTTGTTGCAGAACAGGAAGTTTGATTTGATTCATTATTGCCACATGTATGAATATACAGTGAAAAGTACTGTTTTTAGTGTGCTATACGGATAGAGCATACGTGCATTGGAAGGGAAACGAGAGAGTGCAGAATATAGTGTTACAGTCATAGCTTGGGTGTAGAGAAAGATCAACTTAATGCAAGGTAGGTCCATTCAAAAGTCTGACATCAGCAGGGAAAAAGCTGTTCTTGAATCAGTTGGTACATGTCCTCAGACTTTTGTATCTTTTTCCCGAAGGAAGAAGATGGAAAAGAGTATGTCCGGGTGCCTAGGATCCTTGATTTTGCTGGCTGCTGTTCCGAGGCAGCAGGAAGTGTAGATGGGTGTCAATAGATGGGAGGATGATTTGAGTGATGGGCTTTGTTCACAATACTTTGTATTTTCTTGCAGTCTTGGACAGAATAGGAGCCAAGCTGTGATACAAACGAAAAGCATGGTGCATCTGTAGAAGTTGGTGTGAGTTGTAGCTGACTAGTCTCCTGAGAAATTAGAGACGTTGGTAGGCTTTCTTAACTATAGTGTCTGCATGAAGAGACCAGGACAGATTATTGGTGATCTGGACACTTAAACCCTTGAAGCCCTTGACATTTCTATTTTGTCCCATTGATGTAGACAGGGGCATACCCTCCTCTGCGCTTCCCAAATTCGATGATAATCTCTTTCATTTTGTTGACTTTAAGGGAGAAGTTTTGTTGCCGCATCAGTTCACCAGATTCTGTATCTCATTCCTGTACTCTGTCTCATCATTGCTTGAGGTCCAGCCCACTAGAGTGGTGTCATTAGTGAATTTGAAAATCAAATTGGAGGGGAATTTGGCTGCACAGTCACAGGTTTATAACGACTATAGTAGGGGGCTGCGAACACAGCATTGTGGGGCACCAATGTTGAGATTGATCATAGAGACAATGTTTATCAGTGAACACACCAGGGTGATGGGGGAACGTGACTCAATGTGAGTTAGTATATGGACAGTAGAGAGTGAAATGTGACAGAAAAAGAGAGGGAGGCCCTTGCTATCTTCTGTCATTCTCCCTGTGTCTGCGTACTCCAGTTTCCTCCTGTGGTCCAAAGATATGCAGGTTAAGTTGAGTGGCCATAATAAATTGTCCCTCAACGTTAGGGGGACTAGCAGCGTAAATATGCGGGGTTAAGGGGTTAGGGTCTGGGTGGGATTGTTGTCAGCGCAGGCTCGATGGGCTAAATAGCCTCCTTCTGCACTGTAGGGAGTCTATGAAAACTATAGAGGTTAAAACCTTAGCATTGCATTTTCTTCCACAAGTTGATCATGCATTAAGTGAGCAATTGTTTTGCCTTATTTTATACAGCAATATGGTATGAAATGTGCTTTGGCTAGGATAAACTGGCAAAGGATACTTAAGGATTTGACAGTGTTTTAGCACTGGCAAACATTTAAAGAACACATGGGTGAACTTCAACAACTGTACATCTCTGTCTGGCTTAAGAGTAAAATGGGGAAGGTGGCTCATGTATGGCTAACAAGGGAAATTAGGGATAGTGTTAAAGCCAAAAGGAAGACCTATCAATTCGCCAGGAGAAGCAGCAAACCCGAGGACTGGGAAGAATTTAAAATCCAGAAGAGGACAAAGGGTTTAATTTGGAAGGGGAAAATAGAATATGAGAGTAGACCTGCAGAAAACATAAAAAACTGAATGCAAAAGCTTCTACTGATATGTGAAGAGAAGAAGATTGAAGACAAATGTAGATCCCTTATATTTAGAATCAGGTGAATTTATAATGGGCAACAAAGAGATGGTAGACCAGCTGAACAAATACTTTGGATTTGTCTTCACTCAGGAGCACTCAAATAATCTTCCAGAAATACCAGGGGACAGAGGATTTAGCATGAAGGAGGAACTGGAGGAAATTTCTTATTCGTCAGGAAATTTTATTAGGGGAATTTCTGGGATTAAAACACCATAAGTTCCTAGAGCCCAATGCTCTGCATCCCGGAATACTCAAGGAAGTGGCTCTGGAAATTGTGGATACATTGGTGATTATTTTTCAGCATTCTTTAGCCTCTGGGAGAGTTCTAGTGGATTGGAGGGTAGCTAATGTAACCACACTTTATAAAAAAGGAGAGAAAATGGGGAATCATAGACTAGTTAGCCTGACATCTTTGGTTGGGAAAATGCTGGAGGCAATTATTTAGAATTTGACGAGCTTCCACATAAAAGATTAGTGAACAAAATTAAAGCTCATAGTATTGGGGGTAATGTATTGATGTGAATAGAGATCTGGTTGGCAGGCAGGAAGCAGAGAATGGGAAGAGATGGGTCCTTTTACAGTGGCAGGTAGTAACTAGTGGGATATCGCAGGGGTCAGTGCAGGACCCCAGCAATTCATAATGTAGATTAATGATTTGGCCAAAGGAATTGAGTGCAAAACCTCCAAATTTGTAGGGTGGGGTGCAATGTGTGCTGTGAGGAGGATGCTAAGAGGTTGCAGGATGACTTGGACAGGCTGGCTGAGTGGGCAAACACTTGGCAAATGCAATATAATGTGGATAAATGTGAGGTTATCCACTTTTGGCAAAAACAGGAAGAAAGATTATTATCTGAATGGTGGCAGTTTAGGAAAAGGGGAAGTGCATCGTGACCTGGGTGTCATGGTGGGACAGTTGCTGAAGATTGGCATGTAGGTGGTAAGGAAAGCCAATGGCAAGCTGACCTTCATAGCAAGAAGATTTGAATATTGGGGTCAGGATGTTGTGTACCGGGCCATGGTGAGGCCACACCTTGAATAATGTATGCAGTTTTGGTCTCTTAGTCTCCTGAGGAAGAACATTCTTGCGACTGAGGAAGTCCAGCAAAGGTTTATCAGACTGATTCCTGAAATGACAGGACTGACATATGAAGAGAGACTGGATTGACTAAGCTTGTGCTCACTGGAATTTAGAAGAATGAATGGAGATGTCATAGGAACATATAAAATCCTGATGGCACTGGACAAGCTAGACGCAGGAAGAATGTTCCCAATGTTGGGGAAGTGCAGAAGTTCAGAACTAGGGGTCACAGCATAAGAATAAGGGATAAGTTGTTCAGGATTGAGATGAGGAAGGACTTCCTCACTCAGAGAGTTGTGAACCTGTGGAATTCTCTACTACAGAAAACTGTTGGGGCTGGTGTGTTAGATATGTTCCAGAGGGAGCTAGACGTGGCCCTTGCAGCTAAAGAAATCAAGGGTATGAAGAGAAAGTGGGATACCAAAAGTACATGTTTGACCATGATCATATTGAATGGTGGTGCAGGCCCGAATGACCTCCTCCTATACCTATTCTCTCTTTTCTATGTTGATAGCACAACTGTACCAGTGAAGTTTGGTTTTTCTTGATCCTTTTGGCTATGAGGTCAAGAATCCTCAAAAATAGGAGGGATATGAATGTGCCTCTGTCTCGGTTAATCTGATTGCTCAAGGTCCAGGTTATCTCTGTTGTCTCAGTCGTTCAAAAATCAATTCCTTTTAAAAGTTTGAAAAACAGAAATTTATTTTTATCAGAGGTGGTTCAACTTGAGAATATCATTTACTTTAAAAAAAATCTGTCAGCAGATTTTAAAGGAATTGTCAAACGCCTGGCAATTTTAAACAAAATCATTGTGGGGGCAGTGGATTTGTGTGAATGAACTGATGGGTAAAATGATTTGTCGTGACGAAATTCATTCAATTTAACACAGATGTAATGTGAGAGTCTGATTGATGTCAGTAAGTTTCCTATCTCCCCGTGCACGCTGAAGGTTCAGAAGCTTGTAGTATTTGTCAGCAAGAACATAAACAATTAACAACTGCATCAAATTGGTTCATTTGGTAGCATTCGCTATTCTGAAATAGCGGATTTAAATCCTTTGTGGATGCATGTCTATGACCCAGTTTGAAGCTATAGCGCTGTATTGGTGAGGATTTTCTGTTTGGGGGCATTGCCCTTCAAATGTAGCATAATGATCCCCTGACAAACTCAATCCAAGAGCAGTCAGCTATTTCTGGGGCCTGGTCAATATTCCTCTCTCAAGCGACATTGCTAAGAAAAGATTAGCCAGCCATCCATCCTCAAGCTACATGTAAGATGTACTGTATGCAAAGTAAATGCCACATTTGTCTACACAACAATGATAATTGCACAGTAAGTTGTCTAACTGAATGAGAAGAGTTATAAAAAGAAGTTACCTAAATACATCTTTCCTTAAATAGTCTCTGAAGTGCTGGGACAAATAAAGAAAATGGTTAACTTTTATTCTCCCTGTACAACTGTCCAATATCTATCCTTTCCAACTTCAGATTTCTCAGAATGATGAGAAATGAAAATTCTGACATTTTATAAATGGTGGTTGCACACCTGACTCTCACCATCATTTGTGTACCACTCTTTCTCAACTCTCTTGTCAAGATCAGACATATGCCAGCAGTTTCTTACTAATGGCAGAAATAGATTTTTCTTTTTATTCATTCATGCGACATGGACATTGCTGGCTGGCCAGCATTTATTGCCCACCCTGAGTTGCTCCTTGAGAAGATGGTGGTGAGCTGTCTTCTTGAATTGCTGCAGTCCATGTTCTGTGGGTTGACCTACAATGCTGTTAGGGAGGGAATTCTAGGATTTTAAGCTAGCGACTGTGAAGGAATAGTGCTATATTTCCAAGTCAGGATGGTGAACTGATTGAAGGGGAACTTGCAGATGGTGTTATTCTCATGTATTAGCTGCTCTTGTCCTTCCAGATGGAAGTAGTCATGGGTTTGAAAGGCGCTGTCTAAGGATCTTTGGTGAATAAATGCAATGAAGAGATTGCAGGGCCAGTGAAGATATCAAAAGGGATCATAGGACATTCTTAACTTGTGAACCTGCAGATCTTGGGCAATCTTCAAACTATTTCTAAATTAGATACAAAAATTCCAGTTGGCTAGAGATTTCTTCTTTACCTTCCTTCCTCAGGATGATAATATATCCGTGTTCACAAATACATGTGGCACCAGTGGAAGTTTTGCACTGTCCCCAACTTACTTTCTTATGGAATTATAATTGACAGGACTCCTTCTATGCTGCAGTGGCATACTTGGATCAATTGTTCTGGGGACATCTCCACCTTCTAGCTGTGGCCCAACTTTGCACAAGGGGTGGGATTCTCCTGCTTCCCAGTTGCGGGTTTCTCAGGAGATGATGTGTTGTTCGCTGGTGGCAGGATTCTTTGGTGCCGCCGCTGTCAATGGCATTTTCCATTGTAATCACCCCACACTCCCAGGAAGGGGAAGGGGATGTGCTGCTGACATCTCCAGAGAATCCCACCAATGTGAACGGCTGGAGAATTCTGACCAAGATCTCAAGCTGTGATTCAGATGGTGGGGCTGTTCTATTCATCGTACTCCATTGATGAAGAAGGTATCAACTGGCCCTTCATCCAGCTGTGGAGAAGTAGCAGCTTCAGTTTAGTTAATAATCTGATACTGGTCCACAGTTTGAGTCAGATCCAAGCAAGAGTCATAGGGAAACCAGGGAAAATTGCTTAAACCCTCACCAATATTGTGGGTTTGAAAATGTTTTTTAAAGACAAGAGAAGTGGAGCAGGTCAAGGGGATTTCAAGATGGTGTTCCTTATAACAAAAGGCCCTGACATTGGGTAGAAAAGCGGGAGAATCATTTTCACTAGGCAGAGACATGCTTGAGGAGGGTATACAGGTAAGAAGGGAAGATTTGAAGATAAAGGCAAAGATTCTTTTTTGAAATCAATGCACAAGAGCTGAGAAGCCATTAACACTCAGGGAAGATGGTTTCTATATGATATAATCCACCAAGTGAGTCCTTCTGAGACTGATATCTCCAAATTCCTCCAGACTTCCTTCCAGACAATTATTTCAGGCTCAGATTAATCTGGAAGGAAAGATTATGCTGAGCCTTCTTACATTTTCATCACCAAATGTCCAAATGCACCAAGACCTGACAAAATGCAAACTTGGGCTGACACGTGGCAAGTAACATTCGTGCCATACAAGTGTCAGGCAATGACCATCTCCAACAAGACAGGATCTAACCATCACCCCTTGATATTCAATGGCATTACCACTGCTGAATCTCCTATTATCAACATCCAATGGGTTATCATTGACCAGAAACTGAACAGCATTCGCCATTGAATACTGTGGATGCAAGAGTAGGTCAGAAGCTAGGAATCCTGTGGTAAGTATTCACTTCCTGACTCCCCAAAGTCTGTCCAACATCTACAAGGCACATGTCAGGAATGTGATGGAATACTCTCCACTGGCCTAGATAACTGTAGCTCTCAGTAGCACTCAAGAAACTCAACATCATCCAGGCAAAACAGCACACATGATTGGTACCCTTTCCGAAAACGCTCGCTTCCTCCACCACTAATGAACAGTGGACTATTGACAAGACGCACTGCAGGAACTCACCAAGGCTCCTTAGGCAGCATCTTCCAAACCCATGATCACTACCTTTGGGAAGAATAAGAATAGCAGATACATGGGAGCACCATCACCTGGAAGTTCTCTTCCAAGCTACCCGCTATCCTGAGTTGGAAATATATCACTGTTCCTTCACTGTCGCTGGGTCAAAATCCTGGAACTCTCTTCTTGATAACATTGTGGATGTGACTGCTCACCACCAACTTCTCAGGCGCAGCTAGGGGTGGTCTAGGTAGTAATGCTGATATCTCACTAAAAGAATTAAAAATTCATAAAATCAGATATTCCTAAGTATTTTACAACTAGTGAAGCACTTTTGAAATGCAGTCATTGTTTTAATATGGAAAATGCAGAAGACTTTTTTTTTAATTTGCATTTTTTTATTTCATTGAAGGGCTGTGAACTTCATAAATGCTCAGCCAGCATTTACTGCCCATCCCAAATTGTCCTTGGAAAGCTTTGGAAAGCTGCTTCAACTTGCACACAGCAAATTCCCACAAACATCATTCAGATGAGTACATGGGATTTAATAGGATTGAGGGTTATAGTAGGCCTAATAGGTAGGGATATGAACAATGCAAATTGTGGGCCGAACGGCCTGTTTATGCTGTAGTGTTCTATGTTCTATGTAAACAGTAATGTGGCAATGACAGGATCATTTGTGTAATAATTTTATTCAGTCATGGCTCATGGGCATTGCTGGCTGGGCCAATATTTATTGCCTATCCTATAAATGTGTAGAGTATAGGGCAAATGGTAGGATTCTTAGTAGTCTAGATGAACAGAGGGATCTTGGTGTGTATGTGCATAGATTCCTGAAAGTAGGCAGTCAGGTCGAGAAGGTTGTTAGGAAGGCATATGGAGTCTTGGCTTTTATTGGTAGAGGGATTGAATTTCGGAGCCGCAACGTCATGTTGCAACTGTACAAAACTCTAGTGCGGCCGCACTTGGAGTATTGTGTGCAGTTCTGGTCCCCACATTATAAGAACGATGTGGAGGCATTGGAGAGGGTACAGAGGAGGTTTACCAGGATGTTGCCTGGTATGGAGGGCAGGTCTTATGAAGAGAGGCTGAGGATTTGAGGTTGTTTTCGTTAGAAAGGAGGCGGCTAAGAGGGGACCTTATCGAAACATATAAGATGATTAAAGGTTTAGATAGGGTGGACAGTGATAGCCTTTTTCCTAGGATGGAGAAAGCTAGCACGAGGGGACACAGCTTTAAATTAAGGGGTGATAGTTTTAGGACGGATATCAGAGGCAGGTTCTTTACCCAAAGGGTGGTTCGGGAGTGGAATGCCCTGCCTGCAGCAGTTGTAGATGCGCCAAGTTTGGTGCGTTTAAGAGGTTAGTTGATAAGTATATGGAAGAGAAGGGAATGGTTTAGTTTGGAGGGGCATTGCTTTTTATATTGGTCGGCGCAACATCGAAGGCCGAAGGGCCTGTTCTGTGCTGTAATGTTCTATGTTCTATGTTCTATCCCTAGTAGCCCGAGGGCAGTTCAGAGTCAACCACATTGCTGTGCCTCTGGAGTCACATGTAGGCCAGACCAGGTAAGGATGGCAGATTTCCTTCACTAAAGGACGTGAGTGTATCAGATGGGTTTTTCCGACAACTGACAATGGTTTCATTGTCATCAGTAGATTCTTAATTCCAGATATTTCTTATTGAATTTAAATTCCACCATCTGCCATAGCAGGATTTGAACCCAGGTCGCCAGAACATCAGCTGAGTTTCTGGATTAATAGTCTAGCAATAATACCACTAAGCTATCGCCTCCCCTGTATTGTTTTAACAATACTGAACAAGCAATAAACACTGACTTGGACAAAAAGTATAATTTTGCATCCCTTTTTCAAAATATGACTTTGGACTGTGCCCGAGAGAGCAGAGTTAGATTTTTGGTTCAGGCAAGTGGAGTGGGGCTTGAATCCATAATCTTCTGATCCAGTGCTGTGAGTGCTACCAAGCAAGAAATGGCTGTCACTTGGCTTTCTATTAACATCTCAATTCATCTCCGCTCTTTCCTCACTCTTTGGTTTAGCCACTGAGAAGCATTCTTACCACGTAACGAATTCTAAATAAGTGCAAGCAGTGGTGCTGGAGAGAAATCACCAATTCATTATGTGATTTTATTTTCAGCTATACCTCAAACACAGATTAAATCTTCCCCTTCATCCACAAAACGTGGGCCACTTGAAAAATATCTTTCAAAGCAATCATATTGGAATTCCAGGAAGCATCGAATTGCTAGAGAAACTAAACTGTTATGTTTTAAACAGGATGGAGATTCTGCAGATTATTTTACAAAGGGACTTCGAGATTGGTCACCTTTACATGCAACTGGACATCTTCTTGCTACCCTTTACAAGTGCGAGGGAGGTGCCAACCAAATAATCCTGACATACAGGAGGAAGTCAGACAAAGGCATTTTCACTGTGGGGCAGAACTGCTTCCATCTGCTGTTTTATCACAAATCACTTCACTCGTTCCAAATTATCTCTGAGCTGCAAATTCACCATTAATACAGACAGAGAAATTCCGAAGAGTTTATTGTACAAAACTAAATTAAATATGTAGATGTGTTGCCTGAGGCAGGTAGGGGTGTTGTCATGGAGCTGTGATTTTTTTTTGGCAAAAGAAAGCACTGATGGATGGTTGTCATGGAAATGGTGCAGACTGCTTCAAGTGTGCAATGCTCGAGGAACATCTCTGCTGGGTGAGCATGTCACTGGGGGTCAGTCAGAACTTCTGAGCACTCTACCAATTTATAAAACAAACTGTTTATTTCTGCTTGATTTATCACAGTACCATTAGTTAAAAGACAAAGAGATACTGCAATAGAATTTTATTGGAGCCATTTTAATGCACCCATCATTGCTTTGTCTCATCTAACCATGTGCCACGATGATGAAAGTTGAACAGTGAGCCTATACAATTCAGCTGGAAACTCTGAGGACAAGTGACTGTCTTCTCTTCCTCCAAATTTACTTGTCTTTTATTTTAGTTTTCCCCATTCTGTGCTCCACTCTTCTACGAAGATGGTCAACAGGTATCTGCCTCAATTCTGTCCTTTCAAATATGAATTGCGCAAAGGGTATCCATGGGGGTGAGGCACGCTGAAGATACTGTTCATCAAGATAACACATGAAACTGAGGTTATATGGATAGATTCAAACAGTTGTAAGAGATCCCATGACATGTCTTTAAGGCAGAGATAGATAAGTTCTTGATTAATAAGAGGATCAGAGTTATGGGGAAAAGGCAGGAGAATGGGGATGGGAAAAATATCAGCCATAACAGAATGGCAGAGCAGATTCAATAGGCTGAGCGCCTAATTCTGCTCCTATGTCTTATGGTCTTATAGTCTTTACTTCTTATCTAATGCCACTGAGTCATTGCGAACCAACTCATCTTCTGCACAAAAGTGTCGTGGACCTTATTATTAAAGTCTTGTCACGTTTGTGCTTTGTGAACTGGCGTTGTATCACATTCTCTTTGAAAATGCGATAATGGCAAAAAATCGACAAGCTTTTACAATGATTTCATCCAGAGTGTTTCGCTGAGAAGAACTTTATTGAAAACGAGCAAAAGCCTATCATTGTCACTTCATACTTAGTGCTTTGTTTTTGACAGGCAGGCATGAATGTGACAGTCATGGGCAACGCCAGGAGGAGTCATCAAATAACAAGGTAGCAAGACACAGAGATGTATTCAATCGACTTTACAGTGCAGTTTTCTCCAGCTACAATTGATTTGCCGGTAGGGCTTAATGTGCACACTCACAAGATGTTCAACTCGCTGGCAAGGATTGCATCTGTTGTCCTTCCTCAGTTGCCCTTGGGAAATTAGTCCCGGGTTGCCTTCTGGAATCACTGCAGTGCACGTGGTGAAGATGTTCCCATAGTCTCTTTCATGTGCTGACATCCGATTTCTAGATGGAAGCCAAGTAATCTCTGCAGTTTTATGCTTATCGTATTTCTTGAGAGCAGGTTTCTGGGAGTTTTCCCCATTCACCACGTATAACAAATTCATAAGCACCAGCAGCAATGTGTTCTCAGCAACATTTATTTCAAAGTTACAAGTTGCAACTTTGATCTCTTGCTCTTTTGCCTTAGTTTATTACTTGGGAAGAACTGCAATTACAATTTTGGATTCATTAATACAATTTCTGCTCCAAAGAGCACACTGGCATATGAATCTCATGGCTCCTTGTACTTATTTCAATTTTAGAAGCCTGCGGTCTCAAGACATACTGAAAGACTTAATACCCTCTAGATGAGCACGTCAGTGTAGTGCTGAGTGTGTGTTTCATTGCGATTGCTGCTGTGTTTTGATCTGATCTTAAGAACATAAGAACTAGGAGCAGGAGTTGGCAATTTCGCCCCTCAAGTGTGTTTGTCATTTAATATAATTATGATGTGGAGTTGCCGGCATTGGACTGGACTTGGCGCAGTAACTAATCTCACAGCACTAGATTAAAGTCCAACCAAATAAACCTGTTGGACTTTACCTTGGTTCTTTGAAACTATTTAATAATACGATTATAACTGATTGCATCTCATCCTCAACTCCACTTTGTTACACGCTCACCATAGCCCTTCAAATCCTTACTAATTAAAAACCTATCCATCCCTTCCTTAAATTTACTCAATGTTTGGCATCCACTACACTCTAGGGTGTTGAATTCCAAAGACTCATGGCCCTCTGTGAGAAGTAACTACTCCTCACCTCTGTTTTAAATCTATCACCATTTATCCTAAAACTATATCCAAGATTGTCCTGCAAGAAAAAACATGCTGTCCACCTCCATTTTGTCAATCCCTCATCATGTTGTACACCATAAATAGATCTCCTCTCTTTCTTTTGGCAGATAGGCCAACACGACCCAATCCCTCTGGCAAAGATTTGTGGTTTGGGCATGCAAAATGGCCTCTCGTGTTCTGGGAGGTGTAGGTGAGAGGGAATAATGGGCAAAGGTGTGGGGTTATGAGGATAGGGCCTGGGGTGGGATTGTTGTCGATGCAGACTTGATGGGCCAAATGGCCTCCTTCTGCACTGTAGGGTTTCTATGATTCTATGTTCTAGAATCTAAGATTCTAAGTTCACAATCTAGTGAACTTCCTGCGTCCAATGCAATTGCATCCCTCCCACGTAAAGGGACTAAAATTGTACAATATTCTGAATGCAGTGTCACTCATGCCTAAACCAAATGCTCCCTTTTTGGACAGACATAGATGATCCACAAAAAAGCATCATATAATCTCAATTTTTCTTTGTTCCTAAAATCCAAAATCTGTACCTTTTGATATATTGTTCTTGTAAAAGTTAATTCCACCATTCGCGACTTTCCCTGAAGAGGGTTAGCGATTCCTCAGTTTCAGTAATCACCTTAGTAAACTCAAAAGTAATGTCATGCAACATAACCTAATTCTGTTTGAACTGTCAGGTATTAAATATCATAACAGCCATGCAGACAAAGCCAAGTTCCTGACCTCAAGATTACTGTTGGCACAAGAAGGAGACCAATACTTAATCCATTTATTTAAATGGAGGTTCCATCCTTCAGTTCGAGTAAGACTCATGAATTTTATGTTCCTGCCAATTCCCTTAGTTAACTCTAAGATAAAGGCAAAATACTGTGGATATTGGAAGCTAAAACAAAAATAAAAAATACTGGAAGATATCAGCAGGTCTGACATCATCCTTGGAGAGACAATGGAGCCAATGTTTCAAATGCTGTCAGACCTGCTGAGATTTTTACACCATTTTCTATTTTTGTGCCCTGGGTGAACTCATTTGGTCTCTGTCAATGAGAAGAATAATGCAAAGAGGGAAAAAGGTGTCTGAAAGAAGGGTTACAACGACTAAGGGTAGCACAGTGGTTAGCACTGCTGCCTCACTGCGCCAGGACTCCAGGTTCAATTTCTAGGTTGGGTCACTGTCTGTGCAGAGTCTGCACATTCTCTCCGTGTCTGCATGGGTTTCCTCCCACAGTCTGAAAGATGTGCTAGTTCGGTGCACTGACCAGGCTAAATTTTCCCTCAGTGTACCCAAAGAGGCACTGGAATGTGGCAAATGGAGGATTTTCTGAACACCTTCATTGCAATGTTAATGTAAGCCTACTTGTAACACAAATAAACTTTAAACTTTGGGAAGGATTGTTCGGTGTGATCTGCTCATTATCATTTAATTCAAGTGTTTGCTAATGTTCTCATAATTTTGATCAAAAATCAACTAATTGTTTTGTAAACAAGGATTTTAAAAAATTATTCAATAGGTGCAGTGCCTAAAATTCACCTGGTAAATATATATACTAGCAATAATGGGCATGTGCAGTTTTTGGAAGAATCATGTCCAGCCTTGAATTTCCTGCCCATGTTTATAATGTTATACCTGTTCATTCTCTCACATCATCTTTTTCCTTCCTCTTGATCTATTACCTTTTCCAGGACAGTAACAACCTCAGCAACTTTCTTTCTGACTCCCTAATGATGTGTCAAGTTGTCAACATAGCCTGTTTTCTTCCTCTTATCAACTCAAGGATGCTGTCGTTCTTCACCTTACTTTTTGTTGAACAAATTTTCATTGTACATCTGGAGCGCCGCAACTCAAATACCTCGGTCCAACATGTATTGCAGGTTCAGTATTCTATTTGTCATCCGCTTGATTTTGCTGTTACATAGCAACCCTTCATGTTGCTAAATGCCTCTCAATTGCTATCCTTCATTTAGCATCTTTGTTCACCCAGCCACCTGATGAGCATTTATTTCCAATTCATACTCCAGATTTATCTGATTTACCTTATCAAGTACCCCTTGTAATCTGTCTTTTGTATTCACAATCAACACTGTTTCAATGACTTAGTTGGTTTACTAATTTTCCGTTGATCCCCTTAACGTCCATCCCAAGACTAGCTCTCAACACTGAAAGAGTCACAACGGGTCTGAATTGATGAAAATAAAATTTACTGAAGCCAGCTCACAAGAAAAATGAGGCAGCCCGTGTTCATACATTTCATATTCTTATTAAATTAAAGCCAATGGTCATTTCATTTCACAAACAATAACAAAACAAAGTGTTCCTGAAAAATGGAATATATATATGTATATAAGCCAAACTAATAAAATAAACAATATTTCATGACTGCAGAACATCTCAAAATGCTTTACGGTTGTAATATATGGAAAAACAGGAGTCAGTTGGCTTCCACATCCACCAATACCAGATTATTTGTCCACTGAGGGGTAACTATTGGCCAGGACACTAATCGTTGTTGCCCCATTCTTCTTCAAAAGAGTGACCGATGATCTTTTCTGTCCATTTCAGAGGGCAGATGGAGCCTTGATTCAGCATGTCATAAGAAAGATGGCCCTCCCCCTACAACACACAGCATTGCATTCTTTCACCACTGCACTGTCACTGGAGTGACAGCCTTAATTTTTGTGCTCAAGACCCCAGGGTGGAATTTTACGATGTTGCTCCAATAGAGATGGGACTGTATGCACCCTCTCACATTCTAATCAGTGTTTTGTAAACTGAGTGTGCATCTTTAGATCCCCTGCTTGTGATCAGAACTCTCTATTCACCTGACGAAGGGTCAGAGGCCCAAAAGCTAGTTTTTGCTACCAAATAAATCTGTTGGACTTTAACCTGATGTTGTGAGACTTCTTATTGTATTTATTCCAGTCCAACGCTGGCATGGCCACATCATGACTATAAAATGCAGCCACCCGTTTAAAAGTGAATTGACTTTGGAGTGGGGGAAGGACTGGAAAATCGCGGTCCCTGTCCCGGGGAAGAGTGATAAAATTCAGCCCCTGGAGTGGGACTTGAACTTAGAATCTTCTGATTAAGAGCGCTTTGAACTGAACCATGAATGGATTATTGTGGAGCTCAGGTGGCTTCCTCTACTGTGGGGAGTGCAAACACAGAATGGGTGATAACTTTGCAGAAAGCCTCCATTCACCCTGCCAACTTGAAACCAAGCTTCTGGTCACTTGCCATTTTAATTCTATTTCCCATTCCCATTCTGATCTCTCCTTTCTGAGCCTCCAACTGTATTCAGACAGATTGCAGTTAACAATCTTCTATACCTTCTGAAGTTCAACCACCGTGGACCACAACCTCAGCTCTCTTTCTTCATCATGACATGATCCTGCTCTTTAGTTGAACAATCCTACTTTGCACCCCATCACAGTCATAGGCCAGAATTTTCAAGTCAGTAGGATCCTCTGATCCACTCCACCACTGTGGTTTTCAGGATGGCAAGAGGTACACTCAACAAGAAATTCCGTTGACCACAAAAGGACCAATGCTGCTGGCCAATGGCGGGCTGCTTCTGCATTCCGTACACATGGAAGATTGAGTGGAGAATCCATGACCTTCTGTTCTTTGTTCCTTCCATCTACATCTACATCCCCTCGACTACTCATCTTAAAGCCTGATGTATCTGGAAATGCTGTCTTTGCCACTGACATCCATCCTCTGAATAAATAAAAATCTGGAACATTTTCCAGTTCTGACAAAACATCATTGGCCTGAATTGTGGATTCTATCTGTTTCTCTATCTCCCCAAAGGCTGCTTTAACTGAGTATGTTCTACCTATATCCCAGCACAAGACTATTTGGGCTGACTGGTCTATTTCTGTGCAGTGTATCCCATGTAATTCTAAGGATAATGTGCAACTCTGGAATAGAGTGCTTTATGAAGAATAACTTACTATCAATTTTAAGACTCTTCTGCCCCTTCCCATTTAACTTCCATCTCCTGTTTATCCTCAGGTGCTGTTGGTTTCTCTGATCTCTTGTTTATTTCAAAACACTGCTTTTCTAAAAAAAAATGGGAGTAGTGCTCAACCCACAACCTCTCAGAAATAAATCTTGACAGAAAGAGGTGCAGAGAAGACTTTGCAGAGAAGACTCCTTCAACAGGAACTTCCCAAACTGTAAACTTTGTCACCCAGAAGGGCAAGGGCAGCAGATGCATGGGAACACTGACTGCAAATACCCCTCCAAGCTACACATCTTTGATTTGATTTGATTTATTATTGTCACACATATTCTACAGTGAAGAGTATGGGTTCTTGTACACTATACAGACAAAGCATACCATTCATAAAGAAGGAGAGAATGCAGAATGTAGCATTACAGTCATAGCTAGGGTATAGAGAAAGATCAACTTCATACAAGGTGAGTCCATTCAAAAGTCTGACAGCAGCACGGAAGAAGCTGTTCTTGAGTCAGTTGGTACGTGACCTCAGACATTTGTACTTTTTTCCCAAAGGAAGAAGGTGGAAGAGAGAATGTCCAGATTGCGTGGGGTTCTTAATTATGCTGGCTGCTTTGCCAAGACAGTGGGAAGTGTAGACAGAGTCAATGAATGGGTGGTTGCTTTGTGTGATGGATTGGGCTACATTTACGACCCTTTGTAGTTCCTTGTGTCTTGGGCAGAGCAGGAGCCATATCAAACCGTGACACAACCAGAAAGAATGCTTTCTATGGTGCATCTGTAAAAGTTGATGACAGTCATAGCTGACGTGACAAATTTCCTTAGTCTGGGAAATTAATGCCTGACTTGAAACTATTTCACCATTCTTCACTGTCTCTGAGTCAAAATCTAGTAGGAGTACTTACATCAGATGGGCTGAAGTGGTCAAGAAGGTTGGCTCACCGTCACCTTTGCAAGGGGAGTTCAGAAGGCTGGCCCCACCAGTGATGCACACGTCCTATAAAAGAATCGTAAAGTGAAATAAGGCTTAACTTAATTGAGATTATAACATGGGTATCACAAAATAATGAACATTTAGCTTTGCAGTTTCAAACATGCAACTTTAAATAGCACCCAAGTTATTTCTCATCATAGGGACAGTAGTCCTATCTGAATTGAAGGAAATAAAGCCGCTTGATTTTTTTCACATCCTGACCAGCACACCAGTAAAACAGGCAAGTTGACCTTTATTTTTTTTTAATAAAGACAGCTTTCTTTTATGTAGCACCACCATGACAAATGTCCAAAGATGCTTTCTTTACAGCAGCATTATGAAAATTTGACACCACCCACATGCTTAGATATTACTGCAAAAGCTTGATCAAAGAGCTCGGTTTTAATCAGTCTAATGAAGCAGAAAAAAAAGGTAGGAAGGCAAAGAGAGTTAGGGAGGAAATTCTAGAGATTTGACCCTCTGACGTGCAAATAGTGGAGCAATCAAAGTTGGGGATAGACAAAGTGAGAATTGGAGGAGCACAAAGATCTTAGAGAGTTGTGGGAAGTGAGAAAATGACAGAGGGAGGAAGAGGTGAGGCCATGCAGTGATTGTTTCAGAAGAATGAGCATTTTAAAATTTTGTAGCCTTGCTGAACAAGTTAGACCGAGTTAAAACACAGTTTATGGAGAGTGGTAGATGGGAGGCCAATTAGGAATGCATTGGAATGGTCAGGGCTTGAGGTAACAAAGGCGTGGGTGAGGAATTCTGCTGAGGCAAAGGGCAGAAGCTCATCTTCGGGTCAAATATGACACAGGCTGTTGTGGTGTGATAAATACCTTTAAGGCAGCTTATCTTAAACTATTGTCAATCACTATCCACCTCCACAGAATATGATGGATTAGTCCCATGATTTGTTAGGCGATCTGTGAGCAGTCGTACTTGTAATAAGATGTATGTACTGAAGTTTGCCAGTGAACATTATCTGTCAATAATCTTATCTTCAAATAAGGAATCCGCACAATAGTTTTGACGCATGTTTTGATACATTTGCATCACTGTAAAGAAGGACAAAACATGGGCAACAAATCCAATGTCACCTATTTCGCCTTGTGGCCCAGAGTCAAAATTCCTCTTGCCCATCATAATATTGGAAGAACAGTTCACTGGCACCACGTTTCCAGCGAAGTGTGCAAAGTTAAAAGGGATACAAATTGAAGATAGAGCCTTCAGATTGAAGGTTCAACTTGTTCTTTCTTTCAGTAGGGGACACGGGATCAGAAAATCTAAAATAGGATTTCATTCAGTAGTGAATATCTCCCCAGTAAAATAGCCAGTCAACGTTCAGTGCAGAATTTTGTAGATGAGGAATAGTGAATGACAAACTTAACAGCTTTCCAATTTGAATGGTGTTTTGCAGCCAGTGAGAGTAGTCATTGTTATGTTATTAATATGAGCTGCTATTTGCAGAAAAGGAGCTTCACGAATGGCGAGGTAATGAATGGTCAGGTAATCTGGTTTGGTACTATCCTAGGGATAGTAGTGACCAAGACACTGGAATGACTTCCCTTCTTTTGATCAAATAGTTGCCTTATGATTTGGCAAGTCCATGTGCATGGGTTGTCAGTTTCACATTTCACCCGGGAGAAAAAACACTTTGAATAATGTAGGGCTCCCTCATAGTTGGAGGCTGAATTTGCCCATCATGGCAAATCGTAGCAGGCAGAGGTGGTGGCAATGGGGGGTGGGGGTGTTGGTGTTGGTGTAGACCATGCAAAAATCCACTGGCCTCGGATGGAACTTTCCGATTTTGGGGTGAGCGTGGCCAAAAAAATCCCGCCCAGAGTGTCAACTGATAAGATGTATGCCTGGCTTGCATGAAGCTTGAAAACACCGCATCCTATAATTTAAAGTTGAAGTGTATCGATTAAAAATAATTTATTAGTCACAAGTAAGGCTTGCATTAACACTGCAATGAAGTTACTGTGAAATCCATCCCCCCACCCCCACTTTGTCACCTGTTCGAATCAATGCACCTAACCAGCATGTCTTTCAGAAGTGGGAGGAAACCAGAGCACCCGGAGGAAACCACATAGACACAGGGAGAACATGCAAACTCTACGCAGGCAGTGACCCAAGCTGGGAATCAAATCCGGATCCCTGGCACTGTGAGGCAACAGTGCCAACCACTGTGTCACTGTACCTCTAATTCAGAGGCAAAAGTACCACTTGTGAGGCAGCGAAGCTCCTTCCTTGGGCTGGAACCTTTAGCAAGGATCATCACATAAAGTGAAGAAAGGAGGAGCTGTGAGTTGTTTTAGGAATGAATCACAGTGCTTCTAAATTTGAAATAGCTGTAATCTGTAGATGTATGAGAACACAAAGAAAGAAGGTGTATTACATTTTTATGATGCTGCTTAGTTACTTTGCAAAATGCTATATAGACAATTAGCTAAATTGGGCAGTAGTTAAAGGTTTCTGTAATGTACCTATAACTCAAAGCTTTGTTCCATACCTGAATACTGTTTAACGAGCATAATGCTCATCTAAAGAAAGGGAGAGAGCATGATTGTTAAGTCGATCCATCATGTTTCATAAAAGAAGCATGTAGCTGGCATTTCTCCATTGCTGTCTGTTGCCATGTTTTACACTGCTGTGTTGGTAGTTAGTGGCAACCCAGGAGCGGACAACTTGTGGGGCAGGCTCTGTGATGTGAGCTGAAGAAATTCTCTGACATCGTGAACGGTAACAATATGTTGCAGCAGCAAACACTTGTCAATTCCTGAATCCACTGGAGTGGAACATTATGTCATGTCAAGGCAAGCTCAGTGCAAAATATTGTTCCCACATTGCATCCTTTAACACAATGCAGGGTTGACTGAGAGGTGAAAAATCATGGACAGGTACTTCCCTTTGCAATATTTAAAAATGATGCAGCGAGTCAGTGGGATAGATATCAGGGGGCAATTCTTCCATCCCGTTGTGCTAATTTTTTGAGCGCGACAGGTCAAGAGAATCCTGTGGTGGCCAATGCACGGGATCCACGCATGTGTTCCAACAGCAATAGCGTCTTCTAGCACCAGATTTACAGCGTCATTAGTTCTGTGCTGAAAATCAGCAGGGAGGCAGAGTAAGTATCAGTGTCGTAATTTTAATATAATTTGAATACGACTAGCAGGAAAGAATTATATTCTCCAGCCCCGCCCTGCCAGAGAGGATCACTCCAGTGGGGTTTAGTATAGCTCTCCATTTTCGGGGAATTAGTGGCCTGACACTGTTGGAGTGAAAGAGGGCAATCGGGCCGCCCCAGGGCATCGAGTGATGAGAGTGGTCCCCCTTGGGCATTGATGTCTTGGAGTGCCAGCCTGTGCTCCTGGCACTGCACAAGGAACAAACTGCCAATACCTAAGGAGCATCTTGGCACTGCCCACCTAGCATGGGGCAGTGCCAAGGGGGAAGGACATATGTGGGCAGGGTCTGAGAGGACAGGGCCTCTTGGGACAGGCCCTAGTGGTCCAATTATTGGGGTTGCGGCATCCCGCTGCCACTCTGCACAGGGATTGGTGGGAGAAGAAGGGAGGCCAATGATTGGGAAGGCTGGGTGGGAGGGTAGTCAGTGGAAAAGTTGGTGAGGGGGGCAGGCTGCTTGGGGAAGGGGTGGGCAATGCGGTGAAGGAGATTGGGACTGTGCGGGGATTGGGTTGGCACTGTGGGGGTGGGGTATGTTGGCACTGTGGAGGGATAATTATCATGGAGAGGAATTGGGGTGCTGGGGATCGAGTGCTGGGATGGGGGGATTCGGGGCTGACCCCAGGAATGGTCAGGGGAAAGAAGGGGCAGCATTCGGGCCATGGTGGTGGTGGTGGTTGGTGGTGGGGGGGGGGGAGGTGCATGGAAAGTTGACATTGTGGCTGTCATAGGTTGGCCAGCGATCGAGCTTGCCAGTGTTTGCAGGCTGGCAGTGCAGGGCTACCATGCTTGCGCCAATCTCGGCACTGACAGACCAGGGCTACACAGTGGCCCACTCAGCACTATGCTGCCCTTGTCTTTCAAGGGAATAGGCTCTATCCCTGAAATTTAAGGATATTCACGCTCGTGACCTCTGCAGTGCACAGAACGTGGGAGATTCTTCTCTGAACTTCCACTGAGAAAGACAGTGTGAACTACTCCACTTTTCACTCAAATTCAACACTTACAATTTTTTTGGGAGAATTCCAGTCCAGATATTTTTTTTCCCCCAGAAGCATAGTTGAACTTGTGGCAGATTTTTCAGTTCTGTGTCCACACTCCCAAAGCTGTCTGGCAATTGAATCTGACAATCACAAGTGTGCCAGTTTCTTCACTTGCCTCTGACATGGCTGGTGTATCTTTTTAAAAACAATTCTACTGGGAGTAAGGTTACACAGAACAATGAACTTTTCCAATGTTTGCCAACTACATTCAAAATGAATGTTTCAAGCATCAAAGCACTCTTGTTTGGAAAGGCAGGGGAGTTGTGAGCTGCTGAGCCTTGTAAAGAAGCAAGTGAGGAGACTTCATGGACAAGAATGAACTGTCAAGTCTATATAAAATTAAATGAAGTCAGCAAACGGGCACAGATCAAACAAGAGGAAGGTAAATTTAAGACTGGAGTCAAACCTTTACACATTCAACATTGAAGTAATTCTGGTTGTTCAGAGAAAACAGCCTGAATTCACTTCAGACACTCATAGAATCACAGCATCCTACACTGCAGAAGATCCTACAGATCTTTGGACTGTGGTAGGGAACAGGAGCACCCAGAGGGAACTCATGCAGACATGGAGAGAATATGTAAACTTCACACAGATGGTGACCCAAAGCCAGAATGGAACCTGGCTCCTTGGTGCTGTGAGTCAGCAGTACTAACCATTCTGTCACCATGCTCTTATGCAATTTTTTTTTCTGATTGATAACCATAGTGTAATCTGCATCTTGTCACACCTCTGATTACCTCCTCATGAAAGTTGCCCATCACACTTTGTTCATACATCCTCATTCCAGTTGGTCTTTGCAATGAAATTAATTTTTAAAAAAAATTCTGACCAAGGGAAATCTTCATTAACATTTTTACAGGTAGGAACCAGGGAAAGTTGACCTGACTGTTGTTCAAACTTGGGAAGGAGAGCAAATGGTAAACAACAAAGGAGGGCAAAGGAAAACAAATTACAATCTTCCTCTGGTGTAGCTGTTGGTTAAGAATTGAAATTACTGGCTCCGACATCCTTCGCATTGTTTTCAGAGAAAGTATGGAATTTTACATAATCGACTAGATAGCCTCCTCCTATGTCACAACAATCTGGAATTGAATGTTCTATTGTTCATTCCTTCAGAAAGGACAGGTTTTATTTTACTCCATGCTTTACTCCAGCAAAATCTAAAAGTTTAATTTTCTCCGAATCAACAACTGACTGATTGGAAAAATGAAAGCATTGCAAAGTGAACAAGGTTATGCTGAAAAAATGGAGTTGGGAAACTCAGGACTGATCTAGATTAAAGCACATGAAATTGTCACAGAGCAGTGGACAAGTACCTTGGGAAAAAATGGATGGTCAGCATCTCACAGCTCCCTCAATATCATACCAGTGTGGCAGGCACAAATCAGTAATGCATGAATCCACAATGTTAGGACTCATAAGCAACAGCACTGTCATCTGAGCCAAATGGGCCAAATGCGGGCAATTGGGACTAGCTTAGGGGTTTAAAAAAAAGGTGGCATGGACAAGTTGGGCCACAGGGACTGTTTCCATAATGTAAACCTCTACGACTCGATGACATCCCACATGGACAGAGGGAGCTGTCAACTCAGTCGCTCTAACGAGAGATATAAATTGCAGTACCACATTAGCTCTGTGGCATGGGCAGAACACATTCCAGCACCAAATAGCTGACAGTTTAGAATATACACGTGTTGCAAAAGGAGGAATATGAGGTCTGAGCAGATTATATATCAAGTCAAAGCAAATGTTTGGTTTATTGACCTACACTGACTGTGAAATATGCCCTCATTATTTGGAAGAGACCTGTCACCGGTGGGAGATAGTTAAACAAGGGCAAGCTAAATGAACAAACATGAGAATAGAGAAATCAAATACATGTTAGAATCTAAATGGCAAATCTTCAATTTTCATGATTTTTTGACACAGAGCTTCGAAGCAAGTTATTGCTTTCTCCTGCATCATCTTGTCTAACACGAATAATTAATGTCTTGTTTTATTGTTTTTGAAGATTCAGCATATTAAGGTTATTTGTCGTTTCTTGAAAGAAACTGTCATCCAAACCAGAGCGTCTGCGCTTCGTGTCAGCAATTAGCATGCTCCAGGCGAAACATAGTTCATTACCAATCTAGAAAACTTTGAATAGGAAATAAAACACGCAAAAGGCACTCAGAAAGAAACATATTCTGTTTCATTTTAATTGCTTATACTGGTAGCAATAAATTGACACTGACAAATATAGCAAGCCTGACAAACATCTTTTGCGGTCTTCAGGCACATTGGATGCACAAGCTATTCCTCAGTGACTTCATTTACCTACGCTTGACATTCTTCAACATGCTCTGTTGCTTAGTATTATTTGCTGTGCACTCTCAGCAGCTGTCTGAAAGAATACACTTTATTCGATTCTGTTCTCTCAACTTCCCAGCAAATATCGACTCTTCATGGACTGTTGTGGTTCTTCAAATGAGCTAAAGGGCTCTCTGGCTTAGAAATCGTACAACTCAGCACCCAGTTTTCCTGCTGTCTGCTAATTCAATTCAATTCTCTTTCCTCATCTGGTGGTGTGCCGTGGCAGACATTTGTCTGTTTCCACGGCTAGCTATTCCCAAACAAGCCATTAGTTTGTCACCAGAGGTTGTTAGCTTGACACTCCACTTTGAATGTGGCTGACCAGGGTCTCTCCCACTTGTACCATTAGGCAAGGTAAGGCAATGGGGTGGCAATGATCTTGTGGTATTATTACTGGGGTCTATTCATCCAGAAACTCAGCTAATGTTCTGGGGACTCAGGTTCAAATCCCACCATGGCAGATGATGGAATTTGAATTCAGTATAAATAATCTGGAATTAAGAATCTACTGACCAGAAAACCATTGTCGATTGTCAGAAAAAAACCTATTCACTTAAGAAGCTCAACACTATCCAGGACAAAACAGCCTGCTTGATTGGCACCACATTTACAAACATCCACTTCCTCCACCATTGACATTCAGTAGCAGCAGTGTGTAGCATCCACAAGATGCACTGCAGCAATTCACCAAAGATCCCGAGACAGCACATTCCAAGCCTATAACCATTTCCACCTAAAAGGTCAAGAGTAGCAGATATATGGGAACACCACTACCTGCAAGTTCCTGCCAAGCCACTCACCATTCTGACTTGGAAATATAGCACTTTACTTTGCACTCACTGGGTTAAAATCCTGGAATTCCCCCCTTAACTGCTTTGTGAGTCAACCCACAGCACATGGATTGCAGAAATTCAAGAACACAGCTCACCACCACCTTCTCAAGGGCAACTATGGATTAGCAATAAATACTGACCAGCCACTGATGCCCATATCCCATGAATGAATAAAATGAAAATCCTCTTTTTTTCTGGCTTTGCTGCTGCTCAGCTGCACCAGCTCATGAAAATTATTTTAAGAGTCTCCTGCCCATCCTCTCATACAATCCCTGTCATAGTACAAAGTTAACCAAATATATTCTCAGCACCACATTAAGTTCCCTATCTTTTGAGCAAGAACATTTTACATTTCAAATCATGTTGATGAAAACAATAAATTATTTGGGACTGTAAAATATTTATGAAGAGAGTTTTTTTTTTGGTTCTTGATGTAAGTTATTGTTCCCTAAATTGTGGAAATCAGCCAATACTTTTGAAACCCAAATTATACATATTGACAAGGGGAAATAGGCAAGCTGTTTGGCTCAATTGCATGGCTGTCTGAGTTAATCCATTCCTCATCTTCCTGCATGACTGCTTCTAACTCCAGGTGAAATTACGATGAAGCAAACTCAAATGATGCAAAGTGGCTCAACAGACCAGTGTAACAAAAATGATAAGAGGGACTGGCATGATTCACCTCACATGACATTGAATCTCTCCCGTCCACAATGCAAGCATTCCAATTGGAAACAATTCGCTCTCTGGCATGTTCATGTCTCTGGCCACATATTACTCTGGATTTTTTTTTTATTCATTCGTGGGAAATGGGCATTGCTGGCTAGCCAGCATTTATTGTCCATCCCTAGTTGCCTGAGGGCAGTTGAGAGTCAATCACGTTGCTGAGGTTCTGGAGTCATACGTAGGTCAGACCAGGTAAGGACAGCAGATTTCCTTCCCTAAAGGACACAAGTGAACCAAGTGAATTTTCCCAACAATCGACAATGGTTTCATGGTCATCAGTAATTCCAGATTTTTTTATTGAATTCAAATTCCACCATCTGCCGTGGTGGGATTCGAACCTGGGTCCCCAGAACATTAGCTGAGTTTCTGGATTAATAGTCTAGCAGTAATACATTACCCCAGATTATCTTTGATGCTTAAATTCAGGGGTCCAAAGCCAAAATGCAGAGTTCTACTTTTGCCCACACTCCAGCACAACCTCCCAATAAAACAATTTTTTATTGCATTCTACACTGAGTTCACCAGAGAACTTGCTTCTGATTTCATGTGTGTCACTTCCCACAATAGATGTTGGCTGCATCTCAGTGAGAAACACTCTTATGTCTGATCAAAATAATAAGAGTTTCAGTCTCTCTAGAAGCAGGAACCCTGGCCTAGGCTGGGACTCAAGAGCCATCTTTACATGAGACATTGAACTGAGGTCTCAGATGGATATAAAATATTGCATTGGACTATTTGAAGAAGAACAGAGAATTCTCCCCTGTGCCCTTGCCGATATTTATCCCCCAACTAACATTGCTAAACACCTAGCCATGATCACATCACTGTTTGTGGGAGGGTTCTTTTGCAAATTGGCTGCTGTATTTTCTACAGCAGCGACCATACTGCAAAAACACTTCATTAGCTGGAGAATGTACTGGAATATCCTGAGGTCATAAAATGACAATGAAGCATTGCTGAAATGAGGGACATGTTGCCAAAGTGTTTCATCTTGTACTCATCAGGACAAATTCAGGAAATGCCAAATTTCAAACCAACACCATTTATACCACAGAAGAAAAGTGTGCTGATTGGTTTGCAAGTTGACTCTGATCAGCCAAGATGTGGCCAGGGAGAAAGTAATGGGGAACAACAGAATCCTCAGGCTTGAATGTAATCCTTTGGTTTTTCAGAGAATATGTATGTCGCCTGTAGCAAGCATAAATGAGCCACGTGAGGATCTTGTCTGATTACCTTAACTTGGATTTTAGTGTAGCTGTTATTAGCATACTCAGGATTGCCCAGTGAATACTGCCCCGTGATGGAATCACACCAACAACAATCATTCACAGATGCCACTAAGATGAGTGGCAAAGAAAAGTGTGTAGAGGATGCTGAAAGTCTACAAAGTGATATAGATAGTCTCAGTGAGTGGGCGAGGATCTGGCAGATGAGTACAATGCTGGTAAATATGAGATCATCCATTTTAATAGGAGTAACAGCAAAATGGAAAATGGACTATTATTTAAATGGTTAAAAACATTGCAGCATGCTGCTGGGCAGAGGAGCCTGGGTGTCCTTGTGCATGAGTCACAAGGAGTTGATTTGTAGATGCACTAGGTAATTAAGAAGGCAAATAGAATTTTGTTCTTCATTGCTAGAGGGATGGAGTATAAAAACTGAGGTTATATTGTAGCTGTATAAGGTGCTGGTGAGGCCACATTTCAAGTACAATGTACAGTTTTGCTCTCCTTATTTGAGATAGGATATACTAGCACTTGAGGGGATGCAGAGGAGTTTCACTAGATTGATTCCAGAGTTGAGAGGGTTGGCTTATGAGGAGAGATTGAATAGAATGGGACTCTACTCGTTGGAATTCAGAACAATGACAGAAGATCTTACAGAAACATGTAAGATTATGAAGGGAATAAATAAGACAGAAGCAAGGAAGTTGTTTCCACTGGTAGGAGAAACTAGAACTAGGGGACATGGCCTCAAAATAAGGGGGAGTAGATTTAGGACTGAGTTGAGGAGGAACATCTTTACACAAAGGGTGTATCTGTGGAATTCTCTGCCCAGCGAAGCAGTTGAGGCTACCTCATCGAATGTCTTAAAGCAAGGACAGATAAATTTTTGAACCGTAAAGGAATTAAGGGTAATGGTGAGTGGGGCGGGTAAATGGAGCTGAGTCCATGAAAAGATCAGCCATGATCTTATTGAACAGTGGAACAGGTTCGAGGAGTCAGATGGCTGACTTGTGCTCCAAGTTCTTATGTTCTTACTTGGTTTGGATTTTGCAAGCAGAGACTGGTTGAGTCAGGTCTGGACTCTGTCTATCATAATCATAAAGTAAAATGTCAAGGTTATTTACAAACACACATATTTTTACAGGCATATGAATGCATACTTGTGACAGCTGGGTTTGTTTCTGTGTTTCTGTTCTCACACAGGAGGATGCATAGAAGTGTGTGTCTGAATATAAAATGTTAGCATGTGACTTCATATTGAATGGCACAGTAGCACAGTGATTAGTATTGCTACCTCACAGCACCACGGACCTGGGGTTGACTTCCAGCTTGGGTCACTGTCTGTGCAGAGTCTGCACATTGTCCATGGGGTTTCCTCTGGGTTCTCTGGTTTCCTCTCACAGTCCAAATATGTATCGATTAGGTGGATTGGTTATGCTAAATTGCCCTTTGGTGTCCCAACATGCATTGGTTAGAGGGATTAGCAGAGTAATATGTGGGGTTGAAGGCATGGGGCCAGAGTGGGATTGTTGTCAGTGCATACTTGATAGGCCAAATGGCCTCCCTCTGCATTGCAAGGTTTCTATGAATTAATTTGATAAACGTTGTGGGAAAAAAGCAGGGTTAGGCTATTGAGTTCGATATCAGCCATGTCCGTAATGAATGGTGGAGCAGGCTCAATGGGCTAAATGGCCTCTTTCTGCACAAAAAACAAAAAAACAAAGAAAATTACAGCACAGAAACAGGCCCTTCAGCCCTCCAAGCTTGCACCAACTATGCTGCCCGACTTAACGAAAATCCCTACCTTTCCGGGATCATAACCATCTATTCCCATCCTCTTCATGTATTTGTCAAGATGCCCCTTAAAAGCCACAACAGTATCTGCTTCCACTACCTCCCCCGGTAGCAAGTTCCACACACCCACCATGCTCTGTGTAAAAACTCTGCTTCGTACGTCTCCTTTAAATATTACATCTCGCACCTTAAACCTGTGCCTCCTAGTAATTGACTCTTCCATCTCGGGAAAAAACCTCTGACTATCCCCTCAGTCCATGCCTCTCATAATCTTGTAGACTTCTATTAGGTTGCCTCTCAACCTCCATCGCTCCAATGAGAACAAACCAAGTTTCTCCAATCTCTCTTCATAGCTAATATCCTCCATATCAGCCAACATCCTGGTAAATCTTTTCTATACCCTCTGCAAAACCTCCATATCCTTCTGGTATTGCGCTCCTATCTTCTATGGTTCTATGTACAGGTTACATGTCATGTTTATTTTTTTATTTTCTCTTTCCACAGCTGTTCTCTGCACTTCACCACTACTAGTGATGAAACAGTGAGTGAATGATCTGATGTTCAGCCCCTGGCAAATATTAGCAGGGAGCAAGGTACTCCAAAAAAGCACCAAATCAGATTTTTCACTTTGATCTTTGAACATTGTTCAGTTCCTGCCCCTCACCGCAAAGAAAACTTGATCGCTAATGTTTTCTAGTCAGCTGAGTCCAGATAGCTGGAAGTCAGATATGATAATTACTTCACAGCGAAGAAAGTTTAACAGTTCCTGAAGTGAGGGACACATGCTTATTTATATCAGGACATCCAATCTCTTTATAGGTGGACTTGGAGCTTTGAGGTCAGATTGAAAATCTTTTTAAAACATTTCTAAGTCTGGTAGTTCTTGAAAGGTATTGGTGGCACAGCCCATCTCGCTATTGTCCTGTCAATGGTACTCTGCAAACTGACCCAGATCTCCTCTGAGTTTAGGAATGCAAAGATGTCAGTATCAGAGAACCAGTTTCAGTCTTTGCCTCCTGCTGAGGTCCCCAGCATCTCATATGCCAGTCTTTTGCTAAGTCTATTCACTCCTTGTGATGGCAAAAAATGTCTGAAAACATCAAATATTGCAAAGGCTATGGGCCCTTACATCATTCTGGCAAAAGTATTGAAGATTTGTGCTCCAGAATTTGCTACACACTGAGCCAAGCTGTTCCAATACTGGCATCTACTAACACGTGGAAAATTGTCCAGGTATGTCCTATGCACAAGAAGTAACACAAATACAGTCCATCCATTTACTGTCTCTAAACTCAATCAAAAGAAATTTCATAACACCAGCTTAAAGTCCAAACAGGTTGTGAGATTTCTTTCTGATTTACTCCAGTACAACGACAGCATTTCCACATCTAAACTCAATCACCAGTTAAGTGGTAGAAGGGGTCATCGATCATGCTATCACTCAGAAATAATTTGCTCACTGGTGCTCAGTTTGGGTTCTGCCGGGGCACCCAGCTCCTGACCCCCAATAGAACCTTGTTCAAAGCAAGAATGAATGAGCATTTAGCATTTAGTTAAATAATTAGCTAAATATTTATTTAAATATTTCACCAAGAGGTGAATTGAGGTGAGAGTGACTGCGCTTTACATCAAGGCAGAATTTGACTGACTGTGGCATCAAGGAGCCCTCACAATGCTGGAGTCAATGGGAATTAGGGGACAACTCTCTGTTGATTGGAGTCATATGAAGCACAAAGAAAAATGTTTGTGGCCAATCATCCAGTCCCTGGTCATCACTGAAAGTGTTCCTCATAATTACATCCATCCCCAACAACCTTCAGCTATCTCATCAATGTTTAACTTTAAGTTTATTTATCAGTGTCATAAGTAAGGCTTACATTCACAATGCAATTAAGTTACTGTGAAAATCCCCTAGTTGCCACCTACGGCAGCTGTTTGGGTCCACTGAGGGAGAATTTAGCATGGGCAATGCACCTAACTTTCAGACTGTGGGGGGAGACCGGAGCACCTGGAGGAAACCACACAAACATGGGGAGGATGTGTAGACCCTGCACAGACAGTGACCCAAGCCGGGAATCGAACTTGGCTCCCTGACACTGTGGGGCAATAATACTAACCACTGTGACATCGTGTCACCCAATCAAAGTGGAAATTCTGCCTGCATCATAAGGTCAGAAGTGAGGATGTTCAGTGATGATTGCACAATGTTCAGCACCATTCAGGACTCCTCGGATACTGAAGCAGTCTGTATCCATAGGTAGAAAGGCCTGGACAAAATTCAATCTTAGGCTGACAAATGGCAAGTTAAATCTGTGTGTAGGAATAACCATCTCCAACAAGAAGACATCCAACACCTTCCCTTGACATTCAATGACATCACTAAATCCCAAATTAACACCATCCTGGGGGTTACCAATGTCAAGAAACTGAAATGGAACAGATATATAAATACAATAGCTGCAGGAGTAAGTCAGATACAATGAATTCTGCACTAACTGACTGTCCATGATCTGCAAGACACAATTCAGGACTGTGATGGAATACTCTCTATTGGCTTGGAAGACTGCAGAGAAAGGGTAGAGAAGACCTGGAGATCCAAGAAGGTAATAGAAGGATAGTCACTATGTGCTGCAGGCTGCTGGAGCAAAGTGCCCACCTGGAGCAGTAGTGTTTCTGCCTGGCATGGCTGAAATGCTTGCGAGTTGGTGCTGGACTGCAGACTCTGGAATGCAGGGCGACAAAGTCTTGGGAGTGGAGACTGAGATCCTGTGCGATGGGCCATCATGGAAGCCCTCTGCATTGGAGCAACTTTCAAACAGAATTCCAAGGCGAGATCTTTGAAGAAGAAGGCACTGGAATCCTTTATCAGAGAAACAGTGTTCATGGCAATTACTAATGTTTGGGTGGGTTACTGAGAAAACAATGGAATCTGTCTTGGTTGCACCTGCCATTTATTGTGTAGCATGATGCATTTGACCACAGTTTGTTAATTAATGTTATAGTATAAGATGGATACTATAAATTGTTTTATCTTTCCGACCTTGTATGAACTAAAAAACAAAGAATAGTGCAGCACAGAAATGAGCCCTTTGGCTCACCAAGTCTGTACCAACACAGATGCCTCTCTAATCAAATATTTCTTTGCCTCTAGTAGTCCATATCTCTCTATTCCTTGCCTATTCATATATTTATCCAGATGCCTCTTGAACATTGTTTTATAATCTGCTTCCAACACATCTTCCAGCAGTGTGTTCCAGGCACTCACCACCCTCTGTGTGGAAAACTTGCTTCTTACATTTCTTTCAAATTTCCTTTTGTCATTTTCAACCTATTGCCCCTGAGTAATTGACCCTTCGATCCTGGAATAAGATTCTGACTGTCCATTTTTTCCAAACCTGCTATAATCTTGTAAATCTCTGTCAGATTCTCCTTCATCATCTGACTTTTCAAAGAAAACAATCCATGTTTGTTCAACCTTTCTTCATAGTCCATATCCTCTAAACCAGACAACATCTTGATAAACTCTTCTGCACCCTTTCCAATGCATCAACATCCTTCTGGTGGTGTGCCAACTAGAATTGTATACAATACTCCAAATACAGCCTAACCAAAGTCTTATACACTTCCAATTCCTGTACTCAATGCCCTGATAGATGAAGGCCAGCTTGCCATATGCTTTCTTGACCACCTCATCCACCTGAATTGCCACCTTCAGGAAACTATGGATCTGCACACCAAGAGTCCCTGTGTATGCTAATATTTCTAAGAGCTCTCTATTTACTGTATACTTGCCTTCTGCAGTAGACCTTTCAAATTGCATCACCTCACATTTGTCCAGGTTAAATTCCATCTGCCATCTTTTGGCCCAGGTCTCCAGTCAATTTAAATTCTGCTGTATCCTCTGACAATCCTCCGCACTACCCACTATTCCCCCAATTTATGTGTCATCTGCAAATCAGATGATCTATATTTTCCATCAAATCATTGATAGATATGCCAAACAATAGAGGCCCCAGCATGATCCTTGTGGAACACTGCTTACCACAGATTTCCAGTTAGAAAAGTACCCTTCCAGTGCTACTATCTGCTTTCTTTGCCAAAGCCAGTTTTATATCCATCTTACCAGCTCATCTCGGATCCCAAATGACTTCAGCTTCTGTATCAACCTACCATGAGGAACCTTACTGATGGCTTTACCAAAGATTCTGCAAATTTACGAATTAGACCACCTACATTTTTCTCCAAATCATTTATATATATTACAGAGAATCCAGCACTGATCCACCACCTGTCACAGACGTCCAGTTAGAAAGGTACCCTTCCACTGCTAGTCTATGCTTTCTAAAGTTGCTAGCACGAGGGGACATAGCTTTAAATTAAGGGGTGGTGGTTATAGGACAGATGTCAGAGGTAAGTTCTCTACCCAGAGGGTGGTAAGGGTATGGAATGCCCTGCCTGCGGCAGTTGTAGATGCGCCAAGTTTGGTGGCGTTTAAGAGGTTAGTAGATAAGTTTATGGACGAAAAGGGAATGGTTTAGGTTACAGGGTCATTGCTTTTTCCTAATTGGTCGGCACAACATCGAAGGCCGAAGGGCCTGTTCTGCTCTGTAATGTTCTATGTTCTAAAGTTGGCAACATTTATTTTTGTTATTCAAAACAAATGGAATCTTGTGGATTTATTTTCTTGGCAGGTGTCTTGAATGTTTAGCAAAAAGTCACTGGCTCCTGACTGGGTCACACCATGGAGGGCTCTGGTCCAAGATTATTAACATGTCTGAGTTGAAGTGAAGATCACTCGATCCCCATCTGCACCTACTTTCACAGTTCAAAGTGTTCATTTTTAAGTAAATAAAGGCAGTTCCTGAAACCTCCATATGAGCACAGTCCATTTTTTAATGACGTGGAGTTGCCGGTGTTGGACTGACGTAGGCACAGTAAATACTCTCACAATCGAGTAAGGTGGTGGGAGCAGGCACGCTGGGGTTGCTTAAGGGTCTCTTGGACAGCCACATGAGCGGTATGCAGATAGAGGGATATAGTAGGACTGTTTAACTACGGCTTTTTTTCCACAGGTAATTTGGTCCATACTTGACCAACATTGAGCATGCATTCGGCAGGTGGTGCGAGTACAGCTCTTGGATGTTGATTCATGGGTTGCCTGGTACTTCATGTCGTAAATGAGTGCTTTATGTGGACCATCTGAAGGGCACCATGACAGCTCAGAGACTATCGATGTGGCTGTGCAGACACTTGGAATTGGGCCGGTGTCTGCGGGAGTTTGCGCGTTCTCCCCGTGGTTGCGTGGGTTTTCTCCGGGCACTCCGGTTTCCTCCCACAACCCAAAAATTCGCTCTTAGGCTGATTGGGAAACAAATTGTCCCTATAGTGAGAGTCTTCCATATTAGGAATAACCTAAATCTATAATAGGATAATGGAATTGCTACTATATAGTTATGACGGCGGCGTGGGCTCGTTGGGCCGAAGGGCCTGTTTCCCGTGCTGTGTTGCTCTTAAAAAAAAATGAGGTTAAAGTCCAACAGGTTTATTTGGCAGCATGAGCTTTTGGGGCACTGCCCCTTCACTCACCTGATGAAGGAGCAAGCGCTCCAAAAGCTTGTGCTACCAAATAAACTTGTTGGGGCTTCAACCTGGTGTTGTGACATTACTTACTGTCCATTTTTTAAGTTGTGAACGTAACACACTTTTTACTGGGCATGAGAAAAGTGAAAACTTATTGCCTCTGTGTCTATTGACTGGTTGCTTATAAATACTAGCCAAGTGTAACAAAGTTAAGATCTCAAAAATAAGTGATTTCTATGTCTCACTGTTGGGTACAGCGGACAGTACCATGGAGCCAATAGTCTAATTATTGTCAAGCTTGCTGATCCAGGACAAGTGGATTGGACTTACTCTTTAGCCAACAATACCCCAGGCAAAGCAACTGAGTCATCAAACTACACCCTCCTGACATCTTGATTTGACTTCATTCCAAAGCTTGTCAGTTGGGTTCCCAAATCTCCACTCCAATCAGTGTTATCACAGAACACTGCAGTGCCTGATAGTATACTCCCAGGAATCACAGCCCTGCTGCACATGAACTAAAGGAAAAATAGGAAGATACTGCAGATGCTCAGTGGATCTGGCAGCACCAGTGGACAGAGAAATGGAGTTCAGGTTTCAGGTCACTGACCTTCCATCAAGAACCTGCTGCGCATGCACACTCCCTAATAAACAGCACCAAGTGAAGTTACAAACATTCTGCTTTCTGAAAAAAAACAAATAATTTTGATTCAAACCAGAAAAATATGACTTGTAAAAACTACCAGTGTATTCCAGCAAATATTTTAGTCGAAAGACTGGACTAATTAAACTATATGAGCAATGTTAGCTCATTATGGATCAACAAATTAAAAATAATATGGGTGATGATGTGAACTGCAGGGCATTTAAGATTTATTCAACCACTCCGACTGAGGTGGCTCTGAAATACTAGCCAGCATAAAATTGTACCTGATGCTTTACCTAAATTAGGTTTAAAGTTTATTTATTTTTTGTCACAAGTAGGCTTACATTAACACTGCAATGAAGTTTCTGTGAAAATCCCCTGGCTGCCATGGAATTCTTTCTTTGTACTCCCTTTTAATCCAACAATCATCAATAAATTAAACAAAAAAACGACAGGGGTGGCAACTTGTGATGGGTTACTGTAACTAAAATAGAACGTCAAAAAGGAAAATTAGCTATTTCAAATTACACTGTCACAAGTAAGGCTTACATTAACACTGCAATGAAGTTACTGTGAACATCCTATAGTCACTACACTCCAGCACCTGTTCAGATAGACTGGGGGAGAATTTATTATGGTTAATGCACCTAAACCAGCGTGTCTTTCAGACTGTGGGAGGAAACCCACGCAGACACAGAGGGAACATGCAAACAGACAGAGACCCAAGCCAGGAATTAAAGCCAGGTCCCTGCTGCTGTGAGACAGCAATGCTACTGTGCCGCCCATGTGCCACCCAATTAAGACATCCAATCAACAGCAGATCTTACAGATATTATAGCACCTTCTGTGAGCTCCATATGTTCCAGAATGCTTGGCAATTGATGAAGTTTTCTGCCCATTGCTTGTTGGAATCAAAACAACCAATTTTACACAGCTAGACTATTGGTAGGGCTTCAATTAGCACGTTGTGTCCTCTCTGGGGCACAGCACTTCAGGAATGATGACACTGTCTTTTAGACAATGAAAAGAAGATCTAAGAGAGTTGGACCAGGGATAAATGACTAAAGCAACATAGATAGGCTGGAGAAGTTGTTGCCCTCAGAGCAGAGAAAGTTAAGGGTAGATTTAATAGAAGTGTTCATAACTTTGAAAAGTTTGGACACAGCATCTGAGGGGACTCTTTTTCCACTGGCAGTCAAGTCAGTAAGCAGGGAATACAAATTTATGAGAATTGGCAAAAGGAGCAGAAAAAGATAGGTAATTTGTTGAGAGTTTATTGATTTGCAGTGCACAACTCAAATGGATGGTGGAAGCAAATATAATATTAACATTTAATAGGATTTTGGATAAATACTTGAATGGATAAAATTTACAGGCTTATAAGGAAAGAGCAGGGAACTTGGCCTAATCTACTCCCTCTTTTAAAGAGATAACATAGACACGACAAATTGAATTCTTTTGTCGCTGTAACATTCTGGAGTGGATTGGGAGCCAATGCAGGTCAGGAATCAGTGATAATAGATGAATGAGTTCTAACTAGAGTGAGAATATGGATAGCAGAGATCAAGCTGGGGGAGGGGGGATTCAAAGGAGGCAGGGAGTTTGAAGGGTCAGTGTTTCTTACCGACTTCTTTAATGACATGGGCCAAATGGCACACTTTCCTGTGTGGAGTTTGCATGTTCTCCCCATGTCTGCGTGGCTTTCCTCCGAGTGCTCTGGTTTCCACCAGCACTTCACAGATGTGTGGGTTAGGTTGATTGGCCATGCTAAATTAACTCTAGTGTCAGGGCAATTAGCAGGGGGTAACTATGAGGGGTTATGAGAATATGGCCTTGGTGGAATTGTGCTTAGTGTAGGCTCGATGAGTCAAATGGCCTCCTTCTGCACTGTAGAGATTCTTTGATTCTGTGATTCTCACTCCATTCCAAATCCTGGAATTTCTCATGACGTCCTCTTGTCTTCCAAAGTACTTGTAGATATGATTTTGCCTTTGGCCTTGGATAACGGTGGAAGAGTGAGTTCCCCTCTATTAACCTTGTTAATACACCACCTACGGTGCACAGAAAGGACATCTGCTGCCTCCGCGACCTACTCCCCCCTGCAAGGAGCACAGAACATTCCATCAGAAAGCATCAAACTCTGATGATTGAGTTAATGGTTTGCATGAAGCCGTTTGCTAACAGGACCTGCTGTTAAGGTGGCCGGGCGACTAGGAAAATGAGATTTCTGTCAATTTAATCTCCAAACAAAAAAGATGAAGATAGAGACAAGAGGTACAAAAGAGAAACAGAATCTGAAAGATCAAATGGAGAACACAGAGCAGAGATCAAAGGAGAATTTAGTGTTGCAGCACTGTTACCCCAGCTCAAACATTCCTGGGATACAACACTGAAAAGTACAGCTCAGCTTAACATCAAGGCTTTGGGGGCCATTTTCTGAGGCAGACACTGTTCAAGGGTAATGTGTTCACACCGTTGTGCTGCACTCCGGGAAGTATTGAAGCATTGATGGTTCCTGCTGGCTTCATTATAATGAAGAGCGTGGGCTCTGCGCACTGCTGGAGCTCCTTAATGGGCACAGGGCCAGCTAAGGCAGAAACTTTGGAAGCAAGTCAGATATTAAATGTAGCAGCACCATTAAAGAGGTAGGTGTGCAAAAAGTTAAGAAGATTAAGGATAAAAAAACAGGCAATGTGTTTGTCGACCCTTTCAGGGTGAGGTGTGTGTACTCATAAATGTGATTTGCACTTTGGTACCAGCTAATTTAAAGTCATCGAGTTATAGAAGCTTACAGCATAGAAACAGGCCCTTCAGCCCAACTTGTCCATGCCGCCCGTTTTTTAAAACCTCTAAGTTAGTCTCAGTTGCTCATGTCTGGCCCATGCCCCTCTATACTCATTGTATTCATGGATCTAGCTAAATACTTTTTAAAAAGCAACATTATCCCCCCCTCTACCACTATCTCTGGCAGCTTCTTCTAGATACTCACCATCCTATGTGTGAAAAAAAAAATTGTCCCTCTGGACACTTTCGTATCTCTCCCCTCTCACCTTAAACCCGTGCCGTTTAGTTTTAGACTCCCCTACCATTGGGAAAAGATCTATCTGATCTGTGCCCCTCATTATTTTATAGACTTCTATACGATCACCCCTCAGCCTTCGATGCTCCAGGGGAAAAGAGTTTCAGTTTATCCAGCCTCTCCTTGTAACTAAATCCATCAAGTCCAATAGCATCCTAGTAACTCTTTTTTGCACTCTTGCTAATTTAGTAATATCCTTTCTATAATACGGACCAGAACAGTACACAGTATCCCAAATGTGGCCTTACCAATCTCTTGTACAACTTCAACAAGACGTCCCAATTCCTGCATTCAACGCTTATCAGTCCTTTTAAATTAATTCATGGTGTTACGCTAAAGGTAAGTAAAGTTTATTTTATTAGTCACAACTAGGCTTATATTTACACCACAATGAAGTTACTGTGAAAATCCCCGAGTCGCCACAGTATGGCGCCTGTTAGGGTGATGAAGGGAGAATTATACGGCAAATCCACCTAACGAGTGCATCTTCCAGACTGTGGGAGGAAGCCAGAGCACCCGGAGGAAACCCATGCAGACATGGGGAGAATGTGCAAACTCACACGGACAGTGACCTCAGCTGGGAATTGAACCACTGCGCCACTGCTAACTACTGCGCCACTGTGACACCTCCCTGGTGATGATTGAACAGAATCAGGCTGGAATTTGGAAAAGGGAGTGAAGCTTTGAATGTGCTAACAACTTCTTTAATTCATTCTTGGGACGTGGATATTGCTGGCTGGCCAGCATTAATTACTCATCCCTAGTTGCCCTTCTTCAGAGGGTAGTTGAGAGTCTACCACATTGTTGTGGCTCTGGAGTCATCTGCAGCCCAGGCCAGGCAAGGATGGCAGATTTCCTTCCTTAAAAGACATTAGTGAAGCAGATGGATTTTCTTGAAATTCATCATTAGTTTCATGGTCATTAGTAAACAATCTTAATTCCAGATTTTCGTTTTTTGTGAATTCAAACTCCACCATCTGCCGTGGCGGGATTCGAACCCGGGTCCCCAGGACATTAGTTGACTTTCTGGATTAATTGGCCAGCAACGCTACCACTAGTCCAATCACCTACCCACAATCAGCCACAAGCTCTTCACTCTTGCAACAGCCCAGCACATGACTGCTGATGTTGCTGACACACCATCACTTGTTTACATACCCATGTTTCAATGTTCAATTCCTATGGTACAGAGGCCACTCAGCCTATAGAGTCTGCACTGACTGTTAATCCACTATATCCACCATTCACCCCCCACTCCACACATGCTTGAACCCTATTACATCTCGAACATTTGCCAGTTCTGACAAATGGTGATTGACCTGAAATGTTAACCGGAAAACTCCGATCTCACCGGTGGCTCGTATTCTCCGATGCTGCAGTGAATGGGGTTTTGGCTGAGCGCCAAATTCTCCATTCTTGCTGGCTGTGGAGTGGAATGAATGAGATTGGAGAATCCCGTCCGTTTGCTCTGTTTCTCTCTTTACAATGCAATTTGAACTCCTGAATATTTTTCCAGTCTTTCTGCTTTTCATTTCAGATTGCCAGGTCTTGATGCTTTTGTTTATACATTGCTGCTGAACAAAATGCACTTTTTTTGCAGCTCTCCCATTAATCTGATGACTGGGTCAAAATCTGTGGCAAATTAAAATTAAACCACTCTCAAATTGAATTTACAGATCGCAGGCAGAAGAAAACAGCAGCCGTTCTTCAGTCTGGGCTGGACAGAGAATCTGGTCCCAAAGTGAGGTCTGGGCTAGATGGAGAGTCTGTTCCCAAAGTGTGAGGTCTGGTTTGGACGGAGAGTCTGGTCCCAAGGGGTGAGGTCTAGGCTGGACAGACAGTTTGCTCCCAAGGAGTGAAGTCTGGGCTGGACAGAGAGTCAGGTCCTTTGGGGTGAGATCTGGATGGCATAGAGAGTCTGGTCCCAAGGTGTAGGGAGGGTGAGAACCAGAATTTGATATCTGATTTCCGATCTACACTGCCGTCCAGTGTACCAGAAGAACGCAAATAATTAGTACCGGGTTTTGAAACTTTATCTGGAGCAGTCAACAGGGCAGAAGACAATTGGAGTAAATTTAGCGCAACATGATCCCTCTGCCATTCAATCACATCATGGCTGACCTGGACTTCATCAGAAGAACAGATAGGATTTTATCACTTTTTGGCAAAGTGTCACCTCGATTGGAAAGAATGGAGGGTGGCTTATCAGCCATGTTGCTGGATTTTCCCACTATAGTTTTAAAAGCTTGGTCATAAATATAGCAAGGGGCGGGTCCATGGTATGACATAGCTGGGCAATCAACCATCTTTTTTTAAAAGGCTACATGATGTAAATGAATAAAAATAGAAGCTTTTCCCCTGACCACGCATCCTGATCCTCCCCCACCATGGAACTTTCCCTTCCGCTCTCGCAATGGAACCAGGCCCCCCACAACAGAACCTCTCACCCGCTCTCTCACACTTCCCTCATGTAACCTCTGCCCCCCCCACCCTCCAACAGAAACACGCAACATCCCCCAGGTGACACCCCCTTGCACCTGCTCCCTGACACTGCCCTCAGGAGCATGGGGAGGGGAGGGGGCTGAGTAGGGAAGAAGGCTCCCTCATAAAAATGCTCCTGGGCATTTGGCAAGTTGGCCTTTATCATTTTTTTCCACAACCAGAAACCCGGGTTCGAATCACAGTTTGGGTTACTGTCTGTGTGGAGTCTGCATGTTTTCCCTGTGTCTGTGTGGGTTTCCTCTGGGTGCTCCAGTTTCCTCCCACAATCTGGAAGACGTGCTGGTTAGGTAGTTAATTCTCCCTCAGTGTACCCGAACAGGTGTGGAAATGTGGCGACGAGGGGATTTTCACAGTAACTTCATTGCAGTGTTAATGTAAGCCTACCTATTACAGTTTAATTTGAAATAGTTAAGTTTCCTTTTTTGACATGCTATTTTATTAACAGTGAGCCACCATGAGTTGCCATCCCTGTCATTTTTTTTTGTTTAATTTACTGAGATTACAAAGAGACATTCCCTGGACCCAGCTGAGTGGCCACTACTAGGTCAACAGGGTTGTCTGAACCGATTGTCTACCCTTCTCCTACAGCTCCACTCATCACCTGGAGAGGGAGCATGCACTGGCATGTTTCAGACCTTCTGTCCATCATCACTGAGCATCACAGGGGCTAGGTTGCATCACCACCTCTGGAATTGACATTTTGAGAGCATTCATTTAGTTTACTTTTGACTTTTTATTCTAGTTACAGCGCCCCACCAGGGGGTGTTCAACTTATGAATGACTATTGGCGAATAACTTATTAAAATGTCTAAAGAGAAAATGAATTTAACGAAGACAAATGTGAAGATTGCACTTTGGAAGGACAAACCAAAATACAGCATACAGGGTAAATGGTAGGACTCTGAAGAATACAGTTGAACAGTGGGATCTGGGAATACAAGTACAGAATTCCCTAAAAGCGACATCACAGATGGATAGAGTCATACAGCGTGCTTTTGGTACATTGGCCTTTATAAATTGGAGTATCAAATATATAAATTGGAGTGTTATGGTAAGGTTAGATAAGGCATTGGTGAGGCAGAATTTAGAGTATTGTATACAGTTTTGGTCATCTAGTTATAGAAAGGATGTAAATAAGGTTGAAAGAGTGCAGTAAAGGTTGCTGGGACTTGAGAAGCTGAGTTACAGAGAGAGATTGAATAGGTGAGGAGTTTATTCCCTGGAGTGTAGAAGAATGAGGGGAGATTTGATAGAGGTAAGATTTTGATGGATATAGGTAGAGTGAATGCAAGCAGGCTTTTTCCACTGAGGCTAGGGGAGAAAAAAACACAGAGGGCATGCGTTCAGGGTGAAAGGAGAAAAATTTAAAGGGAATATTATGCCGGGGTGGGTTTTTTCACACAGAAAGTGGTGGGGGTGTGGAATGAGCTGCCGGATAAAGTGGTAAATGCCGGGTCATTTTTAACATTTAAGAAAAACTTGGACAGTATATGGATGAGAGAGTTGTGGAGGGATATGGTCCAAGTGCAGGTCAGTGAGATTAGGCAAGAAATGGTTCAGCACAGACAAGAAGGGCCAAATTTTCTATGGTTCTAAGAGAGATTGCAGTTGAATGCAGGGGGAGGGCTGGGGGTTCATCCAACCCAGTTTTCTACCTCTCTTCTGTGGATACATTCATGTCTCCTTTTAAAGCAGTATATTGTGTTCATTAGCCCCCTCTTCAGGCCTTTAAATATTAAAGTTTATTTATTTATCAAAGTAATAGTTTAAAGTTTATATGTTAGTGTCACAAATAGGCTAACATTAACACTGCAATGAAGTGACTGTGAAAATCCCCTAGTTGCCACACTCCAGCACCTGTTCGGGTGCACTGAGGGAGAATTTAGCACGGCCAATGCACCTAACCAGCATGTCTTTCAGACTGTGGAAGGAAACTGGAGCAGCCGGAGGAAACCCATGCAGTGCCTGCAAAGAGAGTGACCCAAGCCAGGAATCGAACACGGGTCCCTGGTGATGTGGGGCAGCAGTATTAACCACTTTGCCACCATGCCTTCTGCAATCTGTGGCTGGGGTGAATCATTACCAAAACCACCCACCCAACCTCTGGAATTTTGGTTTAGTTCGGTTAGTTAAGTTTCCTGAAACATTTTATTTTAGTTACAGTTCTCCAGCAGAGGCTGTCTTCCCCTGTTGCTTTTGTTTAATTTATTGATCATTTGTTTTGTTTTGGGTGCCCCAGGGACCGGGGTTTGATTCTGGTCTCGGGTCACCGTCTATTTGGAGTTTGCAAGTTCTCTCCATGTCTGCGTGGGTCTTCCTCTGGGTGCTCCAGTTTCCTTCCACACTCCAAAGATATATATATGAGGTGCTAAATTTCCCCTTAGTGCCCCAAAATGTGTAGGTCATGAAGATTAGGAGCGTAAGTATGTGGCATTATGGGGATTGGACTTGGGTGGATTGGTACGTTGGAGAGTTAGTGCAGACCTAATGGGCCAAATGGCCATCTCTTACACTTGAGTGATTGTATGACATTTCTCAGGAAGCAGGACTGATTGTTGCTTTGCATCGGTCCAATAGCATAGTAGTTCTGCTGCTGCACTAATAATTGAGAAGAATATAAATTTAATTCCCATCCTGGCAGGTATGAAAACTTGGAATTTGTTTTTAAAAGAAATCGGGTATCACTAAAGTTCACAAATGATGAGATTGTTGTTAAAAATCCATTTGGTTCACTCATGTACTGTCCATACTCCTTCTGGCCTGTAAGTGACTCCATCCCACCCATTAGCATTTAACATCCATGAAAATGGATGAGCAAGCCACTTAGTGTACCCAATGGAATGGGCAGTAAATTCTAGCTTTAGATGTGACACACATATCCCAAGAATGAGCGTGGAAAAACTAATTAATGCCGGTTCATTATTCTACGCTCATTGCTTGCACCCAATCTCAAACAACAACAAATTAGATTCCCTCAGATTTGTTGTGTTAACTTGAAGCACATATTGGGTGAGATTCCACGATCTTGGTTGGGTGAGTTCACAAAATCCTGCCCGAGGCCAATGGAGATTTCCATTCTGGGGCAGTGAAATCTCAGCCTTAATAGCACCGGTTACTGGGACATATTGTTGCTGGATTGCAGTGATTGTTCTTGTTTGGATGCTCAGTTCATTGAACAGAAGGAACCCAGGAGAATCACAAAAGTAATGTCTGGGCAGAATACATATATATGTGTATATATATTTTGATTGAAAATATTCATGCTGAATCTTGGACAACCCAGTGTTGCCGCTGTGCAATTTATAACATGATGGAACGTGAGTTTGCTATTTTTCCACGACCTGAGTTATTGCTTGACACGTCAGTCAGAAATAATCTTGATCATAGTGGGTGGCATTAAAAAATCAAGTTCAGATTTTGATGTACAAACTATGGCATAATTTGAAAGTAAACAGTAGGGCACAGATATCAAATTTACATATCTCCTGACCTTTACATAGCACTCTCCTATTGCAGCCATCTAATTAATCATCCATTATAGGCATAGAGGTCCTCAAAGCCTGGCCCAAATTCTTCATGTCTGAATACCACTTGGAGCTTGGTGTCTGCTCAGAACCAAGTCCCTACTTAGCATCTGATCTCAACTTTGTCTCTGGTTTCCAGACCAAGCCCTTTCTTGATCCTGATCAGAACCTGATGGGGTGCAAGTTCTGACCAAGGACTACATACTGAGCAGAGAATGAGCACATATCCTGAGCAAGGGGTTTACAAAGAAAGGTGAGCACTCATACTCTCTGATATTGCTTATTTTTCCCACAGTCTGTCCTCCACCTCAATTTCCACCTACTTCAAATATCATTGATGTGCCCCCTGCACCTCAACTCTATATTTGTGGTCCTGAAGAACGCAGTTGGCAATAAGCAGAGGTTCTGAGCAGAGAAGACCAGGCTAGCATTTGATCAGAAGCCAGGGCAGATACACTGAGCTGAACACAAATAATTAGCAGGGAGCAGAAATTAACCAAGGTCATTCGGATCAAGTGAGCACCACAGGAGAAATCACACAAGATCATTCACCTTCTGCTGCCTCATTCATTTCCCAGCAGCTGGTTTAGAATGCCACGGGCAGACAGCTGGCATAGGCCGCTCACCCACCTTCTTCTTCAGGTCTGTGATGCAGTGGGAGTGAAGAGTAGCTCGCCGCAAAAACAGCTTGCACACAGATAGAGCCTTTAATGTGATGGAACATCCCAAGGCACTTCACAGGAGTCCTGTCAAACAAACTTAAACACACAGGCACATAACAGGATATTAGGACAGATGGACAAAAAGTAGTCAAACAGACAGATTTTAAGGAGCATCTTAGATAGAGAACCAGAGTGGTTCAAGAAGGAATTTCAAGAGCTTAGGGATTAGTAGTTGAATGTGATTTTATTCAGTTGCACCGAATAAAACTGGGGATGTACAAGAGGAGAAGCAATGTCATATTTACTATCTTTTTCTCCTGCAACTATTTCTGCTCCTTTCCTGAAGATGCTGAACTAGCAGGATGCTGTCATCAAGCCAAAAAGACGACCGCAATTCTCCCATCCTGCTGCTTTTGTTAGGAAGTATTCAATAAGTGGCATGGCATTACAAAGTCATGTGGAACAATCACTAAAGATGTAAGGGCATGTTAGTAGGGTGGTGAAAAACGCATATGAGACACATGTCTTTATCAATCGTGGCACAGATTATAAAAGCACATAAGATATGTTGGAGTTGCAATGAACTTTAGTGAGATCACAGCTAGAGTATTATGTGCAGTTCTTGTCGCCACATTACAGGAAGGATGTGATTGCACTGGAGGGAGTGCAGAGGAGATTCATCAGGATGTGATCTGGGATGGAACATTGACGTTTTGAAAGGAGATTGGATAGGTTTTGGGTTGAAGCAGAGAAGACTGAAGGGCGGCCTGATTGAAGTTCACAAGATTATGAGGGCATGGACAGAATGGATAAGGAGCAGTTGTTCCCCTTACTTGAAGGGTGAGGGTAGGAGGTTTGGGGGGGATGTGAAGAAAACATTTTTTACCCAGGTGGTCTGGAATGTGCTGCCCGGGAGGGTGATAGAGACGGTTGCTTCACAACCTTTAAGAAGTATCTGGATGAGCACTCGGCGTGGCATAACATTCAAGGATTGGGCCAAGTGATGGCAGATGGGATTAGGTGGAAGGTCAGGTGTTTCTTGTATGTCGGTGCGGATTCGATGGGCCAAAGGGTCTCTTCTGCATTGTATGATTCTGTGATGATGATTTTAAAAGCTTTAACAGCATTTTTTTTTTGGCAATGCTCTTGAACTTGCATTGTGCTGTGTTGCGTGAGGCATGCCAAGACAATGGGTGGCATCACACTAATTGAGCACAGGGGATATCACAATCGAATCCTTATCCTTGCAACATTGACATACATCTGCAATACCTGCAGGGATAACTGGATAATGATCAGGAGAAGGAACTTCACTTGACTTTCCATTACCTCCGGTACTTGTCACACCACCTGACCAATTGAACGTATGGCACGAAACATGCAGAACATTCTTTAGATATACTTAATTCAGTACCACACTGGGCAAGAAGAATATTGAATATTTCAGGGCCAAAAGGAAATAAATATGTAATTATTATTGAAATGTGAATGGGAACAACTGATTCGTGCAACAGCATCAAGTCTTTCTCATCTCACCTGATCTATAATTATTATTAAGTGTTCCTGCTTCACATTTTCTCCTTTTTCATGTGGAATAAATCCTGTTGAAGTATCCTTATTACTGGTGACACAAGCACTCAGAGCTGGTGAATTGAAGGCACTTTGTGTGCATACTCAAGTTGATGGTCAATGGACTGGCTCCACCAGCTGCCAGCTCAAGCTGTGACGTCAATTATTCTTTTCATCTTCCTCCGTGTAATTATTTTGCATGACCTTTGAATCCTCTGAAGAAAGCGACTTGCCCAAGGCCCATTCTCACGAGGCAGTATGCACTGCAGCACGTTGTGTTTCTCAAAGGAAAGAACTCTTTATTCTCGACTTAATCTCTCTCTTTCCTTCTCCTCTCCTCTTTCCAAACCATTCCATCAATATCCCATGTTTTACAATTGTGGCCCTCAAGCACAGAAAACAGAATCAGCCTGGCGCTGTCGGCAAAAGAAAGTCACTCACTTGAGGCCTTGTTTTATACAATCCAATTCACTGTTCTAAGTATGGCTGTGCTTGAGCCTTAGAATAAGGGACAGTGCCTGATAGAGGACAATGGTTCCACTAGATGCGTGACTTCATCTGGAAACAGATTATATAGCCAATGCTGGTCCCCGAGAATCTGTCTGGCTGCCCTCTGGAAGGATTTTCCCAATAGTTCCCCTCTTTTCTTCCAGGAATTAGTGTTGCTGGGGCGATACAGAGGTGCTGCACAAAGCTACCTGGAGGGCAAGCACTGATGGCCTGATTGGCTTTTTTCACCTTCTCTTTGCATGTTGCTAATAGCTACAATTGTGCTCTATGTACTTGCTGCACACTTAACAAGCGCAATTTGTATTCTCGTGCTGGCATGCATGCTTAGAATGGATCGGATGACTCTCATCATCCTTTACGTGCAGCGGTGCTTAAACTAACGCTGCGACTTGGTCAAGAATTCCCACTGTGCAGTGCATTTACAGCACTGTTTTATTATTTATACGAATGATTATTTATATATAAAACTGCCGAAGTGAACTACTGATCATTCAGCCCCAGGTTGGACTCTGTGACTTGCAGCAGCCCTTCTGGCTCCTTGGAGTATAATTATTGTCGTCTGACTTTGTGTTTTTGCAAATTATCCCCATGAATGTTTTAATGAGTGGGGTGTGAGAAATAGGAAAAGGATATTCAGCCCATTGAGCCTCCCGTATCAGCACTTCAGGCATCCATCTCAATTACTTGTGCTTTATTTGCCTACCTCTGACTCCCTTAATTTTCAAAATTCCAAGTTCCTTTTAAATGCCTCAGCTGATTCTGCATCCCGAGCCCAGAGGCATTAGACATTCCATACCCTCATTCTTCATGTGAAAGCTTTTTTTTGGGGGGATTTGCTTTTAAGCGCTTTCATTCTCAGATTAAGATTTTCTCGCTTTGTTCTGGAATCCCTGATGATATGGTTGTACGATTTCTTATCTACCTTGTAAACTTATTCATTAATTTAGACATCTTAATCAGGTCGTTCATTAACTTCCTCGACTCTGGAGATTATAATGCAAATTTCCTCAGTCTCTCTTTACAGTTCATTCACACCAGCTTTCTAAAATTTCCTGGACTCCCCTTAAGGCCAATGCCCAAATGCACAGCAGCAGGACCTCCTTCTATGTTCTCTGCCTCTTAAGAACCCCACCAATGTCTCTACTTTCTCAGGAGACTGAGGAAATTTGGCATGTCTGCTATGACTCTCACCAATTTGTACAGATGCACCATAGAATGCAAATTTTTTGGATGTATCACTGCTTGGTGTGGCTCCTACTCTAACCAAGACCCCGAAAAACTGCAAAGGGTTCTGAACATCGCCCACTCCATTACACAAAGCACCCTCCCATCCACTGACTCTACACTTTCTAGTGTCTCAGAAAAACAGTCAATATAATCAACGACCCCATTTATCCCTCTTCCACTTCCATCACAAAATAATTACAAAAGTCTGAGATCACATAGCAACTGACTCAAGAACAGTTTGTTCCCTGCTTCCATCAGACTGTTGAATGGATCTGCCTTATATTTAGCTGATCTTTTCCTACACCTTAGCTCTGACTGTAACACCACATTCTGCATTCTCTCCTTTCCTTCTCTCTTATGTACTCCATTGACCAAATGCTCTGTCTGTGCAGTGCACAAGAAACAATACTTTTCACTGTACACCAATACACGTGACAATAATAAATCAAATCAAATCAAATCTTGTGATTCAGCCCAATTGCAACTTAACATTGCAGTAAGATTTAATGGCTGCTCCAAGACTGGAAATTACCACCCAAACTCAATGGACCTTTGAATGGTCCACCACATTTTCTGTCTCTCCCACTACGATTCCTGCACTGGGTGAGTTCGGAGAATTTTGGCCAGCGTCTTTAATATGGTCAGACATCCCAAGTTACTCCACAAATGAGTTATTATTGAATCCCGAGGAGATATTCAGACTGGTGGCATTAAGTTTGATTTTTTTAAAGGAATGTCTTAATGGAGGAGAGAGAGGCAGAGAGGTTTAAGGAGGTAATTCTAAAGTTTAGGATGTGGGCACTGCTGCCAATGGTGCAGAGATTAAAATTGGGCATGTGTAGGAGATGTGAACTGGAGGGTGGTAGAGTGGTGGAGGTTACAGAGGTCAGGTGGGGTGGGGCCATGATATAGGCCTGCATTTCATTATCCTTTCTGACTCCTGCTTTTCACCTCCAATTTCAATTAGTGGCTCAATCTGTTTAGATTGTATTTCCCTATACTATTCCTTTTTTCAGTGTTATGCTTCATTCTGGCTTACAGGCAAAAACCAAAACAGGAGAGTGCGTGCGAGTCCTGTAATTAAAATTTCACTCAGTGACAGTGAAATTCAACTTCGGTAGAGACATAAAATGAGCAGTATTCTCCTGACTGGTCGTCCCTTGAGTTCAACACAGGGGTTGAAATGATTGTGTGCTTGATGCTGAATAGAACATAAAATCAGAGACATGGCTACCACAGTGGGGATTTAGTAATAGAGGTGCATCATCTGTGCGACAGCTATGGTTTATTAAACTAGGATGGCACCCATTATTCAGTGGCAGCACTTGTGTCTCTAAGCCAGAGGCTATTCATTAGGCCCCGATTTATTAGTCTCAATCCAACAAGCTAAGTGCAAAATCTAGTCTGACATTCCAGCGTTGTCGTGCCAATATTTATTTCTGAGCTGATCATCTGGTCATCACCTGGCTGTTTGAGGGATCTCAGTCCACAATTTGTCTTCTATATTTCCTCACATTACAACAGTGACAGCACCCAAAATGTAATTAATTGTCTGTCAACTGTTTTGGGATGTCCTGAGGTTCTGAAAGGCAGAACGCAAGGCATTTTTTCTTGTGAGTGGAGCACACACTCTTTATTCAGACATAATCATTTGAGACACCTACGCATGCCAACAAAAAATACCCTACACCTGCAGTTATTTTGAGCACCTCAAGATTGTAGGAGCTGCAGATTATCATCCAGTGAATACACGACAAGTCAGTACAACAGGTGAGGGTGCTGTGGTGGATTTGTCCAGTGTTCTCTCACCTCTGGAAACTGGATTCAAATCCAATCCAAACTGCCAGATAAGAGCCTCGAGCCAAATGGGTAGGAAACTTGCATGGATTGATTTGGGGGTAGTTCCTTACAGGACTTGTCGGCTGGACAAAGAGTTAACAAGATGAGAAATGAAAAGATTTAAAGTTTATTGATTAATGTCACAAGTATGTCACGTAATGTCACATGAATACTGCAACAAAGTTATTGTGAAAATCCACACTCCACTGTTTGCTTCGGTACATTGAGGAAGAATTTAGCATAACCACTACACCTGACCAGCACATTTTTCAGACGATGGGAGGAAACCAGAGCACCAGAGAAAACCCACACAGACACCTCATGGGGAGAACATGCAAACTCCGTACAGACAATGACCCAAGCCAGGAACTGAACCCACATCCCTGGCATTGTGAGACAGCTATGCTAATCACTGTGCCATCATGCTGCCTTAGCAGTTACTGTTGGTGAATGAGATAAACATATTCTTAGAAGGTTGCCTCTGTTGTAGGCTCATGTGGTGTCAAAACTTTTGGCTAAATAAGCAACAGCTACTGTGATTCCCCCATCGACACAATCCATTAAATCTTCACAAAATTCCACAGAATTGGTGAAGCGCAGCCCAACAGTTAAATATCCTGATGGCCAGACATCAGTCAATATTTCTTCAGATGCTTCATTATTCTTTTCTTCAGCATCCCCTTTGTGATATTTGCTTCAGATAACTGGTAGAGTGCTTTTCTTTATCACCTCTAATTATGTCTTCTTCATGCTCTGAGACAATCTCTCCCTCCATTGTTGTGATTATGATGTCTGCCTCTTTAAGAATGCACAACAGAAGAGGGTCACCTGGCTTGAGGGCCCAATGTGAACCAAATGTGAGTGATCACCCCAGAGGTGGAGTCCTTTCGAGGGCAAAACAAATCTGGAAGCCAAATGGTACACATGCAAGAACTGGTGCAGCCAAGGCTCCAAGGTGGCAAACCACTGCGTCTCTTTATCAGTAAATACTTTCTGTTCTTAATGAAGCCTGAATCATCTTGGCAACACCTGCATTGCCATCAGATAATACCTATTTATAATTTCTATCATAGTGATTGATTTTCTCAACTGAGCTTGGAACCTGTGGAATTCCCTGCCCAGTGAAGCAGTTGAGGCAACTGAATGCTTTTAAGGCAAGGATAGATAAATTTTTGAACAGTAAAGGAATTAAGGATTATAGTGAGTAAGCGGGTAAGTGGAGCTGAGCCCACAAAAAGATCAACCTTGATCTTATTGAATGGCGGAGCAGGCTCAAGCTCCTGCTCCTAACTCTTATGTTCTTAATCTAAGCTTCATGTTTACAAGGGGACACTTTGCTCCCTTCATCAAGATGGACACAGGTAATGCCAGATCTGGCTGGAAAAAAAATTAATGGCATGTTTGTGGCAGATGCCATTATTAATGTGTAAATTGGTGAGCAGATTCAGGAGGATTGAAAAGCATGATGTGAGTTCTGAATCTCCAGGTTTTTCTGCACAAATGAAGTCTTTCCCTTATTTTTGAAAACAGTTGAATTTTCACATTCATTGCCCATTAAATTCATCATAAATAGTTTAGGCTGATGATGAAGAGCTTGTCACAATAAATTAGATATTTATGCAATTTCACATCAATTTTTCAGTCCCAAAAATTGAACCATTTTAACTGTTCAATCCCATCCCCACAACTGCAATTTTCTTTCCTGAAGATTAGTAGAATTAATTTAAACTTTTTAAACTTTCCCTTACACTTTCTTTCTATCTCTTCCTTCTGGACTCAATCTTTTTCTATGTTTCTGTTGCAGTTGAGGCCAAAATGTTGTCTAATTTGAAGAAGAAATTCTGTATAACTCTTGAGGACTGAAGGGATCAAGGGATGTGAGGGAAGGTGGGATCACGATATTGAATTTGATGATCAACCATGATGAAAATGAATGGTAGAGCAGGCTCGAAGGGCCGAATGGCCTACTCTTACTTTTGGTTTTCATGTTTTCCTCTCTGTTTCTTTACCTGTCTGTATCTGATCTGATGCTACTTTCTTCTCCTTCATCATTGTCTCTGCTTCCCAAATCTCATCAGGATGTTATTACACATGTTGGGGCATTACCCCTTAAAGGGAATGGATCGTGTGTGACCTTTCAATAAACAAAAAAACTTTCAGTAAAACAAAAAATTTCCTTAAAGGGGCAGGGAAAAGTGTACCTCATGCAAGACTCCCCCCTCAAGCCAAATTTGGGCCAATGGTTCTGTGATTTGAAATTTCAATGCCCAGATGCTCGTAGCCCCTTCAAGGTCATTTTTTGTTTAAAGCCACCTTTTGTTGAAAGTTTCAAGCTCATAATAATACACCGAGGGCAATGGGCCCTCAGTGAGTGATAATCTTTATCCTCTTTGATAAGTCTCTATGTACCGACATGCCTCCTCAAGAACTACTCCACAGCCAAGCTTTCGGGAATACAGATCTTTATTCGGTCTACTTGGTCCACACTCCAAATGTTGACTGTCCCCCTGCTCAGCTCGCTCACCCCACACCCAGGTCACATGACCCATTTCCTTTAAGCGGCTCTGCCTTAATATACACAACATTCTTATGTTATGTATGTTCTATGATTTGAAATTTCAACTCTAGATAACTCATAGCGACAGAAATATTTCTAAATCACATTTAGTATCAATTTAGCCACTTAATTTAAAATATTAATAATTAAATTTTTAGCAAAATTTACATTGATTAATTTAAAATAATTTCTTGTAAGCACAGGGATGACTTTGAATTAGCAGGAGCAGAAGGATTTTGGCTTACACTTAGACAATTTAGTGGAGTAAAGGACCACCAAATTTAGTGGAGTAAAGGACTGTATGTCTTGTATCTCTGGTACAGACTATGTATACATCACAAAGAAAGCAGCAAATCTGCAACAATAATTGGCCTATACATTATAAATACTTTTCATGAAGGCTGGGCTGAAATTATGAATAAATTAAGATTATAATGCACGATTTTTTGCAAAGTTAAAAAATCCTCATTGAATTACTTCTTCAACTTGCTCATTTGCTTATTTCTCTGACCTTAAATATTGCATGAGACCCATATTGTAATTGGGTAAAATCATTTGATACTAAGAGCCATACAGGCTCACATGATCCCTGGTTGATGTGGAGTTTTTGGTCTTAGCTGGATTCATGGGGTAGGAGTGCTACAATAGGCTAGATGTCCTCTAGAATGGGAAGTAAAAGTCAGGTGGATAGGTGGATATTCCTGCAACTGATGTTTTGTAAATAACACAGAAGTTGGAAGGGAGGCAGGATAACAACAATCCTAAATAGCCAAACCTACACCTCTTCTTTCTCAGTAAGCTAAAGAAATTCAGCATGTCTACTACACCCCTCACCAGTTTTTACAGGTGCACCATAGAAAGCGTTCATTCTGGATGTATCACACTTTGGTATGGCTCCTACTCATCACAGGAGCCTGCTGAGTTCCAACTTATCCAAAACTATTGGCCACTGAGCAGCCAGCCCCTACAGTTCATGTTCCCACTTATCTTTGCTACCTCTGCAAGGTTAGGGCCAGTTATGGACAGTAGTGGGAAGTTGTGCGTGGAGCCTGAAGAGATTGGAGAGGCACTGAACAAATATTTCACTTCGGTATTCACGCAGGGAGATGTAAATGTAGTTTGTGGAGAACACTGGGATACAGGGTTGCAAACTGGCAAGTATTGAAGTAGATAAGGAGGATGTGCTAGATATTCTTGAGGGTTTGAAGTTAGATAAGTCCCCTGGGCCGGACGGGATTTACCCTAGGATTCTCTGGGAGGTGAGAGAGGAGACTGCAGAGCCTCTGGCTCTGATCTTCAGGTCGGCGTTGGTTACGGGTATACTGCCGGAAGACTGGAGGATAGCGAATGTGGTCCCATTGTTCAAGAAGGGGAAGAGAGACTTTCCGAGGAATTATAGACCAGTGAGTCTTACTTCTGTTGTGGGCAAAGTATTGGAGAGAATTATTAGGGATAGGATTTATAGTTATTTAGAGAGAAATGAATTGATTGGGGATAGTCAGCATGGTTTTGTGAAGGTAGGTCGTGCCTTACTAACCTTATTGAGTTTTTTGAAAAAGTGACCAAAGAGGGGGATGGGGGTAAGGCAGTTGATGTGGTATATATGGACTTTAGTAAGGCGTTCGATAAGGTGGCCCATGGAAGGCTTCTGCAGAAAATGCAGATGTATGGGATTGAGGGTGATTAGCTAATTGGATTAGGAATTGGCTAGCAGATAGAAGACAGAGGGTGGTGGTTGATGGGAGATATTCATCGTGGAGGTCGGTTACAAGTGGTGTGCCTCAGGGGTCTGTTTTGGGGCCCCTGCTGTTTGTAATTTTTATAAATTATCTGGATGAGGGTATTGAGGGATGGATCAGTAAATTTGCAGATGACACTAAAGTCGGTGGAGTGGTAGATAGTGAAGAGGGGTGTTATAGTTTACAGAGTGACTTGGACAAGTTGCAGAGCTGGGCCGAGAGGTGGCAAATGGAGTTTAATGTGGAAAAGTGTGAGATAATTCACTTTGGCAGGAATAACAAGTGTGTAGAGTATAGGGCTAATGGTAGGACTCTTAATAGTGTTGATGAACAGAGGGATCTTGGTTTATGTGTGCGTAGATCCCTGAAAGTTGGCAATCAAGTCGATAAGGTTGTTAAGAAGGCATACGGAGTCTTAGCTTTTATTGGTAGGGGGATTGAATTTCGGAGCCGCAACGTCATGTTGCAAACTGTACAAAACTCTAGTGCGGCCGCACTTGGAGTATTGTGTGCAGTTCTGGTCCCCGCATTATAAGAAAGATGTGGAGGCATTGGAGAGGGTACAGAGGAGGTTTACCAGGATGTTGCCTGGTATGGAAGGCAGGCCTTATGAAGAGAGGCTGAGGGATTTGAGGTTGTTTTCGTTAGAAAGAAGGCGGCTAAGAGGAGACCTTATTGAAAAATATAAGATGATTAGAGGTTTAGATAGGGTGGACAGTGATAGCCTTTTTCCTAGGATGGAGAAAGCTAGCACGAGGGGACATAGCTTTAAATTAAGGGGTGGTGGTTTTAGGACAGATGTCAGAGGTAGGTTCTTTACCCAGAGGGTGGTAAGGGTATGGAATGCCTTGCCTGCGTCAGTTGTCGATGCGCCAAGTTTGGTGGCGTTTAAGAGGTTAGTAGATAAGTTTATGGATGAAAAGGGAATGGTTTAGGTTAGAGGGTCACTGCTTGTTCCTAATTGGTCGGCGCAACATCGAAGGCCGAAGGTCCTGTTCTGCGCTGTAATGTTCTATGTTCTATGTTCTGCATTCTGCAGCAGATGAAATTCAAAATCATTCATATATCCCATCCTGGTCTTGACTTGTCCCTGTCGCTTCAGCCTACTCCAACTTAACATAATAACATCCTCATTCTTCCCTTTCGACTCAAGCCTCCTTTGTAGTTCCAGCTCCATCTGTTGTACATTGTTCAGTCTAAATCTTCAGCTTTGATTCCTAATCTCACCAAGCCTCTCTCCTCTCTTCCAAAACCTCCAAAACTCCAAAAACCATAGAAAACATTATAGAACATTACAGCACAGAACAGACCCTTCGGCCTTCGATGTTGTGCCGACCAAAATAAAAAGCAATGCCCCTCCAAACTAAACCATTCCCTTCTCTTCCATATACTTATCAATTAACCTCTTAAACGCCACCAAACTTGGCGCATCTACAACAGCTGCAGGCAGGGCATTCCACTCCCTAATCACTCCTTGAGTAAAGAACCTACCTCTGATATCCGTCCTATAACTCATACCCCTTAATTTAAAGCTGTGTCCCCTCGTGCTAGCTTTATCCATCCTAGGAAAAAGGCTATCACTGTCCACCCTATCTAAACCTCTAATCATCTTATATGCTTCAAAAAGATCCCCTCTTAGCCGCCTCCTTTCTAACGAAAACAACCTCAAATCCTTCAACCTCTCTTCATAGGACCTGCCCTCCAAACCAGGCAACATCCTAGTAAACCTCCTCTGTACCCTCTCCAATGCCTCCACATCTTTCTTATAATGTGGGGACGAGAACTGCACACAATACTCCAAGTGCGGCCGCACTAGAGTTTTGTACAGTTGCAACATGACGTTGCGGCTCCGAAATTCAATCCCCCTACCAATAAAAGCTAAGGCTCCATATGCCTTCTTAACAACTTTATCCACTTGACTGCCTACTTTCAGGGATCTATTGACACATACACCAAGATCCTTCTGTTCCTCAACACTATTAAGAGCACTACCATTAGCCCTATACTCTACACATTTATTGTTCCTGCCAAAGTGCATTACCTCACACTTGTCCACATTAAACTCCATTTGCCACCTCTCGGCCCAGCTCTGCAACTTGTCCAAGTCACTCTGTAAACTAAAACACCCCTCTTCACTATCTACCACACCACCAACTTTAGTATCATCTGCAAATTTACTGATCCATCCCTCAATACCCTCATCCAGATCATTTATAAAAATTACAAACAGCAGGGGCCCAAAACAGACCCCTGAGGCACACCACTCGTCACCGAACTCCACGATGAATATCTCCCATCAACCACCACCCTCTGTCTTCTATCTGCCAGCAATTCCTAATCCAATTAGCTAAATCACCCTCTATTCCACACATCTGCATTTTCTGTAGAAGTCTTCCATGGGCCACCTTATCAAACGCCTTACTAAAGTCCATATATACTACATCAACCGCCTTAACCCCATCCACCTCTTTGGTCACTTTCTCAAAAAACTCAATGAGGTTAGTAAGGCATGACCTACCCTTCACGAAACCATGCTGACTATCCCCAATCAATTCATTTCTCTCTAAATAACTATAAATCCTATCCCTAATGATTCTCTCCAATACCTTGCCCACCACAGAAGTAAGACTCACTGGCCTATAATTCCCAGGAAGGTCTCTCTTCCCCTTCTTAAACAATGGGACCACATTCGCCATCCTCCAGTCCTCCGGAACCACACCCGTAACCACCGAGGACCCGAAGATCAGAGCCAGAGGCTCTGCAATCTCCTCTCTTGCCTCCCAGAGAATCCTAGGGTAAATCCCGTCCGGCCCAGGGGACTTATCCAACTTCAAACCCTCGAGAATTTCTAACACATCATCCCTATCTACTACAATACTTCCCAATTTGCAACCCTGTACCTCAGTGATCTCCATAGCTACATTTCCAGCACTCTGCGTGAATACCAAAGAGAAATATTTATTCAGTGCCTCACCAATCTCTTCAGGCTCCACGCACAACTGCCCACTGCTGTCTATGACTGGCCCTAATCTTGCCCTAACCAATCTTCTATTCTTAACATATCGAAAGAAAGCTTTAGGATTCTCCTTAATCCTATCAGCCAACATCTTCTCGTGTCCCCTCTTAGCTCTCCTCAATTCACTTTTTACCATTCTTTCTGGTTGTATCATAGCTTGGTATTACTTTTGTTTCTGTAGTTTTGCAAGAAACTACAAAGTATTGTGAATGTAGCCCACCCATCACGCAAACCAGTCTCCTATCTATTGACACTATCAACACTTCCTATGCCTCGGCAAAGCAGCCAGCAAAACTAAGGATGCCACACACCCGGACATTCTCTCTTCCACCTTCTTTTGTTGGGAAAAAGATACAGAAGTCTGAGGTCACCAAATGACTCAAGAACAGTTTCTTCCCTGCTGCCATCATTGAACAGACCTTTCTTATATTAAGTTGATCTTTTTCTACACCCTAGCTATGACTGTAACATTACATTCTGCACTCTTTTCTTCCTTTTCTGTGTACGATATACTTTGACTGTACAGAGTGCAAAAAGCAATACTTTTCATTGAATGTCAAGACATGTGACAATAATAAATCAAATCAAATCAAATGCTCAAGGTGTGGCCTCCTCTTCTATGCACCTCAGCCACCTCTCGTCCCTCCCAGTAAAGTCAAGGATCAGAACGTCTGGACCAAGTGATGCACGGACAGAAAGAGTAACCCTTGACTCTCAAATGAAGAAGAGGTCCTGAAGGGTGATATGTAACTCTGGAGACAAACTCAGGCCAAAGTCTGCTGTGCAAGGAGAGAAATGGCAAAGGGGAAGTAAAATGTTGGAAATACATGGAGCATTGACTGAAAGTTAAAGATATTACTGGGAAAAGAGAAAAGAATAAATAATGTCTGGATGTGCACTGGAAAGCCACATAAAAATAAGAACTTGGAGATATTTGAACTCCTGAAATTTTATTGATCTTGTGCAATAAAGAATGACTTCAATGTCAAAAAATGTAATTTTCAATGTGTAAGCAATACATTCAATCTAATATTGTTTTACTTATGTGATCCTTATATGAGAAGCAACAGAATCAAATCAAAGGTGAATCATATAGCAGACAATGCTTGTCGGTAGGAGAAAGTGAAGTAGGCATCAGTTTGACTCCAGTTGTTGTCAGACTCTCAGCTTAGGTAGAGATGCAGAGTCAGAACCAGAATCTGTGCTAGCTATTGTGATGGACTGAGCAAATGCTGTTTCATCAGAATTGTAGCCTTTCAAATGAGATATTGCATCAGGAACAGGCTTGACCATATTATTGGCTCATGCAGGGACAAAAATTCCACAGTACCTTTGTTTTCTCCTCATATTCCAGCCAGCATTCCTCCCTCAACCTCGTGGATGCTGGTTTCCTCTTCTTGCCCCAAGCTGATTACCCCCGGTCGGGTATGACTATATGGATACCAGTAGGCCTCTGGCAGCTCATCCAAAACACCCTTTTGTATTGGTGAAATTCTTCAAAAGTGATCTGCCCTTTAGGACTGAGATAAGGAGAAATTTCTTCACTTGGGGGTTGTGATTTTGTGATTCTTTGCTCGTCCATTCTCTGCTGCAGAGAGCTCTGCAGGCTAAGTTATTAACTATACTCAAGAGTGAGATTAATGTATTTCTTCAACACGAAAGGAGTCAAGGAATATTGGGATCAGGAGAGAAAGCGAAGACTGAAGGTCAGCCATGATCTTATTGAATGATGGAATAGTTTTGAGGGTCCATTTTACCTCCTCCTGCTCCTAACTTTTCTGTCCTTGTTCCCAAAAGACAATATGATTGAGTTTGATTCTATCTCTACATGATATAAACAAATCACATGAGGGTCACCAGTTAGTGATCAGGGAAACCCTTGTGGACCCTTTTTTCTTCCCAACTAAAGGAATTCTAAACCCAATTGCATTGTTGTGCTGTTGCCTCAGCAGACCCAGCACTTCACAGTCTGCAAAAGCTAAAAAAAAAATGTTTTTTTTAATAGACATCAGCATCTCTGTTTTGTTCTTTGATGACAAAGTTAAACACATCAGTCTTCATACCTTGGTGGTCATTAGGGGCCTTCTGATGCTCAACACCTGGTACACCTCCTGGCAGTCGCATGCTACAACTGAATTAGTTTTACTGTGGCAGTGGTTACTGGCAAGCAGGAAAATCAATTGCTTAAACTGGTGATATTCCCCAAGAGCAAGATTTCTGTCAAAGTCATCTTCTCCAGTCATTATCCAACATTCTCAGTGCAGACGACAAGCTGACATTCCCAAGAGTCACTGTTTGTGGCTGAGGATCTGTTATTGGCCTTCCACGGACAGTAAATGTTAGCTAGGAATTGAATTCTGGCAATTACAGTTCCGCTACAAGTTCCAAACCTTGTGAGATGATAAGTCATTCCTGGACACCCAATATCTTTCAGGTAGGCTCTCAAAAGAGTATAATAATGCCACTGTTTTATTGCTGAACTATTCAAATGTCCGACCCACAACAAAGTTGTCTGAATAATTTGCATTATTTAGAGGGGTTATTTTCAGAGTTCATATTGGCAATATTAATAGAATAATGCATTTTATTTACTTCTGTATTTTGTTTTTATTAGTGTCACAAATAGGCTTACATTCACATTGCACTGAAGTTACTGTGAAAATCTGTTGTCACATTCTGGTGCCTGTTCAGGTACAATGAAGGAGAATTTAACATGTCCAATGCACTTAACCAGCATGTGTTTTGGACTGTGGGAGAAAAGCAGAGCACAATATTTACAAAAGATGTAAGTATGGGAATAAGGCATTTGTCCCGAGCCCAATCAGTCCATGCAGATATTTAAGCTCTGACTATTCTTCTGTCCGATATTTTAATGCAGGCATAACATCAAATTAAGGTCACCTCTGTCATCTTTTTCAACATCATCATCAGACCGACTGACCTGATGGGGGTTGAATTCATGCACTGGGTTAACTTCCTTTGTGTTTGGGTAAATGATAAGCACCCATTTGGGTAAATGAATTCTCTTGTCTTGAATGCCCTTCTGCTGCTGTCTCCAAGAACGAAGTAGTCGGCACGCAGCCAAATCCATCAGCGGGACCGGATAATCCCAGTTGCGGGCGAGGTTGGAGAACTCTAGTCAATGGAGTTTTCCCATCCCGCCCATCACAGTAATCACAGTGGGCCAGAGAGAAAGAACAATGCAAAGGTCCTTTGACCTCTGGTGAGATTTTCTGGTTTTGGGGCAAGTGGGCCGGATCATTGCGCCCAATGGCTTCAGTAATAGTCCAGCATGCTGAGACTTTGTGCTTCAGAACTCTACAACTATGGAATGCATTAGCAGAAGGCAGTGTTAAACCACCTGGCCACAAGGCGTAGTGATGAAAATTATTCAACTCCAGCTAATTTGTCAAGAAAGAAACTTTTTTTTTATCTTTGCAGTTATCTTCAATAATAGTGAAGCTATTTCCTCCATTAACTTTTCTCAGAAGTTTCTTCACATAGTGCCCAGCTTTTCAATGGAGAATTGTATGATGCTTAGCCCCACACTTGGTGCTTGTTTACTTGTTCTCTTGTCACAGGAAATTCAGAATAAAATTCCAGATTTATTCTCCCATAGTATTTACTATATCAATGCTCATGGATTTAATACAATCATTTCAGATTATATAACCATATAAACTAGAGTTTTGTCATGTTGCAACTGTTCAAAACTCTAGTGCGGCCGCACTTGGAGTATTGTGTGCAGTTTTGGTCCCCACATTATAAGAAAGATGTGGAGGCATTGGAGAGGGTACAGAGGAGGTTTACCAGGATGTTGCCTGGTATGGAAGGCAGATCTTATGAGGAGAGGCTGAGGGATTTGAGGTTGTTTTCGTTAGAAAGAAGGCGGATAAGAGGAGACCTTATTGAAACATATAGATGATTAGAGGTTTAGATAGGGTGGACAGCGATAGCCTTTTTCCTAGGATGGAGAAAGCTAGCACGAGGGGACATAGCTTTAAATTAAGGGATGGTGGTTATAGGACAGATGTCAGAGGTAGGTTCTTTACCCAGAGGGTGGTAAGGGTATGGAATGCCCTGCCTGCGTCAGTTGTAGATGCGCCAAGTTTGGTGGCGTTTAAGAGGTTAGTAGATAAGTTTATGGATGAAAAGGGAATGGTTTAGGTTAGAGGGTCATTGCTTTTTACTAAGTGGTCGGCGCAACATCGAAGGCCGAAGGGCCTGTTCTGCGCTGTAATGTTCTATGTTCTATGTTCTATAACCATTACCCTTGATTCCCTTACCAGACTCAATCTTCCAAACTAAACTTGCTGAAAAGTGCTCATGTTCAAATCTATGATTGTCACAACTCAGCTAAGCAAACTGACTTTGAGATCCTCATTCACATCTTTGAGTCCCTTCATGGTGTCACCTGATCCAGTTTTGACAGTTTTCTTCAGTCACGTGTCCCTGTATGCATGCTACCCTTCTCAAACACGGGTCAATCCTTTCTTCTTCTTTTCTGTCACAGCATCAGTCACTGCCCCTCTCAAACAGAGGTTCACAGGCTGGAATTCTTTGCCCAAAAACTTTAATCTTGTTGTCCTCTTATAAAAGTCTTCATCAGGTATCTTTTTTATGAACTGTTGCTCCTCCAGTTGCGATACCTTTTCTACTTTCCCTCAAATGCACATTCCGTATTTTTGCCACCATTGTCCTGCAAACTGTTTTGAAATGTCTCTGTACATGACAAGTGTTTTCAATGCTGCAGTGAGTCATGCAATGGATGACCTAGGTGTGTTAGGTGCTCTCAAAAGTATTCAATTATCCAGAGCTGAAATAACTTCACTTTGGCCGCTGGGGGGAAAAAAAAATCAGTTCTTGCAAAAAAAAAACAGCTTGCAAGTAGCCTTCGCAGATAAGGGCACTATGGTCCCTTTGGCGGGTGATGCTTTGTGGGCCACATAACCAGGTCAAAAGCAAAGAAAGATGAGCACATGAACCTGGGCCTATTGGGAGTAATTGCACATCCCCAGGGCTGTGAGGCTGCAGTTGGAGTTAGGGCATTGTTTGGAGTAGACATGTAAAACAGAGCTGTTCAATCCTTCTCAATCAATAAATCCCCTATTTGGTTACTTGCCCCATCGAATTGCCGCAAGTTACTGCGGCCACAATATGTATTATCATATTCAAGTAATAATTACATGGAAGGAGGAGGAACATGTGTTGAATCTGAATTTAAGGATCACCATGATATATATCACATCTCTGTCAATGTCCTAAATTATACAAATTATTATCATGTGAATTCCACTGTGCACATAACTGGTGATAAATTTGTCTGACCAAATTGCAGAGACGTAATGTATCATTATATAAAGTTAAAGTGCATGACATTGCAGTTAGTGTCTTGAGATGGATAGAAAGCCGGTAGAAGACAGGAAACAAAAGTTTGTCATAAATTAGCCTTTTTCCAATTGGCAGACAATGACAAGTGAGATATCGGAGGGATCTGTGGTCGAACCCCAACTGTTCACATTATATATTCATGATTTGGAAGAGGGAACTAAATATATTATTAGCAAATTTGAAGATTATATAAAGTTAGGTGGGAGATGTGAGGAGGGTGCAGAGATGCTTCAGCGTGATTTAGACATACTGAGGGAATGGACATCTGCATGGTAGATACAGTATACTGTGGATAAATGTGAGTTTATCCACTTTGATGACAATAATAGGAAGCCAGATTATTAGTTGAATGGGTATAAATGAGAGAGTGGATATTCAACGACACCTTGGTGTCTTTGTGCATCAGTTGCTGAAAGTAAGCACACAGCTACGGCAGGCAATAAAGGCAGCAAATGTTATGTTGGCTTTCATAATGAGAGAATTTGAATATAGGAACTGGGATGTTTTATTACATTTATATAGGGCATTGGTGAGGCCACACCTGGAGTATTGTGTGCAGTTTTGGTGTCTGTATCTGAGGAAAGATATCCTTGCTACAGAGAGAGTACAGCGAAGCATTATCAGGCAGATTCCTGGGGTTGTAAGTCTGTCATATGAGGAGCGACTAAGTTGGTTAGAATTATATTCATTGGAGTTTAGAAGAGTGAGCAGGGATTTCATAGAAACTTATAAAATTCTAACAGGTTTAGACAGGGTAGATTCAGAAAGAATGTTCCCTTTGGTAGGGGAGTCCAGAACAAGGGTCATAGTTTGAGGATAAGGGACAAACATTTTAGGACTGAGGATAAATTTCTTCACCCAGGGAATTACGAAGCTGTGGAATTCACGACCACAGAAAGTTGTGTGATTTTGAGAAGAAATTAAATGTAGCTCATGGCTAAAGGGACCAAGTTATATGAGAGGGAAGGCAGATCAGGATATTGAATTTGATGATCAGCCATGATCAAAATGAATGGTGGAGCAGGGTCAAAGGGCCGAATGGTCTCCTCCTGTTTTTATTTCTCATGTTTCTATCCCTCATGATTCTGAATATACATAGAATATACAGAAGAAGTATAAGCTTCCCCATCAGACTTCTCCACCACAATTTCACCCTTACTCTTCCTGCATTTTATTTTAAGTTTCTTTTTTTTTAAATTTGTATCCAATTGTCTCTTACTGCTGTGGCAAAGCCTACCAAATATGAAAAAGAAGTTCTTCTTGCAGAACTCCCACACTATAAAATTGACTGTACTTCAAAGCTGCATCAATGGTTGTAAAGCACTTCAGGATATCCTAAAGTTGTGAAAGAAGCTACGCAAATGCAAGTCTTTAAAAAAATACATCACAAGAATACAATTCATCTCACTCCCACCTCATGCTTCCAGCAAATAGTCCAAAGCTTATTTTACTGAAAATCTGTTGTCAGGTATTCATGGAGTTAGAATGAGGGCGGCACAGTTGCATAGCAGTTAGCACTGCTGCTCACAGCACCAGACACGTGGGTGCAATTCTGGCTTTGGGTGACTATCTGTGTCTGTGTGGGTTTTCTGCGCTTGCTCTAGATTCCTCCCACAGTCCAAAGATATGTGGGTTAGGTTGACTGGCCATTCTAAATTGATGCTAGTATCAGGGGAATTAGCAGTGTAAATATGTGGGTTACAGGGATAGGGCCTGGATGGGATTGTAGTCAGTGCAGACTTGATGGACCAAATGGCCTCTTTCTACACTGAAGGGATTCCATAAATCCTGCCATCTTTAAAGATGAGAAGGGAAGCCAACTCTGTGATTTGCAGTGTGGCAGCAATTTTCACTTTAGGTAAGGTTGCAGGTAGTGAGCCCACAGCTTGCTCTACCAATCTGGCCAGTTCTATTGTGGGCCTTAGCATCACATAACTCACCCACAATTTTTGTGGAACTTTGCCAGCTTCCCAAGGCTCATGGTTCACAGCTCCTGTACCTCAGAACTTTTTGAAAGGTTAGTTTAAAAATTCTTACCTGTGCCCCCTCCATGCCCTCAGGAAGCCCATGCTCCTTCCATGGCCATGCAACCTTTCTGTATAATTCACCCTGTTGGCACATTGTACAATATCAATAAGCTATATAATAATAGTGCCAGTTCTTTGAAAAGGAATTCCATGAAAAAGCATACCCATTCAAAAATCTCTGTTGCTTTTCCTGAAAACTTATGAAAACGTCAATCTGATACTTATGATCAGGATTTCAATGCTTGAAACTTCACCCCACTTCACACTTTTAATTTGTCCAAATAATCAGATAGATGTTGAAAAAAAAACTGATCAAAGAATATTTCAAATTTCAATAAATGAAAGCTATCACTCCACTTTAGCCTGTACCAACACCAGACCTCTGCTATATTAACATATGAATGAACTTTGGAGCTCAATCCAACATTTATAGTGAGGCCATTTGGAGAAGCAGATGTCTGACCATTTATTCCTATTGATACAATTCCCAGGAAGTCTCACCAAAACATATATAGTAAAGGTTCTGTTAATAAAACGAAAGAATGGCAGTGTCTGATTGACATTTCTTTGAAATAAGAGAATCTTCTGCTTTTCAAAGTGGATTTCTGAATGGGTGTTTCTCATGAGCATTTCATTTCAAGATTTGCCATTGTTATATGCTTTTGTACGTGGTGTGTACTGGATGAGTGGACATGATGGGACTAAGAGAGATAATGGGAATGGGGAGTGGGTTGATAAGAAGTGAGGGATGAGGATCTGAATGCCTTCATTGGTATGACATCCCAGAAAACAAACGTAAGCATTTTAACCAACCTGCCCTGGCACTTGCATGTCTTCATGGTTGTTTCTGAATGTAGGAACAGGAAGAGGCCATTCGGCCTATTGAGCCTGCTCAACTATTCAATTAGGTCACTTTACTGCACTGTCTCTATATCCCTTGAAGTCATTAGTCTCCAGAAATCTATTCCCTTATCCTGACATTATTCTCCCTGGTTTTAGACTTATCAGCCAGAGAAAACATCTGATCTACAAACAATCTACCATGACCTGTGAGAATTTGCAAAGTCTCAATGAGGTCACCCCTCATTTTTTGAAACTCCAGATTTTACAGACCTTGGCTGGAATTTTACTGCCTTGCCCACCGCAGGATTCTGAGCAGGTGAGGGATGGGCCATGGAAAGGTCCATTGACCTCGGGTGGAATTTTCCAGTTTTGGAATGAGCAAGCCCATAAAATCCTATCCTCTGTTTCTTCAATCTCTCTTCAAAAGGCGATCCAGCCATGCTGGAGATTAATCGAGTGAACCTCCATTGCACTCCCTCTATGACAGGTATACTGTTCCTTAGATAAGGAACTGTGCACAATACTCTGGGTGAGGTCTCACCAAAGCTCGACTCAAATCCCCTAATGATGGTGGCCAACATACCATTTGCCTTCTTCATTTCTTCTGGACCTGTATGCGAACTGTTAGTGACTTATGAATAAGAACAGCGTTTTGCTGTGGACATTCACATGAGGCAGTGGTGTCATGATATATTTGTTGGACTGGTAGTCCAGAAACCCTAGATAATGCTCTGGGGATTTGATGTTCAAATCCTAGATGGTGTCATTTTAATTCCTAAGAAATGTGGAATTAGAAGTTATTAGATGGCCAAAAAACCATTGTCAATTATCTTAAAAGATTCATTTGGTTCAATACTCTTCAGGGAAGGAAATGTGCTACCCTTCCTTACCTGGCCTGGCCAACATGTGACTCCAGACCCCAGCAATATGGTTGACTCTTAATTGCCTCTGATATGGTCCAGCAAGATATTCAGTTCAAAATAAGGGGAATAAATTTTGGTCTTCCCCGTGGTGTCCAAATCCCACGAACTCTGTGCTTCCCAACCTCTCACCATTTGAGAAATGTTCTGCCTTTCTGCTTTTTTTCTACAGAAGTGAATAGCTTCACATTTATGTGGGTCTGTAGGCCCAGGTTTATTCTAGCCCCGCTGTCCTGGAGTGGAAAAGGTGCACGTGGGTCATTTATATCGAGGTACATCTGTCGCATTGGCAGTTTCCCAACTCAATCTTTCCACCTGGCTGGCAAAGATCTGGTCCCTTGGGCTCACCGAGGTCTCCACCAGACTTCGAAAACATCTCAAAGCACACCACAGGTCACAGATGCTGACCAATACTGCAACTCGATGGCTTGGGCGATCTTTGTTGAGACTGATGAAAGCATGTTTATCTCTATCACATTTCTTGAAACTGTATCTGCTTGAAGCTAATTGTTCTGTGAATCTCCTGCATTTACAAGTCAGGTGTGTGATGGAAGACCCCTTACTTGCCTGGATGGGTGCAGCTCCAACAACATTCAAGAAGCTTGACACCATTCAAGACAAAGGAACCTGCTTGATTCGCACCACATCTACCACTCTCTCCATTCAATCTCTCCACCACCAACGCTGAGTCACAGCAATGAATACTATCCACAACATGCACTGCAGCAATTCACCAAAGATCTTTAAACAGTACTCCCAAACCCTCAACCACTTCCACTTAAAAGGCCAAGGGCAGCACAGACATAGGAAAACCACCACCTGCAAGTTCCCTCCAAGCCATTTACCATCCTAACTTGGAAATATATTGCCTTTCCTTTGCAGTTGATGAGTCAAAATCCTGAAATTCCCTCCCTATTGGCATTGTGGGCCAACCCACAGAACATGGACTGCAACGATTCAAAAAGGCAACTCACCACCACCTTCTCAAGGGGCAACTCAGGATGAGCAACAAATGCTGGCCTAATCAGCGATGCCCATGTCCCACAAATGAATAAAAAAAACACAATATTCTTGCTGAATGATCACATCTCAAAGATCTGGATATTGAACTATATACCTGTAATAACCCCAAAGCACACAAATGCATTATTAATTTTGAAACTATATGATACATTTTAATTTGTTTAAAAACACACACAGAAATCAATTGTCTAATAAGTAGAAGCAAGGTTTTTATGTTGTTAATAAGAAACAGCAGAATGCACTGAATAAAAATTGCTTTCACAAGCTCAGTGTTTTAACTTGCAGTGGTGAAATGTAATGAGAGGTCTATCTCAAAGGCATTGATTGTCTGCTGCTCTTTCCTTGAGGGGGTGAGAGGGTGGTGAGTGGGGGGTGGGAGGCTGCCAACCAGTTCTCCACATGTAAAGTGTGGTAATGAGCTGCAGCTTCTGCTATCATACATCGAGCATCCTACCTCCCGAACAGCTTTCATATATTTGAAAAGGATCATAAATTTATTAATAAAAATCCACACTGGATCTCACCACCATCTTCAAACAGCAAAGTCACTGACTGACATGCTCACTGCAAACTACTTCAGTCACTTTCAAGAATGTACTTCAGTGAGTTAGTCGGGCAAAGGTCAAAGAGACATTTTTGAAAACTGGCAACTGGGATAAAAAGCAAAGGATAAACACACGTGATCATCACATCTAACACAAGCTCTCTAGCAGCTAATCCCCACCCATATACGCATTTGCCACAAAGAAGCCAAAATAAATTTTTGCAGGTGCACCATAGAAAACAAATGCACCAAGACAGCAAGGAACTACAAAAGATTGTGAATATAGCCCAATCCATCACGCAAACCAGCCTCCCATCCATTGACTCTGTCTACACTCCCACTGCCTTGACAAATTAGCTGGCATAAGTAATGACCTTGTATCCCCAGACATTCTCTCTTCCACCTTCTTCCTTTGTGAAAAAGGTACAAAAATCTAAGGTCACATACCAACTGACTCAAGAACAGTTTCTTCCCTGCTGCCATCAGACTTTTGAGTGGACTGACCTTGCATTGAGTTGATCTTTCTCTATACCCTAGCTATGACTGTACCATACATTCTTGCACTCTTTCGTTTCCTTCTCCATGAACAGTAAGTTTTGTCTGTATAGCACGCAAGAAGCAATACTTTTCATTCAACACGTGACAATAATAAATCAAATCAAAGTCAAATCAAGTAGAAAAAAATGTATGAAATTTCAAACTATTTAGTTTGGACAAAGTGAAAACACATTGACAAGAGGGACTTTTAATAAACAGTACTTTATTCAGTAACTGAGCAGCTACTTCATGCTTGTACTCTGTCACTTTGCCGGGAAGAACTCTTATGCTCCCAACATGTGACAACTTGGATCTACCAATACTATCCAGGTAAAAGAAGACTATTGAAATATTGCATCTGTTAAGTGCTTTCCATGAGCTCTGGACATCCCAATGTGCTTTACTGGCAATGAGATTTCTTTTCATTGGATACTTAGAATCATAGAAATGTAAAATGCTACAATGCAGAAGGAAACCATTCAGCCCATCAAGTCTGTATCTACCACAATCCCACCCAGACCCTATCCCCAATACCTCATGCATTTACCCTACCTAGTCCTGCTGGCACTAAGGGACAATTTAGTATGGCCAATCCACCTAACCTGCACATCTTTTAGACTGCGGGAGGAAACCGGAGCATCCGGAGGAAACCCATGCACACAAGGGGAAAATGTGCAAAGTCCACACAGACAGTGACCGAAGCCAGAAATCAAACCCTGAGCCCCTGGCACTGTGAGGCAGCAGTGTTAACTACTGTGCCATCGTGCCGAAAAATTTTTGAAGCGTCATGACGAATCTGATGTAGGAAATGTGGTAGCCAAGCTCCCACAAAAAGCAGTGGTTAATGTCCAGATAATCTGGTATTTTTCAGTACATTGGTTGAGGTATAATATTGGTCAGGACATAGGGCACAAATCTCCTGCTCTTCTTTCAACTCATGCCTGGGGATCTTCTACACCTACCTGAAAGGTCAAATGTGGCCTTGGTTTAACACCTTATCTAAGAGGTGCAACTCCATTGTTGGCTCACTCTCTGAGTACTATACTGGCCTATGGAAAGATCATGTGCTATATATTGTTTCAGTCTTGTCCTTTCTACCTTATTCTTGTGTGTTCAAGTTAATTCTAAATTGGCATAAATTATAGCTTCACGGTTTGTTCTGAATGTGACATGATACTATTAGAAAGCAAAGCTCTTTGCACATTTGTGCCGTCAATAAAGGCTGCTTTTTTTTGGGAATTTGGGAATGAAATTGGCTGGGAATGCACATCATAGTGAATCAACAGTTTTATGCTGGAGAAGTGAAGGGTAAGATGCATTGGAAGAAAGAACAGAAAGGAGTTGAAGAGGGGAGGAAAGAAGGTAATCTTTCTGATTTTTGTCAGTGGAGAAGAGAATAGTACATGGAATCAAAAGAGCTGTTAATTAGCTGTGCACCTGTTTAGCACTTGCCTAATTTTTGTCATCTACGCACTCGTGACCTTCGTTAACTCGGCAATAATTCTGGATTCAATCATTCACATCAAATGTGATCAACTCTCAGAAATATGAAGGGAAAACAAAAGTGTGAAAAGTTATTGTGGGTTCCTAGCCAGTTGTTATGGGTTCTTGATTTCCCTCTGATTTCTGTAATGGCCTGGTTGAATGTGTTATCAAAATAATGAAAGGTACTTTTGTAAGTTGCTCAGAGGAAGCCTTTATAAGGTTTCTGCTGATGCAGAGAAAGGTGTCTAATCAAGTATAAAGACCAAAGTCCTCCAAGGCATGTGGAATCTAGCTCTCTTTTTAGGTGCTGTTAACGGTGTAAATGTTCTCCTCACGTTCTCTGGGTATGGATAGCCGGCGTTACCAAAGATTGCTTTTTGACACGACATCAGCAAACCACAGTTCAGAGGTTCTTTTGGAAGAAGAACGTGTATGCACGTTGTTCAATAGTTCTTTGATGCCAGCTTTCCTTTGTTTTAGCTGCAATATTTCATTACATTGAAGGAATTGAGAAGTCAAAGAGAGCACCATCAAAAAAATTAAGCTTGGGATGTTTGAGGGAGGATAAGTGATATTGTTGCTACTGGACAGATTTGACAGCAAGAGTCCCTTGCAATGAGGTTAATAACCTGTTGATCTGCTTTTTGATGGTATCACCTGACAGATGACCATTGCCTGGGAGAATTCTCTGAGGCTTCAGTGGAGGCTCAGTTTCTTTAGTGTCTTCCTAAATCAAACAGCACAATTGTTTGTTTGGCACTTTGTTATTCAAGTACTTTAATATTTAATCAGCATTTTGCAGTGTGACTCCGTATATTTGGTCTTCTCTTTCCAGTAAAATTTGAGGACAAGCTGAGGGAAATCAAATCACTCCTATAAAAATGTTTGAACTCACTTTCTCTTTCTGTGAAATTCAGTTGTTAGGTCATATAAGCAGATTCACAAAGACAAGGGAGTCAGACATAACAGTAACAATTGTTTTAAAATACACCCTTTAAGGCAACAACATGTCCTACAGTACTTCACAGAAGTATTATCAAAGGAAATTTCGACAAGACCATGGAAAATGATCATCTGGTGTTCATTGTTTTGCTGTGTGCACGATGTGCAAAAATTGGCTGCTGTGTTTCTGACAACTGTCACTACACTTCATTTATTTATTAGTGTCACAAGTAGGCTTACATTAACACGGCAATGAATTTACTGTGAAAATCCCCAAGAGGCCACACTCCGGCTCCTGTTCATGTATATGGAAGGAGGATTTAGCATAGCTAATGCACCTAACCAGTCTGTCTTTTGGAGGAAACTGGATCACCCAGAGAAAACCCACGCAGACACAGAGAGAACATGCAGATTTCTCACAGACAGTGACCTAAGCCAGGAATTGAACAGAGGTCCCTGGTGTTGTGAGGCAGCAGTGCTAACTACTGTGACACTGTGCCACACATCAGGATAACTTCACTGGCTTTTGGTTGTTAGAGGCACCTTAGAATTGAATATCTCTTTTTTTTCCATTCATGCTGTGTTTGATCATATGTACATGGTGAGTCCATTGCTTCCCTGTTTACTGGCAGGGAATAATTCACCATGTCTGCCTTCTAACTTGACGTAGCAAGGCAATTCGGCTGAGGAGGCAAAAGTAGTCTGACTGGGGTGGATAGAATATTGAAGGAGCTATGAAGGAGTAGAAAGGGAATTATTTGCTTGAGGAGGGAACTCCAGCAGAAGGGCCCCAATCTGAACATTAGAGACAGAGCAGAAAAGGATTGCACTCCCTCAACAGACCTCAGATGTCAAATCAAATAAGATGTTGAAAAGGGAAATAGGTAGCCAAGTGATAGGTATGAATGCCAAAGTACTGAAACTTTTCAGTGGTCATTCTTTTGGTCTGGCACTTGCAATATTATTTTGAGACATTTCAAAAACATTCACAGTGATTAAATAAACTATTCAACTGATCCACGCCATTGCTTCAACTCCACACGAGCCTTCATAGAATCCCTACAGTGCAGAAGGAAGTCATTCGGTCCATCAAGTTAGCACCAATCACAATCCTATCCAGGCTCTATCTTCACAGTCACATGCATTAGCTAGCCACCCCCCGGCACAAAGGGGCAATTTAGCATGGCCAGTCAGCTAACCTGCACTGTGGGAGGAAACCCATGCAGACACAGGGAGAATGTGCAAACTCCACACAGACAGTGACCCAAGTCGGGAATCAAACCTGAGTCCCTGACACTGTGAGGCAGCAGTGCTAACCATTGTGCTACTGTGCCACCCAGGAGTCTTTTCCTTTCTGAGTTCATCTAACCCCATCAACCTATTCCTTTCGACCATACAGGCTGAATTTTACAAGGGGATTGTGAGAGAGGTGGGAGGGTGGGGGGTTGGTGGGGAGGTGGTAGGGTGAAGGAGCTGCTGTTATTTGTCCTCTTTTACAAAAACAGTTTCAAAGCTACCAATTTTAAAGAAAGCCACCTCACAGCCGCTGGCAGCTACATGGGGAGAGGCTGGGCCTTCTGCCTCTCAGTGGGAGAAAGCTCCATCATTGATAGCTTCCAGCCAATATGATCAGCTGGTAGCTCCAGCAGTCCCGACAATACTAGAACAACCAAGACTGCAAAAAGATCCCAGAAAGAAGAACAATGGGAACTGGACTAGGATAAATCCTGGGCTGGAATTTTCTAACCAGTCTCTAATTTTAACCAACTCTTCTGAAAAAGCAACAAAAGGGAAGGGAGCAAGGCTGATCTAAATACTTTTAGGTTAATTTCAATATTATGAGTGAGCCCATGATGCAAGCTGAGGTGGGCAAGACACTCATTTCCACTTTAAGCTATCAAAGTCATTCAAGAAACCAGGCCTGCCAAGACCTCGTTTATTTACACCGCACGCCAATCAGTTCCTTATCATTTCATTCAACACTGTGGTACTGTAGCCAAGAGAGAGAACAGTGATCACAAATTAGAGACAGAAGAACCTTTTCTCTTTGTCTCTTCTTCGGACACAGGTGAGGTCCCAGAGGATGCAAATCTTTGTCTCTTCTTTAGACACAGGTGAGGTCCCAGAGGACTGGAGAATAGCTAATATTGTACCGTTGTTTAAAAAAGATAGTAGGGATAACCCTGGGAATTATAGGCCGGTGAGTTTGACGTCAGTGGTAGGGAAGCTGTTGGAGGGGATTCTTAGAGATAGGATGTATAGGCACTTAGAGCGTTGAGATCTGATTAAGGATATGCAGCATGGATTTGTTAAGGGGAGGTTGTGCCTTACAAATCTGGTAGAATTTTTTGAGGAGGTGACGAAAACGATGGACGAAGGGCAAGCCGTTGATGTCATCTATATGGATTCTAGTAAGGCGTTTGACAAAATCCCTCACAGGAGGTTAGTTGAGAAGGTCAAGGCTCATGGGATACAAGGACAGGTAGTTAACAAAGAACAAACAAAGAGCAACACAGCACGGAAAACAGGCCCTTCGGCCCAACGAGCCCACGCCGCCGTCCTAACGTCTTAATGACATATCCTTGACTTTAGGCTATGCCTATTGTTGAAGATTCCCATATAGGGACCATTTCTAATGGTGGAAAAAGCTTACCACCATTTACTCTATCTATACCCCTCATAATCTTATATACCTCTAAAAGATCCCCTCTCAACTAGATGGATAAGTAACTGGCTTAGTAATAGGAGACAGAGAGTAATAGTGGGTGTTTTTCTAGCTGGAGGTCGGTGACTAGTGGTGTGCCGCAAGGCTAGGTACTGGGACCTCTTCTATTTGTAATATATATAAATGACTTGGAAGAGGGAGTAAGTGGAGTGATCAGCAAGTTTGCAGACGATACAAAGATTGCTGGACTTGCAGATAGTGACGAGCATTGTCAGGCCATGCAGCAGGACTTAGATAGGCTGGTAGCTTGGGCAGACAGATGGCAGATGGAATTCAATCCTGATAAATCTGAGGTGATGCATTTCGGGAGAAAGAATGTAGGAGGGAGGTATATGATAAAGGGTAGACCTATTAAGAGTATAGAAATGCAGAGGGACCTGGGGGTGCAGGTGAACAAGTCTCTGAAGTGGCAGAGCAAGTGGAGAAGGTTGTGAAGAAAGCATATGGTATGCTAGCCTTTATAGGTATAGAGTACAAGAGTTGGCCTTTAATGTTGCAGTTGTATAAAACGTTGGTTAGACCTCATTTGGAATACTGCATCCAGTTCTGGTCGCCTTACTACCGGAAGGACGTGGAGACTCTGCAGAGAGTGCAGAGGAGATTTACCAGGATGCTGCTTGGTATGGAAGGTCTGAGTTAAGAGGAGAAGTTAGGCAAATTGGGACTGTTTTCCTTAGAAAGACGTAGACTTAGAGGTGATCTAATAGAGGTGTACAAGATTATGAGGGGGTATAGATAGAGTAAACAGGGTTAAGCTTTTTCCTAGGATGGACTCGAATAGCACGAGAGGTCACGGGCTTAGGGTGAGTGGGGTAAGGTATAATTTGGATGTTAGAGGGGGTTTTTTCACACAGAGGGTGTTGGGGTACGTAGCGCGCTGCCAAGTAAAGTGGTGGAGGCAGGTACTCTGGAGTTATTTAATACTTGAATGGGCACATGAACAGAATGGGAATGGAGGGGTATAGAAACCTGATTTAAAATAGAGATCATGAGCCTTGGGAGTCCCTGGGAAGTGTATAAATAGATGAAGATATTGATGTACTTGTTTTTATCCTACAGGTGCTTTGGTCCACCTTATTGTCTGACAAGGGACATACACGCGATGGGGCATGAGAGGGCTGCTCTTGGATTTTTTTTTCGAGTATCCTAGTGCTTCATGTTGTTAGTGTACGCTTGACCTGGACCATTTGATGGGCAACATGACAGCTCAGTGACTATCGCTGTGCTGTGCAGATACACGGACTTGGGCCTGTGTCTGTGGGAGTTTGCGCATTCTCCCTGTGCTTGTGTGGGTTTTCTTCGGGTGCTCCAGTTTCCACCCACATCCCAAAGATGTGCTCTTAGGCTAATTGGCAAAACAAATTCTCCCTAAATTGTCTCAAATTTGATTTTTAATCCATAGATCTATAAACATATAAACATAGACAGTGATCACGGAACATCGGGGTGGTGGCACGGGCTCGTTGGGCCAAAGGGCCTGTTTCCCGTGCTGTTTTGTTCTTTGTTCTTTAACCTTTACTTTGTAAAAATACATTCCCTTCACCCATATCGTGTGTGTGTGTGTGTGTGTGTGTGTGTGTGTGTGTGTGTGTGAGAGAGAGAGAGAGAAGGGTCAAGTGGGTAACATTGCATTGGGGTTGGGAATAAATAAATTTCTTGTTGCTTGCTGCTGATTTTTAAAAGTTCAAATGCACATTCAGAGGGGTAAGCAAATATGCACGTCCTTCCATACACACCTTACTGGTCATGTGCTGTGTGCAACAGCTTTTACCCAAATTCTTGCAGTAAATCTTCTGGTAATCTTTTTGGTTGTATCACAACTTGGTATGGCTCCTGCTCTATCCAAAACTACAAGGAACTACAAAAGGTCATCAATGTAACCCAATCCATCACGCAAACCAGCCTTCCATCCATTGACTCCATCTACACTTCCTGCTGCCTTGGTAAAGCAGCCAGCATCATTAAGGACCCCATGCACCCCTGACATTCTTCCTTCCACCTTCTTCCTTACTGAAAAACATACAAAAGTCTGAGGTCACATACTAACTGACTCAAGAACAGCTTCTTCTCTGTTGCTGTCAGACTTATCAATGGATTGATCTTGCATTGTGCTGATTTTTCTCTATACCCCAGCTATGACTGTGACACTACATTCTGCACTCTCTCATTTCCTTCTCTATGAATGGTATGCTTTGCTGTGTAGCACAAAGAAAGAATACTTTTCAGTGTATGCTAATGCATTTGACAATAATAAATCAAATCAAAAAGTGCATTTCAGGATGGCATAGCTATCCAGGCCTTAAAACTTCTTCAGTGTATGCTAATTCATAATTCTTAACTTCTGATCATACTCAAAGTGTGACCAATACAACAAGACATTTGAAAGTCAATTATTTCAAAAGGCTTTGTGAGGAAATAATGATGCTACGGGAGCTACAGGTCACAGCAGCATGAGGATGGAATTTTATAAATCCTGCTGTTTTTTTTAATCTTTCAAATACAGATGGAGCAAGATCAAACTAATAAGTCAAGCCTTCATGGAATGATTAAAGTTCTTCTTTGTTCATTGAAGTCCTTTGACTGTCAGAAAGCTTGGCTGAAGAATATTAATGTACTCTTGGAGCACAGGAGGTGAGAACTACAGTGGGAAAGTGTTGTATGACCTGCTTGATCAAATAACTCAGCTGATCTGACCATTGCAGCTTACCACTTTCTTCTTTAATCACCCAAATATCCAGAGCAGCAGATGCTGGAGGTACAACTGACATTAAAAGAAAGATCTGTCATACTGATCGAAAGAGTCATCAATTGGAGATTGCAATATACTGAAAAAAAAAACTTACATTCTGCACATTTCCTTATCACCCCTCTGTGCGAAATGCTGTATAAATTAATTTGATTTTGCCGTTGTTAGAGTCATAGAGGTTTACAGCATGAAAACAGACCCTTGGGCTCAACTTGCTCATGCCACCCCTTTTTTTCGACTCTTCCTAATTGCCCGCATTTGGCCCATATTCCTCTAGATCCACAGCAGCAAAACACTTTTGTGTTTTATGCATGAACTTCCTTCATGCATAACAAGATACCACAAACTGTTACATAAATAACCAGTGAATGTGCTTTTTGTGTACCTGAATAAGCAAGAAATCTTTGCCAAGCATTTCAGAGAATGTCCACTTCTTTTTTAACTAGATCTTTAAGCAAATGCAGAATGGGCTTCACTTTAAATGAAGGATAGTACATCTGACAATGCAACAATATAGGTAGAACATAGAACATAGAACATTACAGTGCAGAACAGGCCCTTCGGCCCTCGATGTTGCGCCGACCAATTAAGAAAAAGCAATGACCCTCTAACCTAAACCATTCCCTTCTCATCCATAAACCTTTCCACTGACCTCTTAAACGCATCCAAACTTGGCGCATCTACAACTGCAGCAGGCAGGGCATTCCATACCCTTACCACCCTCTGGGTAAAGAACCTACCTCTGACATCCGTCCTATAACTACCACCCCTTAATTTAAAGCTATGTCCCCTCGTGCTAGCTTTCTCCATCCTAGGAAAAAGGCTATCACTGTCCACCCTATCTAAACCTCTAATCATCTTATATGTTTCAATTAGGTCCCCTCTTAGCCGCCTCCTTTCTAACGAAAACAACCTCAAATCCCTCAGCCTCTCTTCATAAGACCTGCCCTCCATACCAGGCAACATCCTGGTAAACCTCCTCTGTACCCTCTCCAATGCCTCCACATCTTTCTTATAATGTGGGGACCAGAACTGCACACAATACTTCAAGTGCGGCCGCACTAGAGTTTTGTACAGTTGCAACATGACGTTGCGGATCCGAAATTCAATCCCCCTACCAATAAAAGCTAAGACTCCGTATGCCTTCTTAACAACCTTATCGACTTGATTGCCAACTTTCAGGGATCTATGCACATATACACCAAGATCCCTCTGTTCATCAACACTATTAAGAGTCCTACCATTAGCCCTATACTCTACACATTTGTTATTCCTGCCAAAGTGAATTACCTCACACTTTTCCGCATTAAACTCCATTTGCCACCTCTCGGCCCAGCTCTGCAACTTGTCCAAGTCTCTCTGCAAACTATAACACCCCTCTTCACTATCTACCACTCCTCCGACTTTGGTGTCATCCGCAAATTTACTAATCCATCCTTCAATACCCTCATCCAGATCATTTATAAAAATTACAAACAGCAGGGGCCCCAAAACAGATCCCTGAGGTACACCACTTGTAACCGAACTCCACGATGAATATCTTCCATCAACCACCACCCTCTGTCTTCTATCTGCTAGCCAATTCCTAATCCAATTAGCTAAATCACCCTCAATCCCACACATCTGCATTTTCTGCAGAAGCCTTCCATGGGGCACCTTATCGAACGCCTTACTAAAGTCCATATATACCACGTCAACCGCCTTACCCCCATCCACCTCTTTGGTCACTTTTTCAAAAAACTCAATAAGGTTAGTAAGGCATGACCTACCCTTCACAAAACCATGCTGACTATCCCCAATCAATTCATTTCTCTCTAAATAACTATAAATTCTATCCCTAATAATTCTTTCCAATACTTTGCCCACAACAGAAGTAAGACTCACCGGTCTATAATTCCCAAGAAAGTCTCTATTCCCCTTCTTGAACAATGGGACAACATTCGCTATCCTCCAGTCTTCCGGCACTATACCTGTAACCAACGACGACCTGAAGATCAGAGCCAGAGGCTCTGCAATCGCCTCTCTTGCCTCCCAGAGAATCCTAGGGTAAATCCCGTCCGGCCCAGGGGACTTATCTAACTTCAAACCCTCAAGAATATCTAGCACCTCCTCCTTATCTACTTCAATACTTTCCAGTTTACAACCCTGTATCCCAGTGTTCTCCACAACTACATTTATGTCTCCCTGCGTGAATACCGAAGAGAAATATTTGTTCAGTGCCTCTCCAATCTCTTCAGGCTCCACACATAACTTCCCACTACTGTCTCTGACTGGCCCTAATCTTGCCCTAACCAATCTTCTATTCTTAACATATCTAAAGAAAGCTTTAGGATTCTCCTTGATCCTATCAGCCAAAGTAGAGGTACTTCAAATTAGGAAACCTAGTTGGCATGCACAAGTTGGACCAAAGGGCCTGTTTCTGTGCTGTATATCTCTATGACTCCAAGACTCTAATATCTCAGCAGAACACTGGAGCATCCTACATTGTATGCTTAAATCTTGACACAGAGATAAGAATGCTGCAGAAGAATCAGGTCAACATTCTGGCCCGGACTTTCACCATGATGGAGAGCTCTCTTCATTTTGGCACAAGTCCCAGTAACGGCTGTTAACTCAAAACCCCACCCCCGAACATGCCATGCTTCACTTTCAGGAGGATGTGAATGGCGTCACATTGGCTCTTGCACATGCATAGATTGCTATTGAAATTCCCAGATACCTCCACTGAAATGGGAATTTGGTCAGCCAGGAATGTGGACCAGGCAGGTTCGACTAGACAGGAGGAGGTCTGAGCTCCCAAAGGTACCCCCGAAGAGAGGTAAGGTATTCCTTTAGATCTGATCCTGAAATTACCTTTGGAAGAGGTAAGCTAAGGGAGGGGTTACCATCTGAGATTGTTGAAGGTAAAAAGATTGGTGTGTAAAATGTTCATGAGTCCATTGGAACTGAGAAGTTGTCAAAGTACTGACAAGCTGTCAAAGATCTGTCAAGTTGTCATAGAACTGTCATATCAGTAAAGGAATTGTGAAAAGATTGTAGATGATTTGGCATTGAGAGGGTTGGAGCAAAGGATGGTAGGGCATGGGTTGATTCAGCTTCTAATCTAACCACCTTCAGAACAAAAATTCAACCTGTGTGGATGACGTTGGATTAAATGATAAGTGATAAGTTTTAAAGATCCCAACTTGGGAATGAAAATCTGGGCCTCTATTCACTTTGCTTTTCAAATCAGCTTGTAAGTATATAATGCAATGACTTTATTCCCATCTTTGAAATGTCATAATGCCATGGAAACATCACAGTATAGTTGATTTCACGCTGAATGTTTTTTTGGATCCTTTTATCTCAGTTCTCCAAGTATCAAAACAGATTTCTTCACTCAGATTTTGTGATGATGAATGAAAAACAGCAGATAAGTTGATAACTTTGCAACAGGTATTTCAGAAATAAAAAAGTAGAAGAAGTATAAAGATCAGCTTGTGACTAACAGTAAGAATCCAATGCTGACTCGCAGGAAGTCTGGAGTGCAATCTTTAATCTGGCATAAAAATAATTCCTTTCTGTTGAGATTCTGTAATATTAGGGGCTGTAGATTTTACAAAAAGAAAAACATGTGGGGTTTGCACATTTAGATGCAAATGAACAACTGCAGATTATTAAAAGAATACAAACTGAAACGGAAACTGCTAAGGGGGGACCTTATAGAGACTTACACGATAATGAAGGGGCTAGATAGGATAGAGGTAGAGAGATTCTTTCCGCTTAGAAAGGAAAATAGAACTAGAGGACACGGCCTCAAAGTAAGGGAGGGGGGGCAGTTTAGAATGGAGTTGAGGAGGAACTTCTTCACTCAAAGGGTGGTGAATCTCTGGAATTCTCTGGAAGTGGTCGAGGCTACCTCACTGAATACATTTAGGTAGATTTCTGATAGACAAGGGAATTGAGGGTTATGGGGAGAAGGCAGGAGAGTGGAACTGATCCACTTCAGATCAGACATGATCTTATTGAATGACGGGGCAGGCTCAAAGGGTTAGATGGCCTACTCCTTCTCCTATTTCTTATGTTCTTATGAAACAGCAATAAGTGCAACACATCGAATGACATTGCCAATAAATCATGTGATCAGCTCTTGAAGCAATCATGCGATTACTTCGATATGTGGGCTGGAATCCTCCAGCCGTTTGCACTGGTGGGGTACCCCTATCTGCAGGTTTCCCGCTGATGTGGGGTGATGTCAATGTGAATTCCCATTGATAGCAGAGGGACCAGAGAATCCTGCCTTTAGGAACAACAAGCCATCTCTCACCAGCAGGAAACACGGGTTGGGAGGCTGGATAACCTCAGCCATAATATCTGGCTCCCTTTACTTCTGTGGTCAGGCTATGATGTCATACATTAAATCAACAATACTTGAGAAATAGTACTAAGCATCATCAATCATTATAGACAATCAATAAGAAAGTTGATCAGAAGGATGTCCATTCTTCTTTCATTGTATACAATGGGATTTGGCTGTCCTTGACCTAAAGATTTGGAACTTCACTAGACACTTCTTCTCTTGGAGCTAAGTCTTCATCTTTCTATATGGTAGCAAAGACACAATCATCAGGCAACTCAGATTCAACTGATTCTTGACCATGATAATTCATCAGCATGGCATCATCAAACTAGTTTATTTTTGGTTGAAGTGTCTAAGAAATTGGATCTGTTTTTGCTAAAATTATGGTTAGTACCCATTTCTCACTCATGGCATAATTATGCACTAACATTCTGTCTCCTGGTTGAAATGAGTGTTGTTTTGCCCTCATTTCTCATCTAGAAACTTGAGACTGTTGTTGCTGCTTTGTATCTTGGACATTTCTGGAGCTAAGAATAAATTAAAAGTAGTTCTCAACTTTCTCTTTAAGCGTAGTAATGCAGGTGAAATTTGGATAGTTACATTAGTAGTGTTTCTACAGGATGTCAAAATATATTCATACAACGTTTTAACAAATATTCTTCTCTTGACCCTTTTAAAGGATGATTCAAAGATTGTACAAATCTTTCAGCTAATCCATTGGCTGAAGGATGACAAAGAAGAAGGGACCAAGAACAATACATCACAGGAACAGGCCCTTCAGCCCACCAAACCTCTGCCAATACGCGGTTTCTATTCCATTCATGTGGTTATCAAAATACACTTTAAATATTGCTAAATTACCTATTCCCAACACCCCCAGGCACCTGCCACACTCTGAGTAAAAACCTCTCCCCTCAACATTTCCCCTAAACTTACCACTTCTCATCTTAAACCTCCATACTGGGGAAAAGCCTGTTAATATCCACCCTGTCTATGCCTTTCATAATTTTGTGCACTTCTATCAGGTCGCCCCACCGCCTTTGTCCTTCCAGTGACTCAATCCAAGTTTACCCAACCTCTCCTCATACCTAAAACCCTCCAACGCTGGCAACATCCTGGAAATTTTCTTTGCACCATCTCCAAAAATCCATGTTCTTCTGGCAGTATGGTGACCAAAACTGTACACAATCCTCCAAAGGTGGCCCAGCTAAAGAACAGTTGCAACATAAAGTGCCAACTTTTATGCTCTATGCCTCTGACGATGAAGGCAAGCATGCTGTCTGCCTTCTTGACCATCTTATCCACCTGTGTCGCCATTTTCAGGGAACCATGAACTTGTACACCCAGATTCTTCTGCATGTCAATGCTCATAAGGGTTCTGCCATTTACTTTATAATTTGCACCTGCATTTCATCTTTCAAATTGCATCACCTCTCATTTGTCTGAACTAAACTCCATCAGCATTTCTCTGCCCAACTCTGCAATCTATCTGGATCCTGCTGTATCCTTTGACAATTTCTGTGACTATCTGCAACTCTGCCAATTTTTGTGAAGCAAGGTGTGGATTTTATCTGCTGAGTACCATTGAATTTGAAATAATGGTCAACCCCTTGTGAAATGAACTGTGAACCATTATTGCTGACAATCTATTCTGATTTACCAAATTTTGCAAAGGTTTCATCAAGTTTTTCATTAATTTGTTCAGATGTAGTAGATCTCATGATAATACTGTTGCGAAGTTAAGTTTGTGAAGTTAGAATTTTATGTTGGCAAGATGTGAAAAATGTAAAAACACAGCATGGTTTCTTTAAAAGCTGGTGCTTTGTTTCAGTGCTTGGCGGTTTAATATGCAAAGCACATCCAGAGTCCAAGCTGAAACATCTGCAGCAAAAAAACAGGCAGTAGTCTTGACAAGACAACCTGTTCTTTTTTTTAAGAATTTTGCTCAATCAATTTAAAGTAAGCACTCGGCTACCAAGAACCTATAAGATTTGAATTTGATGGTGTTGAATTCATCAGACCAATCCTATTGTAGGAAAATTGATAGGTCATTATTGACATAAAAGAGAGTGTGGGGGAAAACACAAGGGAGCAATGGATGAACTGCTTGTCAAGCCTCAAGGTAGAAAGAGCAACTCTCAACTCTGCCAGCTTCAGATATCTCATAAGAGAATGCATCATCCAACTAGCGAAAGGTACCAAATCAGCAAGAACTTACAGATAAAGGAATCAACAGAAGAACTCCAAAAGTTTCTGAAAGCCACAAAACCTGGTTGTATATTTTGAGAGTAACTGAATTCTATCTTTTTTTTTGGTTAATGAATGAGTATTGCATTTATCTGAACAGCGTTCCATTAGAATCTTATTTTATTCAGTATATTACTTGTCTAGTTAATGTCCCCTGTTAGTTCAATAAAAAAATTAAGTGTTCATTTTAACATGAATGTCAGATATGTCTTCCAGTTAACATTACTAAAGAACAGTTCATACCTTCCCACACACTTTTCACAGATTACAAAGCGAAGTATTCCTATTAAGGTGACTCGGCATTACTTCTCGAAAGGAGATCAACCTCCACATCGTAACAATACCCGTTGTGTGTGCATCGATTATGACTAAGAATGTGTAACTCTCAAACAGACCAGTAAAATCTACACAATCATTGCCATGGCATTTTAGGCCACTCTCAAGGTTGGAAAGAAGACAATGATGGTGTATTTCTTGTTCCTGCACAGGATTGATACCCTCTCACTTTCTCTTCATCATAAGCATCCAGACATGGCCAACAAAACTAGCTGCATGCTAATTCTTTCATCTAGATTATGCCAAGATGTCTTTCATGTAGCTGTTCAAGAACTCTGCCATGCAGACTGAGAAGAATGACTGCTTGGATTTGTGAGAGCAAGCCGACTTGAATCATATCTGGTTCCCCCATGATACGTTGCCAACAGAATCCTCCACAGGTGCATTGCTGAGTACAGCCCAATCTCAAGGAGCAGAGATGGGGAAATGATGGATAGGGTGGAGGGGAAGGATCGCATGGGAGGAGTTGCCATGGGTTCCATGGTGGTGTTTGAGAAGTGGATGAAAGGAATTCCATGGTGGGGGAAGGAGGTGGAGAAAAGGAAGAGAGGTGATTCTGTGTGGGGAGGTTCCATGTCCAACGGGGAAACAGGAGTAGAGGAGGCCCAAGCCTTTGGCCAGGAGGTGATGAGGATTGGACGAGTAAGAGAGCCTTGGTGTACGAAAAGAGTTGATTTGCTGGTTAAGAAGAAAAAGGAGGCTTATGTCAGGATGAGGCTTGAAGGCTCAGGTAGTGCAATGGATAGCTATAGATTAGCTAGGAAGGAGGTTAAAAAGTGAATTGAGGAGAGCTAAGAGGGGACACGAGAAGATGTTGGCTGATAGGATTAAGGAGAATCCTAAAGCTTTCTTTCGATATGTTAAGAATAGCAGATTGGTTAGGGCAAGATTAGGGCCAGTCATAGACAGCAGTGGGAAGTTGTGCGTGGAGCCTGAAGAAATTGGTGAGGCACTGAATAAATATTTCTCTTCGGTATTCACGCAGAGTGCTGGAAATGTAGCTGTGGAGAGCACTGAGGTACAGGGTTGCAAATTGGGGAGTATTGTAGTAGATCGGGAGGATGTGTTAGAAATTCTCGAGGGTTTGAAGTTGGATAAGTCCCCTGGGCCGGACGGGATTTACCCTAGGATTCTCTGGGAGGCAAGAGAGGAGATTGCAGAGCCTCTGGCTCTGATCTTCAGGTCCTCGTTGGTTACGGGTGTGGTTCCGGAGGACTGGAGGATGGCGAATGTGGTCCCCTTGTTTAAGAAGGGGAAGAGAGACCTTCCTGGGAATTATAGGCCAGTGAGTCTTACTTCTGTGGTGGGCAAGGTATTGGAGAGAATTATTAGGGATAGGATTATAGTTATTTAGAGAGAAATGAATTGATTGGGGATAGTCAGCATGGTTTTGTGAAGGGTAGGTCATGCCTTACTAACCTTATTGAGTTTTTTGAGAAGGTGACCAGAGAGGTGGATGGGGGTAAGGCGGTTGATGTAGTATATATGGACTTTAGTAAGGCTTTTGATAAGGTGGGCCATGGAAGACTTCTACAGAAAATGCAGATGTGTGGAATAGAGGGTGATTTAGCTAATTGGATTAGGAATTGGCTGGCAGATAGAAGACAGAGGGTGGTGGTTGATGGGCGATATTCATCGTGGAGTTCGGTGACGAGTGGTGTGCCTCAGGGGTCTGTTTTGGGGCCCCTGCTGTTTGTATTTTTTATAAATGATCTGGATGAGGGTATTGAGGGATGGATCAGTAAATTTGCAGATGATACTAAAGTTGGTGGTGTGGTAGATAGTGCAGAGGGGTGTTTTAGTTTACAGAGTGACTTGGACAAGTTGCAGAGCTGGGCCGAGAGGTGGCAAATGTAGTTTAATGTGGAAAAGTGTGAGGTAATGCACTTTGGCAGGAACAATAAATGTGTAGAGTATAGGGCTAATGGTAGGGCTCTTAATAGTGTTGAGGAACAGAGGGATCTTGGTGTATGTGTCAATAGCTCCCTGAAAGTAGGCAGTCAAGTGGATAAAGTTGTTAAGAAGGCATATGGAGTCTTAGCTTTTATTGGTAGGGGGATTGAATTGAGGAGCCGCAGCATCATGTTGCAACTGTACAAAACTCTAGTGCGGCCACACTTGGAGTATTGTGTGCAGTTCTGTTCGCCACATTATAAGAAAGATGTGGAGGCATTGGAGAGGGTACAGAGGAGGTTTACTAGGATGTTGGCTGGTATGGAGGGCAGGTCCTATGAAGAGAGGTTGAAGGATTTGAGGTTGTTTTCGTTAGAAAGGAAGCGGCTAAGGGGGGATCTTATTGAAGCATATAAGATGATTAGAGGTTTAGATAGGGTGGACAGTGATAGCCTTTTTCCTAGGATGGAGAAAGCTAGCACGAGGGGACACAGCTTTAAATTAAGGGGTGAAAGTTATAGGACGGATATCAGAGGTAGGTTCTTTACCCAAAAGGTGGTTCGGGAGTGGAATGCCCTGCCTGCAGCAGTTGTAGATGCGCCAAGTTTGGTGGCTTTTAAGAGGTTAGTTGATAAGTATATGGATGAGAAGGGAATGGTTTAGTTAGGAGGGGCATTGCTTTTTATTTTGGTCGGCACAACATCGAAGGCCGAAGGGCCTGTTCTGTGCTGTATTGTTCTATGTTCTATGTTCTATGGTCCGTGGGATGATTGCTTTTTGCTATATTTGTTTATATTGCTCTTTGCTCTTCGGAGCAAGCTGAGAGGAGGATTGATTTGTGGCTGGAGTGTGAAGGTAAGCAACAGACTTTTATTGAGTTTTTTGCGGGTTTTTCTTTTTACAAGTGACTTTAACTGAAAAGCGGAAATGGGATGTGGGGTGACCTGGGAAGGTTTTTTTTTAGCCCGCGAGGTTTTAGAAGGCAGACCGCACTAACCAGCGGGCAGTGCCAGTAGCAGGCAGCGGATTGGGCAGAGAGCAGAGTGAGAGCTGAAGGGCTTTGGCTAAGGCAGAAACAGGTGAGGCACAGTATGTTTAATTCTTAATTACTTTTTCTGTGCTCTTTGAAGAAAAGTGGAATTATGAGTGTGAGGCCAGTTTGTTGTTCTAAGTGTCGGATGTGGGAGGTCCTGGAGACTCCTGGCCTCCCAGACATCCATATCTGTGCCGACTGCATCAAGCTGCAGTTCCTAAGGGACCTGGTCAGGGAAAATGAAGAGGTGATAGATAGAGGTTACTGGCAGGTGGTCCCACCAGGGCCAGGGGAGGCAGGCAAGTGGGTCATGGTCAAGAAGGGGAAAGCTCAGGTGCTAGAGAGCACTCCGGTGGATGTGCCCCTTCACAATGTTTGAGTACTGTTGGGGGGGGGGATAGCCCACCTGGTGGAAGCAACATTGCTGTGTCTCCGACACAGAGTCTGGCCCTGTGGCTCAGAAGAGTAAGGAAAGGAGGAGGAAGGCAGTATTCATTGGGGATTCTACAGGGAGGGGTTCAGACACGTGATTTTGCAGAGGCAGATGGGAAACTAGGATGGTAGTTTGCTTCCCTGGTGCTGGGATCTAGGATGTTTCGAATTGTGTCCTAGAAATCCTGAAGTGGAAGGGAGAGAAGCCAGAGGTTGTGATACATATTGGTATCACTAACATAGGTAGGAAGACAGAAAGGGTCATGGAAAGAGAATATAGGGAGTTAGGTAGACAGTTGAGAAGGAGGAATGCAAAGGTAGTAATCTCGGGACTGCTGCCTGTGCTGCGAGTGTCAAAAAATAAAGTTTATTTATTTGTCACAAGTAGGCTTACATTAACACTGCAAAGAAGTTATTGTGAAATTCCCCAAGTTGCCACACTCTGATGCTTGTTTGGGTATGCTGAGGGAAAATTGATCATGGCCAATCTACCTAATCTGCACAATTTTGGACTGTGGAAGGAAATTGGAGCACTTGGATGAAACCCACACAGACATAGATGGGGCGGGGGCGGGGTTGGGGGAGGCGCGGAAAGGTGGGGAGTCTGTAAACTCCACACAAAAAGTGACCTAAGCCAGGAATCAAACCTGGGTAGTTGATGCTGTGTAGTAGCAATGCCACCACAATATGATAGGTAAAGCCAGCAGTACAGCCAGCAGGCTACTTTCCCTCTGCTTTTCCCACCAAAGTTGACACTTTGCCAGAAAATGGCAAAATTTCGTTCATTGCCTCCTTCGCATCTAGCACTTTTGAAATGACTTAATTGGTTAGAAACTACTCTGGCACATCCTCAGGTCACGAAAGACGCCTTACAAAGGCAAATCATGCATAGACATCCAAGCTGCCAAATGTTCTTTCCGGAGTGTATCCAAATGTTTAAATAAGCGCCAAAATTCAATTAAGTCTGCATATTTTCCTAAATAACAGCACCAATTCACCCTCACCCCTCTTTGTATCACGGAGATTCGATATTTCAGTTTCCATTCCAAGTGACAAGTATTTCTTAACATCACTGCAGTGATGAAATTGCTAATTATTATTCTGACACTAAAAAACTAACAGATATCCAAATCATCAGTTCAGCACGTGAAGAAAGTAAACGAGATTCAATCAGATCAGTGGCAGTCTCAGAGAGATCTTCCTTCCAAACAACCCAAACCCCCTGATTTGATGACAGCCTGTAAATCATTCATAAGTATCCATTGTTTATATATACAAATCATCTGAAGCCCTCCTGTTGATGCCAGCCTGTAACTTACATGTGACCATCTATTGATCCATATGCAAATCCATCCCAATACCTCTCTCTCTCTCCACTATTCTTTAAAGTAAAAGCTTATTTATTAATCACAAATAAAGCTGACATTAACACTGCAAGGAAGTTACTGCAAAATTCCCCTAGATGCCACAGTCCGGCACCTGTTTGGGTCAGTGCACCTAATCAGCACATCTTTCAGACTGTGGGAGGAAATGAGGGCATCTGGAGAAAAACCAACAGACAGGAGGAAAACAAGCAGACAGGGAGAAAACCTGCAAACTCTACACAGACAGTGACCTAAGTGGGAATCAAACCCAAGTCTCTGGCACTGTGAAGCAGCAGTGCTAGGCACTGTGCTACCATGTGGTGCCTTCTTGCCTGCAAGTGACAGAGTGGCTGCTGTGTTTGGATATGTTGCAAAAAAGCTGTTTTATTTTTTTAAAAATGCACCGTCGGTGAGTTGCAGAAGGCAGCAAGCTCAATGGCCACTCTGCAGCCTCTCTCCAGACAAAGAACGCTATTTTAAACTTGATGTTATTTATGCAGATGGGCAGTAGTTAGCCAACTTCAACCTTCCTCTTCATTGCTCATCAAGTGAAAGGGCTGATGCTATCTGGAAAGGTTGTGAAAGAAAAATATGGCTCTGTAATAGTTAGCTGCATAAAAGATCTCACGTATGTGACAAGATTTGTGACTCCAAATTGCATTGGAAATGTATCACAAAATCTTTAACAAATGGAGTTCCATTTACTGATTACTTTCTGTGTGTGGCGGCAATTCAATTTTTCTTGTTCCTTTTTGTGCGTCAGCACATTCTATTTGTTCTTCCGCAATGGAGAAAAGCACTAAATCAACCATTAACCACAGGGTACAACCCTGAGTAAATTGATGTTGCAGAATATACGGAGTTTTTGGATAATAATTTGACTGTGCTATATTGCTGGAACAGTGGTTCACACAGGCGCTGGGAAATCAACATGACTCAAATATATTAAGCTGCGAAGCCCTAATGGGCCACAGGTTAATGATTTTGCTCCCATAAGTGCAGTTTTCAGGAATAATGGATGAGTTGAATTGTACTGTTTTAGTAACAATAGTGCTTTTACTGTATTACAACATCTCAAAAATAGAAACTGTGCCACAAAGCAGAAACTGGATACCAAGCATTGTGTGTGAGGGGTCAGCAAATGCAAGGCCAAAGAGGTGGGTCCAAAGGAAATTGATTTGATTTAGTTTATTATTGTCACACGTATTGAGATACAGTGAAAAGTATTGCGAAACAGGCAAATAATTCATACACAGAGAAGGAAACGAGAGAGTGCAGAATGTAGTGTTATAGTCATAGCTAGGACATCAAGAAAGATCAGCTTAATTGTAATAAGTCTTCGAAAGCAGAAATCTGTTCACCCTCGATTTACAATTCCAATAGCAGTACACAGAGTCAGCAATCAACCTTCGGGAGTGCCAGAGGAACTGACACTCTCATTAAATACAAGGAAAAACTCCCTGATTGTCCCGTCAATTAACTCCTTAATCAGGGAACTCTTTTCCCGAACTCCTTAATCAGCAAGTTCATATTCCACTAGGCCAACCTTAATGGCCTGATTGAAATCTTTATATTAATATCAGTTAGGTCCATTCAAAAGTCTGATGGCAGCAAGGAAGAAGCTGTTCTTGAGTTGACTGGTATGTGACCTCAGACTTTTGTGCTTTTTTCCCGATGGAAGAAGGTGGAAGAGAGAATGTCCAGGGTGCGTGAAGTCCTTGGCTCTAAGGCAGCGGGAAGTGTCGACAGACTGAATGGACGGGAGGCTGGTTCACAACCCTTTGTAGACTCTTGCAGTCTCAGTCAGAGCAGGAGTTATACTGAGCTGTGATACATCTGGAAAGGATGCTTTCCATGGCTTTTGGAGTCTTGGAACAGAGAAGTGGGGCTTGATGAGATTAGGATCAAAGCTGAAGGTTGAGACTGGACAAGGTACAACAGATGGAGTTGGAGCTGCAAAGGTGGCTTGAGTCGAAAGGGAAGAATGAGGATATTATCATGTTGGGTTGGAGGAGAGTGGCAGGGACAAGCCAAGGACAGCATACAATGTAAAGATGATATGTATGATTTTGAATTTGATCTGCAGCAGAATGCAGAGGTAGCAAAGGTAAGTGTGAACATGAATTATAGAGGCTTGATACTCTGTGGCCAAGAGTTTTGAATCAGTTGGACATTAAATGAAGTAGAATTCAACAGACTTCTGTGGAGATCATTAGATGAGTTCAGCTTGGATTGATGCAGATTTGGTGAGAGGGAATGAGGAGAATGTAGTGGTGAGGGAGACGTGATGGTACAGAGACAGAAATAGGAGGTACAGCTGGTAACTGGGATGTCATTTCAAATTGAGTTCCATCTTCATTGAGAGAACAAATGCGAAGAGGAGTAAATCAGTAATGTGCACACATCTGCAGTAAGATATCCTCTGCTTCCTACTTGCCATAACAATTGTAAGCAAATGTCTAAAGCCAAGATAAGATATTTAACAATGGTCCTCATAAAATGCAATTAAGGCAAGGAAACAGGTCTCCATGAATATCACAGCTGGTATGCTTGAAACCACACTATGGCATAATTTTGCACCACAGTCTCACCATCTAGCCAGCTGGGCAAATTGACCACACCCACAGTGGTTACAATTTCCACACCAAGAGCAAAGCTCACACCATACATACTTTTTAAAATCCTGTTGAAATAATGTTTGAGTTCAGATATTTCAATTTAATTAAATTATAATCTTCAGATTTGGATGGCTGGCAATTTAATTTTGTGGCTGTAAGATCAATTACGAGAAGGTCAGTGTGATCACTGGCAACTCTCCAATATATCTGCTCCTCTGATTCTGACCTCCTGAGCATTCCTGATATTAATTCCTCCGCTATCGGGAGGCGTATCTTCACCTGACACTAAGCTCTGAAATTCCTTCCATAAACCTCTCCACTTCTCTTTCTTTCTGTAAGATGCTCTTTCGAAACAAAGTCTTCTATCTGCCCTCATATTTCGTTATGTGATTCGGTGTTGAATCATGCTTTATAATCCTCTCGTGTCATGACCTGTGATGTATTGTTACTTTAAAGATGTTTTATACATATATGTTGTGGTTGGATGTATTGTTGTTGGTTGCAAGTAATAGATTGAACCTGTGCTTTTGTCTTCCATATGTCTCAGCTTACACACATTCTCAGAAGCAAATCGATCCCCACAGACCACAAGACATTATATCTATTGGGCCGAACTGACAGCAAAAAACAGGTCATTTGACCCAACTAGATCACTGCTAGTGCTTCTGCTCCAAATGAATCTGCTGCTGCCCCAGTTCATGTTCATCTCACCCATACAGTTCTGTTCATTTCTCTCTGAGCGAGATTATCTACCTTCACCTTGAATGCAATAATGCTACCTGGCTTAAATACTCTTTATGGGAATGAGTTTGACACTCTAACTACACTTTGGGTGCAGAAGTTTTTCCTGAACATCTGAATGAATTTAACGACTACCTGACATTTATGTCTTTAGTTTTGGTCCCCTCCACAAGTGGAAGATCTTCTATATATCTCACCCTTGTATTATATATGAAAGATCTATCTTCTCTTTTCAATCCATTTAAGAATTCCTCACAGATACAACTTCCAAGTTCTGGCATCGATCTTGTTCAGTTTAATGGTACCTTCTCCAATGTTTCTCTATCCACTGATAATTTGGAAACCAAAACTGGCGCACAGTACACTTCAAGCTTGTTTGCCAGATGGTGCTGATGATTTGAGGTGAAACAGAGTTGGATTGGATTGGTATAAATTGCTTCATGGCTCTGGGCGAGGGAAGGTGGAAAGTCTGCCAATGGTGATTTCTCTCTGGATATCAAAATTAGAATTGGAACCACTATGTGTATTGGATGGGCTCCTAAATGAACCATACTGCTTCTGCCAGATCTGTTTACTATGTGAAAGGCCTAGATACGACTTGCGTGCAGAACTTAACCATTTTGCATAAGTTTGCTGAACTTTCTGATCTGACTATTACTTGGGGGAGAGGAGAGTAGGATGAATATAACTGAAACTTTAATCCTGCAGGAATTAGCATCTTTAGGAGAAGAGAGAGACTGAGAAGGAGTTTTTATTAAAATTCATTCATGGGATGTGGATGTTGCTGGTGGACCAGCATTTACTGAATATCCATAATTGCCCTTAGACTAAATGGCCTGCTCAACCATTTCATAGTCAACCACATTGCTGTGGATCTGGAGTCACAATGATGCCAGGCCAGGTGAAGGCGACAGATTTCCTTCCCTGAAGGACATTTGTGAACTAGATGGGATTTTACAACAATCTACAATGGCTTCATGGTCACCATTATACTTTAAATTCCAGATAAGGGCAATAAGATGGCACAGTGGTTAGCATTGCTGTCTCACAGCACGATGGTCCCAGATTCAATTACGGCCTTGAGTCACTGTCTGTGTGAAGTCTGTACATTTTCCCTGTGGCTGTGTGCATTTCCTTTGGGTGTTCCGGTTTTCTCCTACAGTCTAAAGATTAGGGAAATTGGCCATGATAAATTGACCCTCGTGTCAAGAGGGATCAGCAGGGTAAATATGTGGGGTTATGGGAATAGAGTGTGGGTAGGATTGTGGTCAGTACTGACTCAATGGGCCAAATGGCCTCCTTCTACACTCTAGGGATTCTATGATTTTTATCAAATTCAAACTTCATCTGCCTTGGTAGGATTCAAATCCAGGTACTCATAGCATTACACCGGGCCTCTGGCTTACTAATCCAGTGACAATAAGAGTGTAAACATACACTGAATAAGAATTAAATAGTTAGCTTTAAAGACAATAACAGGAAAAAAATATGGTGGAACAGCTTTGAGAACAGAAATGTCAATGAATCCTGATTCAACCAAGCTCCAAAAATAAAATACCGCCCATCATTTTGTGGAGCCGTTCATAGGAAGAACATTGAAGACACAGAAGAAGATATAATTTAGATAATCAAGGTCCTGCAAGGATGAGAAACTATAGTCATAAGAAAAGACTTGAAACACTGGGCCTAGGCCCACAACAGCAGAGAAGCTAAGAGGAGGTTTGACAGACGTTTTTGAAACTCACAGAGTTTTATGATTGGGGAGTCAGAGACGAGGCTGAGTTGGTTGGGGAGCGGTGTTGGGGGGGAGTTCTGCGTCATTGGGGTCATCAATTTAAAATTCTTTTTAAGAAGTGAGGAGTGAAGCAAAGAGAAATTTTCTTGGAGCTGAACATGTTTTGTCAATGACAGTGGTTGAGAGAGCGATAATAGATGAAAAGTTGATTAATACCTGATGCAGGGGTAGATGTAAAGGATTTGAAAGTGGTGGCTTGGGAAACGAATGCAGGGCAGTGGGATTAGTCTTGAATTGCTGTAACAAGGAACTAAGATGGACACAATCAGCCAAATGACTCTTTTCTATACTGTAAACTGCAATGGAAATCTAAGATCACCTATTTTTCCGTAACTAGCAAGCGGACAAGCAAGAATGCACTGAGTCTGTTAATCTGTGAAGTTAGGTGTGGTTAAAAATCTATGCAAATCCTGCATTACTAGTCTTGTAAAGAATAATCAATGATTGCCCTGAAGGCATTTGCACATAACTCTGACAAGGTTCAGTTTGCAGTAGGCATAGGCATTGTCTCTGATTGCAATGGTTTGAATGTATGTTATGCATGGCTGATGAAAGTAAAATTTGTATCAAGCAAGTGGAGAACCAAATCTTGAAGTTTGGTGTGGGAACTGAGTGAAAGACTGACTCCAGGCAGATAGCTGGGGCTGCTGATACAACTGCAGAGCCTTTTAGCATCTGAAGCTAAACAGCATTGGCACCCATTTGAATCACTGGCTTCTGATAACGCCAATTTGCAGGACAGTTCAATTGAAGGTTATCTCAGATTGGAGTCGAACAATCTGCTTTGTGTTACTAATTATACACAGTCAGGAAACACATAGGGTGTTCAACAATGTAAACTGATAATTATAGCTGACAATTCAAAATGGCCAAACAAGAAATAGACTCGACTATGGCTTGATGGGAAATATGGCTAACTGCAAGACAGAAGGTTTCAAGCTCCAGATTAAAGTATGTGGCTGCAAAAAGGAATGGTCTTTGTTTACCTGCGACAAATGGGTTTCATTTTACAATGAATAATATAGTCAGCAGGGTACTGGACAATGGTTGCTTTCAAGGAGGAAGCTATAATGACAATATTAATGTCATTCTAATCAATCATCAGGAACCAGGAGGCTGCTTTTAAGTGCTAAAGTAACTGAGGACAATTGCCTTAAGGTGAGGCTGCCTGCAGTAAACCAGTATGGATGATATGTCTATGAAGAGTGTGTACATGCAGAACTGCATGTGGTCCACCCATTCTCAAAGAATAAATATTGGAGTTTTGAAGAACAGACCAGGAGAGATGAAAAGAACCATGGAAGAAGAAAGGAACCTTAAATTTAAGCTTGGTGAAGTGTGACCGCTCTCTATGCCTGGCCAGCTTGAATGGATAATAACAACCCTACAGGGCAATTAGAAGAGTATAAGTAGTTAAAATGTATGTTTGTATGCTTGTTATAGTAGATTTATTGGGGAGTAGAAGCATTGATTTGTGATATAATGTAAGAAAATCAATGTGTAGCAGTCATAAATATTTAAAGTTTCCCTCTGCTTTCCTACTAAAGACATGAACTGATTTAAAACTAAAGGGGGTGGCCTTATCTTTCCATTGTGCTGGCTGATGGACAGGTTGAGCCGGTAAGATCACGAGAGAGGCAGAAAATCAGGTTCATTTCCAATTTCTTGCCAATCGTGATCTCACTGGCATCAGATATCTGGCAGGATCGGCCTCACACACAAAATGGGCACCTGGTTGACTTCAATATTCTTTTTTAATTAGAATTCAAGTATTACCGGTCAGCCTCATCGGTGAAGGTCCTCACTAGTGACGATCACATATGTTCACACCAACAGGGACCTGTCATGATGGCCTCGCCAGTAGGATTAGAGGTCCTTAAGGCCCCCCGTGAAATCTGGGGTGGTGGGTGCACCTTGGGAAGTGCCAGTCTGCCACTACCAGCCTGAAACTGCCCACCGGGCATCCTGGAACTGTCAGCCTGGTCACTGGTAGTGCCCATTAGGCACCAGATGGGGGCCTGAGGGCCTAAGGGGCAGATGCTGTGCACTCTGCAACTGGCAATCAATCACATCAGGAGGGAGGAAAGTGATCTGACCAGGCTGGGAAGAATCTGGGGTGGAGGGGTGGGGACTGGCAATCAGTCATCCTTGTGGGCTGGAGGATGTGATCGACTGGGCTGGAATGGGGTGCCGATCGGCTGGACTGTGGGATCGTTTGCGGAGGCCAGTGATAAACAGGAATGAGGTGCAGTGTCAGAACTCTCAAGATCTGCGCATGCACAATTGTGCCCTCAGCTGTGAGCTTCCAGCTTTTGGTGAGCTGAGTCCCCAACCTCTCTGCTACTGGCAAAGAGATTTAGCAAAATTTTTTTGCACACTGGCTTAAGTTGGGACTTGTAGCCTCGCCTAAAAAATGGATGTGAAACTCTCCCATCTATCATGCTCGATCAGGACTTAGAACTTTTTGGAAGATTACCCCAAACATTTTGGAGCACAGATCTTGGTTGATAGGTCCTACCACCAGACTGGCTTAGACCTTCCCTGGGAAACTCCTCCCATTGTCCTGAAGGAGTAGAATGTACAGGCTTTCCTGCCTCCCCTATAACTCTGTTCTTCCCCGATAATCCCATTGTTGTCATGGTAGATATGCATGAGTTATCCACTGAATCCTTTGGGGTGGATGTGCCTCTGTCCCATGTGGTCCTGACCCCTCCCTATCTTCATGCCCATTGGTGAAATTCACAATATAAAACACCTATTGAGACAACACTCTGGAATTTCATCATACATCCCTAAGAGAATTCTTCCGACTTCCATAAAATATCTCTAAGGCCAGGTGTACTGAATGTGGGATGGTGGCAAATGGGCAACACGGTGGCACAGTGATTCGGGTTCAACTCCAGCTTTGGATGACTGTGTGGAATCTGCACATTCTCCCCGTGTCTGCGTGCATTGCCTCCAGGCGCTCTGAATTCACATGTTGAGGATTAGGTTGATTGGCTATGCTAAATTTCCCCTCAGTGTCGGGGGATTAGCAAGGTTACTATGTGGGGTTACAAGAAGAGGGCCTGGGTGGGATTATAATCAGTGTAGACTCGGTGGGCCGAATGGCCTCCGCCTGCGCTGTAGGGATTCTTTTTATTGAATTCAAACTTCATCCGCCATGATGGGATTCAAATCCAGATCTTCATGGCAATATTCTGGGTCCCTGGCTTACTGGTTCAGTGGCAATAATGTTACAAGTAGACACTGAGTAAGAATTAAATAGTTAGCCATGCCATGCTGAATTGCCCCTTAGTGTCCCAAAATGTATAGGTAAGGGGATTAGCAGGGTTGTGGAAATAGCGGCTGGGTGGGATTGTGGTTGATGCAGATTCAATGGGCCAAATGGCCTCCTTCTGCGCTGTTGGAATTCTATGATTCTAAGGGTATTCAGTTCATTTCTGGCTGGTGGACTTGTGCAAAATTGCTACCCATTTACCCACAGAACAACATGCATCATACTGCAAAGAAATCCACTGCGTGTGGAAGCTCTGGGGAACGTCTCAGAGACTCAATACTCTATCTAGATTTCTTTTTTTTGTTTTAAGCAATCAATTAATCCTTTACTTAAGTGCACAAAAATTACTCCATTAGAATTCAACACCAATACCAAAGACAAGGTCACCTTTGCTAATTCTTTTGTTGTAACTTGCATCTTTGGGCAGACACCCTCCACCCCGGGAAATGACATATATATTTTCAAAGCTGCTATTAAATGTCCTGTCACCAGCAGACAGTCAGGAAGAGTTCAAAGTTCCTGTTTTCTCAGCATCTGAGGCTTCAAGGTTTAAAGTAACTTTTTTGCTTTCTGAAGGGGACGATGATAATCAGTTGCAATATCAGATTGTCTGAATTCTTAACCTGATCTGGAGCAGGAATCTGAATTTCATGAAATATTGTCCAGCATATACGAGAGTCAATGACTTCAAGCATTGTCTGCCTCAGATTTGCACGTGTCTTTTTGTTGAAGACTTGAAAGGAATGAAAGAAAGGGGCTTGCATTGCAATGCAAGCCCATTTCTTTCATTCCTGTGGTTCTTTCACACGTGTCTTGCAGTATTTCACGTGTGATCAATTACGTTGAAGGCAAAATACTGCAGCGACCATTATATGCACTGTATGAACACGCAAACGCCCATGACATGAATGGCAAGTTAATATGCACTTCCCAGATGCCCCACACTTGGCAGAGCACCAGGGTTTCTTGTTTGCACTTGAACCACTGGAACAGACAGCAGAGATCTTGGTTTAACATTTACTCAATCTCTTGACATTACACTCCCTCTATACTGAAGTGACTGCCTAGATTGTGAGGTCCTGGCTGTGCCCCAGGTAGAGAACCTTCTAAATCTGACGTGAAGGTGCTTCTAATTGAGACAAGGTGACACAAAAAAGTAGCCAAAAAAATGCGGCACAAATTAGCTCAAAATGAATCTAAGCATGTCAAAATATGGCATGTTTACTTTAGAAACTTATCAAGCTCTGTCAGATTTATTTTTCTCTTCTTCTCCTTAGTTCAGGGTGGCACAGTGGTTAGCACTGCTGCCTCACAGTGCCAGAGGCCCGGATTTGATTCACAGCTTGGGTGACAGCTTGCATTGCACGTTCTCCCCATGTCCACATGGATTTCCTTCAGGTGCTTCAGTTTCCTCCCACAGTCTGAAAGAATACTGGTTAGGTGCACTGACCATGCTAAGTTCACCCTCAGTAATCCAACAGGTACTGGAGTGTGGCGACCAGGGAATTTTCACAGTAACTTCACTCCTTGCTGTGTTCATCTCATGTCACTTTAACTTTATCTTCACCACTCACCTCAACCACTTTGCGTGGCAGTAAATTATACTTTTTTGCCAGCCTGTGGGAAATCAAGTTTTCCCTAATTTTTTCAACTGGATTCATTGGTGACTATCTTTCCTTGAGGTGGTCCAGTTAGTGATTCCCTGACCACTGAAGGCAATGGCCAGAATTTTACACGATAATAGCAGGCATGTGCCTAACCTCAAAGAGTGTAAAATCTCACATGAAGGTGTTGGGTCTGTGTCCCACTGCTATCAGGCATTTGTGATATCCCCTGTGATAAGTTAATCCTATGTTCATGGTGTCTTGCTGCACCCCACTGCCTTGGAACTGGCAGTGGCAATGGAAGCATAGAGCTGACTGTGCTGTTATGTTGGTCTTGATGATCTTGGCTGTCATCCTCTAGTCTGTGGGGCCTGAGAGGGTGCGATTGGTAACATGGCTGGACACTCAGTTGTTGAAACCCCAAAAGATGCTATGGTCACTGGGAGAGGGAGTGAGGAGCTGCCGCCCTCCTCTGAAGTGCCATGACAGGAATCCTCAGAGACAACGGGGAGCTCGTCTGCCAGTGTGAGATACCTGGACTTCCCTGCTGACCATTAATGGATGGGGATCTAGCAAAGAGACTCGGTGCCTTATACACTTCTCCAACTTAACACCTGTTAAGGTCACGGCCACTTTGTGGCCTTGTAGATTTGCACCCTGCATCAGGAGCCCTTGATTCTCTTCCTGGCCATTCCATGACAGTCTCTACTCTCTCAATGAGACTGTACATTCAGTGTCAGGATCAGTGCAGTGCTTAAGGACATGATGGATTCTTCCATGATGGAGACCATGGCACGCTGACTCTCAGTCATCTCTGGCAGATCTTCCTGTACTTCCCCACTGGATATCAGCATCCGCCACCTGATGGATAACATCAAAGACTCATTATCTGCCTCAGTTTCATCATGGCCCTTGTCTCCAGCAGTTTGCCAACAGCACTGTGGGTACTCTCTGCCTTGCCAGTCTCTCATGCTTGTGGGCTGTGCCATCTTCATGATGTATGACCATCTGAGCTGACAAACAAAAACTCACCAAGGTTTGTAGTTGAAAGCAGAACTCACAGCTGCTCCTGTCTTCACCCACTTGCACGTTCATCAGATCTGAAATTCAGGTCAGTGGGTTCCATGTCTGGTAAAGAATTAATGATTATATTAATTAGTCAATCATGTTAATGATAATGTAAGCCTGGCATCAGGGTCAAATAACCAAGAGGCTTGAACAGAGACCAGCACAGAAAAATCTGTGGCCAGGTAACTATGGCCTGATCATAATGCCTTTGTAAATAGTGTAAATATACGGTTTAAGAAAATACTGACTATCTCCAAGTCAATACCGCCACTTCCTGAGTAAAGAGGATTTTTCCTGAATTCTCATTTGGATTTATCAATCACTCCATAAATTTACAATTTCTAGTCCTGGACTCCCCAACAGCGTTTTTTTTTACCTATGAAACCATTTCATTACTTCATGGAAATAGCACAAGAAAGGAGAAATATTTTCTCATGTTAAAATTGTAAGTGGTGAGCTTTTCCAATGAGTGAGGACATTTGAGCAGTTATTCCAGTGTAATACGTACAGACAGCATTTTGCAAAGGGGGATGTTTATTCCACTTTCAGAATTTGTTGGGTTTAAGATTTTGTAGGTAGATGTCATCACAGAGTCATAATCAGTTCACATGTGAAGGAAAGTAGATGATAACATAGCAAATGAAGCATGGTGAAATTGTGTTAATTGAACTGCTGTGATTTCTGATTTTTGTCCCTTTCTTGTTGCAAGCAATAGCAATAGCAAAAGCAATAGCAATAGCAGATATTACAATAGCATGGTAATGTTAATGGTCTTGGAAGGAAACTTAACCCAGCAGGCAGTGAATTCTTCAGAAGAATTGATGGAGATTCCAGCACATCTCTCAACATCCTCAAAATGGGTACAAGCTCAGCCAGATTGCTTCTTCCACCTGGACTGGTGTTGTGCTGCTAATCTACATTAGGGAAACACTGGGTAAGTTATATGAAACAATAACAAAACTCGGAAGACAAGGCATCACCTGGAAGCCACGTTATCAGTCTGATTGGATTGACTAACTGAAGAGTGGCTGTATCATACTGACTTCATGGCCAAGAAATTTAATTGCACCATTCTCATTGTTCATCCACAAAACAAAGTCCATGTTGGCAGGCGAACTCCGTATGTTGAAGGCAGCATCGTGGCACATTTGATTAGTATCATATATTGCTAGTATGAAATAGAAGATTTTAATATATATATGTATTTATATCTATCCAATGGAAGGAACAGTGACACAGTGGTTAGCACTTCTGCCTCACAACGTCAGGATTTGATTCCTAGCTTGGGTCACTGTCATTGCAGAGTCTGCATGTTCTCCCTGTGTCTGGGTGGGTTTCATCCAGGTGATCCTGTTTCCTCCAAAAGACATGCTGGTTAGGTGCACTGGCCATACTAAATTCACCCCCAGTGTACCCAAACAGACGGTGGAGTGTGGCGACTCCGGGATTTGCACAGTAACTTCATTACGACTTGTGGCATGAATAAATAACTCATAGAAATGTAACTCGCTGTATTTATAAAGGCAGAAAATAGAATGAAAGGTCCAGGGTACAACCGAAAACAGGAGGCTGGCCTTAGGCAGATGCAAGTATATTCCTCTTTGCAAAACTCTGGCTGCTCCAAACACAGCCGACACTGCGAAAGATTAATTGTTGCTCAAATTGTGAAAGCAGAGTCCCAGCTTGCAAATTAGGCCTCAGAGACCTAAATCAATCAGGATCAGGGATGAGACTGCAGGTCTTGGGATTTGTTTGTCAGTGGAGCAGGGGGTAGGGGAGGCAAGTGGGAAAAGGAATCTTCGAAGTCAGGGCCAAGGCCTGGAGGATAAAGGTCTAGGTTACTGCCTGGAAGTCAGAGATTGGGGAATTTGGAATCAGGGGCAGCACAGGGGTGCTAACTGGTAAGTTAAATTGTTTCAATCTCAGATACTTTGCCTGTTAATCTCCTGGTGATGGCTGCCTTGGAGAATCAGATGTGGGAATGGGTATGCAAAGTCCTTGATTTCGGAAAATCAACGTCAACATCAATAGAAGTCCTCTTGTTTCTCTTGACCCAATATGGTACATAAATGTTTCCCACCTGCCACTCTGAGGCCTAAAAGAGAGTGCCAAAAGTCTGAAAAAGAGGCACTTTGTGGCTCAATTTAACCTCCAGCAAACAGAGAAACCTTACAAGCAGAAGGAGGCCATTCGGCCCATCACATCCGCACCTTCTCTCCCACAGGGCATCCATTGCCACAATCCCTCGCATTTATTCTAGTAATCTGCCTAATCCACACATCTTGGGACACCAAGGGGCAATTTAGCACAACCAATCTGCCTAATGCACAACCAATGGATGGTGACACATTGGTTTGTACTGCTGCCTCAAGCACCAGGGACCCGGATCGGATTCCTGGCTTGGGTCACTGTCTATAAGGAATTTGCATGTTCTCCCTGTGTCAGTGTGAGTTTCCTCCAGGTGTTCCAGTTTTCTCCCACTGCTTAGGTGCATTGACCATGCTAAAACCTCCTTCAGTGTACTCAAATAGGCTCCTGAGTGTGGCGACTCGGAGATTTTCACAGTAACTTCACTACAGTGTTAATGTAAGCTGACCTGTGACTAATGAATAAATCTTAATTTGCGCATCTTTGGTTCACAGCAGGGAAATACTGAAGTTCCAGAAATAAGGATGAAATCCTGTCTGCCCAGAAGCCAAATAAGCTGACAAATTCACCCCTAGTTCAGTATCACAGGGGTTTTGTTAGTTGACGCTGCCTTAAAATGTTGACATGTAAATAGCATTTGGCAATCAGCACATTCCATAAATTCCAATTAATGTCAGCCTCTCATATTCCAATTATATATTCAATTAAAGAAAATCACTGTTGGCTAATGATCAACATGTTTTCCTTTAATGTTCAATTCTCTTTGATGCCTAATTTAGTTCCACTTTATTGCAGTGAACAGTGTACCAATATGTTTGAGTGATATTCATTGTAAGGGAGAGAAAATCCATAAAGCACATGTGACTCCTGCTGACGCGTTTATAAATGAGCTCACAATTAATTCAAACATAAATATACCATGTTGCAATAACATGCAACTTCATTGTGAACCAAAGCGAAAATGAATCCAATTTTTTCTCCTTCATTTTCAAGTAAGTAGGAGACATAAATGTTCGTAATTTCTCAAAATGCTTCATAATTAATTTTTAAACAAGTAGCAACTCCATTTGTGCAGAGAAGAAAAATAATTAATTTACAAAATGCTTAAAGAGGATATATGTGAGCAAATATAGTCTGGCAAATCTCCTGTGGCACTACTTAGAGTAAATTGGAGGAAGCATTTTGCATGCAAATTGCAAACCCACGATACAGTTTTTCAAAATGTGGGTGCACCTCTGACAGGCAAGTCCAAAACAGTAAAATTATGCAGGACGTCAAAGGCAAAGCCACTCCAGGGGAAGTGTTAGCCCATGGCCCCCTCTTGGAACTCCTGGTTCTGATGGCCCCCTAGAATGTCGGATGCAGTGGCAGGCTGGTCTGCTGTCGGCAGAATGCCAGCACCTCTCTGACATAATGCTAAGAAGGGCCTTTAAGCATTCTAATGAGCAAGGCTGGGAAAATAACTTAGGAGTGGCTCCCCATGAGTGTTGCTTCATTGTTCCTTGTTACTGAGCTTTCAATTTGCAAAGTTTTAAGTTAAGAGATATAATGAGCTAGACCACAGCCTCAACCTCCTTGGCATTGCATTGTCTGCCTGTTGTACATCCTTGCCTGATATTTCATACCCTGGAAGTTTAGTGGAGCTGAACCATGAGTGTTTACCTCACTCTGCAGGCCCAGCCTACTTCACCTTTCCTCATACTCATCATTCCAGAAATTAGTCAATGCTAATGAAGTTGTGTCCTTTCTTCGATAAGGAGACCAAAACTGCACACAATAATCCATATATGATCTCACAAAGACCCTTTACATCTATAGCAACATTACACGTGACAAGAAACATCACATTGGTGCAGTTTACAACAGATTCACCAGGACGTGAACCTATCATTGGGGTCTTTCCAGTGCAGCAAAACTAAGTATAGCCCTCTGAGGGAAAAGGACATGGCCAGACAGTGGCCTGGAAATGCCCCCCAGCGCAGCAGTGCTAACCTGTCGGGTCTGAGTGGGAACCTCATGGAGACATGGGGGAATGGTAATGCATTTAGAAGAAATGGAGGCTGGGAATAGCTGGGGATGCTGGGGTTGACTTTGGGGAGGAGGGACAGGAGTGGGTTTGGTTCAGATTGTGAGGGGATTGTGGGGGGTGCTGTTGGAGAGAAGGGTTCAATAATCAAGGAGTGTGGTAGAGAAGTGCTGACTCCGATTGTGTGGGGGCGGGGGGTGCTGCGGGGGTGGTTTACTCAGATTATGATCAGGTGCCATTTGGAGACTATACACCAAACTATTTTGAGCAGGACATTTTCGGGACCCCATCTCCCCCATCACCCCCATCCACCAATATGATAGTGCAAAATATGTCACCATGAATTTTTTGCCAGCATATAGTCAGATCTGGAGAGGATCGTATCAATTTTCTCACCGGGAACAACACTGTCATTTTTTTGGTAAGATTTGCTCTCTCGCTTAATTTGCAAACTCCTTCCATGATTTTTGCAATTTGCTTTCTTAACTAACTTTGTGCTGTCGGCAAATTTTGCGAGCATACCCTTCGTTCCTTAACCCAAGTTATTGACCCCACATTCGTACAGAGATGTGATAAAAACACCAACCACTTGTACTCACATTTTCCTTGCATTTCTTCCCTCTGTAGCAACGTTATACTTGACAAGAAACACTGTGTTGGCGTAGTTTACAATAAGTTCACCTTGACTTGAACTTGCCATGGGGGTCTCTCTGATGGACCAAATTAAGTATAGCAACCCAGAGGAGAAGGGCATGGCCAGTCACTGGCCAAGCAATGCCTCCTGGCACAGGCTGGCAGTGCCAACAAATAGAAAAGGTCATAAGATATCGTAGCAGATGGCAGAATGCTGATCAGTGAGTAGAAGAAATGTTAGGGTGAGGGTACATTGAAAAAGAGAGCTTCTGAGAAGGCTCTTGAAGAAACCTAGGGAAAGGTATGGAAGCAGAGTTCTAGTTTGAAGAAGCTTTGGGTAGAATTTTCTGTTGTTAATACCAATGAGATTCTCCAGTCTCACCTTGGGTTTCCAAGCAGCGTGACATGGCTTCTCTGGGAATTCCCATTGACAGCAGAGGGACCTTCTAGTCTCGTCACAAGCGAATGGTTCACTGCCTCCCATCCCCGAAACAAGTGCTGAGGGAAGGCTAGAGAATCTCAGTGTTCCTATCTAAAGATTTTAATATGGGGAACTCAAAAGAAGGCAGACTGATGCAAAAAGGCAACTGAAAGACAAGACTTCAGTTTAGCTGCACTCAGCAACAACTCAGAAGCTTCAACTTTCCTCCTAAACTCTAATATCCCTGCTCCTGTGAAGTAACAATTCCTGATCTCCAGCATGGTGAAGGGACTGAACCTTTCTGAAAAGATGCATCTTAAAAGGCAAGAATTTTACTGTACAATGCATGGTCAATTTCTTTAAAGTGATGCTTCAGAAAAATATCAAAGAGGTCTTGATGAAAGGTAAAGATTGCTTGCTTTAAACTGAAGCTCAACAAAACTCAGTCATGTCCTGTTTCCTGTTCCTTTTGTAGCTTGAGTAGAAAGAATGTTCACTTCCTTTTTAATTCTTCTTTCATTGAAAATTGATTCTGGAAGCTTTCTCCCATGCAAGTCCACAACGTTTAGTTGAATGAGATTTTCTGTTAATATGTTACTTGAATTCCTTCCTTTGCAAAGTGAGAAATATGCATGGTCTGATGACATAGACAGGAAATCCCTACATTATTTTGTGCTGATTTAGTGGCCTTTGAGTTACGCATGTTTCCTGTCTCTCAGCCTATCAACTAGTAATACCCTGTTAAGGTTGAAAAATGACCTTGTGAACACTTTATTGGTGATTCAATGGTACTTGTACTTAGATTGCAAATATGTCAAGCATTTTGTTACCTAAGATCGAGTTGGCTTTATGCACCAGCCACTAAGCTGATCTCTCATGTTCTGAACCAACTCTCATGAAAATGCGCTTAATGCTCTGAGAGACAGGCCTCTTAATTAAGCACTACTTTCGCAAGTTGTATTTTATACGTGTCACCAACCTGTGGCATTTAATCACCTGTGTCATGCTCCAAAGCTGCAGGAGGACTGAGTTTTCTTCCGCAAAGTTACAGACTGTTATTAATGCCAGTCACAGCGCTTTCTTTTGTACAGCTGGAGCCATAATTAGCTATGTGTGGTCAATTGAAAGCGCAAGACACACACCAAGAATTGCAAACAGAAAGTGGATCCATTCCTATAGTATGAACAATTACTTCCAGCTTGTGGTGTAAGATCAATTCCCCGAGGACATGTGTTGGGAAAATTGGTGAGAATGTGAACGCCCACTACTATTCTGGTTAAAATTGGATAGCAATTTCTGGAGTTTGCACACACGCAGTTAAACATAATAAACCCACAAGCTGCTGGCCACTGACTTTGCTCCCATGCAGGCTGTGTTGTGATAGTATACTGTGGAGAGATGGGACATTGAAATTCATGGAAGAACGTAAAGTTACTGTGAACAAAACAGAGCAGAAAGATTGGTACATTCTGGTTCAAATAGAATATTAGTTGATTTCACTATCATGAAATAAAAATACGCCTTTCGTATTATGATAAATACCATAGAAGACTAAACATCCAAACTCTGGGACATGTTAATTCGGGAGGGTGCTTCAAGATATGCTGGCCCCCACCTCTTCCACCTGATCTCCTTTCCCTCCCACCCTCCACTTCAAATCCTCAGGTAAGATTGCACAGTAATTGCAAGGGAAGTTCAAACTTCAGTTGGCGAATTGTTCTGCAATGGGAACCATCTGAAAGTATCACATAAATCACAAACGTTAAATAGTTCAGACTGTTGGGCAGTATTTATTTACCCAGAAATCACAGGCCAGTTTGCCTATCATCAGTCAGAGGAAAATGCTGGAATCTATTATTGAAGAGAATACAGCAGGGCACTTTGAAGATCTATAATTAATCTAGCAGAGTCAACATGGCCATCATTTTATGAAGGGGATATCATGTTTGAGTCCTTTATTAGTTTGACTAAGAGTGGCACATGGCACACTGGTCAGCATTGCTACCTCAAAGCGCCAAGAACCCAGATTCAATTCCAGCCTTGGGTGACTGTCTGCATGGAGTTTGCACGGTCTCCCTGTATTTGTGTAGGTTTCCTTGCTTTCGTCCCACACATCAAAGATGTGCATGTTAAGTGAACTTACCCTCAGTACCCCAAGATAAATATGTTAGGAGGATTAGTGGGATAAATATGTAGGGTTACAGGGTAACCTGACGCAGTATGGGATAGGTTAATGAACTTTGTAATACTTGGAGATTGGTAAAAAAATATTGTAAGACTTATTTTCGTCTTGCTTTCATGTGTCCCAGACAGATAAGGCTGGAGCTGTCCCTGCTGTTGTACACAAGTTTATAATAGTCCGTTCAGAGATGTAGCTGACCCAACTCATATCTATGTTTGTGTCTGCCTAACATAGTGAAGCTTGCATGCCATAAATATGTATTCATATATATTCATTACGTACTGCCTATGTATCATGTACCAACATATTATATACTATACAATCTATGAAATTGTTATACCAGCCCCATTAACTTTAACTTGTTTTGCCAGCCTGATTACATCACCAATGTGTTTCAATTGCGGCCTTGAGATAACCATGAAGAAATGCCGAAGCAGTCACGTTCCCATGATGGAGGACAAGCCACAGCCTGGGAACCCACTGAGAATGAGAAGATGCGTACGTGACTGGGAGGTATAAATATGTGCTCTTAAGTTGTGTTTGAAGGGAAGCCTGGGGAACCACTGTTAGGTACCAGGTGTATCTCCCAAAAGCTTTTGAATAAACTTGCTATACTTTGATTCACAATTGTTCTCAGAGGTATGTTTTACTTACAACACTGGGAAAGAGTTGATCCAAACTTAATGGATCGAATGGTCTCATTGAGGAGTTCAGGGGAAATAAATATTAAGTCTGTTTGTACTACCCAAAGCGTAGTACAAAGGATGTACAACTCTCTACCCTTTACCTCTTTACCCAAAGGGTGGTTTGGGAGTGGAATGCCCTGCCTGCAGCAGTTGTAGATGCGCCAAGTTTGGTGGCGTTTAACAGGTTAGTTGATAAGTATATGGAAGAGAAGGGAATGGTTTAGTTTGGAGGGGCATTGCTTTTTATATTGGTCGGCGCAACATCGAAGGCCGAAGGGCCTGTTCTGTGCTGTAATGTTCTATGTTCTACATATTAAGTTTGTTTATTTATTAGTGTCACAATAGGTTCCCAGCAACACTGCAAGGAAGTTACTGTGAAAAACTCTTACTCGTCAGACCCATTCAAGTACACGGAGGGAAAATTTAGCCAATGCACCTAACCAGCTTGGCTTTCGGACTGTGGAAGGAAACCAAGGAACATGGAGGAAACCCATGCAGACATGGGGAGAACGTACAGACGCCGCACAGACAGTGACCCAAGCTGGGAATTGAACCCAGGTCCCTGGTGCTCTGAGGCAGCAGTGTTAATAACTATGCCACTGTGCTGCCCATTCATACTTGCAATATATGATGCTGATAAAAATGGAGTATAAGAGTGGAAGAAACATCACGGGGCTAGCTGACTTGCCCACCTTCCTTCAGGGTGTATTCAGTAATACAGACACAAAAAACAACTCATTCAGCAAAGCCCCTCACTTTAGCTGCCTCTGAGTAACTGCTAACAGTTCAGTTGACAGAGTGAAAGGAGCCTATGTCTCTGTACAGAGACGGCCCAACGACAGCTGATAAGGGGGCCTGAAAAAACATGAAAGAAGACACCTGTCTGTCATGGGCTGATCATGCAGCCTCATGATGCCCAGTTATTAATTTTATTGGACTTAGATTTAATGTATGTAATCTGTATTTTTTCTGATTGTCCAGTCAAGATGGGCTGAGTAACTGTGAAAGAATTCATTTTCTTTTTGATCGTAGAGTTGCACATGATCTGACCCAGTAACCTCTCCCTGCTGGCACAATTCAATAAACTGCTTGTCAATTGAATCTTTTAAGTTAATTCTCCCAAATAGTTTCCCTCTGCACTGTCAGGATTCTATAATTCCATAATTGCCATTTCTTGGGAGTTATGGAGAAAAATGCTGGCAATACTCAGCGACTGATGGATAAGTTGCCTCATCAAAATCTTGTCTGTTTTTTTAGGCAGATTCTGGAAGATCCCAGTATCAATGAAAAGCAAGAATGCTCCAGACCTCCAAGTCAACTTTTATCCCTCAGCTAATGGTAGCAATTCTATTTTCTTTCTTCTATTGAAACCTTTCCTTTTGCAGGGGAGGTGACTGTCTTGGTTTCAAGTCTTGCCAATCACAAGTGTATGAGGAGGCAATGGCCTAGTGACATTACTGCTCGACTATTCAGCCAGAAATTCAGCCAACGGACTGAGGATGCAGGTTCAAATCCTGCCATGGCTAGATGGTGGAATTCCAATTCAATAAAAAAAGTCATAGACACCGACAGGACAGAAAGAGGCCATTCGGCCCATCAAGTTTGCACTGACCACAATCGCACCCCCGACCTACCCTCATATCCCTACACATTTTACCCACTAATCCCTCTAAACTACGCATCTTAGTGGCAATTTTTAGCTTGGCCAATCAACCTAACCGGCACATCTTTAGATCTTCAAGGAGGAAAAAGGGCACCCGGAGGAAACCCACGCAGAAATGAGGAGAATGTACAAACTCCACAGAGACAGTGACCCAAGCTGGAAATCGAACTCAGGTCACTGGAGGTATGAAGTAGCAGTGCAAACCATTGTGCCATCATGCCACTCATATGGAATCTACTGAGACCATGAAACTTTTTTCGATTGTTGGAAAAAAACCCATCTGGTTCACTAACATCCCTTTGGGAAGGAAATCTGCCATCCTTACGTGGTCTGCCCTATATGTGACTCCAGAGCCACAGCAATGTGGTTGACTCTGAATGGCTGTCTGAAATGGCCTTGCAAGCCATTTACTTCAAAAGCAACTAGGGATGAGTAATAAATACCGGCCAGTCAGTGATGCCCATGTCCTACGAATAAAAATAAAATGTCTCTTCTAACATTTTATTTCTAAATAAGCACATTTACATGGGTGAAGTGCTCTTCAGAAGAAGTTAAGAAAAGAACCCAATGCTCATAACTATATTTTCAGAAATCGATGTGTACTCACATCGTGTTGCATTCAGTCAAGAAAGGTGTAGTCCTAATATATGAATTTTTGCTTGCTGAGATCAAGCCAATTATAGTTTACACCTCAATGTTATGTCGCACAAATTGTTTTCCAGTGGAAATGAGTCTCTTTTTAAATAGCCTTGATAAATCGTGGCCACTTTGCAGGAATGTGTGTCAGGAGAGGCAATGGCAATTTATGAAATTTCTTCACTTTCTCACCATCAGAATTATTGAAATTTTTTATGTTGCAGTGAAAGAAAAAACAAACAATCCTTCGCTGCAATGGCGGGCTAGTGATCCAACTTTGAACTTGAGATTTTATGGCTGCCTTGCTCTGGTTACGGTCGCGAGATGCCAAGTCAAATCTCCTTAATGTGATTTTTAAAGAGTCTTCAGTGCCTTAAGAATTTCCAAAGCTTCCCTTTAATCTCTTGGACTGCTAATCCCTATTTACAGAGAATCAGACATCACTTATAGAGCAGTGACTCCCTGGTTTATAGATTTGCACATTTATCGGTAGAATGGAAAATTCCAGTTTACTTAGGCTTGGTCTCACTGCACCTTGTTGTTTTCATAAAATCATAGAATCCTACAATGCAGAAGGAGGCCATTTGACCCATCGAGTCTGCATCAACCACAATCCCACCCAGATCCTATCCCTATAACCCCATGCATTTACCCCAGCTAATCCCCCTGTCACTAAGAGGCAATTTAGCATGGCCAATCCATCTAACCCACACATATTTGGATTGTGGAAGAAAATCGGAGCACCTGAGGGAATCCCATGCAGATACGGACAGAATACAGAGAGAATAATTCCACTCAGACAGTGATGCAACCCAGGAATTGAACCCAGGTCCCTGGCACTGTAAGGCAGCAGTGTTAACCACTATGCTACTATGCTGTCCTTTTGTTCAACTGCTTTACTGTGTACTCCCTTTTCATCATTGTTTGAGCTTTAACCTGTGAAAAGAAAGTCTGACGTGTTGAATTCAGATCTTTTTGACCAGGACCAGTTGAGTTGCAATTTAAAGTGGAAGGTAATAGGCAGGCATTAAAAAAAACATAAGGTGAATTTGACCCAGTGAATGCTGTCCTGAGACCCAACAGTACCTTTGCATTTTGTCGATCATCTGAAACTGAGAGTTGCTCTGTGTGTAATGAGGAGTGTCCACATCCTCTGCAAGACAATTTGTGCACCAAAAGATTTAGCTTGGTGGTGGAAACTGGTGCAACATTTGGGTCATATGGGCAAGACATTGCACTTAGCTCCAGTGTCAATCTTGACTTTGAGTTTTGCGTTCGTGTGGGCAATGTTTACTGCAGCAAAAATAACAGTACTTCAGATGCAGGTCCAGGTACTGTTTAAATGAGTTTACAGTCTCTGCCTCCACCACCAACTTGGCAGCAAATTTCAGACATCCACTGCCCTCTGTGTAAAAAAGTTCTTCCTCATGCCTCTTCTACACTGACTTCCACTTATCTTGAATCTGTGTCCTCTCAATCCAGAATTCTCTGATGGAGCAATGGAATTGACAGTCTTGTCATGGAATGTTTCAAGAGGCTTAGTGCTCTGGTTGCTCTGACTCAGCTCTAGCTCATTCAACTCGTTCGAGTTCCAAGTCCTGGAGGAGTAACCGGCTGCACTGAGGCGAATAGCAGAAACAGGCCACAGGACCTGGTCCTTGCGGCATTTGGCAAATGTTATGGTGGACAAATCATCTGTGCAGCTGTTTATTAGCTGTGAAGTACACACTTCTGTTTTGTGAGTGACACCCATTACTGCAGGGAGCGTTCTGTCCGTAAAAACCTCTGTTTTCCACCTTAAAACTCTATAGTGCTTCTTTCTGACTGTTCATTTAGCATGCAAGTGATGATGGCAGATTCAAGGGCTAGATGGGGTGGCACGGCGGCACAGCGGTTAGCATTGCTGCCTCACAGTGCTAGAGACCTGGGATTAATTCCCAGCTTGGGTCACTGTCTGTGTAGAGTTTAGAACATAGAACCTAGAAAAACTACAACACAAATAGGCCTTTTGGCCTACAAGTTATGTTGATGATATCCATGCTTACTAGACTTACCTATAACCCTCAATTCTATTAAGTCCCATGTACTCATCCAGAAGTCTCTTGAAAGACCCTATCGAATTTGCCTCTCCCACCACTGACAGCAGCTGATTTCACTCACCTACTACCCTCTGAGTGGAAAACTTACCTTTAATATCTCGTCTGTCCCTACTCCCCAACACTTTAAAACTGTATCCTCTCACTGCAACCATTCCAGCCCTTGGAAAAAGCCTCTGAGAATCCATCCGATCTATACCTCTTAACACCTTATACACTTCTATCAGGTCACCTCTCATCATTCATTTCTCCAAGGAGAAAAAACCGAGCTCCCTCAACCTATCCTCATAAGGCATGCCACCCAATCCAGGCAACATCCTTGTAAATCTCTTCTGCACCCTTTCAATAGCTTCCACATCCTTCTTGTAATGAGGCGACCAGAACTGAGCACAGTACTCCGAGAGAGGTCTGCGCAGGGTCTTATAAAGCTGCAACATTATCTCCGACTCCTAAACTCAGTCTCTCGATTAATGAAGGCCAGTACACCATACGGCTTCTTAACCACTTCCTCTACCTGCGAGGACGATTTAAGAGTCCTACGGACTCCCACCAAATGTCCTTCTGATCCTCCACACTGCTAAGAGTTGTACCCTTGATATTATACTCCTTCATCGCATTTGACCTGCCAAAATGGACCACTACACATTTATCCAGGCTGAATTCCATCCGCCACTTCTCCACCCAGCCTTGCATCCTATCTATGTCATGCTGCAACTTCTGACATCCCTCCAAACGATCTACAACACCACCAAGATTCATGGTGTCAGCAAACAAGTTTGTGAGTTCTCTCCGTGTCTGCGTGCGTTCCCTCCAGCTGCTCCTATTCCCTCCCACAGTATGAAAGACATGCTCTTAGGTGCATTGACCCAAATAGGCACCGTAGTGTGGCGACTGGGGGAATTTCACAGTAACCTCCTTACCGTATTAATGTAAACCTTACCTGTGACTAATAACTAAACTTTAAAAGATTTTTCTCTTGAAGCAATTGTTTACGCAGAGCATTGCTATGGATCCCATAGACAATACAATTTCTCAGAAATTCATCAGTGAAGGTGCTGAACGTACATCATTTGGCAAGGATTTTTAAAGTCATGGCATAAAGCTGATTGGAATGGTTGAGTTTTTGGTTAGTAGTGTTAAACGTGTGTCTGCCCAATATGGATTGTTTCATAGGCATGCATTCCTGTTCAAATTTTTTTTAACGATACCTCTAGGTTCTAATTCTCTTGTTCACCTTGGAAGACAAAAGAATTCAAATGTTCAGACAAATCAGGGCTAAGTTAAACAATGTGTACATTTGGACCATCTGTGATTTATCAGAGAGGCTTACACCACAGTACAGGCAATGCCACAGTGGAGTTAACATAGAACATAGAACATAGAACAATACAGCACAAACAGGCCCTTCAGCCCACGAGTTGCACCGATCACATCTACCAATCCACAGAACTATCTATAACCCCCTATCCTATTCTTTTCCATATACTCATCCAGAAGTCTTTTAAAAGACCCCAGTGAGTTTGCCTCAACAACCTCCGACGGCAGTCGGTTCCATTCACTCACCACCCTCTGAGTGAAAAACCTACCCCTGACATCTCCTTTGTATTTGCTTCCCTGCACCTTAAATCTGTGTCCTCTCGTAGTGACCATTTCAGCTCGGGGAAATAGTCTCTGAGAGTCCACCCTATCTATTCCTCTCAATATTTTATAAACCTCTATCAGGTCGCCTCTCAACCTACGTCTCTCCAGTGAGAAGAGTCCCAGCTCCCTCAACCTATCTTCATAAGGCCTGCCTCCCAATCCAGGCAGCATCCTTGTAAATCTCCTCTGAACCTCTCAATAGCCTCTACATCCTTCCTATAATGAGGCGACCAGAACTGCGCACAATACTCCAACTGGGGTCTGACAAGAGTCTTACAGAGCTGCATCATTACCTCCTGACTCCTAAACTCTATTCCTCGATTAATGAAGGCCAGTACACCGTACGCCTTCTTGACCACTTCCTCCACCTGCGAGGCCGATTTAAGAGTCCTATGGACCCGGACCCCGAGATCCTTCTGCTCTACAACACAGCTAAGACTCCTACCCCTTATACTGTACTCCTTTATCCCATTATTCCTGCCAAAATGGACCACTACACATTTATCTGCATTGAAGTCCATCTGCCACTTCTCCGCCCAGTCTTGCATCCTGTCTATGTCCCGCTGCAACTTTTGGCATCCCTCCAGACCATCCACAACACCACCGATCTTTGTATCTTCGGCAAACTTGCTAACCCATCCCTCCACTTCCTCATCCAGGTCATTTATGAAAATGACAAACAACAGGGGTCCCAGAACAGATCCCTGGGGCACTCCACTGGTTACCCACCTCCATGCAGAACAAGACCCATCCACAACCACTCTCTGCCTTCTGCCGGCAAGCCAGTTCTGGATCCATGAGGCCAAAACCCCTTGGATCCCATGCCCTCTCACCTTCTCCAGAAGCCTTGCATGTGGGACCTTATCAAATTCCTTACTAAAATCCATGTACACTACGTCCACCGCCCTTCCTTCGTCAATGTGTTCAGTCACATTTTCGAAGAACTCAACTAGGCTCGTTATCACTGAATGAGCAATCCAGAGACTGAGGTTAATGCTCTGGAGACACGAGTTCCAATCCCACCACCGCATGTTGTGAAATTTAAAACAAACCGAGAATTAAGGATCTACTGATGACCATGAAACCATCAACGATTGTAGTAAAACCCCATCTGGTTCACTCGCGTCCTTTAGAGAAGGGAATCTGCTGTCTTTACTCAGTCAGTCCAGAGCCATAGCAATGTGGTTGGCTCTCAATTGCACTGTGAAATGGACAGCAGTCAGGGATGGGCAATAAATGCTGCCCAGCCAACAATACCCACATTCCATAAAAAGTTAATTAAAATGATGTGCTATTCCTTTTTGAACTTGGTCCAGTTATCTGCGAAGTTTTCATCGAATGCAGCGAAGATCAATGCAGCAAAGTCCATGTGTCATCCGGGCCAGCTCCTGACATCATTTACAAGTTGCTGGGTTATACAGACTGACAACAAGGTATTAACAAGTAAAAGGTTTATTCAGCAATCTTAGCAGCTCTTCCATACTGCGTGCCTGCCTATGCAGAGCGAAGAACTCTGTGCTAATGACATATCACTTCCTCTGTACACATGATAACCCGATCTACTGTGATGATGGCACCGCAATGAGAAATATTGGTGTGGTGGTGAACGCAGTTGCAAAGTCCAAGAGTTGGGCCCAAGTTTAATTCCGATCCATTACATTTTTGTGCTTTTTGTTCCAGTTAGGATTGAGATGAAGAGATACTCCTTCATGGATGGCATAGTGGTCAGCAAGTCTGCCTCACACAGCCAGGGATTTGGATTCAATTCCAGCCTGGGGTCCCTGTATATGTTGAATTTGTATGTTCTTCCCATGTCTGTGTGGGTTTCTTCCAGGTGCTCTGGTTTCCTCCCATGTTCCAAAGACATGTGGGTTATGCTGATTAGCCATGCTAAATTAACCTCGAGTGTCAGAGAGATTAGAAGGGTAAAATGTGGGTTATGGGAATAGGGCCTGGGTGGGATTGTAGTCAGTACAAACTCAATGGGCCAAATAGCCTCCTTCTGTGCTGTAGGGATTCTATGACTTACTGAGAGAGTGGTCAAGCATTGTAATTCACTATTCCACATGTTTATGGATGCTCAATCAATACATTGAAAATTGAGAGCAGTAGATTTTTGGACATCAAGAGGATGAAAGGACAGAATAATCGTATTAGAATGTGGGCTTGAGGTGAACAATTAGTTATGATCTAACTGAATGATAGAAGCAGGCTCAAAGGGCCATATGGCCTACTCGAAGTTTTGACTTACTTCTGCTGTTAGGATTCTTATTCTATTGTATGCTATTTTCAAACATGGGCCTAATTAAAGATAAACTGATGAGAAGCTCTGTTAGAATAGAGACGAAAGGAAAAAGGAACAGTCACAGGTGGGATTTTGCTCCCATTTTCTCCATCTGGGGGATGGCAGCTTAGGCTCAAAATGTGGAGAGTTTGAAAAAATGTGTTTCGGATTTTGAATGAATCTCGCTGGTGGGATGGTGTGGAACACACCAGGAAAGGGAAAGAACCTCATTTACGAATACTGACATCAGATATAGAGGTCGCACCAAATATTCAGTGGATGTGACACTGCGTCGGAGCCACCTGTACACCAGTATGATCTTGGCTCTATCACCAATGAGGGGGATATTGGAGATGAGCCATTATTTCTTGGGCAGTCCGACACTTAAGGGACACAAGGAGAATGCTGGAGATATAAAGAAGTGCAGCTCAGATCTTAGTCCAGGAGGTGGGGTTTGGGGATGTGCAGTGTAGCTCAGAGGCCTGACCTTCCCTTCAGCCTGCTTCTTGCTCCAAGGGGATGTGCTGACTGTCTAAGAGGCATTGTTTCCCACTTCCTCTATGCTGTCTAAGTGTTTAAACAATAGCTGAGTGGGTGCCCTTCGTGAAGCTGGGTGAGATGGGCAATACCTGGTGTGACTGTGTGGTCTTGCTTTGGGAGAGGCTAAACGGTAGAGTGGGGGTATCAGTGATGGGAATCTGCCCTGATTCATGAAGCACAAAGACCTTCACACTTTGGAGGCAGTGGGGGAGGGGGTGAGAGCAATTTAATGACAGCAAGGTTTGCATCCAGACGGTGGAGACTTGAGGTACTTACCAGTTAGTGACCCAGAAGCCTGCCTACCTAGTGTTCCCACTGAGGTGTGATGGTCTGCACGCTTGTCTACTGCTCCCACTTCACCATTGGTCGAGGAATACTCTTCATTCTCCCTGGCCAGCTTGATGGGTTTCTCCTCGAATTGAATGAGGGTCTTGAGTTCTGGCACTAGTCCGGTGCTTGCTCAACTTTTTGTGGTTTCTTTTGTCCTGCAATGTCACAGATAGGGAGAGCGTTTGGCAGAAATGTTGACATTTAAGATGGTGATGAGATGTGGCAGGTATGGGTCTTGAGTGTGAATTGGAATGTGGGAAGCATGGCAGTGAGTGGGGGGAACACAGTGATTGGGAAAAGGGAGAGGAGAGCTTCCTAATAGTGCTAGCAAAGGATGAAGTGGCTGGGTGAGAGATGGAGATGGAGATGGGAAGAGTGTGTGAGGAGGTCCAAAGAAGACTGCATGAGGCTCACTTATCTTGGCTGAATGAAGATGATAGTTCATTATCTTGCAGCACTGCTGCACTGTCTTCTTCTGCAGTGAGCTTGCACTTACCAGAACCGCCACTGCATCCCAGGTGGGGGTGGTGACCTTGGTGAGGGATCTTTTCCTAGAGCAGGGAGCTGGAATGCATCCCTCCTCTACTGTGCTCCGTCAAAGAGTCTGGTGAGAGCTCCCTTTGGGAAATGAGATGCGGGCTTCCTGGCTGCCATCCCCTGCAGCAGGTGCGGAAGAAGTGCTGGGGAGTGTTAGGGAGCAGTTTATACGCAGCTTTCCTGTGATTGCTGTGATCAGGTGAATTGGAGGGAAGCCATTGTACCTGCACTGTGATTCTTGTGGCGGTGAAAACTTTTGTCAATAAGGCTCAGGATCTAGTCAGAAATGACACCGCGCCATCAGCAAGATTCACTCCATTTTTCTTGTTAGAACCAACACTTTGCCAAAATCTGGGAAAATAGCTCCCTCATTATTTAAGAATGTTGATAGGGATTTTTCTCCGTCATCCCATTCTTAATAAATTCACCGATTCTCTAAAGTTAATCTTGTATATTCATGGTGAATACAACCCACTGAATTATATTTTCGATTCCCTTGTAGCTAATGGTGTGTAACCATACCTATCAGTGCAAAGATGTAATGAAAATGATATATACGCAAGCAGTAGAATGCCAAATGAAAAGCCTTCAGGACAGCATGACCCTAATTATGCCTGAAATGGCGATGTATAAATCAACCCACTTAATGCCGTATTATGGCTTGAATCCAAAATAATGTAGATTACACCTCATAGGCTTACTATTAAATACTATCCATCGGTCTAATAAATAAACATTAATTATACGTTCATTGAGCTGATAATGGAAGAAGAAAATGTAGAGCACGCGCCTCTTGTGAAAATTGCAATGTGAGTTCAACTTAAGCTAAGACACCGGAGATTTAATCATCTAATTTAAGATTTCTAGCCCTCTGGCCATCTTGATTATTCCAAGATTGAGGCGATAAAAGATACAGGAAAGGGAAGTGATTCCACACCAAAGCACATGAGGTTGTTTAGCTGAAGGGCTAAACTAAGTACGAATTTGCAAAACAGGGGATACATAGAATGAGCGTCAGTGATTTCCTGAAATGAGTGGACCCATGAATTCACAACTGAGTTATGACCACTGCTACATGTGAATGGACCAGATCCTGGGCTTTGAGGAATAGACTAATAAGTGGTGCATACAACGACATGTACTGCAGTTAAAAAAAATTGAGCTTTCTAAAATTAGAAATAAGGGCCATAAGTAACACAGCGAAGTTGGGATATCGTGCTGAAAAGAAATGAATTGTCAGACCAGCTGAATTAAGCAAATTTGAATTAATGTTGGGATTATAGTTAAAACTCGCATAATGAAAGCGTGACAAGAACGGAAGACTTGCATTTATGAAGTGCAGTTTCTGTCATCTTTCACTACCTCTGCAACATCATGAATGGCACTGATTTTTGAAGAGGTTCTCAACTTGACTATACCCACGTTACTTGAATGAGGGACTGATGTATGCAGCAGATATATCAAATACATCTGCTGTAGATATGTGAAGATACATCCCAGCCAAAAAAAAACTGTTGACAAGTTTAAGTTAAGAACATGAGAACATAAGAACTAGAGGCTGGAGAAGGCTATCTAGCCCCTCGAGTCTGCTCCACCATTCAATAAGATCATGTTGATCTTTCTGTGGACTCAGCTCCACTTATTCGCACTTAACACTTCTCTCCTTATAAGCCAACCCTCTCAACTCTGGAATCAACTCAGTGAATCTTCTCTGCACGCCCTCCAGTGCCAGTATATCCTTTCTCATGTAAGGAGACCAAAATTGTCCACAGTACTCCAGATCTGGCCTCACCAGCACCTTATGCAGTTGCAACATAACCTCATTGTTTTTAAATTCCATTCCTCTAGCAATGAAGGACAAAATTCCACTTGCTTTCTTAATTACCTGCTGCACCTGCAAACCTTGCACAAGGATGCTTGCACACTCAAGTTTCTCTGCACAGCAGCATGCTGCATTGGTTTACCATTTAAATAATAGTCCATTTTGCTGTTATTCTTACCAAAATGGATGACCTCACATCAGAACTTTGACCCAGGAGATAATGTTTTCATCAAGTTTGAACATGTCATGTGCCTCTGAAACTAAAGCCTTGGAGCAAGAATACAAAATAAAATCACCACCAAGTCCCACCAAGTATTTCTCAGCTTCCAACAACAAGGGTTGATAGCCTGGCAAATTATATCAAAAAATTCTCCTCATATCACCTACTGACTGGTACCTTTCATTAAAATCCATCAGGTATTCCTGGCAAGGCTAACATTTGTAGTTCATCTCTAAACGCTCTTGAATTGAGCATTTGCTATTTCAGAATGAGCTTCAACATCAAGATTGCAACTTTTTTAATCATTCGTGGGACATGGGTGTCACTGGCTAGCCAGTATTTATTGCCCATCCCTAGTTGCCCTTGAGAAGATGGTGGTGAATGCCTTCTTGAATCGCTGCAGTCCATGTGCTGTGGGCTGACCTACAATGCCATTAGGGAGAGAATTCCAGGATTTTGACACAGAGACTGCAAGGATCGGCGATATATTTTCAAGTCAGGATCGTGAGTGGCTTAGAGGGGAACTTGCAGGTGGTGGTGTTCTCATGTGCCTGTTGCCCCTGTACTTCTAGATGGAAGTGATTGTGGATTTGGAAGGTGCTGCCTAAGAATCTTTTGTAAATTGCTGCAGCGCATCTTTAGATATTACACACTGCTGCTACTGAGCGTCAGTGATAGAGGGTGTGTGCATTTGTAGATGTCATGCCATGCTCGCAACCAACATCCCAAGGCCACAGTCAATATGGCAATTGGACCTTTCTGGGAAGGTTTAATTTTTCCAGCATGGGCTGATGAGAGAGAACCTGAATATTTTTCTGGATTGCAAACCATGTGGAGCTTTCCCACAATTTTCCAGTGGGCACTGGCAGCAAGCCAACAAAGTGAAATTGCAAAATTATTCCAGCTGTGATCCATCTTAGAAGGTAGGCAGAAATCTTCCAAATATGGCTGTAGATATAAGGAGGCACAAAAGCAGTTGCATATTTATTTCCTGTTGTTGAAATCAAGACTGATCACTTGGTCCTTTCTGTAAGAACTAAAATTCTTATTGGTCAACTCCCCCCACCCCCTGAACAATCTTCAGGCTTATAAGCATTCAAGTTGCAGTCCATGTGCTGTGGGTTGACCCACGGTGCCGTTAGGGAGGGAATTCCAGGATTTTGACCCAGCGACTATGAAGGAATGGCAATAAATTTCCAAATCAGAATGGTGAGTGGCTTGGAGAGGAACTTGCATGTTCCCATGTAAATGCTGCCCTATTAAATTGACTAAGCTAAAGGAAATTGATCACATTTTATCAGTTTTTCAAGTCCAAATAAGTTCTCAAAGTAAGATAGGATATATTTTATTATTTTGTGGATAGTAAGTATTCCTGGCAAGGCAAGCATTTGTGGTCCATCCCTAATTGCCCTTGACCTGAGTGGCTGGCTCAATCATTTCAGAGGGAAAGACAGAGTCAAACACATTACTGTGAGTCTAGAGTTACAAATTGGCCAGACCAGGAGATTTTAAAGCTTTTAAAATTCATAATTTCCAAGAATTGATGAGAGTTTCATGGTCACTGTTATCAAAACCAGTTTTGCATTCCAGATTTACTAACCAAATTTAAATTCCACCAGCTGCTGTGGTGGGATTTGAACTTACACCTCCAGAGCATTAGCCTAGGCCTACTAGATAACTAGCCCAATGACTTTACCATCTCCAACGCTAAATGCTGTTCGCTGTTTTTCACAGGGAAGAATGGCTTGGTGGGGAGCATCTCTGACTGTAACAGAATGGCACAAACATATGGGTCTAGTCTTGAAAATCATAGCTGATTTTTGAAGGAGTAATGATATGGGGATATGAGAAACAGCTGTTGTTGGAATGCAATGAAGATGCAAGATGAGTAACTTCATCGTGAGCAGTTGCCCCACGATTTAGACATATTTTCTATAAAGCAGTATTTTTTCTAAGACATTGAAGATCCTGACAATCTAACATAATGCCCATTTTGGAAGAAGAGGTATAAAAGATATTCAAAAATAGTCTTAATTGTAGTTGGAGGAGTAATGGCTTGGGGAGTCACAGATGAACCAATCTTCAGTACAGGGTGACAGCTAATAAGTGATTTCATATATAATTTCTTATAACATGTCTGAACATTTTTTCCAACTGCTGTTAGAGTCTATGGTGGATCATTGATGTCTGGCTAGCCTGATAAATACTAGTTTCAAACTCAGATATTTTAATGTTTTAAATTATTCTCGCTATTCTTGGGTTGGAGCAGGAACAGTGAGACTCGTGTCTGAAACCTTTTAAAATTCAAAGTTGCATTACTACTTCATGATTTTCACTTCTTTCCTATACTTTTCAAGCCTACTGGTGCCTTGTGCTTTCTTTTTAAGCAGACATTCAATCACCGCTCTTATGTCCTTGGAGAGAAACTTCTGACCTGCCTTGACAGAGCAAGTAGATTGTATTAACTGGAGTGCAGCTTGCAATTTCAACAACTAAATCCTGCAGCTCATAGAGGTTACAAACAGGAAATATAGTCAACAGGTTTCACCGTGCAAATAATGTGGAACCCACCTAGCTTTTACCACCATTCTTCACTGTGATTTAATGAGGACATCATCAATCAAGATGGCGACTTCTTGCAAGCTACTGGCAATTGGGACTAGTTTCGGGGTTTAACAAAAAAGGGCCGCATAGACAAATTGAGCTGGAGGGCCTGTTTCCATGCTCTAAAACTTCTATGATTCCATGACTCTAAGTTGTGCCCAGCATACCATCTAATTCTATCTTTAACTCTCATTCTATGCTTCTAAAACTTCATTCTAACTCTTTTAAACTTTTTAACAATGCTTAAATTCAATTTCTTTCAGATTTGGTGCTGTCAGACTTTTGAATGTATCTACCTTGCATTAAGTTGATCTTTCTCTACACCCTCGCTATAACTGCAACACTACATTTTGCATCCTCGCCTTTCCTACTCTATAAACAGTATGTTTTTCTGGTATGGCATGCAAGAAATAATACTTTTCACTGTATGTTAATACATGTGACAATAATAAATCAAATCAATAGTGAAAATTACCTTGAAGGCATGAGTTTTTTTCTTGACCTTCACATCATTTTGAGTGGATACAGTGAACTCCAATTTTTTTCCACAGTCCAGTCCCACTGACAACATGAGGCGCTACATTTTCCAAAATGCTCTCTGATGTCCTATTGAGCATGGATCACCTGCCTGGCCATGCATCAACAAAGAGATACATGCTGGTTGTTCCCATACCGTGATTGTCAATGGTACTGTTATGCTTTGAACACTGGAGAAAGCAGTTCACCTTGTGAGCTCACCCCTCAGCTAAAATGTTGAGACAAAGCTCTTCACTCAAATACTTTCTTCTGTGCTTTTCTTCAAAGCACACAGTTCTGTGCTCGGGAGTAAACAATGTGTTTTTTTTTGCCTTGCCTGCAAATCGTGACAATGTTTTAATCTGTGTCCTCACAAAAAAAACATTTTATCACTCCTCCATTCAATTGGTACCCAGAGAGGAACTCAGTTCAATTTGAAAGGGAATCGTAGTGATTTAACATTTGTTAGGAAATTTAGATCACCAAGGGAGAAGACATTTAATCACCGTTCTCATGTCCTTGGAGAGATACTTCTGACCTGCCTTGACAGAGCAACTAGATTGCATTACCCGGAGTGCAGCTTGCAATTTAAACAACTGAGTTCTACATTGCACAGGGAGCAACAAAGAAATATAGTCTACAGGGAGCTGAATAAGAGGTGAAAGTGTTTTGTCTCGTGGATGAGATCTTTCAGACCTCATATCATCCAATTTCTCTTGATGTCTCCAATATAAATTCCAAAGGTTTTTATTTGCTCTATATTTTTGTCACAAATAGCCAAGTGCTTACCATGAGTTCAGTGAAAAAAATCACATCAATGATCAGGTCACCAGAGTATTTGGTGAAAGAAAATGTCATCATGAAGCAACAGTTTGGTGCATAATAATGCCCGATGATCATTGCTTGTCTGATTGCTTGGTATTCATCACCAAACGGGTACACGAAATCTAATATAACGATGTAAGCAGTCATCAAAGCAGCCTGATTACGAGAGTTTCGCTGTTACTTGAATCTGTGACACTTATTGCCAGGGTAAACAAATCATAATGATTGTCAGTATATTCAAATGCTATCCACAGGGATCAGGTAATTAACCACAAATGTAAACTGGAATGGGAAGCAATGTCCACATACCACACACACGTACCTCAAGCAGATTTTACTTCTGAGTTGCCTCATTTTGATGCTGCCGCTCTGTGCTTCACGTGCATGAAGTTTTTTCTGGGTAGCAAGTTGAGCAGTCAGGAAAAACATCTTCCCCTTCCGTTGCAGCATCCATATCAATTTCACCTGAAATCACATTCGAGCCATTGGTCTGACTAGCTAAAATTACTACTAATCTACCTTATTTACAAAGATAGGGAGAGTGACAGGACATCGATACACAAGACAATTGGAACTTACAACATAGAGTTCAGCAGAGCTTGTACTGTCCCTTCTGCAACAGTTACAACAGTCCCAAGGGGCTAAAGCAATCTTTTGGGACAAGATAAAGTTCTCAGGCCAAATTTGCTGTGCCTTCCACTAATGACAACTTGTCTTGAGTCATATTCATCAGGGAGGGAGTTGTATGTAGGATATATATACACTTGTGAGATTTTTTAGACTGAAAAACCCTCAGAATATGGTTGGATGTAGCGACTCTATAGCTAAACCTCTGTGATAGGATTTTGACTAAACTGTGTATTGTAGCGCAATAGTACATGGCAAATAGCAGGAGCTTCAGTGAATGACTTAAAATACAGTAGCACGAGTTTCTGATCATAGAAAATAGAATCCTTGTAGTGCAGAAGAAACCCATTTGGACCATTGAGTGTGCACCGACTGAACTGCATCGACTGGGCTACTGTATTTTAAGTCATTCACTGAAGCTCCTGCTATTTGTCATGTACTATTGCGCTACAATACACAATTTATTAAAAATCCTATCACAGAGGTTTTGCTGTAGAGTCGCTACATCCAACCATATTCTGAGGGTTTTCAGTCTAAAGAATCCCACAAGGGTGAAAATATCCTACATACAACTCCCTCCCTGATGAATAGAAGAATGAGAGGGGATTTCCGAGAAACATATAAAATCCTGATGGGACTGGACAGGCTAGACGCAGGAAGAATGTTTCTGATCTTGGGGAAGTGCAGAACTAGGGGTCACAGTCTAAGAATAAGGGATAAGCCATTCAAGGACTGAGATGAGGAAGAACTTCCCCACTCAGAGAGTTGTGAACCTGTGGAATTCTCTACCACAGAAAACAGTTGGGGCCAAGATGTGTTCAAGAGGGAACTGGATATGGCCCTAATGGCTAGAGTTCAAGGGATTTGGTGAGAAAGAAGGAGTGGGATCCTGAAATGATCATCAGCGATGATCATATCATCAGCGATGAAATGATCATCAGCGATGGCCTATTCCTGCACCAATTTTCTATGTTTCTGTGTCTCCAACAATCCCACTCAGACTCTATCTCCATAATCCCATTGATTTTATTCTGTTAATCCCCTGACGCAAAGAATTAATTTAGCATGTCCAATCTATTTAACCCTGCACATCTTTGGAATGTGGGAAGAAACCAGGGCATCCAGAGGAAACCCACGCAGATGTGGGGAGAACATGCAGACTCCACACAGAGAGTTATGAAACTCTTCTGTCTTCTGGATGTCAATGATTTCCAAGGATGATTTTGAACTTCTCACCTGAATGCTTTCATGCATGTCATTATTTAGAACATAGAACATAGAACATAGAACATTACAGCACAGAACAGGCCCTTCGGCCTTCGATGTTGTGCCGACCAAAATAAAAAGCAATGCCCCTCCAAACTAAACCATTCCCTTCTCTTCCATATACTTATCAATTAACCTCTTAAACGCCACCAAACTTGGCGCATCTACAACAGCTGCAGGCAGGGCATTCCACTCCCTAATCACTCTTTGAGTAAAGAACCTACCTCTGATATCCGTCCTATAACTCATACCCCTTAATTTAAAGCTGTGTCCCCTCGTGCTAGCTTTCTCCATCCTAGGAAAAAGGCTATCACTGTCCACCCTATCTAAACCTCTAATCATCTTATATGCTTCAATAAGATCCCCTCTTAGCCGCCTCCTTTCTAACGAAAACAACCTCAAATCCTTCAACCTCTCTTCATAGGACCTGCCCTCCATACCAGGCAACATCCTGGTAAACCTCCTCTGTACCCTCTCCAATGCCTCCACATCTTTCTTATAATGTGGGGACCAGAACTGCACACAATACTCCAAGTGCGGCCGCACTAGAGTTTTGTACAGTTGCAACATGATGCTGCGGCTCCTAAATTCAATCCCCCTACCAATAAAAGCTAAGACTCCATATGCCTTCTTAACAACTTTATCCACTTGACTGCCTACTTTCAGGGATCTATTGACACATACACCAAGATCCTTCTGTTCCTCAACACTATTAAGAGCCCTACCATTAGCCCTATACTCTACACATTTATTGTTCCTGCCAAAGTGCATTACCTCACACTTTTCCACATTAAACTCCATTTGCCACCTCTCGGCCCAGCTCTGCAACTTGTCCAAGTCACTCTGTAAACTATAACACCCCTCTTCACTATCTACCACTCCACCAACTTTAGTGTCATCTGCAAACATCTGTCATTTATAACACTTTGATCCCTGGTGCAGCACAATGAAGACGCTGACAGAAAACGGTACCTGAGGCCGTGACAATTTGTGAAGTTATATTTTATGCAATGCATGACTCGGCGTTTGCACTTAGAGCTTTCGACTGTGAGCTCAAGTTCACGCAGGCAAATAACACATTGGTAGAGAGAAAAAGGCAGTCATCTATTTTCATCTTATTCTGGGAGGAATTTCTAATGTGGAGATGCCAGCATTGGATTTGGGTGGGCACAGTAAGTAGTCTCACCACATCAGGTTAAAGCCCAACAGGTTTATTTGGTAGCACGAGCTTCAGGAGCGCTGCTCCTTCATCAGGTAAGTCACTCAGAGCAGTGCTTTGAAAGCTCATGCTACCAAATAAATCTGTTGGACTTTAACCCGGTATTATGAGACTCCTTATTGGGAGGAATTCCACTGACAATCTTTCTTTCTCGGACTCTTTATGCAATTTGCGCTTTTCCACTTGGAAGTGAAGAAACCAATTTGGAAATTTGTTCTTGAGAATATAGTTATGACCCTTCCCTCACCTCTATTCCTTTGGATTTGTGACTGCAGAAGTGTAATTCTTAAACATTGAACGCAGAGCATAAAGAGAGTGAAAGAAACTAACTGAGAAATCCTTTCTGTAAATAAAATGCACACATCTACTTTTAGTACTTATACTTAATGGAACTGATGCAATATCTGCTATGGATACATGGCAGCAAGGACATTTTAAAAATTATCCTTTTTGCAATACGTGTCAGTCTAAAATGTAATTACAATTGCTAAACATTATAGTCAGCAACCATATCAAAAAATACAGTAAAGAAGAAAATTACATTCATTTGTTTTGCTCTGTTTCCTTTTTGTACTCCTTCAGCTAAATCATCTCCAGCTATCTGACTTCCAGGTTGTATTAATATCCCAAATAGATCAGATCCTGTGATAAATCTTCGGTGCACCAATATCACATTGTGAAAGTTAAAGTATTTATCAGTGAACTCTGCTTGATTACATCACCACCAGCACTATCAATCCCACTTGTTCTGCATTTGTTTAAAAACGACACGCAGTGCAACAAAAGACCTTGTTCCCAAAGCAAAAATAACAGATATGTTTGCGGATACCATTCACCTTGATTTTTCATTCAGAGAAACTGAGTGTTCATTCTGAACAGAAAAGGGAGTGAACTAACGCTGCAATTCTTTTTGCAAAGGGCTTGCAATTGCTCACCCATTTTTCTTGAGAGTTCTCCTATTATCCCATACAACCATTCTCCCTCCCCCAACGTTCCTCCCAGAAGCACCACTGGGATTGTATGAAATGCAATGACAACCCCCTCACCCCCATCACTACTTCATGAGTGTCAAGAATTAGTGTCAACAGATAATTCAACAATAGGGGATAGCTCGTGTCTGCGTGGGTTTTTCCGGGTGCTCCGGTTTCTTTCCACAGTTGTAGCACCGAGGTTAATTGGCCGTGTTAATTGGCCATGATCTTCAGAGTCAGTGAGATGAGCAGGGTAAATAACACTTTAGCGATAACATCACTAGGCCATCTTCTCCCCTCTGGCTGTAAAGCATCCAAGGAAACTCTGAGGTTGTGAAAGCCGCTGCACAAGTGGGAGCCTCTTTCTTTCTGTTCTTTTCTGTCCATGTTATTAATGTTTTACTACCGCTGTCTTTATATTCATTCTGGATTTTGTTTAGCCATCCAAAGATACGAATGGTTTTGCCTTGAAAACAAGGACTTCACAAAAGGGAAGTATATAAGCAGCTGCTTTTGTTCCATGTCACAGTTCAGTTATTGCCAGTAAATTGTCTTCAGTCTAATTTTTAAGAACTTACTCAGAATACATGTTTCCTGCTGTGTTTCCCAAATATATATTGAAAATAATCGGGGCGGGGGTTGCAACTGTGATGTAAAGCTCTTGAAGACATTTATGAGTCTTGGAATGGGGCACTTAGAGAGATGAAAATCTTCCTTTATGGCAAAGGTCGACACTGATTATTCCTGATTATGAGTTTAGGCTCCCATAGAACAGCTATTACATTTAATTAAATCCAGTACTTCATTAATTTTATATGTCTGCCCTCATTTGTCCTGTTAAATGCAGAAGAGAAAGTCATGGAAGTGGTGTAGCTGCATCACCAGGCTTTTGATTTGCCTTTGTGAAGTGTAGAAATACTAGACGTGTGAATTGACAATTTAAGACAGTGACAGAACTCATGCACAGGTAATTCCACTCACATATCGGCAATTCATTGTTAACAAAAGTCATAAGTAAGCATGGAAGAGAAGCTGTTGGGAAATGGGAACATTTCATTCATTCATCTGTAGCAATAGAAATGCAATTGATGGAATTTTCCAGCCCTTCTTGCAAGCAGGGTCGTGCAGTCCCACTGAAGGTTATGGAGTACGTGCTCCTCTTCTGAGTACAGGATTTTCCATTTCCCGTGAGAGACAGAGAGAGAGAGAGAGGGCGGGGCGAGGCTTGCAGCATTGGGTGAAATTTTACAAACCTTGCCTGAGCAAGGTCGTAAAATACTGGCCAATGTTTTAACTATTTACATGGCATTTCTGTAACTCCCTTTGGCTGTGACAACTCCTACTCCTACTCTTTTCCAACCCAGTCACTGTGATGAAGGATTTGCTCTATCACAGTGCACTCAATCCTTGGTGAAGATGTTTTGGAGACATATGGGTGTTCCTCTGTTCCTTGGAGGGCAGCATCAAGAACAAAAGGAAATAGCAAACTTGCAGGACTGTTGGTAATCAAAGTGTGGATTTCTCAAAGAAAGAAATTTCTCAAAAAAAATTTCTCAAAAGAAAGCAAGAGAGAAGACTGGAAAACATCAACACTTTGGGGTGGAGGGGCAGGTGTGATTTTCGCAGCTCACTGCACTACTCGTGTAGAACAGAAAGAAATCCTACAACATCAGCTTAACAGGCTGTTCCTTCGTTAGGTGGCTTCAAGGCGGCCTTCACCACACACAGCGCAGAGTCACTGAGCAGAGACTGATCGCCAAGTTCTGCATACGTGAGAACAACCTCAACCAGGATCTTGGGTTCATGTCACACTATCTGTAACCCCCGTAACTTGCCTGGACTAGCAAAATCTCACTAACTTTCCTGTCTGGAAACAATACACATCTCTTTAACCTGCGCTTAAAGCTCTCTCCACTCACATTGTCTGTACCTTTAAGAATTGATTAGCTATAAAGACTCACATTCCAATCATTATGAATGTAAATTAAGTCTGTGTCTTTGTGGCCTGTTTGTGATCAGAACTCCCAGCCACCTGACGAAGGAACATCCTGATGAAAACTTGGGACGTTTGCTACAAATAAACTTGTTGGACTTTAAGCTAGTGTTGTGGGATTTCTTTCTGTTTTACCCCAGTCCAACGCCGGCATCTCCAAATCATGACTTCTCGAATAGCACAGCGGGCTGGAAGAGATCAGTCTCCCATGCCCTATTTTACCAACATAATCAAGTGATGAGCTGCTTTCTTGAACGGCTGCAGTCCCCGAGATGTAGTTCCACCCATAGTGCTGTTGGGGATGAAGTTCCAGTGTTTTGACCCAGTGACAGTGAAGGAATAGTGAAGTACTTCCAAGTCAGGACAACGAGTTGCAGACGGTCTTCATACAACTGTCACTGTCTATCGCAGGGCCTACCATATCTGCCACATCTGACACAGCGATGTACAGAGTGAGAGATCAGTACAAGCCCAGGGTCTTGTGGATGGTGTCATTGCAATGGAAAGGAAATCACTGCTGACTGAACAGACTTCCTCTGCTTCTGTAGTTTGCAAACCCAGTAGTTTTACATAAAACTTCGAAGGTTGTTCCATGAAAGGCACTGAGTTATCTAATTGCTGTGTTTTTTTCAGAATACCCAGTAGTGTGCCAACAACTTCACTCAATAAGGATGTGTGTTGATTGTGAATAACACAGAGAGAATCAATGATCTGTCGCTCCTTGTAAGGAAGAAGAGCAATTAGCCTGCCTTTTATTGGAAGGTTTGTACCACCTGGAGCTTGCAATTTAATATCTGATGGATGAAGGGATATTGGCTGAAGCTAGTCCAGATGATTAACTGGCACTTTGGTGCCAACTCGGATGTCAATCTTAAAGTTGATGTCAAAGTCTTTAACTTGCATTATAATTGACCAGTAACCTTGATTAAAGCCACTTACTACCTCTGAGATTTCAGCTCTGTCGTGATTTTTAATTTCTTGGATGGAGTGTATTTCATTAATATTTTCTTGCCTTCTTCCTTGACTAAAGGTTTTGAGCTTACAGAAGCACTTGAAATGTCCAGTCTTTCCACAGTGTAAAAACTCTCCAACCCCTGCTGGACAACTTGACATCTCTGATTTTTTTTTTGCATCATAATGTAATCACCTCAAAATGGCCACTGGTGGGGTTTCTTACCCTTTGCCTGTTTTGATGGCCTTTTGAATGGGTAGGGCCACTGTCCATGGACCTACCCAGTTTATGGTCACCTAGAGCCTCGACATCACAATTGATAAGTGCTCTATCACGGTGATCTTGTCCAATGAATCATTTGATACAAAGTGAGGTTCAACTTTGGTCTGTAAAAATTCAAGACAGTTTTACATTAGAAGCTCCTGCCCAAATCTCTCACTCACTGCTTCCCTGCCAGACTCTCTCAAAGGCAAAATACTGTGGCTATTGGAATCTGAGTTTACAAAAGGTCATCCAGACTCGAAAGATTGGCTCCATTCTTCCTTCATAGATGCTCCAGACCTGTTGAAGTTATCCACCATTTTTCTGTTTTTGTCTCACACTCATTGCTTTACTGCACAACTCTCCCACTCATCGCTTCCCTGCCAGACTCTCCCATTCTCAGTGTTCCTGCCAGACTCTCTTATTCACTGCTTCCCTGCCAGAATCTCCCACTCGCTGTTTTCTCTCCTGATCCCTCGCTGTGAGCAAGGACTCTGGAAAGGGGCCAGTGACAGGGAGGAATTGAGAAAAAGAAGACGTGAGGGGGAAGTGAGGAGAGGAGAAGCAGTGCAGTAAAGAGAGTCTTGGGGACTGGGGGAGGGCATCTCAAAATGGCTTCAACTGGATCACGCACGCTCCATTGCCCCATCGTAAAACTATTTCAAATCCTCAAAAATATCACTTATAAATCAAACCCTTATTTCTTCTGATCTCAACAACTTGACTTTAACACAAGTATACATCCAAATCATTGCAAATTCACAGTGTCAAGTTCGCCTGTAGCCACTTGTGATCCGGGCTGCTGAGTGCCTCGATTTTAAAATTGTCATCCTAGTGTTCAAATCCCTTCAAGTACTTGCTGCCCCATATTTCTCTATCTATCCAGTCTGACAATCTTCTGGACACCAACTCTGGTCTCCCCTCCAATGATGTAGAGATTCCAGCATTGGAGGAGTGAACACAGTAAGAAGTCTGACAACACCAGGTTTAAGTCCAACCGACTTATTTGATAGTAAACTCACACAAGCTTTTGAGGCTCTGCTTTTCGTCAGGTCACCTGATGAAGAGCAGATGTTGTCAGACTTCTTACTGTACTCCCCTTAAGTGGTCATGTCTTCAGCAGTCTCAGCCCAAGGCTTTGCAACTCCCTCCCTCAGCTTCTCCTCCTCTTCCTTCCCCTTTGAGACACCTGTTAAAACTTGCCACACTGAAAACGTTTTTGGTTTTGTCCTGATGTCTCCTCAGAATGCATAAAATGCCTGAAATACTCAGCAGTTTGGCAGTCGCAAAGGCCAGAGGAACAGAGCTGTTGTTTCAGATTGGTGAAGATATTTCCATCAGAAGGAAATACTTGGAAGCGAGGGCACAGCCTCAGAATAAACGGACGATCCGTTCGAACTGAGATAAGGAGGAATATTTTCAGCCAGAAGGTAGTGAAGCTATATAATTCACTGCCGCAGTAGCCTGTGGAGGCTGGGTCATTGAATGGATTTAAGACAGAGATTGAGAGGTTCTTGACAGGTAAGAGGATCAAAGGTTACAGGGAAAAGGTGGGGAAATGGGGTTTTGAAATATATCAGCTAGGATTGGATGGTGGAGCAGATTTGATGGGCCAAATGATTAATTTGGCTCCTATATCTTATGGTTTTATAACTGAGTAGCGGACCATTTGTCTGTTTCAGATCATGTTGGCATTTACCATTCACATAAGCACATGATCCTAATCACATTATCGTCACAGTCCTCCTTCTTTTTCTTCATCCTGCATTCCAATTAAATCTTCTATGTTGAACAAGATACAGTTTCTGCCTGAAGCATCAAGCCTGGAAATTAATTCCACAGCTACACGACTCTCTGTGCAAAGTTTTCTTGTTCTGTGTTCTAAATCTCTTTGATTTAACCTTGCAGCAAAGAGCATTCCTTGCCCATCACTTCAGATGACTTATGTATTGGCAATCGGATGCTTCCACCGACTTTGTCCAGCCAGCTTTAAACACTTCTTTCCTATTGCCCCACTGTTTCGTTTTACACGTTCTTCTCTGTGTTCACATCTTGACAAGCCTGTCTCATTTTTGGCCAAGTATCACCCGATGCTCAACTGGTCACCCCTGAGTTATGGATCGAAGTCCCACTCCAAGGCTTGAGCACAAAAAGAAAAAGGTCGACACTCCATTGCAGTATTAAGTGAGTTTCTTGTTAATTATCCCATGAAATGTGCGCGTTGCTGGCGCTTATCACTCAACCCTGAGGGCAATACGTATTGTCACATGTAGGCCAGACTCCAGATGACAGGTTTTCCTTCCTTAAAGGACGTGACTGAATCAGATAGGGTTTTACCAACAACTGACAATGGCCTCATGGTCATCATTCAACTTTTAATTCCAGATCTTTTTTTGTTGAATTCAAATTTCACCATTGATCTTTTGTGGGGTTTGAACTGGGTCCTCAGAACATTACCCTGGGTCTCTAGATTATCAGTCCAATGACAATACCACCGTCTCCCCAAACTAAGGAAATGCTGCACTGGTGGATGTGCCATCTTCCAAACGCATGTTAAACTCAGGTCCCATTTCTCAGCTGGATATATCTTTTAATGCATTCATGGGACATGGGCGTCGTTGGCTGGCCAGCATTTATTGCCCATCCCTAGTTGCCCTTGGAGGGCAGTTGAGAGACAATTACATTGTAGGCCAGATCAGGAAAGGATGGCAGATTTCCTTCCCTGAACCAGATAGGTTTTCCGACAGTCAATGATGGTTTCTTGGTCAATTGTAGATTCTTAATCCCAGACATTTCTTAAATTCAATTTAAATTCCTCCACCTGCCCATGCGGGATTCAAACGCAAGTCCCCAGAAAATGAGCTGAGTTTTTGTATTAGTCGTTCAGCGATAATCCCACCAGGCCATCAGCTCTCCATGGTAAAGAGCCTAAGACACATCTTTGAAAAGAGCAGGGGAACTATCCCTATTCTCCCTCCATCAGCATAACAAAAACGAATGAACTGGTCATTATCATATTGTTGTTCATGCATATTTAGTGTATGCATATTGACAGTCATGTTTTCGACATCACAACTAATACTTCTGTGACTCTAAAGTGCTTTGAGACTTCCAGTGGCTGTGAGAAGTGTAATATCAATGCAAGTCTTTTGTTTTTGTTTGGTATTCTCCATAAATATTAAATATTTTTCCTGCAGTCTGGAGGCCAGTACTCTTACTGAGTCCTCTCACTGAGGAGTTATGAAGGTTTTATAAAGGCCCATAATTGTGTCAACTTTAATATTCTGTCGCTCATGATAAAACCTGGAATTCCATTACTTCTCTTTACAACCTTATCAACTTGAGGTGCTGCCTTTAATGTACTGCGTGTACGTGTCCCCAAGTCTCTCAGTTCTTGCATACAGCACCAAGCCTACTTTCATTCAGAGTCGAGTTATTGCTGTGATATTTTTAAATTAAACCCTATCACCTTGCACTGCATGACACTGAATCATCTGCTACTTAGCTCATTACCCCATCAATTCCTAAATGCTTAGAAGGCTCAAGAGGCTATGCAGTCTGATATCATAAAGATGGTGTTGGTTAGCCATTGAAATGTCTTAGGTTGCTCATACACAGGGGATGGAATTGTATGAGAATTTGGCAAAGTGTCAGTTCTGGTGAGAAAACTGTTGTGGAACTCTCCAGGTCTTAGAACTGGTCAGGTACATTGACCCAAACAGGTGCCAAACTAGAAGAATTTCACAGTAATTTCATTGCACTGTTAATGTAAGCCTTACTTGTGACTAACAAATAAACTTTAAAAAAAAGCAACTTGGTGTGTGCCATCACACTGACATGGCAGGGACTCTTTTACTCAAGCTGCACCTACACTGATACAGGAGTGTCCCCAGTCACCCAATGCAGAGTTATCTGAATCTGCTTTCCTGTCCCAACCCCCAACCACAAGTTGATGAATCCCCGCACGTGCCTCCCCACTAACCACCTACCTACCTACCCCACCCCACCTCCCCCCCCCCCCAACACACACACACACACACACACGCTCCAACATCCTCAGGTCCCATCTCTGGCACTTTCCCTGTGTGGCGGGGGATATGGAAACCCCTGTTTTCTGACATTATTAAAACAAAGTAGATTAAATAGGGCACAACCTCAGGCTAACAACCTCAGTTTTGGGCCCGTAACTAAGGGAGATGTGCTGGCCTTGGAAAGAGTGAACAGGAGGTTGACGTGAATGATCCCTGGAATGAAGAGCTTGTCATATGAGGAAAGGTTGAGGACTCTGGGCCTATATTCATTGAAGTTTAGAAGGATGAGAGGCGATCTTATTTAAACTTACAGGATAATGCAAGGCCTGGATACAGTGGAGATTGAGAGGATGTTTCCACTAGTAGGAAAAATTAGAACCAGAGGGCACAACCTCAGGCTTAAGGGATGATCCTTTAAGACAGAGATGAGGAGGAATTTCTTCAGCCAGAGGATGATGAATCTGTTGAACTCTTTGCTGCAGAAGGCTGTGGAGGCCAGGTTATTGAGTGTCTTTAAGACAGAGATAGATAGGTTCTTGTTTACTAAGGGAATCAGGGATTATGGGGAAAAGACAGGAGAATAGGGATGAGAAAAATATCAACCATGATTGAATGGTGGAGGAGACTCAGTGGGCCAAGTGGCCTAAGTCCATTCCTATGTTTTAGGGTCTTATAATTAGTTTAAAACAGGATCCACAATATGTCTTATATATATATTAAAGTTATCTCACTGTGCCTCACTTACATGCCACAAAGGTATTATATGCATAAGCAAATTATAGACTTCAGCTGTATTTTTGTACTTTATTGTAAACTTTGGCCAACAAGCAATTTACATAATGGGAAAGCAGACAGACCACATTCTTTTCGAATAAAGAAGAATAGAGTAGTATATCCTATAATCAGCTGTGGGCTAGGCAGCTGAAGTACCAAGGTTTTTGAAATGAATAGAAGGCTTCAGTTGTTTGCAGCTATTCATTACAGCTATATAGCCTCCACTGATAAGGAGGCAGGAAACGAGGCAGGGAAAATGACTCCCTCAGTACATCAGGTGTTTGTGGGTGACCCTGGATCCTACCAGATTTGCATAGGTAAAGTTAATGATCACAGAGGGAAAGAGTCTATTGGTTGACCAGTGAATTCCTGATTCTGCAAAAAGGTAGAATGCTATTAGCCAAAGTAACTAGAATGTAATTGGATCATCCAGTTTGGATGACAGGTGGAGCGAGGAAGATCACATCTTCAGAAACGTATATCTGTTGTGCCCATGTGATGTAATGAAGAGGCTAATCCTCTGACCATCTCTTTCAATAATTCTTTTAATTGCAGACTATTTCTTGCACATTTTGGTGTTTGCTGTGATCGGCTAACACAGAAGACTGACAAATTCCCCCTTCACCTTGGCAGTGCCAACCTGCCTCTGGTGCATTACTGGGGCAGTGCCAAGGGCAATGCCAGGGTATTAGCTGATTATGTTTCTTTTCCCTGGGGACTATACTGACCTTTGTCCCTTTGAGGAGGAGATAGGGGTCCCCTTGACAAGCTCACATGACATTACATTGGTGAGATCTGAAAATCTTGTGAAGACTGGAGGGGCAGGTTGGGAGGGGGGGCAGTAAATCTGTAAGGGAGATGTTTAATTAGATTTAAGTGTGTTAAATTCAGCTTCATGTCTATCATGAGGATGAACCTGACTGTTGCCCGTGAGGAGGCGGCAAAAATCGTAAATTGCAATCTCGCCAGCAAGATTGTGATTCCTGGGTTTCATTAGAACTGGATCTATTAGAGGTAGAGAAGATTATGAGGGGTATAGATAGAGTAAATGGTGGTAAGCTTTTTCCACCATTAGATTCGGATAGAATGAGGGGTCACGGCCTTAGGGTGAGGGGGGCTATGTATAAGACTAATATTAGAGGGCATTTTTTCACACAAAGGGTAGTGGGGGTGTGGAATGCACTACCGAGTAACGTGGTGGGAGCAGGCACGCTAGGGCTGTTTAAGGGTCTCTTGGACAGCCACATGAGCGGTGTGCAGATAGAGGGATATAGGAGGACTGTTTAAATACTTTAATTGTTTCCACAGGCTATTCGGTCCACCTTGTTGACCAACAAGGTGCATGCATTCGGCAGGTCATGCGAGGGCTGCTCCTGGAGGTTACTTCAGGAGTGGCCTAGTGCTTCACGTCGTTAGTGTATGCTTAAACGGGACCATCAGATGGGCAACATGACAGCTCAGAGACTATCGCTGTTGCTGTGCAGACACACTGATTTGGGCCTGTGTCTGCGGGAGTTTGCGCGTTCTCCCCGTGGTTGCATGGGTTTTCTCCGGGTGCTCCGGTTTCCTCCCACATCCCAAAAATGTGCTCTTAGGCTGATTGGGTAACAAATTGTCCCTATATTGGTCTCTATATGTCATTAAGACGTTAGGATGGCGGCGCGGGCTCGTTGGGCCGAAGGGCCTGTTTCCCGTGCTGTGTTGTTCTTTGTTCTTTGTCTGTTGGTGATCTTGCGGATGAAATGTGTGGAGCACTTTATATATGACAGTGAGTTTGCATGCCTCATTTTTGTTCACTATTTGAAATTAACGGGCTTTTTGAAGCCTGCCAGCTAAACTGAGGTAGGGAATTAATACATCTGGAGGCAAAATAAAATAACATGAGGGTTCATTTTGAGAGATTAGAAGAGATTTTCTGTCAAAGTTGTATGGATTGTTGACTTGGAATACAATGGCAATACAGTAATTATATGGAATTAGTAATCTACTGATGATCACGAACATATTGTCGATTGTTGGAAAACCCATCTGTTTCACTCATGTCCTTCAGCGAAGGAAATCCATCATCCTTATCCGGATTGGACTATATGTGATTCCAGAGCCACAGCAATGTGGTTGACTCTCAATTGCCCTCCAAGGGCAACTTAGGATGGACAATAACTACCAGCCAGCCAGAAATGCCCTTGTCTCACAAATGAATTTAAAAAATGGTTTTGGTTTCTTCAGTCGCGGGGTCAAAATCCTGGAATTCCTTTCCTAATGGCATTGTTGGGTCAACCCACACAACATGGACTGCAGTGATCCAAGAAGGAAACTCACCACCACCTTCTCAAGGCTAACTCAAGTCCATAAATATGTGGATTGGCCATGCTAAATTGTGCCTTAGTGTCAGGGGAACTAGCTAGAGTAAATACATACCCTAATAAGCCTTGCATAAGATTGTGGTTAGTGCGGTTGGTGGGCCGAATGGCCTCCTTTTGCACTGTAGGGAATCTAGGATTCTATGGGATTCTATAACTGGGGATGGGCAATAAATGCTGGCCAACCAGTGGCACCCATGTCCCACGAATGAAAATAAAAAATGCAACATAAAGGATCTAGGGGCACAAGAGAAGATGCAAAAATATTTTCTGGCAATGATATTAGACTGAGAACCTTCATCTATTAGGACTAGATATGACTGGGGGCTGACCTGATACAAAACCTGATACAGGTTTTGGGTAGATGTGGAGAAGATGACGCCATTTGTGGGTGAGACCAGAATCAAGGGCAACAAATGTGAGATTCAGTCATCCATAAATTCAGTAGGGAATTTGGAAGAACTTTCTTTATTTAGAAAGTGATTAAAATATGGAATAAGGAGTAGTTGAAGTGAATAACATTGATATACTTAAGGCAAGGCTAGATAAACATGAGAGAGAAAGAAGGTCTTTGTTCATTCTGGTAGATAAAGAGGAAATCGAGTTTTGCACATGTTGAGCATAAACACTGCCATGAACCTTTTGGGCCAACTGGTCTGTTTCTGCACTATCAATACTTTAACTTGGTGGCAATAAAAGCGAAACCACCATCTGTCCAATATCACGAGAATGAATACTGAACATTTCCTGCTCAGAACAGTCCTCATTTCCAACTCTGAATTTATCTTGCATCAAGCTCATTGCATCGAAATGAATTCTTCAAAAACTAGACTGAACTCCTAATAGGAAATGGAATGGCCATGTTAATTTAAATGGGCTGCTCGAGCTGGCTTTGGAAACCATTCACACAAATCGGGAAGATTTCATCCTTGGCCAATAGCCCTTAAATTCTACTTAGCAAAAAAGGGAAGCGTGTACTTTGAAAGATATATTCATTCACTGTGAAAGTACAGGATTCTAGCTCCTTGCCCATGTACTCATTATTCCATCGAAATAGCATATTTCAGAACAGTCCAAGGATTGAATCTCATCTCGGTCATATTTTATTACATTTCAGCTTGATTTGAAAAAGATATCATGCCAGAAAGTATTTTTGCTACCTTCACCCCTAGAGCCTTTACGTTATATTATTTTTAATTCATTTGTGGGACATAGGCATCGCTGGCTGGCCAGCATTTATTGCCCATCCTTAGTTGCCCTTGAGAAGGTGGCGGTGAGCTTTATCATCAGTATGATGAGGCTTCTTCACAACCTATTGCAATATGGCTGAAGGTAGTGTCTGAGGAAACAGTGTGCTGTGCGTGCACATATCCACATCATCACACTGCTATGCACAGGGAATTCTACAGCTAGCTTTTTGTAAATGCCTCAGACCAACTCCCAGTGAAAATAAAAATGTAAGAGCATTAGAAATAACAGCAGGAATATGCCGTTCAACTGTTCAAGCCTGTGTCGTAACTCCAAGGATTGTTGCTGATCTCGTATGTCAACTCCATCTTCTTGTCCTATCTCCACATCCTTTGATTCTCTGATGATCCGAAAAATGATTGGTTTATGTCTTAAATATACTCAACTTTTGAGAATCAACAGCCCTTCAGGGTATAGAATTCTGAAGACTCACATCTACTGCTTACTGAAGTCCAGATCTGAGGAGTTCAAGTCAGGTGAGACTGGTATATACAAGAAAGCCAGATACGATCTAAGGAGATCCATCAAAGTGACAAAAGTCAGTACCAGACCAAGTTCGAGGCCCAGGCTAGCCACATTGACCCCTGCCAACTATGGAAAGGGTCTGAAAAATATAACAGCTTACAAGATGAAGGCACGTAAAATGGTCAGCTCCAACCACCCCTCCCTGATGAGCTCAATGCATTCTATGCCTGTTTTGAGCAAGAGGTCAGTGAGATCATGCCTTCAACCCTGGAAGTCCTGGATGAACCTGCATCTGCGGTTCCCATTGCAGATGTCAGACAAGCCCTCTCGAAGATCAATGCATGGAAAGCGACTGGCCAGGATGGGGTACCCCCAGACAAGCATTTAGATCCTGCGTGAATTAGCTGCTGGGAATATTCACAGACACCTTCAATTTCTTTTTACAACAATCTGAGGTCCCTATTTGCTTCAAGAAGATGACCATCATCCCGTACCTAAGAAAAAACAAGTAGCGTGCCTTAGTGACTATCGGCCCTGACATCCATCATTATGAACTGTTTCAAAAGACTAGTCATGGCATGAATCAATTTCAGTTCCTCATCTATGAATCTATTACAGTTTGGCTACCACCACAACAGGTCCACAGCAGATGCCATCTCCCTGGCTCTGCACTTGACTCTGGAACACCTAGATAAGAAGAACACCTTTGTCAGAATCCTATTTATTGACTATAGCTCAGCCTTCAATACCATTATTCCCACAAAACTCATCTCCAAACTCCGTGGTCTGGGCCTTGGCACCTCCCTCTGCAACTGGATCCCGAACTTCCTAACTCACAGACCACAATCAGTAAGGATAGGCAACAATATCTCCTCCACGATCATCCTCAACACCGGTGCCCCACAAGCTGTGTTCTCAGCCCACCGACTACTTTTTACACACCTATGACTGTGGCCAAATTCCTCTCCAGTTCAATTTTTAAGTTTGCTGACGACACTACCATATGGGTCGGATCTCAAACAATAACGAGGCGAAATACAGGAATGAGATAGACAATCTGGTGAACCGGTGCGGCAATTATAATCTCTCCCTCAATGTCAGTAAAATGAAGGAGATTGTCACAGACTTCAGGAAGTGTAAAGGAGAACATGCCTCTGTCTACATCAATGGGAACGAAGTAGGAAGGATCGAGAGCTTCAAGTTTTTAAGAGATCAGATTACCAACAACCTGTCCTGGTCCCCATGCCAACACTAAAGTTAAGAAAGCACACAAACTTTGTCAGAAGACGAAGGAAATTTGGCATGTCAGCTATGACTCTGACCAAGTTTTATAGATGCACCATAGAAATCATTCTTTCTGATTGCATCACAGCTTGGTATGGCTCCTGCTCTTCCCAAGACTGCAAGGAGCTACAAAAGATTGTGAATGTATCCCAATCCATCATACAAACCAGCCTCCCATCCATTGACTCTGTCTGCACTTCCTGCTGCCTCGGCAAAGCAGCCAGCATAATTAAAGATCCTACGCAGGCTGGACATTGTCTCTTTCACCTTCTTCTGTCGGGAAAAAAATACAAAAGAATGAGGTCACGTACCAACCGACTCAAGAACAGCTTCTTCCTTGCTTGACTTCTGAATGGAGTTACCTTGCACTAAGTTGATCAATCCCTACACCCAGCCATGACAGTAACAGTACATTCTGCACGCTCTCCTTTTCTTCTCTGTGAAAGGTATGTTTTGTCTGGACAGCACGCAAGAAACAATACTTTTCACTCGATGTTAATACAAGGTACAATAATAAATCAAATCAAATTGATTCAGACTAAAATGCTCATTCTAATCGTGTGACTCTTGTTCTCATTATCTTCCCACCATCTATCCTGTCAAGATAGAACATAGAACATTACAGCACAGAACAGGCCCTTCGACCTTCGATGTTGCACCGACCATATAAAAAGCAATGACCCTCCAAACTAAACCATTTCCTTCTCTTCCATATACTTATCAACTAACCTCTTAAACGCCACCAAACTTGGCGCATCTACAACTGCCGCAGGCAGGGCATTCCACTCCCGAACCACCCTTTGGGTAAAGAACCTACCTCTGATATCCGTCCTATAACTATCACCCCTTAATTTAAAGCTGTGTCCCTTCGTGCTAGCTTTCTCCATCCTAGGAAAAAGGCTATCACTGTCCACCCTATCTAAACCTCTAATCATCTTATATGTTTCAATAAGGTCCCCTCTTAGCAGCCTCCTTTCTAACGAAAACAACCTCAAATCCCTCAGCCTCTCTTCATAAGACCTGCCCTCCATACCAGGCAACATCCTGGTAAACCTCCTCTGTACCCTCTCCAATGCCTCCACATCTTTCTTATAATGTGGGGACCAGAACTGCACACAATACTCCAAGTGCGGCCGCACTAGAGTTTTGTACAGTTGCAACATGACGTTGCGGCTCCGAAATTCAATCCCCCTACCAATAAAAGCTAAGACTCCGTATGCCTTCTTAACAACCTTATCGACTTGACTGCCTACTTTCAGGGATCTATGCACAAATACACCAAGATCCCTCTGTTCATCAACACTATTAAGAATGCTACCATTAGCCCTATACTCTACACATTTATTATTCCTGCCAAAGTGAATTACCTCACACTTTTCCACATTAAACTCCATTTGCCATCTCTTGGCCCAGCTCTGCAACTTGTCCAAGTCTCTCTGCAAACTATAACACCCCTCTTCACTATCTACCACTCCACCGACTTTAGTGTCATCTGCAAATTTACTAATCCATCCTTCAATACCCTCATCCAGATCATTTATAAAAATTACAAACAGCAGGGGCCCCAAAACAGACCCCTGAGGTACACCACTTGTCACCGAACTCCACGATGAATATCTCCCATCAACCACCACCCTCTGTCTTCTATCTGCTAGCCAATTCCTAATCCAATTAGCTAAATCACCCTCTATCCCATACGTCTGCATTTTCTGCAGAAGCCTTCCATGGGCCACCTTATCGAACGCCTTACTAAAGTCCATATATACCACATCAACTGCCTTACCCCCATCCACCTCTTTGGTCACTTTTTCAAAAAACTCAATGAGGTTAGTAAGGCACGACCTACCCTTCACAAAACCATGCTGACTATCCTCAATCAATTCATTTCTCTCTAAATAACAATAAATCCTATCCCTAATAATTCTCTCCAATACTTTGCCCACAACAGAAGTAAGACTCACCGGCCTATAATTCCCCGGAAAGTCTCTCTTCCCCTTCTTGAACAATGGGACCACATTCGCTATCCTCCAGTCTTCCGGCACTATACCCGTAACCAATGACGACCTGAAGATCAGAGCCAGAGGCTCTGCAATCGCCTCTCTCGCCTCCCAGAGAATCCTAGGGTAAATCCCGTCCGGCCCAGGGGACTTATCTAACTTCAAACCCTCAAGAATATCTAGCACATCCTCCTTATCTACTTCAATAGATACTTCAAACAGGAAGACAAAAAGTCAGCTAATAATAAGAGCAGGAGTAGCTGTTCCACCACTCAATTATATTGTGATTGATCTAAACCTCAATACCATTTGTTCATCTTTCATCCATATCTCTTCACGTTTTTCTCTCATAAAAATGAATCAATCTCACTTCAGATGCTTCTGACTGATCCCCGGTTTTGCGGGAGAGAGAGTTCCAGATTTCCACAATGAGCAAGTACTTCCAGACAATGGAAAGCTTAACCCTCAGTGGTCTGAATAAACTGGATGTTCTCCTGAAGTGAAACTGCAGACCAAAGGCCCCTAAGATCAATTATGGGATATCTGACACGAGAGACCAAAGGCCTGTTGCTGGGGAAGGTGCCTTGGGTTCACTGGACACAGGAGCAGGAGACAACATCTGGTGAAGTAGTGGTATGTTTTCTTCCCCTTACACATCTAGCACCTGGTTTCCTCAAAGCTTGTCAAGACAGGCAACACCCGCAGCAGCATCCTGAGGATGTGCAAGGAACAAGCAGTAATTACTTCTGCCTACCATGTAATTTAAACACTCTGAAATCAGTTTGCAGTAGAATTAGTATTCTTCTCTGTGTTATTTTATTCTAAGTGCAGATTAATGGCATTCAGATGCAATATCGTTGAACAAATAATACATTATACAAATTTTCTGTATACTGTATGTGATGTTCCAGGTGAAGAGAATTAAGATTGACCTTCCTACCTTCCTGAAAAAAAGTCTTGGGATGGGAATTCATGGAATTATGCAAGTTTTTTAAAAAGAGACTGCAAAGTTCATCAAAAGTTGTTTCTATGCTAGAATTAATCCAACCAAATAGGAACATAGGGATAGGATAGAACATTCATCTGCTGGAGATCATTTGGCTGTTCAATTAGGTCATGGCTGATGTGATGTCCTTGTCCTACATTTGGACAAGTTCTCACTAAGTTACAACTTTTTAGTCGTCAACCGTCTTCCGTAAAATGAAAAATAAAATCCCTGGATACTGGAGAAGGGTCTGAAACAGAATCATTTGCCTAAATGTTAAATTACAGCAGTGTCTCAAGTAGTAGCATGCTTGAGATAGAGGGCCATCCATCACAGTAACTTGAGCACAAAATCTAGGTTGAGACTTCAATGCAGTATGAAGAGAATGCACTGTCAGAGGTGGCCTGGGGCTCGACTCCTCCCTTTGCAACTGGATCCTCAACTTCCTAACCCACTGACTGTAATAAGTAAGGATAGACATCAACACCTCCTCCACGATCATCCTCAATATTGATGCTCCACAAGGCTGTGTTCTCAACCCCCTACTATACTCCTTAAACAGCAATGACTGTGTGGCCAAATTACCCTCCAACCTGATTTTCAAGTTATCTAATTACACCACCGTAGTCGGTCAGATCTCAAACAATGATGAGACAGAGTATAGGAAAGTGACAGAGAATCTGGTGAAATGGTGCAATGACAATAATCTCTCCCTCAATGCCAGTAAAACAAAACATGGTGGAGGACATGCCCCTGTCTACATCAACGAACATGAAGTGGAGATAGGTGAGAGCTTCAAGTTTGTAGGTGTCCAGATCACGAAGAATCTGTCCTAGTTGCTCCATGCTGATGCTATAGTTAAGAAAGCCCATTCACCTCTACTTTCTTAGAAGGCTAAGGAAATTCAGCAAACTCTCAGCATGTTTACAGATGCACCACAGAAAGCATTCTTTCCATTTGTAACACAGCTTGGTATGGCTCCGGCTATGACCAAGACCGCAAGAAACTATAAAGGGCTGTGACCGTAGCCCAGTCCATCATGCAAACCAAGCTCCCATCCATTGGCTCCGTCTACACTTCCCATTGCCTCTTCCATTTTCTTCCATCAGGAAAATAGATACAAAAATCTGAGAGCAGTTTCTTCCCTGCTGCCAATAGACATTTGAATGGACCAATCTTCTATTAAGTTGCTCATTTCTGCACCCTAGCTCTGACTGTAACATTCCTTTTGAATGAAATATTAACATGAGGCCCCATCAGCTCTCTCAAGTAGATGGAAAAGATTATCTGCGGGAGGAAACATCTGGGGGGAATTGATGAGAGATCTGCAGAACTTGTATTTAGTGGCATATATCACTCGATTTCTGTAGTATCCAACGACATTTTGCCTTGGGACGTTAAGGTTCCTTTAAGAGATTTTTTTGAAAAAAATCATGATCTTTGCAACTCTCAGCCTTAGGTGATACCATTAGTGGGAGGAGAAAGAGAAAAGAAACTGTGTGCCAGTCAGGTGACAAGGGTTGTTTTTAGTTTCATTTTGGCTGCAGTGTTAGAAGCACAGCTGAAAGACATCTCCATCTCTCTGTTTTTATTTTGAACATTTTACCACTTAGCGGAAAAGCACAGCTTAGTGCCACTCTGCAGTAAAGAATCTATGTTTTTGGTGTTTTGGGGAGCTGATGATTACAAGCTGCTCTGAGTTTTCAAGATCATTTGAAATCAGCATTCAACCCAAGGAACTAGATTTCAGTATCACATGAGCTTTAACTGTGCAGTGATCAATCTGTTTGAAGAGTTTTGTTTATTGGATTTTGATTTTGATATCATTACTTAGGGTTATACATTGGTCTGATTGTTTTATTTTTGTTACTATACATGTTAACTATATTCTTTGTTTGATAAACTGTTCCGAGTATGTCAAGAGAGCATTCATCCAAAGGACTCAGTTCCAGTATCTCATGAGCATTAGTCTTTAAGCTGTTAAACCTGCAAAAAGAGATTTTGTCGTCCACAGGAAGTTTTTGTTTGATTGGAACGTCTGAGATACTTGTTAAGGGTTACACAGGATCATGGTTATTTTATTTTTGTTTGTAATCGATAAAAGTTATTACTAATTTTTTATTCATACATGTTAACTATGTTCTTAAATAAACTTTGTTTGGTTAAAAACTCCCTCATGGGTAACTTGAATCATATCTGAAGTGAAACATCTCAGCCAAATACAAGATGCAAAATCTATGGTTCAGGCAGGCTTCATAAAACACTTTGGATTTTCTGACCTATAACACCATAAGACATAGGAGCAGACCTAGGCCACTCAGCCCATCGAGTCAGCTCCATCATTCAATCATGGCTGATACCTTTCTCATCCTCATTCTCCTGCTTTTCAACATAACCTGATTCCCTTATTAATCAAGAACCTGAACCATAACAGCCTATTGGTTAATATGGGTTGTGTATTTTCCGAGACTAATAGGTTATCAGATAGATTTGTAAGGAGTTAAACAATTTATGTGTTTCTGGAAAAATATAGCTGGAGTGAAGTACTCTTGTATTATAGTTAATCTTTTCTTGTTTAATAGAAGTTTTGTTCTTTTGTTAACAGAAGTCCAATGAGTCTGTTCATCCACGATGCCAAACAATAAATAAAAGTTAGGATCTGTCAATGTTAAGGTTCCAGTCAGAAACTTCGAAGTGTTTCATGGAGCCCACCTGGATCATAAGTTTTGCACCTTGAATTCGGCTAGAAAAAGCATATCATCTTTCACCTTGGGTTTGATTCAAATAACCCACGAGGGAACTTTTATCAAATAAAGTTTATTTAAGAATACAGTTAACATGTAAATAAAGAAAATTAGAGATAACTTTATCAATCACAAACAAATCATGATGATGTACAACCCTTAGCAAATATAGTCAAACAAAAACTTCCTTTAGACAACAAAAATTCTTTCCACAGATTTAACACAGCAAAGACTAATGCTCACGTGATACTAGAACTGAGTCCTTTGGATGAATGCTACAGGTCTCTTGATATACTCAGAAGAACGTGAAGTCAGAACAGCTTCTCAGAACATCAGGGAGACACTTGGTCAAGCCAGCAACAGCTGATTTCCTACTTTATGAGGGCTTTCAGCTAACCAGCAGAATTTCAAGAAAAAAACAGGAGCAAGAGAGAGTGAGAGACATTTCTTTTCAGCTTGATGTCCGTTCTAAAACATAAAATCGGAAGCTCAGAACTGAAAATGAAATAGGTCATGTCACCTGATCTGCAAACGTTCTTCCTCCTGACAATGCCGGGTTATTAAAACTAATTCTCAAAATAAAAATAAACAATCTCACATTTCAACCTCTTAAGATGCAATAAAAGGAGTCCTTGCAGACAACCCAGTCCCACAATGAGAGCTGAGGGCTACACGATTGAGAAAAAGCTCTGAAAGGTACACTCAGTTCACACAAGCCAGATTCCAACCTGGGACCTGACTGTCTAGCAGTAGCATCAGCTGGGATTGTAACACTGAGGTCATGGAAGATGCTATATAAAAAATGCAAACATTTTTTCATTTTTAAATTGAAAGCATCATACTGCAGATGGTGGAAATTGGACACAAAACAGAAAATGCTGGAAAAATTTAACATGTCTAGCAGCACCAGTGGAGAGAGAAACAGTCTTAATGGGTCAGATTTTTCTGGCCTCCCCATCACTTGTTTCTTGCGGAGGGAGGCCAATCACTGGCAGTGGAATCTTCTGATCCTGCCGCTGTCAATGGAATTTTCCATTTAATCCAACCCATGGCAGGGATGTGCCTTTGGTGGGGCTGGAAGATCCCACCAATGTGCTTGGCCAGGAAATTCCTACAATATTTCAAATCCATGTATATACGGATTCGAAACATTAATTCCCTTTGCCAAACCCACTGCAATTCTCCAGTATTTTCTATTGCTTAATCTTTCCTCTTTTCAGATACAGTGTTATGTTCATGCTGTCTCAGTGTGACCCCTGGTTGCTAAGCAACAGCTTAATTTTTATGCCCTGTGTTTGCTCTCCATTACAATGTGGGCAAAGTTTCAAGTGAAATGAAAACCATTAAGTTCCTAATCCTTTCTTTGCACGCAATTGCAGAAACACAAATTAAAATTACTTAAAGTTACACCTTGTTTCTAATATTCAAAAAAAAATTACAATTCACTGAAAACTATCTCTATCTCCAAAAAACAGGCAGACTTAGTTTTATTATCAGCATCTTCCCTTTCTACTTAAATGGCTGTCAATTCTTCTGCCATGTTTTTGTAAGTCTTACCATAACTGTGTCTTCAGTAAAGTGTTGTGAAAACCAAACAAGTCCAATATCTTTCCATCAAGCCTACTTGTACAAGGAAGAAGAGACAATGTGCCTTTTGTTGTGATGTGCTTGTAAGTAAAGGTTGGCAGCACTTTTTTTTTAAATTAACATTGCTTGTTTCACTCAACTTTTAGAAGATTTGTGATTTTTAATTCTCATTTCTCCATAAATCCATAATTTAATTTACTGGTCCACAGAAAAGTGCACAATACCTGAGCATAATATGTACCAAAGCTGTTGAACGGTACAATATTCAATTAAAAATTGAATGCTTGGGTTCCCCTGATGGATTTATGACCACATGCATCGTTGTTGTTGAGCCACAGAGAGCACAAAGGACCTTTAATTTAATCCTTGGCCCATGTTGAGTTTGCAGATCTCAGAATGTGTGGCAACGGCCAATATAAAATTAAACTCAGTATTGCTGCAAAACAGAAGAAGGGAAATAAAGATGATTGTTGCTGAGAAATGCACATCTGATAACATCAGGCGAGGACAGGTCGTCGTGAAACCATAGCTGCACATAACCACTTACACAAAAGCTTTGCTTCAAATTTGATCCATTGCACGTGAAATGTTTTGAGATACTTCTGAGATAAGATATGATGTGATATAGATCTAAGACTTGATTAGCGTTGTGAGAGTGTTGGTTACAGAATGGTTTCTTTTAAAGGAGTCTTTGTAGTCTTCAGCAGGTTAACTGTAAGCCTTCATTGACAAATAGAACTATTTGCACATGTACAAGAGTACAGACTTGGAGCTTTCGCCATGCTTCGGGCTTCATCTATCTGTGTTCATCATCACTCTGACCCATGGGTCTGAGTCATGTATCTTCTTACATCACTGTGTGGGTGGTACTATACTCAGTCCCACATTAATCCTGTTTATGTCAGACCCTTATATTTTTTTTATTTATTTGTGACACAAATAGGCTTACATTAACATTGTAATAAATTTACTGTGAAAATCACCAAGATGCCAACTCCAGTGCCCGTTCAGATACACAGAGAGAGAATTTAGTACGGCCTTTGCAGCTAACCAGCATGCCTTTTGGACTGTGGGAGGAAACTGGAATACCCAGAGGAAACCCATTCAAACATGGGGAGAACATGCAGACTCCGCACAGACAGTGACCCAAGCTGGGAATCAAACCTGGGTCCCTGGCGCTGTGAGGCACCACTGCAAACCATTACAATCCAATTAGTTCAACCGAATGGTTGAATAGCTAGCTCATGCACTCACAAGTGAAAAGCTAGTAACTGAGCAAGGTGTCACAGCAATGTCAAGACCTGTGCCACAAATTAGCAATTTGAAGTGAGACACCAAGAAGACTGGAAGACACAAGATGGAATGAGTGATTTAACTGTGACACATCTTCCAAGTTTTATTGCTCTTTCTTGCTTTGATGACTGGCTTCATTGCACAGTAATACAGCAGATACAAATTAAGAATATTTCTTTCATTTCCAAGCTGCTGCTCATAACCATCAGCACCAATCTATTTGTATACCCACTGCTGCTATTCTGAGTCAGAATTCAAGGGAGAACTGCCAACAGATCAATATTGGGCTGCAATAGGAGACATAGAGGAATACATAGAGAGAAGGATTCAAAAGATACGACAAGAACCTGGACTAGAATTTTTAACAAACTTAAAAAGCAGCTCATGAAGTCTTGTAATCAGAATTCTGACATTAATCCTGCACAAGCCTTAATTACATTACACATATACATAATGATACACAGCATGGAGCTGGTTCTTAAATCCAATCCCTCAGTATTTTCTCTTTATTTTCTATTAGGGAACAATTGATTTTTGACAATATAAATACACCCCTGATTTATTGAAGTACAGTATCTGATTTTAAAATTGCTTTCTTATGGAAAGATTGTTTGCAAAACTGTTCCACCACAAGAAATAATATTAAATAATATAAACTGCAAAAAGTCTTGACACTAAGATTAAAAATGAACAACTAATGAAAAATTCCAAGTAAACACTTGGTTGAGTTCAACTTATAACATAAGAGGACGGATAAATTAAATTGAGTCAGAATAAATGCCATTCAGAACAAAGCCAGTCTGCTTAATCACAGACTCATCCACCACCTACTTACCTTGTGTTCCAGCTACAAAAACTCATCAGAGTTCTTCAGACAGCAACCACCTGCAATTAAACCCATGACCTTCCTCACCAAGAAGGACAAGGGTAGCAGATGCATGGGAACATCATCAACTCCAAGATCTCCTCCAAGTCACATATTGTCCTCACTTGAACATTTATCACTACAGTCATTCACTAGGTCACAGTGCAGGAAATCCTTACAGAACAGCATTGCAACAGTCCCAGAGAAAAGCCCAACACGAGCTTCTTGTGGGAAACATGAATTGGATAACAACAATTGATGGCAATGCCCAGATCCCAACTTTAAATTTTTTTTAAAAATTCCAAATTTATCCTGAGTCTATCTCTGGTCAGTAGCGGAGTGCCATGCCTGGGAAGAGTGCATCCAGTTTTGAAAGGGCCATTCAAATCTCATTCATCCAAGCTGAACAAGAAGTCCCACTATCCAAGCATGATTTCCTAAGCCCATACAGTAAAAAACAGTTTTGTAAATGATCCAGTTTACTCGTGACTCTGTGGAATGTCTGCCCTCACCATACTCACAGGGCCCGGTTTTACTATGGCATCACATAAAACTTGGTGAAGTCGAGCATGAGGCCATTAGTGCGATGGCCACATCCGCGCAGATTTCCAAGGCCCGAAAATGGCCGTAATCTGAAGTGCGCCTGAAACGAGCGTGACTTAATGAGATGGACGCCCAATCTTACTCCCTTTACCATTGCATTTGCCAGTCCAAATTTGGCGCGAAACAGACATGCTCGGCAAAGGTGTGTTTTCGGCGCTCCATCTTCTGAAGAGGTAATTCAGAGCTTCCAGCAGCTCTCTGACTCAGATTAGTAGCGGGGGGTGGGAGGAGTGCAGGTCGCTCGCATCGGGGGCACAGAAGAGGGAGAAGGATAGAGGCCAGGTCATTCTTTAATTGGAGAGCAGAGGAGGGAGGTCCGATCATTCTCTGGTGGGACAGGTGAGGGTAGGGGCGGGGGATAAAGGAGGAGGAGGGAGGTAGGCAGATGGATTTCTGGTGGGGGCTGTGGGGGGGGGGGGGGTTCCAATGTCACTCTGCAGGCGATTGGAGGGGGGAAGTAGGCAGAGCGTAGCAATCGGTCAGGGTAGCAGGGGAAGGGGGAGATGTGGATAAGGGGGCAGTTATGTTGTGGGGTGAGGGTGCTGGCTGGGGTTGCAGGCCTGGCCGGCAATCGGGAGGCTGACAGATCGGTGCATGCACTGTGGCCCACTCAGCGCTCTGCTGCAAGCCTCTTCAGAGGAAACAGGCCTGCCCCAGATTTTTGGACTGATTCAAGCCAGTGCAGTCTGCAGTGCACTGAATGTGCGAGATTCATGTTGAAAGTCCTGCTGAAAAAACGATGGGATTTACCCTGGCTTTTACGTAAATCCAACGCTCTGTGCTGACCAGCTGCACCATTTCACTCCCACAGTCAAATCCACAATGCACACTTGAAACCTTGGCACTTGGTTGGGTGAATCATTCGCTGTTTGTGGGTGTCTCTGAGTGGGTGTGCTGACCCAAAAAAATGAATGGTGTTGACTCAAAACTTCAAAAGTAGAACCGTTCAAAGGTGCATTTTGCCACAGATATCCTGCTTAGATATTGTGTCATTCACAATATCTTATCTTTGCTTCATTTGCATTTGTTGTGGAATGCTTTTATTTGCAGTTGATGAAACTTTGGCAAAGGATTGATAGCACTGGCAGCATGGTGGCACCTTGGTTAACACTGCTGCCTCACAGGGCCAACCACCAAGGTTCAATTCTGGTTTTGTGTCACTGTCTGTTTGCATGTTCACCCTGTCTGTGTCTGCGTGGATGTCTTCCAGCTGCTCCAATTTTCTCCCATAGTCCAAAGATGTGCAGATTAAGTTGATTGGTCACGCTAAGTTTACTCTAATGATCGGGCAGAGTAAATAGGTGAGGTTACAGGACTAGAACCTGAGTGAGATTGTGGCCGGTGCAGGCTCAATGGTATGAAAGGTCTCTTCTGCAAAGATTCACAGAGATTGTCTGATTCTACGATTGGGGTGGTGGCACAGTGAGCCTTGTTACTGGATGAATGATCTGGAGATATGAGTATAAACCGTACTTTAACTGCTGGGATATTCATTTTCGGTTAATTAAATAAATTTGGAATAAAGAAAGCTGGTGACAATGAAATTACTGGATTAGCATAAAAACTTGGTTTGGTCCACTGACATCCTTCAGGGAAGGAAACCTACCACTCTTATCTACTCTGCTCCAGGAGATGCTGCTTAGGTGCATTGGTTATGCTAAATTTTCCTTCAGTGTACCTGAGCAGGTGCTGGAATGTGCCAAATAGGGAATTTTCACAGTAACTTCATTGCAGTATTAATGTAAGCTAACTTGTAACATTAACAAATAGTACATGATTCAAAACCCACAACAACAATCTTAACTTCCCTTGGGAATGGGATTCTATAGCACTCTACCACTTTGCCCGCCACGAAATCAGACTGGGCGAGGGGCGGTCAACAGAAATGCCTGTTGACCTCAGGCAGGAATTTCCGGTTTCACTTGAGCAAGGTGTATGACATTCAGTCATGACACTCAGTGTATCTGAGGTGGCCAATTTATGTTGGCCATGCTCACACGACCACATTCTGAGAATAAATGAAAACAGAAAAGGGCTGATTGGAGATACTGCAAGCCAGCAACGTAAGGTCGTTCAGTTAACTTTAGCTATGATGGTTAATAATGTGAGGCTCTATTAGTGCCCCTCAGCACCATGCGAATTGGAGCAAACATTAATCTCTCACTTGCTTTGACAAATTACTCCTCAGCTTGATTTGATTTGTTATACTATTGTCACATGTATTAACATGCAGTGAAAAGTATTGTGTCTTGTGCACCGTACAGACAAAGAATAATGTTCATAGCGAAGGAAAGGAGAATGTGGACAATGTAATGTTACATTCATAGCTAGGGTGTCAGGAAAGATCAGCTTAATGCAAGATATATCTATTCAAAAGTCAGGTGACAGCAGAGAAGAAGCTGTTCTTGAGTTGGTTGGTACGTTGGTTGATTTTTGCGTCTTTTTCCCGACACAAGAAGATGAAAGAAGGTATAGAACATAGAACATTACAGCACAGAACAGGCCCTTCGGCCTTCGATGTTGCGCAGACCAATATAAAAAGCAATGCCCCTCCATACTAAACCATTCCCTTCTCTTCCATATACTTATCAACTAACCTCTTAAACGCCACCAAACTTGGCGCATCTACAACTGCTGCAGGCAGGGCATTCCACTCCCGAACCACCCTTTGGGTAAAGAACCTACCTCTGATATCCGTCCTATAACTATCACCCCTTAATTTAAAGCTGTGTCCCCTCGTGCTAGCTTTCTCCATCCTAGGAAAAAGGCTATCACTGTCCACCCTATCTAAACCTCTAATCATCTTATATGTTTCGATAAGGTCCCCTCTTAGCCGCCTCCTTTCTAACGAAAACAACCTCAAACCCTCAGCCTCTCTTCATAGGACCTGCCCTCCATACCAGGCAACATCCTGGTAAACCTCCTCTGTACCCTCTCCAATGCCTCCACATCTTTCTTATAATGTGGGGACCAGAACTGCACACAATACTCCAAGTGCGGCCGCACTAGAGTTTTGTACAGTTGCAACATGACATTGCGGCTCCGAAATTCAATCCCCCTACCAATAAAAGCTAAGACTCCATATGCCTTCTTAACAACCTTCTCGACTTGACTGCCTACTTTCAGGGATCTATGCACGTACACACCAAGATCCCTCTGTTCATCAAGACTACTAAGAATCCTACCATTAGCCCTATACTCTACACATTTATTATTTATTATGTTTGGGGTGCGTAAGGTCCTTAATTATGCTGGCTGCTTTTTCAAGGCAGCGGGAAGTGTAGACGGTGTCAATGATTGGGAGACTGGTTTGAGTGATGAACTGGGCTTCATTCACAACCCTTTATAGCGGTCTTGGGCAGAGCAGGAGCCATATCAAGCTGGGATACAGCCAGAAAGGATGCTTTCAATGATACATCTGTAAAAGTTGGTGAGAGTTGTAGCTGACATGCCAAATTTCCTTAGTCTCTTGAGAAAGTCGAAGCGTTGGTAGGCTTTCTTAACTGTCATGATTAACTGATAAACTTACAGAGCATTCTGCTTCTGCAATTTGAGTGCCTCTTCTTTGTCATTCTCTCTGATGTGGCCATCAGCAGAGACGAGATAAATGAAAATTCAAAAAAACAAGCAGCTTGGGGACAAAAGGTGGGAGGATAAAATTGACGTGTGTCAGTGGCTTCACTCTTGATGGTGATTCCTCCTCTTTGAATCCTTGCCAGTAAATCAAACATTTATCACAATTCTGTTGATTCTTCTACTGGTCAAATCCTGGAGAAACGAAACAGATTATCCCCCATTTCTAAAGATTACTTCATCTGAATGACTAGTAAATAGATTTGAAGGTCGTGTGTGCAATTTTTTCAGGCTCCAAAAAGCCAAGGGATTTTTTCGAAAGTGGACTTGATTACCGTGTAAGCACTGGCGGTCTGATGTGACAATGCTGCATTTGGCCAGCTCAGCAGAGCTGTAAGCAAGTTTGTGAACATTTATCCATCTGTTGTTTTTTCAATCTGTCCAACTCTCTTAAATCTGTTACCTTTAGAATCCTGTGACACCGCACAAGATGCATGGTTGACCGATCCAAGGAGTCATGTCCTTCTGCTCAAAATTTCTCCCATTACACAGTACAAGTTCAGTCACTGCAAGGTAATGAATGATATGTTAAAAGCAAGACAATAGTTGACAAAAAAAGGCACTTCCTAATTAAGAAGAATTTATAAACATCAGAGAATATGCAGAGAAACATACAAATTAATTCGCTAGCTGCATGATTCAGTAAAAGAAAAATCATTGAGAGAAATTCTTCAGAGAAAACTGAATGGGTGTCACAAGAGTGAGAAAATAGGAATCTTCTGCACTGGTCTTTCTGACGCGTTGTACCTGATCCGCAATTCTCCGACACTCAGAAAGTTGGGAGTTCTATGCCGGTGGAGATGGGGTGGGGGAAAGCAACTGCAGGGGTGTGAACCTGGCTTCAGATTGCTGAGGCGTCACCTTGCAATAGTACTCCAATCTCACAGTACATTGGGAGACCTCTCCATCCCTACCAGGGCATCATGAACTCCCTCTTCCCCCGACTGATCTATGCATATCATAGTCACGCTGTCATAGCCCCAACTCAGGCCTCTCTCCCACTCAAGGTCCACACCTCTGGCACTGCCAGTGTGCCAGGTGGGCTCTGCCCACCATGTCCCCAACCAAGGATGATGCTAGTGGAGACCAGTAGTGATTCTTGCCAGTCTTCTGCTGTCCCTGAAGGTCAGATGATCCCAGGAGTTGGGAGAATCCAGCACATTTATGCACATTGAAATGCTACTTGAAATATGATAATCTGGTTTACCTCATTAGAAGGAGACCGGGACGATTGCAAACTGTTTGGCGCCGGTTTGGAAATTACTTTTAGGCCCACGTGCTATTTTCACCCGAGCGAGACCCTAAAATCCCATCCGTGAGTAGGTTTATCATCTGAGTAATGGAAGTCACAAAGTTTATTTATTTGTCACAAGTAAGGCTGACATTAATACCACAAAGAAGTTACTGTGAAATTTGCCTTGTTGCCATACTGTGATACCTTTCAGGAATATGCACCTAACCAGCACGTCTTTCAGACTGTGGGAGGAACCGGAGCACCCCGAGGAAACCCACAATGGCATGGGGAGAGCTTGTCGACTCCACACAGATCATGACCCAAGCTGGGAATCGAATCTGGGTCCCTGGCGCTATGAGGCAGCAGTGCCAATGTGCCACCCTGAACCTGAAAGATCCAAGTTTATCCGAGACCGATGCTGAACTCATTTCTTTCAGGCACGGTTTACATTAGTGAGGGAAATTAATAAGATTTCTTGCAACTAATTGGTTTTAGCAATCCTTGCTTAAAGTATATCTCGGGAAGTCAGCTGGCTGGGTTGACCTGTAAAATCCCCCTCGGCTGAACCAACCTGACAACACTCCCAGGTTAGGACACACCAATATAAAGTACTGCAGGGAATGATTGAAAACTGTGGAAGTGTACCTGACATTGAATCAGGATGGGGGAGAAGGAAAGATTGGTTATAGAATAATGCACCTGACACGGTAAGGTGCTACAAATTGGATTGGAACTGTTCAACCTTACTTCAGCTTTCTGCAAATTCTAAGAATGCTGATGGTAGTCTTCACTGCAGCTTCATCAAACAATGTTTGCTTTGTGCTATTTATGGGGAAAAGCATTTCTTTCAGAACAGGTTCCTTAATTTGAGAAAAGTACACATTCAGATCTGAATCATAAATCAGCAAATGGAGTATCAATGTGTGATAGATAGATAGGTAGATGATTTCTCCGGTAACTACTGCACCCTAACTGACTGTGTAGCTGACTTACTTTGAGAGGTTTGCAAGTGCGCTGATGATAGTTGTAACTGCAATTTTATCAAACACTGGTTGCTTCTTGCCTTCTTTGTCATGATGAAATGCAGTTTATGATGCGTACTGGGTGTGCTCCTAGTGACCTTAGTGAATTATGAGGAGATCTTAAAACTGTTTCAGCTTCAGTCACAAAATTTATAATATCATTTTAACCACTAGATTGTTTCTGCCTCGTAATACTTTGCTGCTAATACAGTGTCCCAAAGAGCACCGGGCCTTCAGAGAACTGCGGGATTGGCCAACTCTCGACATTAGAATATAGAACATTGAACATTACAGCGCAGCACAGGCCCTCGGCCTTCGATGTTGCGCCGACCAATTAAGAAAAAGCAATGACACTATAACCTAAACCATTCCCTTTTCGTCCATAAACTTATCTACTAACCTCTTAAACGCCCCCAAACTTGGCGCATCTAAAACTGCAGCAGGCAGGGCATTCCATACCCTAACCACCTTCTGGGTAAAGAACCTCCCTCTGACATCCGTCCTATAACTACCACCTCTTAATTTAAAGCTGTGTCCCCTCGTGCTAGCTTTCTCCATCCTAGGAAAAAGGCTATCACTGTCCACCCTATCTAAACCTCTAATCATCTTATATGTTTCGATTAGGTCCCCTCTTAGCCGCCTCCTTTCTAACGAAAACAACCTCAAATCCCTCAGCCTCTCTTCATAAGACCTGCCCTCCATACCAGGCAACATCCTGGTAAACCTCCTCTGTACCCTCTCCAATGCCTCCACATCTTTCTTATAATGCGGGGACCAGAACTGTACACAATACTCCAAGTGCGGCCGCACTAGAGTTTTGTACAGTTGCAACATGACGTTGCGGCTCCGAAATTCAATGCCCCTACCAATAAAAGCTAAGACTCCGTATGCCTTCTTAACAACCTTATCGACTTGATTGCCAACTTTCAGGGATCTATGCACATATACACCAAGATCCCTCTGTTCTTCAACACTATTAAGAGTCCTACCATTAGCCCTATACTCTACACATTTGTTATTCCTGCCAAAGTGAATTACCTCACACTTGGAAGTGTGTTTTAGACATAGCCTTGGCCACCAAGGCACAAGGTTAGATGCTTAGAAGTTCCAGAAGGCTGTCAGAGGGATGAGGCACAAGAGAGGGCTGCAAAACTAGAATGTCAGGAAATGTGTGAAAGACGATTTCAGAGAGATTATAGATGTACACGGATATAAAAGGATGCTCCATCTTCCCAAATCGTGTTCAACACATATGTGAGGTGATGGCCCAGTGGTATTATCACAAGACTATTAATCCAGGAATTTAGCTAATGTTTTGGGGACCTGGGTTCGAATCCTGCCACGGGAGATGGTGGGATTTCAATTCAATAAAAAGTATCTGGAGTTAACAATCTACTGATAACTGTTAAATCATTGTCAGAAAAACCCATCACATTCACTGAAGTCCTTAGGGAAGGAAATCTGCCATCCTTACTTGGTCTGGCTTACATGTGACTCCAGAGCCACAGCAACATGTTTTACACTCAACTACCCTCCACGAGTATCTGGGGATGGGTAATAAATGCTCACCATCCAGTGATGCCCATGAATGAATGAAAAATAATAGGCTTCTGGAGAGGACGGCTTTTCTGCTCCAGGCAGATACCAGAATGGCAAATCATGACATCGAATATGTTAACACTGCAAACGATGTTTATTAAAAATCAAAGGAAGGTCACTGATAAGCAGCGGCTCAGGCCTTCCTGGTACTCTGTCCTGATTTGTGTCTGAAAACAGAACTTGCCCTATGACTGGAACTGGTGTTCTTGGCCTAAAAGTATGACTGTGATCTCTACAATTAGCTGCTTACACTTGATACTTTCCATCACTTAGTCAGGCATAATGGCAGCTCTGCCAAATGATTTTATTTTGGCCCACAGACACAGCAAACAGATTAAAGCTTTTGGAGTTTTTTTTTGTCTGTTGGCTAAGTGGCAGCTCTTGATAATGGAAATTTACAATGTGAATCTTTGAAAAGAATCAACGTCCTTGAGATCGGTTACCAAATGACTGTCTCTTGGCCCACTTCAGAACAATAAAGCAGAAGAAATGCATCAGGCTGTGTACAAAGGGATAAGCACACAATGCCAAGATAGTACACTGTAAAGGAGAACAGCTTAAAGATTGTTGACAAATCAAAAGGACATTGGAAATCAGCTCCATTCTCAGCAGATCGCCTCCCTAATGTGATGTTTCTTTCACTGCAGTCATCAGCCATTCTGTGGCCAATTTATGTCACGTTAGAGGCCCAGGCTGTTCTCTATGAGTCAGTTGGAAGTACTGTCACTGATGATTCAGGAGCCTACAAGTTCCCCTTCAGAGACTCCCACTTCAGAGAACTGAGCGCTAAAATCCAGACTGATCTTTTGGTGCAGGACTGAAGTTCCATCTTTTGGATGAGGTCTTAAACTGAGTCCCTGCAGACACCCTCAGGTGGAACTTTGCGATCTGATGGCAAATGTTTGACTAAGAGCAGAGGAACTGTCCTCAGTGCACTGGTCAATATTTATGCCTTAATAAACATGACTAAAGGAACAATTCAATCTTGATCACATTTCTATTCATCGCAAAGTGCTTGTTTATTTTCCCACATGTCAACAGTGACAATATTTCACAACACTTCAATGTTATGAAGTGCCATGGGATGACCTGATGCCAAAGAAGGCACAATATAAATGCAAATCTTCTTTTCTCTGTCATGCCTCTGGGAGTTAACTTGGACAGCGTGAAACTGCCCAGCTTCAATTTGCACTGGAGGCTTGCTCTTTCATCTCATCATTCAGAGTTGAATTTCAGCCTGAATCCTGGAGGCGAACAACTTCTGTCTAATTGAACTGCACCACCCAGTGCCCTAGTAAAAACACTTGTCTCGAAATGCCTGCATCTTACCAGAGATATCAAATCACTCAAAACAGACAGTTCAACGCTCCAGCAAAAGTAGCCCTGGGCAGAATATTACTGCCCCATCACAGTAAGGGTGAGCCGTAAAATGTAGCGGGCTATTCAATAGTCCACTGACATCGGCAGGGCTAGAAAATTCTACCCTGCATTTCAGTTGAATCTGTGAGGATTTTGTACTCTTACCAACTTCAAGGTCATTCATCCTAGCCAGCTGACGACAGTTTTGTTATCTTGAATGCGAGACAACATATTTGAAAGACAAATATACCAGGGCATTGAGGGAAAGGAAAACAACTGTGCGTAGGGAATGGAATGCTTTTCTGCATTCACAATGTTCCAACAATCCAATTCAGGAGCTGTGAAGCATGGTGTGTCAAAAACAGCAGCGATCCAAATATTGTGCAAGGCAGAGAAAGAAGACAGAATCCGAGAGACAGGCACAGTTTGACAGGCTTGACTCTTTATCAGTGAGCAAAGCTTCAGGGCATCACGTACCATCTTATGTTTTAAAATCATTTCTAATATTTCATTCCTCTACTTCCAGATTATTCTGTAGCCTTTTTCCATAACTTTGATATTCCTTGAAGTGATTAGTGGTTGAAAAAGTAATCCAGGAAATCGATTGTAGGGAGATCTTGGCATATTTAATCCTCTAATTCACATTTCATGCATTATGCAGCCTCATCACGCAGTTACAAGTGACCCCAACTCTGGCCTTCGGCTTCAGACTTGGAGGTGAGTCTGAAATGTTTCAGTGGGAATTAGAAGTGAGATGCTGACTATGTATTGTCAATTAGTTCTTCACATTATCATTACTTTATTGCCAGACAATTGATTTCAAAAATATATTGAAGACCGTTATTGCCTATTAATTTAATTCTTCACCGAATCATTTCTAACTCGTAATGCACACATTTCCGTTCAGCCTGTAATTACACAGTTGGAGGGTTTAGTGGTGTGTCATAACTTGTGCAGGCCTTTATATGAATCCCACAGCCTGCCATATAATTGGACATAACCTGAAAATCAGCACCCCAAAAATACACATCATCCACTTGTGAACTCATTAATGTTTGTGAAATCTTATTGTGCAAAATTTGGTTAATGTATTTCCACTGCAATAATGATTGTACTTCAAAAAATATTTCATTACTTTCCAAGCACTTTGGGAAGCCCTGAGGTTGTGTAATGCACGATACAGTTGCAGATCTTTCTTTTAAATGGAAGAAGTAAAATAAACCGTGGGTCTAACCCAACCTGAAGCATACCAGTTGATTTGGATAACAATTGTGTTTAAGTCAATTAAATTTTCAAGCTCTTCCAGTTCTGGAAAGACCTTACAGAGCTGGTTCATTCCATGATTGCTTGATGCCCTCCAGATATACAAGCAATTGGTGAGTCATTCGAGGTAACGTTTCAGGTCCATGACCTTGCCGGGCACAAGGATTGCTTTTGGCAGGAATTGATTTGAAGCTTTTCAATGAAGCCTTTGAATCTTGAAACACATTCTAACAAGAATGGTGGATAAAGGCATTGCCAGTTGGAGGACTAAGGCTCAGAGGTGTCAGGATTAGTCCGCTGTCTGCACTGAATTAGTGAATGCTAGGGGAAAATAATTTGGGTACGTTGCAGAGAACAGTGGCGAACTGTCTCCAGAGGTTCAACATCCTGCTGCAAAAGTAAGGCTTGAGACCCAATTTCTCTTGTCTTTCAGCTCAAAGATATGATCATAACACGCCATCAATTTTGTGCCCAATAAGAAGTCATAACAAACAAGGTGAAAAAAATTGGCAAGTGAAGATTCAAGGCAATTGGATGTGGTTCAGCTTTACAGTAGGAAGGGAACTGCAGAGAAATTGATAGCAATGGAAAAATTAAAATAACAACCATAAATTTATATAAATAACAAATATCCTTTAATTGTTTTCCATTGCAAATGTCTGTTTAAATAATGTAACATTAGTCCTGATGTCAATAACATGCTGCAACATGGGAAAAAACAAATCATATTAATGTTTCATTTTCCAATACACTCAAATCAATTAATTCTTCTGTTAAATGAATTTTACACTACGGAAAAAAAATCCATTTTTTTCTTGTTTACTTTAATATTGTGAGCTGGAAATTCCAATTAAGTAGATGCTCTCTTTGCCAAGATTACACACTTCATCACACTGACAATGCAGCTTACGTAATCAAATTGTGCATCGTGAACTGTGACTACTGATCAAAAGTAAAACATTGCTGTAAATATAATTCCATTGTATTCTGCATAAGTGTAAAAAGCTCACCTGCAACAAAATATTTGCTATTTTGAAAGCACAGAAGGAAAAAACAAAATGCCAACTGTTTTCCAATCATTTTTCTAGTCTTGGGGCGACTAAGGATTTGCAAGTAGTTGCCAATTTAGAGAGAAAAAATTGGACTCTATTTGACCTCAAAATGCTTTGATTTCATTCGATTTGATTTGTTATTGTCACATGTATTAACACACAATGAAAATATTGCTTCTTGCACGTTATACAGACAAAATATACCATTCATAGAGAAGGAAACAAGATAATGCAGAATGTAGTGTTACAGTCAAGGCTAGAATGTAGAGAAAGATCAACTTAATGCAAGGTAGGTCCATTCAAAAGTCTGACAGCAGCAGGGAAGAAGCTGTTCTTGAGTTGGTTGGTACATGTCCTCAGACTTTTGTATCTTTTTTCTGATGGGAGAAGGTGGAAAAGACAATGTCTGGGGTACAGGGGTTTTTAATTATGCTGGCTGTTTTGCTGAGGCAAATGGGAAGTGTAAACAGAGTCAGTGGATGGAAGACTGGTTTGCATGATGGATTGGGCTACATTCATGACCTTTTGTAGTTGCTTGTGATCTTGGGCAGTGTAGAAACCATTCTAAGCTGTGATATAACCAGAGAGAATGCTTTCTCTGTTGCATCTGTAAAGAATGATAAGAATCGTTGCTGACATGCCAAATTTCCTTAGTCTTCCGAGAAAGTAGAGGCATTGGTGGGCTTTCTTAATGCTAGTGCTGGCATGATGGGACAAGGACAGGTTGTTGGCGATCTGGACACCTTGCAAGTTTCCAGAGATTATTTTAAGACATTCAGAGTGCACTAATACAAATAAGTGTGATGTTTTCAGTCCTAATCACTCCTCCACAATAAAAATGTATACATGCATATTGGAGTGGGTGCAGAGAAGAGTAATACTGGTATGACAGTGATAAACTATGAGCAAGAAGAAGAGAGGCACAAAGATCAGAGGGAAAACTACTTACAGGGTATATGGTCAAAGTACATGGATAATTCACTTATTTATTCACTAAAAACCCAAGATCAGTCCAAATTTCCAAGGAACAAGCAGCTTATATCCAGTCATGTGTGTCATGTGAATTTGTTGGTCTTCTCTGATTGCTTTTGATAAAGTGGTCTATCGCCTTCTTGAATACAACTGAGTTGCTTGTTCAGGGTGGTTAATAGTCAACTACATGGTCATGGGTCTTGAGTTATCAGGTCATGTCAGCAGATTTCCTTTTCAAAAGGCCACTCAGAATTAGATAGGCACGTAAGACCATAAGACATAGGAGCAAAATTAGGCCACTCAGCCCATTGAGTCTCCTCTGCCATTCAATCATGGCTGATTTTTTTTCTCACCCTCATCCTCCTGACTTATCCCCATAACCTGATCCCTTTATTGATCAAGAACCTATCCACCTCTGTCTTAAAGACATTCAATGACCTGGCCTCCACAGCCTTCTGCAGCAAAGTGTTCCTCAAATTCACACACTCTGGTTAGAGAATTTCCTCCTCATCTCTGTTTTAAAGGATCATTTCTTTAGTCTGAGGTTGTGCCCTCTGGTTCTAATTTTTCCTGCTAGTGAAAACATCCTCTCCACATCCACTCTATCCAAGATAGATGTACAACAGCAGTTTTCTGATCACTGAGAATGATTGCAGCTTTTTGCTCCAGATCTTAATTAATTGAATTTAAATCTTTTGGATGTCAACCTTCATGTCATATTTCCTGGTGGCGGGGTGGGCCAGTGGCCATGCAAAATGTTGCAGACTTTCGTGGGACTTTCGCCAGCAGCGATTGTTGAGCCACCTCCATTGCGGAAAACCACTGCACAGGACTACAAAATCTCAGCAGGCACTTAGATTTCTGATGTAGCAAGTGTAATTGCATGTTTCAGTGGACTAAGCTAGAAGAAATAATGATAGATGGATAATGCAGTATAGTGTTACAATGGTTAGCACTGCTGCCTCAAATCACCAGGGACCTTGGTTCAGTTCCAATACTGGATGTCTGTCTGTCTGGAGTTTGCATGTTTACCCTATTCCAGCTTGTGTTTTCACCGAGTACTCTAGCTTCCTTCCATAGTCCCAGAATAGGCAGGTTAGTGGATTCAGACTGTGTGTGCTTGAGACTGAGTCCATGCCCGATGATAGATTAGTGTCCTGTCCTTGGTGTATCCTACCTGGTGCCTCGTGTCTGTTGGGATCGGCTTCCATTCTCCATAACCCTGAATTGGAGTTAGCGGTTAACTAAAAGTGAACTGAAGGAAAATTTTAAACTGAAAAGAGGAACCAAGTATCCTGAACTTACAGGATGGTGCTTTCTTCACTCTCCACAGTGTGTTTTGCGGCAGTGGGAGGCAGTGCATTCCTTGCTGGCAGCAAGATCTTATGGTGCTGCTGTTTTCAATGATGTCTCTGATTGAATGCATCTCTTGTCATGGGAAACCTGCAGTGAAAGATGTAGCGAGGTCTGGAACTGGCGTTACACTGGTCATGAGTCTCTCAAGTGTCAATTATCATATTGAAATGAGCATTTCCATATGGTTAACAGGTCTGGAGTGGTATTTTCCAGGCTCACTAGCAATCACTCCCCATGCTGGGAGTGGTTCCCTTCAGCAACATTTACAACTGCTCCCCACAAATGGAGAACAGGTACCCTGACCCCACTGAAGAAGACAGAGGCCATTGATTTCCTCCCTCTACCCCAGGAGATGGCAGTTCAGGGTGAGTGACTCTTGGGCAGCGTCATGGCTAGCCAGAGCACGGGACACAGGAGCTGGCCAGGGAAGTTCGGGAGGCTAATGATGGGGAGAGGGTGCTGGTCAGTGATTGGAGGCCATCAATGGGAGACCACTGATCTCCATGCTTACAGGTCAGTGCATGTGCAGTAGGCTACTTAGCACTGGGCAGGATAAGCCCCATCACCACTTATCAGAGTCAATCCCATTGAGGCATTCTGCAATGCTCCGAGTGTTGGAGATTTGCTCTGATAAGTATACCCAAAAATATTTGGGAAATACTCCCATTTTCCCTCACATTGGGCACTTGCATCTTTTTTTGGAGAATCCCAGCCAACATCTCTTTTATATATTATTCTGATACAGTGCACAAACTGTACTCCAATGCATGGTGCAAATAACTTCTATAATCAGTAAAGTCTATGATATTGATCTATAAAGAAATTCTATCTGTATTCTTTGGTGTTTCATATGTGCACTCTATTTGTGTCTCTGTGTACACTGAAGTTACTGAAATAACACCTCAGAGGCCAGTGTTCCTTCACCTGGGGCACCACGGTGGCACAATGATTAGCATTGCTGCCTTACAGCACTAGGGACCTGGATTCAATTCCAGCATCAGGTCACTGTCTGTGCGGAATTGCAGATTCTTTCCATATCTGTGTGGGTTTCCTCTGAGTGATCCAGTTTCCTCCCACAGTCCGAAAACTGAGCTGGTTAGTTGCATTGACCATGCTAAATTCTCCTGCAGTTACCTGAACAGGCGCTGGAGTGTGGTGCCTAGAGAATTTTCACACAAAACTTCATTGCAGTGTTAATGTAAGCTGACTCTTAAAATAGATTTCCTTCATTTACAAACTCTATTCTACTCCTGGAGTACTTCAGGTACAAAATCATAATATGAAATTTAGCACCCATGCATTCAGTCCTTCATCCAAATCATTGATAATAGACTATAAGTTGTTAAGGTTCCAGCACTGATTCCTGTGGCACATCATTGGTTACATTTTGTCAACTTGAAAATGACCCATTTATCCTTGTTCTCTGTTTCCTGTGAGCTAAGCAATCCTCTATTCATGCTAAAATGCAACTGACTGTAACTAATCTTTCTCTCATTCCTGCAGGGACACAAGGAACTCTTCGTTCTATTTGTCAGAAAGCTAAGTTCACAAACACAATATACATCATGACCTCTTATTTCATATAGTAACTTCGTCAAATGCCTTCTGAAAATCAAAATCATCAACAGATTCTGCAATATTTATGTTGCTTGTTTCTTTTTCAAAGAACTCTAATCATAGAATTATAGAATCCCTACAGTTCAGAAGAGGTCATTCAATCCATTGAGCCTGCACTGATTAACAGAATATTTTACCCAGGCTCCTCCCCCCCCTCGCCCCCCCGTTCTATCCGCACGCATTTTCTATGGCTAATCTATCTAACCTATACATCCTGCTACATTAAGGGGCAATTCAGCATGGCCAACCTACTCACCTACACATCTCTGGAATGTGGGAGGAAATAGGAGCATCCAGAGAAAGCCACACATGGGCATGGGGAGGAGGTGCAGGCTCCACGCAGACCGATCATTAAATAATTTTGAGGGCAATTCTCCCCAAAAAATTCAAGGTTTCAAATTCCAAAGAAAAGTGGAGTAAATCATGCTGGTATTTTTCAGCAGCATTTTCAAACTGAATCTCTCACAGAAGGCAGCAGTGTGAATTGTATGAAAAATCCAGGACAGGGCCTAATCCCACAGAAGAGGCTGAAATCAGTGCGCTGATTCGATTAAACAAATCTTCCCAGCACAGAAATCATTGGCCTCAACCTCACCAAAGGACATTGCTGGCTTGATCATTGGCCTCTCACCAATCACTGCCCCCACACCATTACTTCTCCCCCCCCTCCCCACAACCTCCCACACACTTCCCCACCCACTCCACCTCCACAGACATTGCTGGCCCGATTATTGACCTCTCACCCCACACCCCTTTATGTCAAAATTCACTGCAGAGTTTGTGCACTATGAGTGTCTTTGTTCATCAGAGTTCTCTTGCTTGGAACACCAGTTAGCTGAACTGATGAGCCCTCAAGCAGCCTTTGGTGCACTACCTCCCACTCCCTGCCTCCCTCCCCAAAACCCCAGCCATCAGTCCTGCCCCTCATCGCACCTGTAGCCAGAACAATGGCACATCCCAGTGGCTGCAGTCAGAAGCCTGACCAGCAGTCAGTAAAGGAGCCCACTCCACCCTACAGAGGCTACATGAAACATCTGAAAAAGCAAATTACTGGGCATGCTGGAATCTGAAACCAAAACAGAAAACACTGGAAAATCTCAGCAGGTCTGTCAGCATCTGTGAGGAGACAAAGTTTTGACAAAGGGTCATCTGGACTTGAAACATCAGCTCTTTTCCTCCTTACAGATGCTGCCAGACCTACTGAAATTATCCAGTGTTTTCTCTTTTGGCTCAATGAAACATCCCTGGGCTCAGGGCCAGCCCTTCCAGCTCTCCCCACAGCAAGCAGAAACTTTTCAGCTCTTGCCTCCAACCTTCCTTGCCCCATGGGCTACAGCTCTTAAAAACCTACCTCCTTAGTCCTGTTCAACACTACATACCAGGTACCGACTTTTATATACCAATTGTAATTCCCACAAGCGTGGCATTGTGCTAGCCGGGGAGGGGGGATTGTCGTGGACCCACTAATTAGATGGTAAGGTATGCAACGCTGATTATCTGTTACACTGATTTTCAGTATGGATTCGTCAACACCGAAAAACTTAGGCTGGGAGACACACGGAGGCCTTAACACCCAACGCAAATCGGCTGTCCTCCAGTATCGCTGCTCGCTTGCTAAAAAAAAGTACAGCAGCATTGGAGAAATGCCCTCCCTTATCTCATCGCACGTTATCAGATCTATAGAACAACCTTCTCCCTGGTTGGCACGAGTAGGCTTTCCTTGCCTCACAGCCATGGGAAAATGAAGTGAGAATGATGTCTGGTAGACTTTGATCTTTGTTTCGAGTATTCAACTTCAATGGACTGACAATATGATTTGCATAGAGGATTCCCATATACCAAAACCCAGCTCTGTACTCTATAGAATATCTCAAATTTGGACACAAGGACACACTAAAAGCCAATATCAGCATCTGTAAATTGGACTCCATTACCTGAAAAACCAGAACTAGACAGATCCCAATGGAAGTGAATATGCCACCAACTCAATGCCTTCAATCACCGCTCCAATGGGGACTTCCTCAGTAGTTTTTGCAATCTATCTTCAATTCAAGATTGGGTTTCATGTCACATATGAGATAACACTGACTGAGACAGTGAACACTCAGCTGTCAAAGTAATGGGAAATCCACAGGCAGGATTTTCCATCTGATCCACCACATGTTGCATGACGGCAGAGGCACCCGCTATTATCAATAAGGATTCCCGTTGAATGCACCCCTTGCCACTGGGAAACCAGAAGCGGGGAGCGGGGTGTGTCGTCGGCAGAACTGGAAGATCCCGCCAATATGAATGGCTGGAGAATTTCGGCCTGGACAACATCTGACCTTTATCTATAATGTATACCAAGGGGAATTGCAACTGTAACATATACTGGTCATGATTTCTATCCATAATACATGATTTCTATCTAGAATATAAACATACTCAAAGGCAGTGGTCATGTTTGAAAATTTCTTTCTAATATTGAGGGCATCCTTCCTGACAAGCAAACTAACTCCAGAGCTGCAAAGGTCAACTAAATTGGTACATTTTGTTGAGTTTTTTTCTTTCATTACTGTTCCAAATACTTGGCTTCTAAATGTTAATTCTGTAATTTTTGTCCCAATTCCATACACTTTAAACAACACCCACACTGGACTAACCTTTTTGGTAACTTGTCCAAGACATTGAATTGGCACAGAAATTATGCTATGTCACTCCGGGACTTTTCTAAATGACGGAAGATTCACAGCTAACTTTTGGTTTATATTATGAAATATATTTTACAAAATATAAGCAAGTGAATAACTAATGGTGACCAAATAAATAGGCATGGACAAATCCAATCAATCAACTTGACAGATAAGCAATAAGGAAGCATTATATTCTTTGGAAGACTTCTACATATGCATGCTTCTTTTATATGACTTATTATCAGTGTAGAGTCTGTTAGTGAACAGGACGATTTCTCCAGAGGCTGTCAGAGGTAAACAGTGATGGATCTTAAATATCACCAATATATCAGTGGGATTTCTTGATTTTAAATAGTTGGTAATTAAAATAATTGGGTGTAATAAATGGAGACAGGAAAGCGTCCCTTGCCAATACTAGGTTCCAAAGCAGACAGGCTGCTCTGGCAAACTCTCCAGACAAATGTATGAAATGAAAGACATTAGTTATTTTTATTAGCATTCATGCCTCTGAGTCAGTGCAAACTCCAGGACAACATGGTAGTATAGTGTTGAGGGAGTATGATACTCCGGGAGGTGTAATCTTTTAGGTGCAACATTTGACTGCAGTCCTGTCTATCCTTTCTAATGGGCATAAAACATCCCTCAGTACTGTATTGAAGGGAAGCAAAGTTCTCTCTGGGTGTCCTCCCTCGTCCCTGAATGACCATCACTAAATGGGTAACTCAATCATTTATTTAATTGCTGTTTGTAGGACCTTAATATGCACACTATGTTTCCTTGCATTATAACAGTGATTGCACTTGGAAAGTATTTCATTGGCTGCGAAATGTCACAAGGTCAATAAAGGTGCCACAAAAATGCATGCAATTTCTTTTTACAAGCTTAGTACGGGACTTTGATGGCAGGTAGATTCATAGACCAAAACCTTACCACCTCGCCTGCCCCGATTCAGGTTCCTAGAACAGAAATCTCCATTGGCCTGAAGCAGGGTTTTACGATTTTTCCCGGGTTAGGTCGTAAAATCCTACCTATCCAGTCATACTGCACAGAAAAGGCCCTTCAGCCCATCAGTCTGCACTGACAATTACAACCATCAAAGTTGCACTAATTCCATTTTCCAGCCTTTGTCCATATGCTTGAATGTTATGATATTTCAAGTGCTCATCCAAATACTTTTTAAAGGTTGTAAAGTTTCCACCTTTCTAGGCAGTACATTCCAAATTCCCGTCACACACTGCGTGAAAAAAATGTTTTCTCAAATCCCCTCTGAAACTTCTGCTCCTTACCCTAAAACTATGCCCTGTCATAATTGTTACCTTAATCAAGGGTAATAGCTGCTTCCTATTCATCTTGTCCATATCTTTCATAATCTTATGTGTCTGAACCTCGGAGTGCACTGAATGCAAAGGAGGAGCCACTGAACCTAGAAGTAACAAGACAGAACGTTTCAATTGACAAGCTGACAACAGCAACCTTGTAATCATGAAGAAAAAAAAAACAATTTTTGACAAAGGAAGTTTGATTAGTGGTGTGCAGCTTTCAGCACCTTGGTCAGCAATCCAAACTGTTCTTTTTCCCCTCAACTAACAATGTCAAATTAACTACCTATATCAAGGCCACAGCTGTGGGATAGGTGAATCAGAAAATAGAAAAGAGCATAGGGGTCACACAAAATATTGTTTTGGATTTTCAAGCTATCAGAAAATAAGGTTAACAAGTCACTAATGTTTCTGTCGACAGCTCAACTCCAATACTGTTATGCCAAATTTATGCAGATATATTGGCAACAGAAAGAGAGAGAAAAAAATTACATTTTCTAGATGCAAATACTTCCCCTGGCTTCCAGATATGAAATTACAGTGGTTATTAAGGATGGCAGCATGTGCTAAATATCAATATCTCAGATATACTTGCACATTAGGTGACACAGTATAATATTGACAGTCCTTTATTATCAACTGTCACTTTGCATTAGTATCAGGGCATGAAGTGAAAATAGAACCTGGCGATACAAGCCTAGGTTGATTACACATCCTGGATTAAAAGTGTAGGTTATGATCTGTTCTTATTTATACAAATGTTGGTGTACCACATGCTTGATGCAATTTAAACTGCATCCAACCACTTACTCCAATAGCACAAGACCGACTGATGTGAATGTTGACACTTTCAAAGCCATGCAATATTTCCCACATATTTTCATCCCTCCATTTATCATGCTATGTCTCATACACATACACACTCTCTCTGTCTCTTGTCCTCAAGATTTTGAGGCATGCTATTCAATCTTTCAGGCACCACATTTCGTTGCAAGTGCTAATTTCTGTGTCACATTTAAGGCAAGTTATGAATTGAAAGAAAGAAAGCAAACATGCTCTCCTGCTGGTTTCCTTTTCTCATATTGGGACAGAACTGTCAGTTTAAAAGTAATCAATCTTCTTGACCACACAACGAACCTCAGAATGTGGTTCATTAATGGCAAGTGGACATCAAAGATACACAATAAGTTGAAGACAGCTTCTCTGTTGTGGTAAAATCGTACTTGTAAATTGCAGAGTCTAATAGTCCTGTTCTTACAAAGGTGGATATTTCTCAATTTATCACGAGTGATGTCACAAGAGAACATCAAAAGTTCAGCAGTAGCCTGTCAGTTTTCAAAAAGCCAAGTGATATTGACCCATTACTTGAGTGGACTTGTAAATACAAGGCAAGAATGATCTGCTGTTATTTTGTCGTGTGCTGAGTGCACCCTGACTCAGTAGGACTGAATTGTGAATGTCGCAACACTGGAACAGGAATGGGCTGTTTAGCCCCTTGAACCTAACTTGTAGAATTCAATGAAATCATGGCTGATCTGTAACCTAACTCCCAAAACTACTTTTGCTCAAGTTCTCTGAATGCCTTTGGCTTCCAAAAAATCTATCGATCTCACATTTAAAATGAACGACTGATAAGCATCAATTGTTGTTTGCAGAAGAATGTTACAAACTTTGACTTCCCCGCACTTGTTTTCGATAGTAATCCTGGGAAACCTGGCTCTAATTTTTACATTGTGGTTTGCTGTCCTTGTCTCCCCAGTCAGCAGAAACAGACTGCTTCGTTCCCCGTTAATATCTTGAAATGTACTGAAAAAGGAGTTGAATGAAAACTAAATGAAAGGTGGGTTATCAGTTCTAGCAGCAGATCCAATTTTTGCCTCAGTGACAAACAAAAGATTCTGGAAGCCAAAACAAAAGCTACTCCTCATCATCCCAATCAACAGTCAAATGCAGCATGGTGGCACAGTGATTAGCACTGCTGCCTCACAACACCAGGGACCCAGCTTGGGTCACAATCTGTGCGGAATTGGCACATTCTCCTGAGTTTCCTCCAGGTGCTTTGGTTTCTTCCCACAGTCTGAAAGATGTGCTGGTTAGGTGCACTGGCCATGCTAAATTCTCCCTCAATGCACCTGAACAGGCACTGGGCGGGTGGCAACTAGGGGATTTTCACAATAACTTCATTGCAGTGTTGATGTAAGCCTACTAACTATATTTCTCCCTCGATTAACATCGCCAAATTATGCATCAAAGGCCTTTTCTCTTAACATACTTCCAACAGTCACAAGGTGCCTGGAGTTTTATTTCTTAATGAAAATCCAGATGATCAGTGTTTTATATCAGTTTGTCATTACTTTCTGACAGTCCTTCAGTGCAATCTTAGCACTCATCATGGAATCTTACCATGCTGCTGCATTACTACATAAGAATGCCTTGGGCTGCTTTCTTCTCTTATCCAAGTACCAATATAACAGATGATTGCTGCTTGAGACAGCTAAAATCAAGGCTGATGAGAACTGCTGGAACTATGCTGGGTTTGCTATATGCTTGGGTATGTTTGTCTACTGAGATCTCAGCAGACAATGCATTGATGAATTGCAGAGAGCTGTTCAATTGTAGATTTGGATTTCTTCATTTAAGTTCCAAAGCAGACTGGACCCAACATTTCATAGAATCACAGTACAGCCTATCAAGTCTGTACTGACCACAATCCTACCGAGGCCCTATTCCCATGTTCCTGCCAATCCCCCTGATTCTGGGATCAATTTAGCATGGCCAATCAACCTAACCCACACATCTTTGGATTGTGCGAGGAACTGGTGCACCTGGAGAAACCCACACTGACACGGGGAGAATGTACAAACTCCACACAGACAGTGACCTAAGACTGGAATTGAATCCAGATCCCTGGCACTGTGAGGCAACGGTGCTAACCACTGTGCCACTATGCCACCCTTTCACTGCTCACAGATCTCAACAAAGGTGAAATCATGTTTTGTGATATATATAAATCTGCAAAGGCTTCAAAGAAATGGGTTGACATCCTGACCATAAACAACAGACAAAGGAATTTCATACAATGGTTTTAAAATTTTCATTTACTCATTGCACATAGAACAACTTTGTCCCAAATGGGTCTTACAGCAATTATTACGTTCTCGGCATCTCTTCATTGTCAAAATTAACTTTAAAAGCAATTGTACTGCCCAAGTTTTATTTCTTAATGAAAATCCAGATAGTCAGTATTTTATATCAGTTTGTCTTTACTTTATGACAGTCCTTCAGTACAATCTTAGCATTCATTATGGGATCTTGCCATGCTGCTGTGTTATGAACATAAGAATGCCCTGGGCTGTTTTCATCCATTTACCTCTGTCACAAACAACAAGAAGGATACAACTAGTCACACGTTCTTCCACCAAACATTATTTCTTCAGATAACCATCCAATTCCTTTTTGAAAGCCAAGATGGAATCTGCCTCCACTATACTCTCAGGAAATGAATTATACATTCTAATCACTTGGTCTTTTAAAAAGCTTTACCTTCTCTCATTTTTGGGTTCTTTTATTATTCATCTTAAATCTGTGTTCTCTTATTTTTGATCCTTCCATCAATGGGAATAGTCACTCCCGATCGACACTGTCCCTTGTGATTTCGAATACCCTGCATCAAATCTCTTCTTAGCCTTCTTTTCTTGAAGGAAAACGGCCCTGACTTCTTCAATCTTCCCACCTAATTGAAGTCCTTCATCTCTGAAACCAGTCTCATAAATCTCTTCTGCATCCTTTTGAATGTTTTCATATTCTTCCTAAAGTGTGGTTCTTAGAATTGTGCACATTATTCCAATTGAAGTGTTTTGTTCAGGTACATCATAACTGCTTCTTTCACCTCATGCTGCTGTTTATAAAACCCAGGGTTTCATATGTCTTCTTCACTACTTTCTCAACTTGCCCTATTACCTGAAATGATTTGTACAATACACGCCCTGGTCTTTCTTCTTACATTGTCTTTCGAATCACATTCTTTATTTAATATTGTCTTTCCTCTCTTCACTTCACATTACACTGCGTATGACCATCTATTCCATCAGCCTGATTACGTTAGCTTGAAGTTGATCACTATCCTCCTCATTGCCCATAATACTTCCAAGTTTTGTGTCACCCACAAATGTTGCACTTATGCCCTGTATCTCCAATTATATGCAATTATTAAAGATCATGAAAGGCCACCAATCCTGAGGAAAGTCTCTGCATAACCTTCCTCTAGTCCAAGAAACAATCATTCACTATCAATCTATCATTCAGCCACTTTTGTATCTGCCACTGTTCCTTTTACTCCATGGGCTTCAACTTTGCTGACAAGTCGCTTGTCTTCAATTGTGCTATTGGAGAAGTTATCAGGCTTGGTAAGCTGACCTTTCCCATACAATATCCAACAAATGCAGCATAACATTTAAAATTTTTCAACAGAATATAAGATTGAAATAGGACACTGGGCTCAAATGTCATCAGTATATCAAAATTCTAAGATGGCAGTTAATAGTGAGACATGGGAAAGGTCAATAAAGTGAAATGAACACTTTTAAATGTTTGGATCAAATTGCAATTTTTTTTGTGACACCAAACTGGGTAATTTATGCAATATTTTCTCAACCACTTCATTTATATTTAGGTTATAGATGATTTTATTAAATCAAATACATGGTACCATAAAGTAGCCTGTCTCAGAGTTAACATTTGAGATCCATCGTAACACAGCTTTGGCTTGCAACAAAGGCCTGATTCGAAATAGATTTGCAATGGATCTCAAATGTTAACTCTGAGTCAGGCTACTTTATGGTACCATGGATTCAATTTAATAAAATCATATACAACCCAAGTATAAATGAAATGGTTGAGAAAATATTGCATAAATTACCCAGTTTGCAGTCATAACTTGCAAATTTTAACATCTGGCTTCATTGAACACTCTAAATCAATAACTAACACCTGAATAGGGGCGCAATTACATTGCTGTTGGCAGCTCAGGAGGTGAAGGTGGGGAAGATAGTTTGGAAATGGCACGTTGGATCAACCAGAGACAACTAAGAAATGAAAGCAGCTATCCGCATGGCAGTGGTTGGAAGCCAATTTCAAAAAAAAAACTGGAAACTTGCACCCAGACTGGAGGCATCATAGGGATGTTACTCATGCAGACAGGTCCAACACTGAAGGTAAAACCTGGCTGGTCCCCAAAGGTGACATCCACAGTGATGTCCTGGTATGGCCACAAATGATTTTGGAGTTTACTGTTTCCTTCCATCTCTTGGCCTTGTTCCTCTTGGTGGCTGAGATTGTGGGTTTGGAAAGTGCTGTGAAGGAGCCTTGATGTGTTTTTGCAGCACATCTTGCAGATGGTACACACTGCTGCCACTCTGGCCCTGTGGTAGAGGGAATGAATGTTAAAAATAGTGCATTTCAATACAGTGTTTCCTTCAGTTTTCACTCTCACACTTGGCTCTGGTACCCCACAAATTAATCAAAATAGAGAAACGTATTCAGACAAGAAGTCCGTATCTCATGATGTCTTTCACATTGAGGGCACATTTGGGATTGGTGGCAATAACCTTTTGTTTTGGAAGCATTTGAAAGCTTCCACATATAGAACACAGCTATTTGACAGACACAGTGCAGGGCTCTCAGAACCCAAAGCACCATATCTAGCCTGAGATATCCCCTTTAGAAAAGAGATGTAGCTGGTCAACAAAGAAAGTGGATTTGTAAACCAATATACCAACTTGGTTGAAGAAATCTCTGATTTACATTGAGCAATAATTTTCCACATAATACCCAATCAAATCATTTATGGCAGTCTATTTAAATGCTGTCATATTAATTGCTCATTTGGGACCACGGGAAAGGATTTTAATTGCATTTTTCAAAGCCTTATCCATTTAAAGTGCATTAGAAAAATTGTAAATCTGTTACAGGTCAATGAAACAATGGAAAGCACAGAAAACATAGAAAACCAAAGGAGGTTGATAAATTGAAATTTGTTTTCTTTTTAATGGCCGAAAAATTCTTGTCATCAGTCAACAAATGATGCCCACTGTTAGTTCTATCACAGCTTGTGAGCATCACTGATGAAGTCATTGTTTATGGTCGATCCCGAGTGGTGATGGTGAACCACCTTTTTGAATGCCGTCAACCATGCAGGAAAGGATTCTTCCACAGGCACAAGCATTTCAGGATTTTAACTCAGTGGCAAAAAAAAAAAGTGATACCTTTCCAAGTCAGGGTGATTTGTGGCCTCAAGGGAGCTCAGAGGTGCTGATATTCCCATGCGCCTGCTGACATTATTCTTTTCTAGGTGGCTGTGATTATGGACTTGGAAGACCCTATCAAAGATGCCTTGACAAGTTAGAAATGTAGAAACATAAAAGAAAGAAGCAAGAGGAGGCCCTTTAGCCCTTTGAGTCTGCTCCGCCATTCATCACGATCATGGTTCATTGTCCAACTCAACAGCCTCGTCCTGCTTTCCCCCCATAACCATTGATCCTGTTTGCTCCCAAGTGCTAGATCTAGCCATGTCTTGAGTACATTTTAGCATCAACTATTTCCTGCAGTAATGAATTCCACAGGCTTATCATTCTTTGGGTGCAGAAATGTCTCCTCATCTCCATTCTTAATGGTCTACCTGATATCCTCAGACAGTGACCCCTGGTTTTGGACTCCCCCACTATCAGGAACATCCTCCCTACATATCCTCTGTCTAGTCATTTTAGAATTTTATCAGTCTCTATGAGAATCGCCCCCTCATTCATCTAAACTCCAGCGAAGACAATCCTAACCAAGCCAATCTCTCCTCATGCATTAGTCCTGCCGTCCCTGCAATCAGCCTGGTTGTGTAACTTGCATCAGTAGTCAGTTTAAAGTTAGATTAATCTCCAATCATGTTTTCGGCCTGCAATTTGCTGGAGACGAATGAGGAAAATGGAAGGGTGCCCTCCACAGAACCTGTGGGGTCAAGAAACATGGCAAGCAATTGTGGATCCACTTAACCAGTCTGACTGAAAAACTGTGAAATGAACAGCACACTATCTGAATAAGAAAGCGCAAATAAGTGTGAGAATTAAATGTCAACTAGGAACAGAAAGACAAACAGAGGAAGAGAAATACTGGATTAAAAGAGGGGAGAAAAAGGTGGAATAAACAAATTGGAAAGTAGTTTATTGTTTTAGAATCTGCAATAACTCCAAAATTTGAAAGAATGTAGTTTTCAAGTGAGTGACTTGGCATGAATAAAAATATTTCACCAAGCATACTTAGACTTGACCTAACTTTCTGTTGTATGTTTTCTGTTTATCAACCGTGCAAATCCAGAAATTTCACACCACTCTAGGCATCTGGGTAGGAAGACAGAGCTGGAAAATGCCATTTCCTCATAGCTGATGGCTAAGTCATGCATCTACGAAAACAGCTCAGGATTTCCGCACTTAACTGGGCATCTTCTCAGTTGCCCAACGTTGCAGTGGCAGCAATGAAAGTAATGTTAACATTGCAGCAATTCTGACAGAAAACTTTGGGTGATTGTTACCCCAGTTTTTCACTCATGGAGAAGTTGATTTGTGCAGGGGTTTAGCACTCGCTGCTATTTGGCACCTGACCAAAAATTAATATCACCTGTATTTGTGTCCACGTAGTCAGCATCAGAAATGGTCTTGTCGTGAGAACAGGTGAGTACATCATCTGGCCCCCACCATCTAAATGCCAATTAGGTAATATTTTTTAAAAGTTAATTTATGGGATGTATGCATTGCTAGTCGGATCAGCATTTATTGCCCATCTGTAATTGCCCTTGAGGTAGTAGTGGCTTCTTGAACTGCTGCAGTCCCTGAGATGTTGACACACCCACAGTGCTACACCCACAGGAAAGGAATTCCAGGATTTTGGAGCGACTGCAAAAGAATAGCGATATATTTCCAAGTCAGGATGGTGAGTGGCTTAGGAGGGGGAACTCCCAGGTTGTGATGTTCCTAGGTATCTGATGCTCTTGTTGTTCTAGATAATAGTGATCGTGGGGTTAAAAGGTACTGCTTAAGGAACCTTGCTGAGTTACTTGCTCGTGATCATGACAGGTAAGTTATTTCCCTTCCCACCTCAGGAATATTTCAATCAATTGCAACAAACTGAACACAGACCTAGGAGCTTCTGACACTTGATGACTTGGTATAAGATCAGAAAGTGGTGCCTCACCCATGGGGATATCAGTGTAGCTGACTGCAGTGCCATTTCACATCAAGCTAAAATGAATGAGAACTGCAGCACTGTATTCTTGGTATTGTCTGTGAGCTCCCAGTCCTCTACATCTGAATGATTACTTAAGATCTATGTCAAAGATGGAGAAGTGTTACCGGGGGAGCCTGGTTTTAGGTAATAAATTTTAGACTCCAGCATGCCAAGTACATGTAAATTAGATCTGTCAAGTGTAATATTGAATGAAAATGTCCTGTTGCGTCAGAACAGGAAAGAAGGAAAGGAATTTTTTAGTAGTGACATTCAGCAGCAGGCCACAATGCAATGGTATCTCAGTGCTGATGAAAATACTTTCACCCAGCACATAGTTCTATGAACAGCAACTCTTATTTACGAATCATGCTGTCAAACACAACATTTGAGTAAAGCAGCACTACCTCCAGCTAAAACAACACATGAGAGTTAGAGTAGATTGACACATATTCATTTCATAGGATGAGAAAAGCCATTTGAACCATCCACATCTAGTTCTCTACAGAAGGCTGCAGTTTTCTCCATCATAGCATCAAACCTCCTCTCAAATGACTTCGGAACTTTCTTTTAAAACTCCTGGCATTGATTTCCTGTCAATTTTTCTCACCTCTGCTTGTGACTCAGTCGTCTGACGCCAGGGATTAGCCGTGTGAGCATTCACAAAGTTAGAAATGCTTCCTGCGTGGCGTGGTGCTAAACCATGCAAACACATGTACATGTTGGTGGTGGGCACATGTGCACGTGTACATACACACACTGTGCAGAATTTTATGTCTCTTGCAGCACAGGCAGGACCATAAAACGTGGCAAGTTGTTCAAAGGTCTATTGAATTCAGACTGGAAAAGTCCCACTGGCACGAGTGGCAGTAAAATTCCACGCATAGTGATTAGAATAATTTAAAGCTCCACAGAGGTAGTGTGTCAATAAATGCTATGATTAGGATTTTCATAAAATTCTGCCTGAGGCCAACAGAGAACTCTGTTCTGTGAGCCTTGCCTGCCTGGATTCCGGAGTGGCAAAGCGGTAAAATTCTGACCTATTTCTTCTGATTTATTGTGTATTGGCGATCGTAAATATTTTGGGAAAGGACTTATCTTATTTCTGCTTTTCATGATATCTCTGCAGCTCAAAGGATCAGTTAACAGTTCCTGATTTCAATGCAGTGTATACCATGAGCAACAAGCAAGCATTTAATAAATTTTTCATTTCAATTTTATCAGGTGAACACTTCCCTCCCTAGTTCTTCTCCAGTCAAATTGCAAGTGCTGTCAAACCAAAGCAGCCAACTCTGCCTCTGCTAAGTGGTGTCCCAGAAGCAGAATCCCAGGCTCAAGAGTCAGTGTTAGCACGTTGCTGCAGTGCTTGAACTTCTTCCTAAGGATACAAAACCTGGAGGGTGACGCCACAAGAAATGATTCGCTATTTGGGTTTAACCAAACCATTGGATTATCGTCAGTCAGAGCTGCATCACCTGATTGGAGCTCAAAGTAGAAATAAGCACTTCAACATTAGGTGGTGAGAGAGAGAAACCATTTGAAGGCAATTAGAAATTTGGAGAGAGAAATTTATTGGCTAATAACAACTAAGCTCGTTTTGTTGTGCTTTTGTCTATTAGTTCTCCTATTCTCTCCACCATCTCCTTAAGTCTCCTATTTTTTACTGTTCTTGCTCTCCACATCCATCCATCTTAGCTGGGTTCGATTCCTGGCTTGGGTCATTGTCTGTGTGGAGTTTGCATGTTCTCCCTGTGTCTACATGGATTTCCTTCGGGTGCTCCTGTTTCCTCCCAGATAAATAGATTGATTAGTCATGGTAAGTTGCCCGTTGGTGTCGGGGGATCAACAAGGTAAATATATGAGGCTACGGATGGGATTGTGGTTGAAGGATTGAATGGCCTCCTTCTGCACTGTAGGATTCTAAATAGTGATGGCTAGCATTGCTCTCTAAATTTGAGTCACCCAAGGGAAGAAACACACTGCAGAACACATTAGGTTGGAAAGAATGGAAGAGAAATGAAATGAGGAACATCAAAAACATTGAATGGGTGATTCCAAGTTTGAATTGTGAAAGGTTTGTCAATTGCAGGATGGAGGAGATTGAGAGAGGTAAAGAGTTCAAGTTCGGCAGTTCTGAAGTCTGAGGACAGGATGAAATAGCGAAAGGGGCAATGTTATTTGCTTTGTGTATGATGCGAGAGTATCATGTCCAATTCTGGATTCTGCACTTGAAGGAGGATATGAAGGCTTTGGATAGAATATGGAATAAAAGATGGCAGGGATAACGGATTACAAATCTGTTGATAGACGGGAATCATAGAATCATAGAATTCTACAGTGTAGAAGGTGACCATTCGGCCTATCAAGTCAGCATCAAAAACAATCCTACCCAGGTCTATCCCCATAACCCCACCCCTAGCTAGACCCCTAACACTAAAGCGCAATTTAGCATGGCCAATCCACCCAACCCGCACATCTTTGGAGTGTGAGAGGAAACCCACGCAGACATGGGGAGAATGTGTAAACTCCACACAGACAGTGACCTGAGGCTGGAATTGAACTCTGATCCCTGGCACTGTGAGGCAGCAATGCCAACCACTATGCCATTCCCTGGAGAAGTAGAGATGGTTCTGCTTGGAGCAGACAAGGATAAATGGAAATTTGATTGAGGAATTTGAAATCATGAAAAGTTTGATGGAGTAAAATGAATCACAGTTTGCAATGGTTGAAAAGTTGATAAGCAGAGGGGCAGATTTAACTTAACAAGCAAAAGAATTAGAGGCAACATGAGAAATAAATTTAATGCAAAGGGTTGGAATGCACTGCTTGACAAGGTGTTAAACAATGTTCCCTCTAAACCATGGCTGTAAAGCAAACAGTCCATCAGCTCACAAGTTACGCCAATCATATCACTACCTACGAGGCTTACCTATAACCTTCAATCCTATTAAGTCCTATGTACTCATCCAGAAGTTTCTTCAAAGACCCGATCAAATTTGCCTCCACCACCATCAATGGCAGCTGATTCCACTCACCCACCCACCCTCTGAGTGAAAAACTTACCCCTCACATCTCCTCTGTACCTGCTCTCCAGCACCTTAAACCTGTGTCCTCTCGTAGCGACGATTTCAGCTCTGGGAAACAGCCTCCGAGAATCCACCCAATCAATACCTCTCAACATCTTATACATCTCTATCAGGTCACCTCTCATCCTTGGTCTCTCCAAGGAGAAAAGACCGAGCTCCCTCAACCTATCTTCATAAGCATGTCACCCAATCCAGGCAACATCCTTGTAAATCTCCTTTGCACCCTCTCAATAGCTTCCACATCGCTCCTTTAATGAGGCGACCAGAACTGAGCTCAGTATTCCAAGTGAGGTCTGACATTGTGACATCATGAGATCTGGTATCATGCATCAGGCCACATAAAATTCCCATTAAAATGCACAAGCATTTATCCATGTGTCAATCTTAAAGGAGCGATGAGCCAGCCATGTAGAGAAAACAGAAGACAGAGAATCATAGAATATGACAGTGCAGGAGGAGACCATTTGATCTATCGAACCAGCACTGACCACAATTCCCCCAGGCCCTATCTCCATAACCCTATGCATTTACCCTAGCTACTCCCCCTGACATTAAGAATCAATTTAGCATAGCTAATCCAACTAACCAGCATATCTTTGGACACTAAGGGTCAATTTAGCATGGCCAATCCACCAAACCCGCACATCTTTGGAAACTTTGGGGCAATCTACCATGACCAATCCACCTACCCAGCATATCTTCGGACATTAAGGGACAATTTAGCATGGGAATACTTAAACGAAATTTAAAGGGAATATTGGAGTGGGACATAGATTCAACAATAGTTTTTGAAAGGAGATTGGAATTTTTTTTTAAAGGAGAAAACATTGCAGGGATAGAGGGAAAGATTTTAGGAGTGGGACTAAGTGGATCACAATTTGAAAAAACTGGTAAGGACAGCTGTGCTGTTCCATGATTCTTTATGGTGAGAAGGAACAATGTGCTGGATAATGTAATTATTGTAACAGCATTGAGAATAACTGGAGTATTTACAATTCAGAATACCTGCAGCAGATTTTAATTCAATTTGAAATGTTGCTAACTACTGAGATACATTACTATTCAGGCATATCAGGAATGATTGCAAAATAACATTAACCTATTGATAGACATGCAACTCTATCACTATGGGTTGCACTTGCAAGTCACTAATACAATTAAAATTCAATTTTGAATATAGCATGAGTAAGATCAAACATCAACGTCAGTGGGAGAAAGCGACGGAAGAATTTAGTGATATTCTCAGAGGGCATGAATATCATCAATGACGTGACAGAAAGGAGCGCAGAAATATGCTTTGAATTTGAACAAAAAAACCCCTTGAGATGTCTTGAACATCTCAACACAATAACTGATAAACACCACAATGAGCGGAATTTTCTCCCACTACGCAGTGTGTTGGGTGGTGGTGGGAGATGCCACGGACTTGCAGGGAGTGGGATCTGATGGTCGCGCTGTTATCAATGGGATTCCCCACTGAAAACAGAGCTTGCCACCTGAATACCCATAGTGGGGGAAGCGTCATCATAATCAAGACAGTAAGATCCTGTGGGATCTTGATGAATGCCCAAGATCTTCCACCCCTGATTGTGGTGAGCGTCACGGTGAACGCAAGAGCAAAGTATCGGGAGAAGACGCAAAGCCAGTTTTGAGATGAGGAAGCAATTAGTGCACTTTACTCATCAATGGTGGGCTGCATTCCCTGCTGATGAACTTCGTAATTGATATCAGCATAAATTAGCATCTCATTACAACACCTGTTCACTGGAATTAGCCTTCTCAGTTGGGTTAAGAAGCCAATTGTCAGTGGGCAATTAGAACCCATAAATGGGTTTACACAACTTGCAGCCACTGGCCTGCACCTCATTTGGGACTCTGAGGTTAGTTTGCATACTTTACATTGCATAGCACTCACGGGGATCTGTGCCAGGCTACAATGCATTATTTTAGTTTCAGGTAAGGGGGGAGGGTCTCACAAGCAGTAATGTGCCTCCAATGTAATTAAGTCATTGCGCTAACATGATACTGCCGGCTCAGTCACACAAGTTTTGCTTTAAGCCAGATCTAACCGTGCTGTTCATTGGCTGCTTCAGCAGTAACACAGATTCATAACTTGCTCATACTGCTTAAAATCACTTTAAGGTGAAGGTGCATTGTGACTGGTGATTGGTCAGCGTCCAAGGTTTCATTACTCCACCATTTGTGACAGAAATTTGACCACCATCTGGAAGCCTAAAGCATCAATCAGCCCATGTCAAATAATCCGAACCCTAGCCACAACCCCAACCCAAAACCAAACCTGTATGTAGCATCAGTTTCAAATAGGTCTGGAGAACTGAAGAATGAATAATTTATCAAAGGGAAGTTTTTCATCATAAAGTCTCTTGCTTCATGATGAGAAGCAACAGGATAATTTGGAAGGAGGCAGCAGTTAGTCATCCTATTAGCAATGAATTCATTAAAAAGATCATAAATCTGCTTTATGGTTTTCTCATAAAGGTTAACATTGTGGGCTTGAGTAACTCATTGTTTGAAGATATTTTGCTGTTTTGTGTTGAGATATTCATTGCATTTCTCCTTTGAAGCACCCAAAGGTTTGACATGATGTTTCTCAGTACTTTTGCGTTCTCTCAGCATTTGTTAAGGACATATTTTACTGAATCCACAACAGCCATGGTGGGATGGGTGGGGGGGAATAAATGCTTCTTATGTGGGTTTCCACACTCTGTTAAGGCAACTGGAAAATGACAGGGCATGCAGAGACCAAAAAGGAGCAAGATTAAGTGACGAAGGAGCAAAGAATGGAGGAAAATTCCATCAGGCACTGTCAAGACAGAATTAATAAACAAGATGTTATCACAGGGTGTGGGGGCTTCCATTCCATAAACTCCAAAAAGCAGCAGAGGAGGCAAGTTATTGAAAAGGGATAAAGCTGTAAAAAAAAATGAGTGTTGAGAAATAGAACATAGAACATTACAGCACAGAACAGGCCCTTCGGCCCTCGATGTTGCACCGACCAATTAAGAAAAAGCAATGACCCTCGAACCTAAACCATTCCCTTTTCATCCATAAACCTATCAATGGACCTCTTAAACACCCCCAAACTTGGCGCATCTACAACTGCAGCAGATAGGGCATTCCATACCCTTAACACCCTCTGGGTAAAGAACCTACCTCTGACCTCCGTCCTACAACTACTACCCCTTAATTTAAAGCTCCCCTCATGCTAGCTTGCTCCATCCGAGGAAAAAGGCTATGACTGTCCGCCCTATCTAAACCTCTAATCATCTTATATGTTTCAATAAGGTCTCCATATTGAACAACAGAAAAGAAATGACAAAATCTCTGCCCTGGAAATCTTTGAAGAGGGGTTGGTTTAAGTATTTGGAAAGATGGCCTGATGGAGGTCTTTGAAATACCATAAGGTTTTGATAAGAGTTCAAATTCTCTTCCCCCACCTAATGGAGCAGTGAAGCAGACTTTTGTCTGTCTCCATAGGTAGTAATTCCTGGAATAGGTCACTAATCAGTCACCAGGATCTTGTTGCCTGAGGGGCACCACTCCACATCCAGCTTAGCTAACTACAAATCTCTCCTGCTCTTACTGTCATTGATATGTTTGGAACGATTTGCAGGTTGACACTCAATCTGTTTGGCCAAGTTATGATCTCATCTTCCTTGGTCCTCAAGTCCTAAGTTGGTATGTGAACTCAGAGCTTCTGGCTCAGAAAGAGACGCTAACAACTGTGCCTCCATTGGTGATAGATTTGGTTTGATTTATTACTGTCAAGTGTAAATCAAATCAAATCAATTGATGGGAACAGCAAAACCAAAGAGCATCAATTTGAGATACCATCAGGATAGTTAACAAAAAATCAGGTAAGGAATTCAAAATTCGTCAAGGAGAATGGTGATCATTCCTGTCAGTATATATAGACATATCTCTGAGAATATAGGTATGTAAGAGAAAAGAAAATATTAATGAAGGATGGGAGAAAGTGTGATAGGAGATGTTTGGATTAAATGGCCTGTTGAAGTAATGTATATATTGTTAGATTGTTTGGCGTGGGGAGACAGTAGGGTAATAGAATTAAGTGGAGAAGTCTTTCAGAGAGCTGACACAGGCATAAAGTGTTACCACTGTAAAATTATCCTCCAAAAAAAAACTAATCAAAACAACACTCAGAAACAGATAGTTAGATGAGAAGGCTCTGATGTGTGAAAATAAGCAACAACATTGAAAGTGCAATGGGACTTAGGCTTGCAGTTTACACTGCAGGTGTTCCTCACTTATAATGGCTGCAAACAATACCTGGGAACCCAAACAGAGTTGTATCTCATGAGGATGCATTATTTATTTACTCCTCCAAAAAAATATTAAAATTCAAGTTTTTCCAGTACTTTGGCATCAGCGACATTCTACTTTTTTCACCCAAAAAATGGAAAGGACATCTTTTGAATTTTAATGAAAACATTTACTCTCCACTTATCATCTGGGAATTAATTCTACCCCTTTACAATTAAAACTACTTTCCTTAACCCTCAAGACCTGGGGTGGGACTCAAATCGCAGCTTCTGACTCAGAGGCAGGGATACGACCCATTGTGCCTCATGACCTCCATTTGTGACAGTGTAGACACAGAGAAAATGTTTCCACTTGCTGAGAAGAGCAAAACCAGAGAGCACAAAAATGAGATAGTCACCAATCTAACAAATAGAGAATTCAAAAGAAAATTTCTTTGACAAAGATAATGGTAAGAATTACATAGGTGATTTGGAGTTGGGGACCAAATGTACTGATTTAAAATTTGCAGAAGATAGTAAGATGGGTGGCAGAGCAAAGTGTGCAGAGGATGCTGAAAGTCTGTAAAAGGATATTGATGGTCTAAGCAAGTGGGCGAGGGTCTGGCAGATGAATACAATGTTTGTAAATGTGAGGTCATCCATTTTAGTAGGAATAGCAGCAAATGGACTATTATTTAAATGGTTAAAAAACTGCACCATGCTGCTGTGCAGAACAACCTGGGTGTTCTTCTGCAGGAATCTCAAGCAGTTGGTTTGCAAGTGCAGCAGGTAATGAAGAAGGCAAGTGGAATTTTATCCTTCATTGGTAGAGAGATGGAGTTTAAAAAACAGTGAATTAAGTTGCAGCTGTATAAGGTACTGGTGAGGCCACACCTGGAGTACTGTGCACAGTTTTGGTCTCCTTACTTGAAAAAGGATATACTGGCACTGGAGGGAGTGCAGAGAAGATTCACTAGCTTATTTCCAGAGTTGAGAGGGTTGGCTTATGAGGAGCGACTGAGTAGATTGGGGCTATACTCATTGGAATTCAGAAGAATCAGGGAAGTTCTTACAGAAACATGTAGATTATGAAGGGAATAAATAAGATAAAGCAGGGAAATTGTTTACACTGGCGAGTGAAACTAGAACTAGGGGACATGGCCTTAAAATAAGGGGGAGCTGATTTAGGACTGAGTTGAGGAGGAACTTCTTCAGACAAAGGGTTGTGAATCTGTGGAATTCCCCCAGCCCAGTGAATCAGTTGAGGCTACCTCATTGAATGTTTTTAAGGCAAGAATAGATACATTTTTGAACAGTAAAGGAATTAATGGTAAGCTGGTAGGTTAGTGAAGCTGAGTCCACAAAAAGATCAGCCACGATCTTACTGAATGGTGGAGCAGGTTCGAAGGACCACTCCTAGTTTTTACGTTCTTATGTTTTTATGTTCTTATGAAGTTACTGTGAAATTAGTCACAAGTAAGGCTTACATTAAGACTGCACTGAAGGTACTATGAAATTTGTCTGAGGTTGCGCATATAGGCCCAAAAGCACTTAAGTGACTTCAAGCAGAGGTAAGGGAGAAGGCCAGGTGGATGGGGAAGGATTTGTTTTCCTCAATTTGCTGAGCTTCACGGAGGATCAGCGAGAGGGCAGGGTGGTGGTGGTGGGGCAAATGTGTGAGACTCTACAGGTAGCCAGACTGTTGGGGTCAAGTGAGGTTTCCAGTGATGTATCTCAGTGTTCAGTTGAACATCAAATGGACAAATTTGGCTTCTTCTGATTCATACTGGTGCAGTGATTGTATTCTCTTATTATATAGTCTGTATAGCTTCTTGCGTGCTATACAGGCAAAGCATCCCGTTCACAGAGTACCTAGGGGAGAAGGATAGGGTACAGAATATAATGTTGCAGTGAAGGTAGGGTGAAGAGGAAGACCAGTTGAATATACGACAGGATCAAAAGTCTGATGACAGCAGGGAAGAAGCTGTTCTTGAGTGTTGGTATGTGTTTTCAGACTTCTGTATCTTTTTCCAGACGGAAGAAGGTGAAAGAGAATATGTCCGGGGTGTGGTGAGTCCTTGATTATGCTGGCTGCTTTCCCAAGGCAGTGGGAAGTGTAGACAGAGTCAATGGTTGCTTTCCTGAGGCAGTGGGAAGTGAAGCCAGAGGTTGGTTGCGTGATGGACTGGGCTACATTCACAACCATTTGCAGTTTCTTCTGGTCTTGGTCACAGCAGGAGTCACACCAAGCTGTGATACATCCAGACAGGATGCTTTGCACAGTGTATCAATGAAAATTAGTGAGAGTTGTCGAAGACATGCTGAATGATAAGTACAGAGAAGGTTATTCAGCCCATTGCGCCAGTGCTGACTCTTGGGAATCGCTTCCCGATTAATCCCTCTCCCCTACCCTTTGTTAATGTTGTAAATCCAGTGACAATTAAGTACATGCTGTTGTTGTAAGTGGGAAAACTGTTACTAATCAGGAAAAGTTATACTATTAAATATATATAAATGAATCGGTTTTCATCTGGGTCTGGGTGGACAGAAGGAAAAGGGAATCTGCATCTATGATATGCTAGATCTTGTGAATAAATCTATATTCAAAAAAGACTGGCTCCAGCTTCTTCCTTGGCAAGATGAATGTTTATCACCCTTGCCCCATAAACCATTTTTCTCTTCTAAAGTATTTATTCAATGACTTTTTCAATGTTGCTATTGAACCTTATTCCAAAGTGTTGTGGACGAAGTCCATTCCAAGTCAACACACTACATTGAAAAAATTCTCATGTCATTCCTGGTTCTTTTGCCAAACGCATTAAATCTGTGCCCTTTGGTTACCATCTCTTTTGCCATTAGAAACAACTTCTTCTGACTTCCTTCTGAATGCTTCTATTAAAGCTCCCCTTAATCTTGTCTGCTGCGTGAACACATGATTCTCCTGACAATTGAAAATTAGGAGTACTGCAAAATGGGTGTCCAGGTTCAAAGTTCTATTTTCTCATCTGGCTCCGAACGGGATAGTTCTTGGCTGTACAGTCTCATGGCCTCAGGGCTATTGGTCCAGTTTTGAAGTAATGCGACAAGTATTAAAATTGAAGTTGCATTTCCTTCTTCTCCAGTTCTCTACCATTTGGCAGGTTTGATACGATGTCCCAGTGCCACAGCATCCACCATGGATAGTGTGGCGTGGGGTTGAGGCTCTGCGCTAAAACAGGGATTGAACTACATGCTGCTGGCACTGATCTGATCCACAACTGCCTGAGCCAACTGACCATCACAAGGCATCCAAAAATACTGCAACAATCCACACTTTTTCAAGAATGTCATGGTTCAGAGCTAAGGATTGTGATACTCGAGGGTCCAATTTTTGTTTCATCATATGGCTGATCAGGAGACTCTTCTGCTGGTACCAGCTGCCTTCTTTTTTGTTGGAAAAATTTACTGGTTGCTATGGAACCTCTCTGGTCATGTTATGAATGCACCTTTCTTAGTCAATTCCTGAAGGGAAAGTTGAATCTGGAGTTTCTGGCTTAGAGACAACAATGTTATTCATTGTGTCACAAGGTCTCCGCTGATTGGGTACAAAGTATACCAGCAAACATAGATTGTTCCATTGCTAAATCGGGGGAAGTCATTTTAAAGGAATTTTGGGATCATTGGACCTGTCTCCACTCAACTTTTCTTCTGTGGCCCACCAATTTTCATATGTTTAGTTTTTAAAGAATCCTTTCTTTGAAGCCAACAAAAGCATAAGTGCTTCCCCCAACTCTAGAGGGCAGTGATCACCCCCACCTCCCACAACATACACCTCCTCCTGTTGTCTCATCCTGGGACTGAGCTAAAAGCTGCCAGTAATGAGATAGGATATCCAGAGGACAAACTGCCAATACTGTTAGCATCAGAGCCATTACCTCAGCTAAAATGTTCTGCTGAGCCCAAGAACCAGTAATCTATTCATCAAAAGAACCTTTTGATTTGGTTGCAATGTGTTTGTGATGCTTGAATTGCTCCACTCTTGCTTTAGCTCATCTCCTGAAAGCCTTGGTAACTCGTGTCTTGACTAGTCAATTACTCCTGGGTAGCTTCTTCCATTCCGTAATCTTGAGACCATTTAGAACTCACCTATTCATGCCTTATTTAAACTATGTCCTATTTACTCATTGTACTGCCCTGTTGACTTTGATGACTCTTGGTTAAGCAATGTCTTCAGTTTCATTCTTGTTTTCAAATCCCTCCTTAGTCTTGCCCTTCCTTACTTTTGTAAACTCCTCCAATCCTGGCAACTTTCCAGACATCCGTGTTCCCCTAATTGTGGCATTTTGCACATCCCCAATCTTAATTGTTTCACCATTGACCAGATGTGCTTTTAGCTGCCAAGGGCTGAAGCTCTGGAACTTTATATTCATTCATCAGACATGGGCATCACTGGCTATCTGAGATTTATTGCCCATCTCTAGTTGCCAGAGTCAACCATATTGCTGTGGGTCTGGAGTAACATATAGGCCAGACCAGCTAAGGATGACAGATTTTCTTCTCTAAAGACTACAAGTGTACCAGAGGTATTAGCATTCCTTCCCTAAATCTCTCTGCCTTTGTGACATTCTTCGACATCAATGTAATTAGGGGAGGCAATGGCCTTGTGGTATTATCACTAGACTACTGATCCAAAAATTCAGCTAATGTCCTGGGATCTGGATTTGAATCCCGCCAGATGGTGGAATTTGAATTCAGTAAAAAATATCTGAAATTGAGAATCTATTGTAGACAGTGAAAGCATTGTGAATTGTCGGGGAAAAAAAACTCATCTAGTTCACTAATGTCCTTTAGGGGAGGAAATCTGCCATCTTTATCTAGTCTGGCTGACATGTGTCTCCAGCAATGTGGCTGACACTCAACTGCCCTTGAAAGGCAACTAGGGATGGCAATAAATGCTGGCCAGCCAGCGGCACCCATGTCCAATGGATGAATTTTTAAAAAATCTACCTCAAAGCTTTTGGTCACCTGTCCAGATTGGGCGGCATAGTGGCACAGTGGTTAGCACTGTTGCCTCACATTGCCAGGGACCCGGGTTCAATTCCCAGCATGGGTCACTGCTTATGTGGAGTTTGCGCATTCTCTCCATATTTGCATGGGTTTCCTCCAGGTGCTCTGGCTTTCTCCCACAGTCCAAAGATGTGCGGTTTAGGGTACGTTGGCCATGCTAAATTCTCCCTCAGTATGCCTGAACAGGTGCTGGAGTGTGGCGACTATGAGATTTTCACAGTAACTTCATTGCAGTGTTAATGTAAGCCTACTTGTGGTTAATAAATGAACTTTACTTTCTTTACATGCCATCATATCAAGTTTTGCTTGATAATCTGTGATATTGAAGGGACAGAAAAAAACAAGTTGCTGTTGTTGTCAAATCTGGACCCATAACTGGGCTCATACTAACTTCTACCCACACATCACCCACACAGATGATGAAACATCTTAAAAATACTAGAGAGCTTCCAGTGAATGTGGGAGGAACAAACTTACACGTTCACAGATCTGGTCTTGCCCCAAGCTCATTAATTCCTTGCAGAAAATTTGATCCACTAGTCAACATTTGTATAACAGGCAAGCAATCTTGTTGGCTGTAATGCCTGATCCATCAGGCTGTCCCCTGAACACACTGGTTGCGACAGCGATAGCTGAACTGATTGATTTCATGGTTTTCAAAGAAAAAAAATGTATGATGGCACCTCCATTATCCTCAACACTTTACATGCAAGTTAGCTCATAGCTTTGCATAGGCTAACTAAGTGCAACTGAGCATTTTCTTGTTGCAGTACTGATCTTGACCCAATGTGTGTTGAAAAAATTACTCTCTATCCAACAGTGTTATGCTGTTCCAGTGACCATCAGGAGCTGAGATGTTAGCATTCTTTTTATAGGATATCTCACTGTTAAGATGCAAATAAAAATAGCTGGGTTTGGCTGATCCTGCAGATAAAAGAAGCAAAGACATGCATTTACAGAGAGCATTACCATACATGCTTGTGATGTGGAGATGCCAGGTTGGACTGGGGTGGGTACAGTAAGAAGCCTCACAAAACACCAGCTTAAAGTCCAACAGGTTTATTTGGAATCACGATCTTTCAGAACAATGATCCTTCCTCAGGTGAGTCTCACCTGAAGAAGGAGCAGTGCCCTTAAAGCTCATGATTTCAAATAAACCTGTTGGTCTTTAACCTGGTGCTGTGAGATTTCTTACTATACATTATTTGGGGATGCTTCAAAGCATCCTGATGGCCTGACCAACATGTATCCCTCAAACAATAGCATAAAAATATAATTGAGAAGATTTCACTGGAATAGAAATAAGGATCAGGAGGGATGGAAAACAAGCTGCTGACTCGTGATCACTATTTATACACCATTGCACAAAGCCTGGCGATTATCTTGCTTCTGTTGTTGTTGTTGGGATCTTGCTGTGCTCAATTTGACAACTATGCTTCTTACATTAGATGCTCGTGCTAACACTTCAAAAATGTTCTGCTGGCTATGAACAGTTTTAAGATACCCTGAGGTACTTAAGAAATCCTAATTGATTTTGTTCTTCCCAAGGTCTTTTACACGCAGCCAAATTTTAAAAAGTCTCAGTTTAATTTCCAATGGAAAGAAAGCACTTGGACATTTGAGCTTTTCTTCAGCACTGTATGACAGAGTGCTGTCCAAGTTGAATCATAGAATCATAGAATTCCTACAGTGCAGAAGGAGGCCATTTGATGCTCTGAGCCTGCACCAACAACAACCCCACCCTATCCCTGTAACCCCACATACTTACCCTGCTACTTACCCTGACATGAAGGGGCAATGTAGCTTGGCCAATCAACCTAACCCACAGATGTTTGGAATTTGGGAGGAAAGCAGAGCAGCCGGAGGAAACCCATGCGAACCCAGGGAGAAAGTGCAAACTCTAGACACACACTGACTCAAGGGCAGAAGTAAACCCAGAACCCCAGCACTGTGAAGCTGAAGTGCTAACCACTGTGCCATCATGCTGCCCAAAATTACATGCTGAAGTCTTGCAGTGTGACCTGAAGCCACAATGCTTTGATTCAGCAACGAGAGGTCCACTTGTCCCACCAAGTCCATGGGGAATAACTGATTAATCTCCCAGTGGGACTCACTGAGTACAGGTTCCCCTGGTAACAGGCAGTGGTCTGTCAGGCTACAATTCATCACCTGTGCCTTTTATAAGGTAAGTCATAGACTCCTTGCTTGCGTGAGTATATGTGTGTGTGTGTGTGTGAGTGTGTGTGTGCGCACGCGCACCATGGTAGTGATTTTACTTTGCATTCTGTAATAAACCAAGTTCCTTCCCAGTTGGGCTTTTTGAATCATTATAGCTACCGCCAAAGATAAATTGACACAGTATGCCTGAAAACATCAATGGACCTACAGCTCAACGTGAGTCACAGCCTGCAAGTGAGGAGATGAATAAAACTACAAAAAAATGAAAAACTATGGTTGTTAAGATTAAAAGATCTGCATTTATATTGTGCTGTCCACAACCTCAGTGTCCCCAGGAGCTTGAGAACCAACAGCGCACTTCTGAAGTGTCTGGGCATGGCAGGGTGCTCTCAAACAGCACTGTGATAATAATGAGATCATCTGTTTGAGTGATGTTGGTGAAGGGACAAGTGTCAGCTAGGACACCAGGAAGATTTTTCCCTTGCACCACTTCAGGGTACCTGGAGGTCAAAAGAAATTCAACTGAGGAAATAAACATCTTGCCTCTCACACAGCAACAAAGCAGCAAGGCTCTGCTAAGAAAGAGGTATATCTGCTTCGCTCAAATAAAATAATATACATTGTGCTGGAATACTGCTGCCGAGGTTGTAAAGGTAAAATCTGTGTGCAGCAAGCGCAGCATTCAACATATTGTAAGCTTTTGAGCTGCAAGCACATCTGATTTCATCTTGTGATTTTGAAGTGTGCTTTTCATATAGTGCATTCTGCAGCTGAGGTGTAAAAATGATCTTCGCTGAAAATTCTTTCAGGTCCTTGTACTCGGGCTCCTTCAGTTCAGTTCTGCCTGACCGTTTAGGGAGATACATCGTCCAGAGTTCTTCAAGGAAATCCTATTACAGTGCTAGCTTTGAATCTGTGCTTTTGCACCTGAGCTGTAATAGCATTAGTGTAGCCCTTGGCATAAAATGATGAAACAGAGCACTCTATGGTCTGGTAATAGTATTCCTGTCAATGAAACAAACGACTAGAGACAGCAGGCTGTAAAATTCATTTAATCCACCCCAGTGTTCAGTCCAATTATTTCCAGAAACCAACATATTTACTGTTTTCTTTCGACATTGGGTTCAGTAATCTACATCAGGCTTAACCTATCACGGTCTGCGCACATTAAGCCAGTGTTCACAGGCTAAATTATCTTTTATGAATCTCCCAGGTCGGGGCTGGGGTGGGGGGGGGGGGAAGAGATCGTTTCCAGCAGTTTACAGATGTAAATTCAATGTCAAAGCATCCTGACTGCGAGGCTGGGAGACTTGAATTGCTGATCTACAACGCATTATGAGCCTGGCACTTTTTTTATTTGGTGGGGTCACTGCTCTGATGAAATCAAGACGTCTCAGACAGGTAACGAGTAAGTTTGTGCGCTGACATGAAATCCCTCCGGCTGTGGTTTTAGCAGTCAAGGCAAGTTATGGATACCTTAGTATGCTTTGACACAGACTATGATTTTAATACCATGGATGAGGTGAGTGGAAATCTCTTTTGAAATAAATCAGTGAATGGTGTAAGGTGGAACCAAATGTGGCTTCAGAGAAAATATTGAATTATTCACACACATCAAAATAAGATAACTGGATTAGTGTGGGATTTCATCAGTTGCCAAGGAAGAAGTTGAGGAATCAGGTCAGGATGAGTTGGGCGACCAAGGCTGGCTCCAAGCAGGGAGGTCGGGACAAAGATGGGGCTGTAGGATATTGACAACCAGCACAGGACATTTTAAATTTGCAATGTTTTGAGTACCTGTTTGGAACTAATAGCAGTTTTAAAGTGGGATAAATGAAGCAATGCACCCATGAGCATTTGTAAATTCAGTTCAACACAGGACTACGCTGTACTCCGTGTGGCATTAAGGATTTCTTCATCAGGAAGTCTCAACTTTGCTCCTTTCCAGGATCCAAAGTGAAACTAAGAAAAAAATGCTTGATTCCATGATTAACGATGCTATAACAGAGCACTTGGAAAACAGTGCAGGAGATGACAGAGTCAACATGGGTTTATGAAAGGCAAATCATGCTTGAGAAATTGACTGGAGTTCTTCAAGAATATGACTAGTGAAGTTGATAATGAGCCACTGGATGTAGTTTATTTAGAATTTCAGGAGGTTTTTGACAAAGTCCCATATAAGAGATCAGCATATAAAATTGAAGTGAATGGGATTGGAGGTAGTGGATTGAGATAGATAGAGAACTAATTGGCAGATAGGAAACAAAGAGTCTGAATAAATAAATATTCTTCCAAATGGCAGGCAGTGACTTGTTGGGAACAGTGCTGGGACTCTAGATGTGTAGGTTGGATTGATTAGTATGATCAATGCGTGGGGCTAATGGGGATAAGTAGGTGGCTAAGATGCTTGTCGGAGGATTGGTGCAGTCTCACTAGGCCAAATGGCCTCCTTCTGCACCGTTGGAATTCTATCATTCTGTAGTACACACAATCTACAATTGTAGCAACAAAGCATCGTCCAAACCCACAATCTCTATCACCTAGAAGGGCAAGGGCAGCAAGCGCATGGGAACACCACCACTTGCAATCTCGCTCTGTGTCACTGCAGCCCAGATGCTCATCATGCTGCTTGGAAACATATCACCATTCCCAAACATTTGCTGGGTTAAAATTCTGGTACTGTCTCCCAGTGCAGGTGTGACTAAATCTGGCAAATGGCACTAATTCCAAAAAGGAGGCTCACCTCCAGCTTCTCAATCATAATAATAATAATTTGAGCAATAAATATTGGCTTTGCCCAAATCAAATGAAAAAAAATTTAAAAAGCAAAGATTGTGCAGGAATATCCAGGAAGTAAAAAAAAATACTTTCCCAGACACTTCTGTGAATAATCCAGAGATTTCCATAGCTGTGCACTTTTTCAGTTTAATATTTATCAGATAGAGAAATACTGCATTTGAGAAAAAATAATTGTTTGACAAGGTGGGCATGAGAAGTTGGTTGATTGTGTGATGAACATCCAGAGATATATTCAAACAGAGTTGGGACATTGTGTTCGTATCAATATTAATCCACATGTTACAAGACGTTTCACAAATTATTAAGGAGCCATCGTAATAAAAATTAAACTTCTCAATTGGAATTAAATGAATCGCAGGTATATCTTTACTCTTTGGTCAGAAAATGAAATCTATGCAGCAACTGATGAATTATAAATTTATGGGTCAGACCATGTAGTGGATGAACTCTGTAGAACTGCTGGAGGAAATGATCTCAATTTAATATTTTTTTTAAAAAGTGCTTTAACTTGTACCCAGCAGATTCACCAAAGCTGGGTTGGGAGCTGTATGATTGATTGGTTTCCTGTGCAGACCCTCTGGAGTTACTGTGACTGTCAGGTTGAGTCTGAGAGGAAGAGCAAATGAATGTTTGGCGGCTGCTTACCAAAGAGATTTGATTTGATTTTGATTTGATTTGATTTGTTATTGTCACATATATTAACATACAGTGAAAAGTATTGTTTCTTGCGCGTGATACAGACAAAGCATACCGCTCATAGAGAAGGAAACGAGACAGTGCAGAATGTAGTGTTACTGTCATAGGAAGAAAAAGATCAACTTAACGTGAGGTAGATCCATTCAAAAGTCTGACAAGCAACAGAGAAGAAGCTGTTCTTGAGTCGGTTGATGTGCGACTTCTGATGCGTAATCAGAGACAAGACCAAGTACCAGACTTTCTAGAGCAGGTCTACCATCAGGCCACACATTGCTGATGAGAGCAGACCCAGCAGGCAGGTCATGTCATCCGTATGTCAGACAAGTGCATACCCAAGCAGCTCCTTTTTGGGGAATTCTTCTGCTGGAAGATGCTCGCATGGAGGAAAGAAGAAACCTTTCAAAGACACACTCAAGGCCGCCCTGAAGTCGCTTGACATACTCATGATCACCTAAGAAACACTGGCACAAAACCACCTTACCTGGCGCTGCCTCATCCACAAAGGCTGTCAAGCTCACAAAGCAAGTTGTATTGCTGAAGCACAACTTAAGCGCGAGCTACACAAATCCAGAGCCGCCAGCGCAACAACAAATGTCTACTAGTGTGCCAGGACATTCTGTGTCTGAATTGGCCTGATCAGTCATCATCAGACACACTGCAACCAGCCTCAAAATGACTCATTGTGTTGAGGTCCTCATCGGTGACGATGGACGAACAACAACGTGACCTCAGACTTTTGGATCTTTTCCCCAAAGAAAGAAGGTGGAAGTGAGAATGTCGGGGATACATGGGATTCTTAATTATGCTGACTGCTCTGCTGAGGCAGTGGGAAGTGTAAACAGAGGCAATGGATGGGAGCCTGGTTTGCATGATGGACTGAGCTGCATTCATAACCTTTTGTAGTTCTTTGTGATCTTGGGCAGAAGAGGAGCCATATCAAGCTGTGATACAACCAGAAAGAATGTTTGAAGTGGTGACAGAGATTAAAGTGTTTCTTTTTCTGGTTATGCATAACATGCTGGAGAGAGTCACCATTATTCATTCATCAGATTTGTGCACTGCTGGCAACACCAGCGATTATCACACGTCCCTCACTGACCTTGTGATGGTGCTGGCGAACCAACTTCTGGAAGGTGGTATGTGGTAAAATTACCACAGGTCCTGTTCGGTTAAGAATTCCACCAATGTTCAAAGAATAGCAATGCACTTCCAAGTTAGGCTTGACTTAAAGGGGGAAGTTGAAGTTGAAGGTGCTGCTCTTCTGCCTTCATCCTTCAAGATGATAGAAATCACTGATTTGCTATTGAAAAATCCTTTGTGACAAATTGTTGCAATGCAACTTCTCGATGGTACCATCCTGTAACCATATTGTGCTGGACAAGGAAGTCCATGTTTAAGATGGTGTTTGGGTGTACTGTCATGTGGCAATATTCAAAGTGCATTATAGAAAATTGCAATGCTGTTTTGCAATAAAAATAAATGCTGGAAAGCAAAAGCAGATATTGAGGCCAAATTGTGTTTGGAATCACATTTCCTTCTGAAATCACTTTTCACATTTCATAGGATCATAAAATCATCATAGAATCCTACAATGCAAAGGGAGACCATTCAGCCCAATGAGTCCGCACTGACAAGAATCTCACCCAGACTCCATCCCCAATAACCCTATGTATTTACTCTGCTGGGCCCCCTGGCACTACTGGGCAATTCTGGATGGCCTATCAACCTAACCCACACATCTTTGGATTGGAGTGGAAACCAGAACATATGAAGGAAACCCATGCAGACAAGGGACAACATACAGACTCCACACAGACAGTGACTTGAAGTCAGAATTGAACCTGAGTCCCTGGCGCTGTGAGGCAGCAGTGCTAACCACTGTGCCATCCCACGAGATCACTGATAAAATTCTTTTCATTAGAGTAGGGGCATGTTGATAGCAGCTGTGTGTGTCAGTCTGGCTCAGCTAGTAGCTTATCTGCCTCTGGGTGAGAAAGTTGCAAGAATGGGTACCGTCCAGAAGTGTCAATTTATAATCCAAACTGACACTCTTGTGCATTGGGATTGATGCATTGGCAGAGGTGCTGTCCTTCAGAGATCTGACATTAAGCTAGAGCCTGGAAAACCTGTTCAGTTGTCTGCTCACAATATTGCTGCACTATTTAAAGAGGAACAGTGAGTTTGATGACCAATTCCCCTTCGACTCAAAGCAGATTACTTAAATTGGTATTCACCTCTTTGTCATTTGTGACACCTAATTCTGCACAACATAGCAGTGACTGAGTAATTCTTCGTAGGCGATTTCAGATTTTTTGAGAGAGACACCAAAAAATGTGACATAAATGTGAACTTGTGTTCCAAGTAGCAGTTGTTCAACCTTTAATCTGAACTACATATTCAATTTGATGCGGTGGAAGCAATATGAACTACTCCTCTGAATTGTGTCACCTGTTTTCTCCTCACCTTGATTTGACCTCCACAAATTCCCTCCAACTCGAATTTCAAGTTTGCTGATAACACCACCGTAGTGGGTTGAATCTCAAACAATGATGAAATGGAGTACAGAAAAGAGATAGGGAATCTGGTGAACTAGTGCGATGACAATAATCTCTCCCTCAATGTCAACAAAACAAAGGAGATAGTCATCGACCTCAGGAAATACAGTGAAGGACATGCCCCTGTCTACATCAATGAAGACAAAGTGGAAATGATTGAAAACTTTAAGTTTTTCGATGTCCAGATGACCAGCAACCTGAGCTAGTCCCTCCACGATGATGCTATAGTTAATAAAGCCCAACAATGCCTCTACTTTCTCAGAAGACTAAGGAAATTTAGCATGTCCACTCCAACTCTCACCAACTTTTACTAAATGTACCTAGAAAGCATTCCTTCTGGTTATATCACAGCTTGGTAAGACTCCTGCTCTGCCCAAGATTACAAGAAACAACTAAGAGTTGTGAATGTAGCCCAATCCATCATGCAAACCAGCCTCCCATCCATTGATTTTGTCTACAATTCCCTCTGCCTCAGCAAAGCAGCCAATATAATTAGAAACCCCACGCACCCTGGACATCCTCTATTCCACCTTCTTGTGTATCTGGGAAAAAGACACAAAAGTCCAAGGACACGTGTTAACCGACTCAATAAGAGTTTCTTCCTTGATACTATCAGACTTTTGAATGGACTTACTTTGCACTAAGTTGATCTTTCTCTACACCCTAGCTTTGACTGTAACAGTACATTCTGCACCATCTCCTCTCCTTCTCTATAAATGGTGCACTTTGTCTGTGTAGTGTGCAAGAAACAATACTTTTCACTGTATATTAATACATGTGACACTGTATATTAGTACATTAATCAAATCAAAAGAGTAAACTGAGGCCAGGTGTCAACAGTGAAAGGAACACAAGGCAATCCAGACATCCCACTGACTCACTCCTCCAAACACTGTCTGCTCCCCATCTTTGACAGAGAATGTATTTCATGGACTTCTCAGTCACCTGAAAACTCATTTTTAATGTAGAAACAAGTCACCCTTGATTATAAGGGACTGCGTGAGAGGAAGAAGAAATGGAACTGACTCTTCAGAACAAAATTAGATCAGTAAATTGTGTGGCTAGTTGCACCAATTCTTTCTCAATTTTTTTTCACGTAAAGTATTAACTGTTGTGATGCAAAGTTGGTAAAGGGAGTTTGGTTACAGATCATCCACAGTCCTACCAAATGGATAGGTAGGCACAAGAGGTTCATGCCGTCCTCCTGTTCATAAAATTTCTGCAGTGCAAAAAGTGACCTTTCCTCCCATCAGGTCTGCACCAACCATAATCCCACCCAGGCCCTATCCCTGTAACTCCACATATTTAACCTATTAATCTCCCTGACACTAAGGGGCAAACATGGCCTATAAACCTAACCTGCACATCTTTGGAGTGTGGGAGGAAACCAGAGCACCTGCAGAAAACCACGCAGACACAAGGAGAATGTACAGACTCCACATAGACACTGACCTGAGACCAGAATTGAACCTGTGTCCCTGACACTGGGAGGCAGCATGCTAACCCCCACTTTGCCACCGTGTTTCATCATTCCTTTCAGCCTCTGTCCCTGTACTTAGACTTCAAACATTGGATGAAACCATATAAAGCTGTGAGGATGAATGTGGAGGCTTTGGAAAGAATACAGAACAGGTTTACCAGGATGCTGTTGGTATGAAGGGTATTAGCTGTGAGAGGATATTAAATAAACTGAGATTGTTCTCCCTGGAAAGACAGAGGCTGAATGCATTGCCAAGTGAAGTGGCTGAGGCAGTTATGTTGGCAACATCTAAGACTTGTCTGGATAGACACATGAACAGATGGGGAATAGAGAGATATAAACGGTTGGTCTAAATAGGACAATGTGATTGGTGCAGGCTTGGAGAGCTGAAGCGCTGTTCTTGTGCTGTTCTGTTTTTTATTTGTTGAATGTGCTGTGATGCATTTTTTGAATAGTTGCAGCAATTGCTTATGTGATACATAAACCACTGCTGAAACCATCCATTTAATAGTACGCATCAAGTTGGATTCATTGTGACACTATCAGGAGTAGTAGTCAAATACAACTCAAAACAGAGCTTTGCAACTAAGTGTGTATGTGACTATCTGTCAAATAACAGTGAAAGTGTTGCCAAGCAACAAGGTGCTGCAGAAGATTAAAGCTTCTTCAATTTAATGGGTTAACGAGAATAGCATTAACAATAATGTGTTTCTTAAAACAGTGTGTTCCAGGAACATTTATTTTTCCTGTCTACAAATGCCTATGATATGGGTCAAAGACAGGAAAGTGAGGCTTTAGGTCCAGGTTGGGCAAGAATGGGTGATCAGGCTCAAGGAGCTGAATGGGCATTCTCTCTGCCCATCTACATTTGCAGGACAAGTGAGTGAAGTGTGATGGGAGTGACTGAAGGTGAGGTGGAAGGGGAAGTTTTGACTGGGAAGAAGGACAATGAGTTGAAAAAACTTGAAAAGGAGAATTTCAGGATTAGGAGGAGGTAAGGTGCCCAAAATAATTCAGTCGCTGATTGAGAGAACTCATGGCAGACTAAGGTCAGAAGTAGAGGTATGATTCTGGAAATTAGAAATTGGTCAATAATTCATTTTTGAGGTGGTGTGTAGTGATGGAGCTGACAATAAAACGAATAAATGTAAGGGGTGGCATGGTAGCACAGTGGTCATTATTGTTGCTTCATAGCATTTGATTCCTGGCTTAGGTCACTGTCTATGTGGAGTGTGCATGTTCCCCGTGTATGCATGAGTTTTCTCCGAGTGCCTCGGTTTCCTCTCACATTCTGAAAGACATACTGGTTAGATGCATTGACCTGAACAGGTGTTGGACTGTGGAGACTAGGGGAATTCCACAGTAACTTCATTGCAGTGTTAATGTAAGCCTTACTTAATACAAAAAATTGGACTTTAACTATTTTAATCCTGCAGACTCTAAAATTGGGTGCCAGTGGAGGTCCACAAAGTTAAGGGGATGGGACAGAATACAAGGGCAAATATTCTGGCTGAATGAAGAAAGATGAAGCAAGGATGCCAGCAAGTGTAACAGAAAGATAATTTTAAATAATAAGTTTAACCAAACATCCATGACATTGTAATCTCAATAACTCAGTAACTTCGATGCAAAATAAATCTCATCCCTTCTGAGAGATGAATGGTGAAATCACCAAAATCTTTCACAAGGCAATTGTATAAATTTTGTTATATGAAGTGATGTACTTTCCCTGGGTATAATAACAACCCTCATCGTATATAATTTTTGACTGTTGGCACAGTGATTGTGTCTCGGGTAATGATTTCTTAAAAGCAGTCAACAGTTAAACGTAGATAGGTGAAAATTATTTTGTTCGAAAGCAATCTGTGCTGTCTTGCTGCACTTAATAAAACGGAATCATTCTCCGTCTGTACTCAGGCAGGATAGCAATGGGTAAGTTACATTCCACTGTAGAATGTCTGAGCTTCGAAAGTGGGCAAAACTGTTCAGGATTCCTGCTTCTCATATCCAAGCAGTTTCTTGGCCAACATTTCTTTTTCAACACCTAAAAAGCAACTATATGGGTCAACTACTTAAGTGTTGTTTGTGGCAGTTTGCTGTGCATATATTGGCTGCTGCCTTTCCTTTATTGCCACTTTGGATGGGATCTTCCTCAACCCTCACTTATATCACAACAGGTGTGCAGGCAATTGAGGCAGCTCACTATTAGCCACCGGTTGAACGTTCTGGTCCCAATGAAGTCAATGGCCTTTTACCATTTGAAAGGTGTTGGAAGATCTTGCCAATGGGAAGGGCTGGAAGATTCTGGCATTGACTTTGCTTCATCCAAGCCACTTCCAAAGCACTTTACTGGTTGACAGGCCTTTTGGGACAGCCTATGCAAAGCATCATATTAAGTAAAAGTTCTTCTTTTCTTTCTGTGACACAAGTGTGTACAATAGAAAATTATGTTCTATTTTGGAATCCCTTTGTGATCCCATTGAATTAGTTTCTTTTTTAATAATTTAATTGTTGGTGGGTTATGGCCATCAGCAGAGTTAGCGTTTATTGCCCATCTTTAACTGATCTTGAGAACGTGGTGGTCAGCTTTTTTTTCTTTTTGGAACATCCATGGTGCTGTGAAGAAGGGAGTTCCAGGATTCAGCCTTCTGCCAAAGTCTGAGAACTGATGGTAATACCTGTCCGGCTCCTCAGGTAGATTTGGAAAGATCTCATGGCATTATTTCAACACTTATCCATCATCAACAACAATAAAACACTTGATCACTGCTGTTTGTGGGAACTTGCAAACTGACTGCCTTGTTTCCTGCAACAGTGATAACAGTTTAAATTGGCTGTGGATGTGCTTTGGTTATTCAAGGCAGCAGAGACAGGCATCTTTCTCTCCCTGAAATGCTCTTTCTAACTTTGGATGGCACAGTGTTTAGCACTGCTGCTTCACAGTGCCAGGGTCTTGGGTTTGATTCCAGCCTTGTTCACTGTCTGTGTGGAATTTGCACGTTCTCCCTGTGTTTGTGTGGGTTCGCTTCGGTTTCCTCCCACGTTCTGAAAGATGGGCTAGTTCGGTGCATGGACCCGACCAGCTGCAGGAATGTGGCAACTAGGGGAATTTCATGGTAACTTAATTGCAGTGTTAATATAAGCCTTAGTTGTAACTAATAAATAATAAAGTTTTTAAACTTCTTGTTGCCTCTTCATCCACCATGAGAATCTTCTCCTCAATATGCTGCATGCAAGAAGATCATAACTTTTTTTCTTTAAAAAAACACATTCAATTTCATGATGTAAAAGGCAGAGTGGAAATAGGCTCCCTGCCCCTATTCATGAATGGATCAGACATTGTGATACAGAACTCCCTCAGTCCTTAAACATTCAACACTTAGGTTGACACTTGAGTCAATGTGACAGCTTTCAGCAGCAGGTTACAAAGTTCAGCTTCCGATTCCGGTGGCAGAATCATATTTTTGTTGGGCTGTTGGAATAAAGCAGCTGGGTGGGGGATTCTCCCAGCCTGCTGCGCTGCTTGAGTGCACCACTCCACAGTGGGCCAGAAGATAAAAATTGGGAGCCTTTTAGTGGGATTTGCAACCAGGGTCCGGCTGGTCACGAGTCTCCCAAGCACTTTTTGTTCACTGATGGGATACAGGGAAATCAGCACAGAGCTGATTAGCATTTGAATCTGAATTGTGGTATGATTAATAAGACCCAGGATGGCAGTCTCCAGACCTGCTAAAGTCCCCCGCCCACCATACCTCCACCCCTGCCTGGTGAGTTTCTCCACTAACGGGGAACAGTGTTGTCATTCCCTGGTCAGGACAGAGACCATTAAAGCTCCCCAGCTGGTCAGGAGCAAAGAGAAGTGCCCCTTGGACAGTGCCAGTATGGGAATGCCAATCTGGTACCCTGGCACTGTCCACCAAACATACTGGCATTGCTCACTGGACATGTTGGTACCAGGCAATGCCAAGGGGGCAGGGCCAGAGGGGCCAGGGCATACTGGGGTGATTAGTGATGGTGGGGAGTGTTTCTCTGCTACTCTGCACTGGGTTTAGTGGGAGAGGGAGAGAGGAGGATGATTTGGCTGCCAATGGTGGTGGGTGGGCGGGAGAAAGTGGGTGGCTAGGGCTGGCCACCTAGGTGGGGAGGGGGAAAGGGGGGAAGAAATAAATTTGTGCTGGGTTGGAGGAGTGGTGGCAGTGAATAGGTAGGATAGGCTAGCTATTGGGGATGGGGTAGTTGGGAAAGTCAGCAGTTGGGGAAGTATCGGGAGATCAGCCATTGACAGCGTAAGGCCAGCAATCAGATTGGGTTTCGAGGATAAACCCAACCAGGAATTTGGGAGGCCAGTGACCAAGAAGCCGGTGATTGGGGAGGGCAGGGTGGTGTTCATGTGCAGTTCTCCCTACTGACAGATCAACACACAGAGCTATTCAGCACTATGCTTCTAGCCCCTCGGGCAGTTTGAGCAACATGCTGTCCAAAAGGCAAACAACAAATGGGAAATTCTCCCAATTTTCCTGCCCATTGGGCACTTAATTTTACTTTGGGAGAATCCTAGCCCTGGTTTTATAATTTAAATGCAGTGAGGCAGTGCGCAATGTCACTCTCCTGCAATCCAAATAATGGAAATATAAAAACATTTCATACTATTCAGTGAGCTGCCAACACTCAAGCCAAATGAAATGTATGTAGGCAAACTTAGTACCTTACCACCCCCCCCCCCCCCCCCCCGGGCTTATTACGTGCTCTAAATTCAATTCTGACGAATCAATGGAGCTCAAAGTTAGCTGGAACATTGCAGTCGACAACAGATTTAAAATAGCTGGTTTAATTTCATTGCCCATATCTACTTTAACCTCCACAACTTTGGTGTCAAAAGGCTTAGATGTGAAGAGTGATAATTTGAGTGAGGTACGAATGCACACTGTCAGTTACTTTGGAGCCATTTTTCAGCAAGAATCTCTATCTTATGAACTCCTATGGCAGAAAATTTGGGATGAGGAGCATTTTAGCTATGATCGAATGGAAGAGCAGATTCAATGGGCCGAATGGCTTAATTCTGCATTTATACCTGATGAATTCTTATGATAAGAAACTGTGACTAGAAGAGAGAGGAGAGAGCTCAAGGAATATTCCAAATGAATTGCTTTGACTGATCTCAGTCTTCCCCGAACACCAGCAAAAGCACCCAGCAGACAATTTAACTTGGCATATTGGGTTTCTGAGTGTAATTTCACTTGAAGAAACTATCAGTATTGCACTAATTACCCCTTCTCTTTGCAGAGGCTGTATGTCATAACAACATCAAAAGTACCCATCACATCTTATTCCCAATGACATTCCGACATTAAAATTGGAATTCAGCCAAGGCAATGATTGCATGTTTATGTTGGGGGGCGTGGGGGGTGCAGAATTGATCCCTCTTGAGTAACACACAGGGAACGTGATCATTCTTTCTTGTGTTGTGCGAGTGGGGCATGTTGTTAAATGTCAACTCTTTGATAAGCAGCTGGAAAAATAAAACTGAAGTCACAGAGGGCCTGTTTGTGTAACAGGCCTGTCTGCACGACACAGGGCATCTCGCTTCTCTGTCAACTGCGCATAGATATTAAATGTCTTTCCCTCTGCTAATGACAGTGAGAAAGTAAACAGGACCCAGGTTAACATGGAAAGATCACCAACAGAGAGCAACTCATAAAATCCTTCTTTGTACACCTGCCCTTCTTTGTGTTATACTCATGTGATTAATGTGGTGTATTTTGTGAATTGCTTTTATGTAGCATCCTTAAAGTACTGAAAGATCCCAAGGTGCTTCACAGATGCATAAACCGATGCAGTTTGACACACAACCAGATGAGCTACTAGGGCAGCTGTTGATCAAGGAGATGGGTTTTAAAGACAGCTTTAAAGAAACTAACAGATTTGGAGGACGAGAGATTTGAAATCCTGACACCTGAAAGCATGGTCACCAGTACTGGACCAATGAAACATGAGAATGCTCAGGAGTCCGGAATTGGAGTAGGGTAGATTCCCCAGAGAGTGAAGGCAGTGACAGAGGTAGAAATGAGTAAGGCCATACAGGGGTTTGAAAACAGGATCATCACTTTTCCGCCCCAGATTTTCTGTCCCAACATAAGGTGATTCATATTGGGAAGGGTGTGGACGGCACGGTGGCATAGTGGTTAGTACTGCTGCCTCACAGCGCCAAGGACCTGGTTTCAATTTCAAACTCAGATGACTGTCTGTGTGAAGTTTGCATGTTCTCTCCACATCTGCGTGGATTTTGTCTGGGTGCTCTGGCTTTCCTGTCACAGGAAAGCCAGAGTGACATGAAGCCAAGATCCTTAATCAGCAATCTGTAAACTGTCTGTGCTGAAATGTGTGCTTTTGGAGACCAGAACACCTCAATCGCCTGACAAAGGCCACAAAGGCCAAAAGCTCGCAGAATAAATCGGTTGGATTTAAAATTGGTGTTGTCAAACTTTACTGAGTTTTCCTGTCACAGTCCAAAGATGTGCGGGTTAGGTTGATTGACCATGCTAAATTGACCCTTAGGGGATTAACAATGGTAAAAGAGGGTGGGATGTATATGGGAATAACTTGTGTGGGATTGTTGGTGGTGCAGACTCAATGGACCAAACGACCAAATAGCCTCCTTCTGCACTGTAGGGAGTCTATGATTCTATGAGTATCACGCAACTAAATGTTTCGCAGATTTACAAATCCATTTCATATATTGAAACTTGTCCTTTAACTCTGTGAGCCAGCATCATGCAGGGACCAGTCCTCTTGCATCTGCTGCAGAAATCTTAATCTGTCAGAATGTTTCTGCAACTCATGCAAGTGCTATTGGCTGCAGACAGATGCAATATAGCCTACTAGCATTGGGAGTCTGAACTCACATTCTGAATCAGATTGACGGAGATGCATTTAACACTAATATTCTGGCACTTATCCTGATAGATCACAGAAAAGGGTTTACAAAGCAACATGCAGTTGCATGGTATCTTGTACATCAAAAGACACTTCAGAACACTTTGCAAGAACACTGAGGCTGAGATGAGAAAGATTAAAGGACTGAATGAAAATATGGTCATTTAGCAAGGACATGTAGCTACATGTATCTTGCACATCCTATGTCTCAAAGCATTTCATGGCCACTGAATTACTTTTGTAAGTTCGTTGATGTTGATGTATTCATTTATGGGATGTGGGCCAACATTTATTGCCCATCCCTAATTGCCCTTTAAATGACTGTCTCACTCAACCATTTCAGAGGGGTTGCTAAGAGTCAACCACATTTTGATTTGATTTATTATTGTTTCATGTATTAACATACAGTGAAAAATATCATTTATTGCACACCATACCATTCATAGAGAAGGAAATGGAAGAGTGCAGAATGCAGTGTTACAGTTATAGCTGGGGTGTAGAGAAAGATCAACTTAATGCGAGGTATGTCCATTCAAAAGTCTGATGGCAGCAGGGAAGAAGCTGTTCTTGAGTCAGTTGGTGAAACTCAGACTTTGATGTGTTTTTCCCGAAGGAAGAAGGTGAAAGAGAGAATGTCTGGGGTGCATGGGGGTCCTTAATTATGCTGATTGCCTTGCCAAGACAGTGGGAAGTATACTCAGAGTCAATGGATGGGAAGCTGGTTTGCATGATGGATTGGGCTACATTCACGACCTTCTGTAGTTCCTTGCGGTCTTGGAGAGCAGGAGCCATACCAAGTTGTGATACAACCAGAAAGAATGCTTCCTATGGTGCATCTGTAAAAGTTGGTGAAAGTCATGGCTGATATGCCAAATTTCCTTAGTCTTCTGTGAAAGTAGAGGCTTTGGTGAGCTTTTTTAACTATAATATCCACATTGCAGTGGATCTGGAGTCACATGTAGGTCAGATCAAGCAAGGACAGATTGTCTTCCCGAAAGGAAAATAGTGATCTAAATGGGTTTTTATGGCAATCGACAACGGTTTCATGGTCACCGTTAGACTGTTAATTCCAGATTTTTATTAAATTTAAATTTCACCATCTGTCATGATGGAATTCAAACCTAGATCGCCAGAGCTGCAAATGCCACGACATACCTGCTTATAGAGCAGACCATCAGAGTTCTGAATGTGCAATTCAGATGCCTGAACCACTCAGGTGACTGCAATATACATTGGAGGATCTGCAATATACATTGGAGGAAATTTGCTGCACAATCACAGCTTGTTGTACTCTTCACCATCTGGCTATGTGGAGAAACCATACCAGAGTGTGCCTGGAAGAAAAAGAACCCTTCCTTGAAGATGAAGATAAGGTTGTGCAGAAAGCCTGAGGGATGCCGAAGGACAATCTGAGTACACTGATGTAGTTGATGAGAGGACACACGAAAGACTTGTTTGTGATACCCTCATAGCTAGAAGGAAATTTTTATCATGAGGAAATATTTCCTTTAGCCTTCCAAACCATTTTGTGACTTAGCAGGAAATTACCAAACTACCACTGAGAGGACAGGTCCTGTATTTACACATGGATCTCAAGACATCAGAACTCATTGGGATCAGATCTCAGCTGTGGTCACTGGTGCCCTGCAAATGCACTCACTCTGTCAACTTAAAGCCCAGCAAGGAAGAACAATGATGTGAGTGGAGGCTAGGCATTTCCTTAGCCATACAAGGATGTAAATACTGTGCGAAGGATGTACAGAGCAGCATAGGGCTCTCATCCTGATGTGCACATCTATGTTTGAGACGCTATAAATGAGGAAATCCAGATGTGCAGTCTCACATATCTGATGTGCCCTCATCAGCCATTGTTATTTCTTGAGGACTAAGTGTTGAGAACTCAACCATCATAAGAATTGCACATATCTCCCAGACAAAAAGTAAAGTTTATTTATAAGTCACAAGTGGACTTACATTAACACTACAATTAAGTTATTGCAAAAATCTCCGAGTTGCCTCATTCCGGTGCCTGTTCAGTTATACTGAAGGAGCATTTAGCATGGCCAATCCAACGAACCAGCACATCTTTGGGAGGAAATCAGAGGATACACAGACACGGGGAGAATGTGCACAGCTAGTGATCGAAACCAGGAATTGAAACCAGGTCCCTCGCCCTGTGAGGCAGCAGTGCTAACCACTGTGCCACAATTGACAACACACAAACATCCAGTAACTCTGAGGCTGAAATGTTAATCTTAAAAGGGGACACTGTGACTGTGAACAAGGCTGAATCTTGGAATAAGAGGATTGCAAAGCTCCAAATCAAAATGCTTTCATCTGACCATTTACATTCATGTAGACCTAGAGTGGTTTTCAGAAAGTGGAATCTATTCAGAGCGATAGAGCATGCGTGACATCAGAACTTTTAACTTTTTTAATCCTACCACTGTGCCAAGGTACAGTCCTGCCATCCACAACAGGATGAGGGTAGCCTGCTGTTACATCCAGCTACCTATAATGACCTTGGAAGATATGCCCTCATTGCTCGAGCCAAGAGGGCCTCCACCTCATAAGAGTGTCCTGTCCAAGGACAGAGGTACACGCTTGTGGCTTTTGGTCCTGGAGAGTGTGTGGGCACAGCCACAGAGACTCTGAACAGCTGCACACCATTGTAGTTGCCTTGGTGGAGGCCTCCGGAATATCCGGCTGATGTTCATCCTCTTTATGGGTGACATCGGGCCCTGGCCTTACTCCATCAGGGGATGGGGCACTTGATTGGAGGTCAAGGTGCCTCGTCACCATATCATCTACATCCTGATGGTGCCCATCAGAGTGTGCCACCATGGATTAAATAGCCGAGTGCCAATCAGGCAGCAACTGCAAGACCAATGTCTCCATGGTGCTTGCATATTGGGGTGGGACAAGTGTGGCGGGGGGGCAGTGGTACTGGTGAATATCTTGTGCTTGGAGTGGGGGAGGGGGGCAAGTTAGCATCTGTGTTTCCTGGTCCTTAGAGCAATAAATTTCAGCCTAAAGCCTTATTTGAGAGCACTATCTGATGGCATTGGTAGAGGCTCATGTCTGTAAAAGTCAGGTGAGCACGCTTGTTGCTCAGCTCTCCGATATTCACCTCTTGACACAATAGGGTCAAGTGCCACAGCACCAGTCTAGCTGGTCAATTTTAGAAACAAGCACCAAAGTCGAATTTATTTTCCTTTGGGTAATAAAATGTTAATTAAACTGAACTGTAGGGTCTTCCCCTTCAGAGCTGAGCTGTGCAGCTGGATCTAACAGGTTATTTACGCTGAAAGTCAGTCACAACTCACCATGGTTATTGCACTACCAGACAGAGGGAGAGATAACATCAACCTGTTTGATGCTGGCTTTGTAAGAATCAATAATAACCTAATGGCAAAATAAAGTATCTTGTTAATGTTCAACAAATGAGCTGCCAGTTATTCACATCCACACATCTGTTACTTCATTGTGGTATGAACGCTCCAGTTAGTTAAAAAGCTGATCATAGCACAGGTCCTGTCACATAATCTAATATACTTCGAGATTCGACACTATAAAATCAGCAATGCCCTTTCTTCTAAATACAGTACAGTTCTTTTATCTTTGAATTGCATTGGAAAACCTCCACATCAAAGGGATGAACCATCACAATGGTGAGGAAAAGTATTTAAATTGAACATTTTCACTCTGGTATGTACTTGCCAATGACAACAGATGCCCTCAGTGAATTACAGACTAGCAATCCAATCTTGGGGATCACACAAGGAACAAGAAGCGTTTTATCTATCCTCAACAAAATGCTGAAGTGGTTAACTATCTCCATTCTCACCTCATAATCTTTTCATCTTTGGTCCAGATGCAAACATCTCAGAGGTCAGACATGTCACATGTCTCCTCAACCAATGGGATGCAAGTTTCCTCTGCCTGATGTTTGTTGCATTTCTCTGTTATCTGCCATCTCAATCTATTTCCTCATCACTAACACAAAATTGACAATACTCCAGCTCTACAACTATCCACGTTATCTATGCTCATACAATCTTAGCATTTTACATGAGAGAATGTCTTCACTTTTTTTAAATCTGCCATCCCTTAGTCTAAAACTATGGCCTCTCATTCTAGAATGTTCAACAAGACGAAACATCTACTCTGTGTCTATCCTGTCAATCCCCTTTAGCATTTTTTATATCTCAATTAGATCTCCTTGCATTCTTCTGAACTCCAGTGAGTATATGCCTAAACTGTTCAATCTCTCTTCATAATCAATCCAGTGCACTTTCTCTGAACCACCTCAAATGTATTAACATTCTGTCCCTAGTAAGGGGACCAAAATTGTGCATAGTACTCCAGGTGTAATCTCACCAATGCCATCCAATCCTTCACAGTCGCTGGATCAGAATCCTGGAATTCCCTTCCTAATGTCATCTACCCACAGCACATGGACTTCAATAATTCAAGAAGCCAGCTCACCACCATTTCTCAAGGGTGACTAGGGATAGGCAATAAATGCTGGCTAGTCAGTGCTGCCCATGTCTAATCCACAGTTGCAACACCATCACTTGCAAGATCCCCTTCAAGCCACTCACCATCCTGACTTGGAAATATATCATCAATCCTTCACAGTCGCTGGATCAGAATCCTGGAATTCCCTTCCTAATGTCATCTACCCACAGCACATGGACTTCAATAATTCAAGAAGCCAGCTCACCACCACTTCTCAAGGGTGACTAGGGATAGGCAATAAATGCTGGCTAGTCAGTGCTGCCCATGTCTAATGAATGATTTTTTTTAAAAAAAGCCCTCCATTTGTAAAAACAAGATGTAAAATTAAATTCCTGATTTTAATTGTTTCACCACTATGATTATGAACGAAGAACAGAAAACATTACAGCGCAGGAACAGGCCCTTCAGCCCTCCAAGCCTGCACTGACCATGTTGCCCAACTTAACTAAAACCCTCTACCTTTCCAGGAACCACCTTATTCATGTATTTGTCAAGACGCCCCTTAAAAGTCACTATTGTATTTGCTTCCACTATCTCCCCTCTGTGTACAAAATTTGCCTTGTACATCTTTAAACCTTGCCCCTCGCATCTTAAACCTGTGCCCCCTAGTAATTGATTCTTCCCCTGGAAAAAAGTTTCTAAATATCCATTCTGTCCATACCACTCATAATCTTATAGACTTCCACCAGGTCACACTTTCACCTCTTCGTTCCAGTGAAAACAAACCAAGTTTCTCCAACCTCTCCTCATAGCTAATGCCCTCCATACCAGGCAACTTCCTGGTAAGTCATTTCTGTACCCTCTCCAAAGCTTCCACACCCTTCTGGTAGTGTGGCGATCAGAATTGTATACCTTATTCCAAATGCAGCATAACTAAGGTTCTATAAAGCTGCAACATGATTTGCCAATTTTTAAACTCAATGCCCTGGCTGATGAGGCAAGCATGCCATATGCCTTCTTGACTACCTTCTCCATCTGCACTGTCACTTTCAGTGACCTGTGTACCTGTACACACAGGTCCTTTTGCTATCAATACTCTTAATGGTTCTGCCATTTACTGCATATTTATTTGTATTAGATCTTCCAAAATGCATTACTTCACATTTGTCCAGGTTAAACTCCATCTACCATGTCTCCGCCCAAGACCTCAACTGATCCACACTCTGCTGTATCCTCTGATGGTCCTCATCGCTCGCTATCTACAAATCCACCAACCTTTGTGTCATCCACAAACTTACTAATCAATCCAGTTACATTTTCCTCCAAATCATTTATATATATTACAAACAGCAAAAATCCCAACACTGATTCCTGAGGACACCACTTGTCGCAACCCTCCATTCAGAAATGCACTTTTCCACTGCTACCCTCTGTTTTCTTCAACTGACCCAGTTTTGAATGCATGTGGCCAGCTCACTTCTGATCCCATGCAACTTCACCTTCTGCACAGTCTGCCATGAGAGACTTTGTCAAAGGCCTTACTGAAGTCCACGTAGACAACATCCACCACTGTACCCTCATCAATCATCTTCGTCACTTCCTTGAAAACGTTAGTGAGACACGATCCTTCACAAAACCATGTTGCCTCTCGCTGATATGTCCAAGTTCCAAGTGGGAATAAATCCTGTCTCAAGGAATTCTCTCCAATAATTTTGTAACTACTGATGTAAGGTTCACCAGCCTGTAATTACTTGAATTATTCTTGTTACCCTTCTTAAATAAAGGAACAACATTGTTATGCACTCAGCTGCCCAGTCCTAAACTCCAGAACTCCCTCACGAAACCTGTTTGCCTTTCTACCTCCCTCTCCTCACTTCAGACACCCATTAAAAATCTGTCTTTTTGACCACCTGTTCGACTATCTCCTTTGGGGCTCAGCGTGAAATTTTGTTTGATAATTGCTCCTGTGAGGTAGTTTGCTACATTAAAGGTGCTTCATAAAATGCAAGCTGTTTTTGGCAGGCTCACTAAGACAAAATTGGCAATCTCTTTCAGAGATGCAATAGTTTGGCTGGCATTCAGTTGGAGGTGCTTTTTTAAAGGTTGGAGCTGGGGTTTGTTGTTGGCACTTGCAGACGGAACTCTTCTTTGCTTCTTGCTGTGTTGCATCCGACTCCTGAGTGCTTGCTACTCACACACAGTCCTTAAAGACTAATATCCCAGTTTTAATACAGTGAGAAGCAATGGGAATCTTGGCTGATTGCTCCATGCCTGGAATGAGGGTTGCTGACTCTCATGAGCGACATCCTCATTGACAACCCAGTAGAGAATTTTTGGATAGAAATTTCCCAGCCCCCAGGGGACGGGGACGAAGCAGCGGTACTAGTAAAGTAGTGGGGAGTCAGGTCAGGATATCTATCCAATGACATTCCCACTGTAAAGGAATTTCTCCAGGGGTAGGCTGGGAATAGGATTGGTTATTCGTTCTATGGATTTGAACAGCCAGTTACTTCAATGGAATGTAGACATTACTGGCAAAATCAGCATTTGTTGTTCAGCCCAAATTGGACTTGAATTGAGCAACTTGCTGAACAATTTCAGACAGCACTTAATAGTCAACCATATTGTTGTGAATCTGGAGTCAAACATAGGCTAGACTTTGTAAGGTTGGCAGATTTCCTTCCCTAAAGTGAACCAGATGGTTGTCACAACAAAATCCTGATAATTTGATGGTCACCAGTACTGAGATTAGCTGTGTGGGGGTTACAGAAATAGGACCTAGATGGGATTGACATCACTGCAGGCTCGTACAACTGTCACCAACTTCTACAGATGCACCATAGAAAACATCTTTTCTGGTTGCATCACAGCTTGGCATGGCTCCTGCTCTGCCCAAGACCACAAGAAACTACAAAGGATCATGAATGAAGCCCAGTCCATCACTCAAACTAGCCTCCCAGCCATTGACACCATCTGCACTTCACGCTGCCTTGGAAAAGAAGCCAGCATAATTAAGGAGCCCATGCAACGCAGACATTCTTTCTTCCACCATTTTTCATCAGGGAAAAGGTATAAAAATCTGAGGTCACATACCAACCGGTTCAAAAACAGCTTCTTCCCTGCAGCCATCAGAAGCAAGAATAATTCAAGTAATTACAGGCTGGTGAACCTTACATCAGTGCAGACTACCTCGCATTAAACCGATCTTTCTCTATACCCTAGCTATGATTGTAACACTCTGCACTCTCTCCTCTCCTTCTCTATGAATGGTAGTGCTTTGTTTGTATAGTGCGCAAGAAACGGTACTTTTCACTGTATACCGATACATGCGAAAATGATAAATCAAATCAAATTTTTAAAAAAGCCTCTTTCTGTACTGTACGGATTCTATGGTTTCAGTTTTATATTCCAGATATCATTAATTGAAAACTGATTTATGTTATTTGGGATCTTCCTCAGAAAATTATGCAGTCAGACATGGAATTTCCGCTCTGATATTCTTCAACAGCGATGCCACAAAATGGAGGCAACATTTTAACCTTTGAGAAGGTTGACAGAGCTGTCAATGTTCGTCTTCATGTTAATCTTGTTTATTGATAGTCCTCCAGTCAGAGGTGTTCCACTATTCTAACCTGTTCAGTTGATACAGAATAAATTCACATGTCTCTGAGCTCAACTGTGTACGGCTTCTAAATTCTTTATGAAGGTAAATTATTCAGAGTTTTTCTTTTGCCTTTTGCAAACATTGGTATCAAATTACTTACATATGTGGTGAGGAATTAAGGGAGCAAAAAACATTTAAGCAAGAGAAAGGAAAAATATTAAGGGCAACTTCAATTTAAAAACTACCAAACGTTAAACCTGCATTTTAACAGGAAAAGTGTTGTGTGCTGCACAATTTGTTGGACAAAGATTTGGTTATTGAGGCTACATAAATAGCTCATTAGCTGATCAAGCCTTTAACATTAGGCTCAATGAATTTCAATATACAAACGCTTAACAAGTCTGTTGGAAATTCCTCCATCTGCTAGTCCATTTATTTTAAATGGCTTAATTCCTTGGCTAAAAGAGTTTCCAGGGGAACGTTAATATGCAGTTTCAACCCATGCATTGTGATTGATGGGCTTTTTGTTATTTCTACAAATAAAATTAGCTTGGTCACGTTTGGTTGCAATAACCTAGCTCTTGGCCGCTATCTTGCTGAGTAGCTATCAAAATCTACTGAACATACAGTTACTTATCCTGTCGTTTCCAAAAATATGGTTGATAATTTGACATTATTTTAACATTATAAGGCAGGGATAATGCTGAAGGCTCAGTGATCATACTGCATAAACAGGTCTCAGCTCAATAGATCAGCAAACTTCAGTGAATCCCTATAGTGTAGAAGGAAGCCATTCAGCCCATCAATTCTGCATTTACTCTGCAAAAGAACATTGTACACAGACCCACATGCCCCTCCTGACCTATCCCCATAACCCTGCGCATTTACCAGGACAAATCCACCTAACCTACACATCTTTGACTGAGAGAGGAAAGCAGAGCACACAGAGGAAACCCAAGCAGTCATGGGGAGAACATGCAAATAGACAGCCATCCATGGCCAGAATTGAACCGGAGTCCCTGGGCACTGTGAGGCAGCAACACTAACCACTGTGCTGACCTTTGCTGATCTGTGTTGAGACAGGGCTTGAAATATTGGGATTAGCTGGGGGTTCTGAGCCCACACTTGCTGACAGCGAGATCAGGAGCACAATTTTTCAGGCAGTCACCGCCACATTCACTATTCTATTAAGGATGTTAACCAGACTCACAATGTTGCAGGGCCTCTGAGACAGCCCCACTGGGATTGGTGAGTGATGCTCAGGCTGGTCAGGGACTCTCAGCATGCAGGCACCATCAGAGGCATGGATCACATTAAAAATGATGAGGGTGAAAGCTGGTCAGCCCTTGGAATGGAGCAGACACCATTCCAGAGGCAAGATTTTGACCACATTAGCCATTTCCTATGCATGACATGGTGGCACAATGGTTAGCACTACTGCCTCACATCGTCAGGGACCCAGGTTCAATTCCAGCCTTGTGTGATTATCCGTATGCACTACAGAAAGCATTCTTTCCGGTTGTATCACAGCTTGGTATGGCTCAGACTCTGACCAAGACCGCAAGCAATTACAAAAGGTCGTGAATGTACCCAATCAATCACACAAACCAGCTTGCCATCTATAGAACATAGAACATAGAACATTACAGCGCAGAACAGGCCCTTTGGCCTTCGATGTTGCACTGACCAATTAAGAAAAAGCAATGACCCTCTAACCTAAACCATTCCCTCTTCATCCATAAACTTATCTACTAACCTCTTAAACGCCGCCAAACTTGGCGCACCTACAACTGCAGCAGGCAGGGCATTCCATACCCTTACCACCCTCTGGGTAAAGAACCTACCTCTGACATCCGTCCTATAACTACCACCTCTTAATTTAAAGCTATGCCCCCTCGTGCTAGCTTTCTCCATCCTAGGAAAAAGGCTATCACTGTCCACCCTATCTAAACCTCTAATCATCTTATATGTTTCGATAAAGTTTCCTCTTAGCCGCCTCCTTTCTAATGAAAACAACCTCAAATCCCTCAGCCTCTTCTCATAAGACCTGCCCTCCATACCAGGCAACATCCTGGTAAACCTCCTCTGTAACCTCTCCAATGCCTCCACATCTTTCTTATAATGTGGGGACCAGAACTGCACACAATACTCCAAGTGCGGCCGCACGAGAGTTTTGTACAGTTGCAACATGACGTTGCGGCTCCGAAATTCAATCCCCCTACCAATAAAAGCTAAGACTCCGTATGCCTTCTTAACAACCTTATCGACTTGATTGCCAACTTTCAGGATCTATGCACATATACACCAAGATCCCTCTGTTCTTCAACACTATTAAGAGTCCTACCATTAGCCCTATACTCTACACATTTGTTATTCCTGCCAAAGTGAATTACCTCACACTTTTCCGCATTAAACCCCATTTGCCACCTCTCGGCCCAGCTCTGCAACTTGTCCAAGTCTCTCTGCAAACTATAACACCCCTCTTCACTATCTACCACTCCTCCGACTTTGGTGTCATCGCAAATTTACTAATCCATCCTTCAATACCCTCATCCAGATCATTTATAAAAATTACAAACAGCAGGGGTCCCAAAACAGATCCCTGAGGTACACCACTTGTAACCGAACTCCATGATGAATAATTTCCATCAGCCACCACCCTCTGTCTTCTATCAGCTAGCCAATTCCTAATCCAATTAGCTAAATCACCCTCAATCCCATACATCTGCATTTTCTGCAGAAGCCTTCCATGGGGAACCTTCTCGAACGCCTTACTAAAGTCCATTGACTTCGCGTACACTTGCTGTGCCTCAGCAAATCAGCCGGCATAGTTAAGAACCCCACACATCCTGGATATTCCCTCTTTCTAATCTTTTTTCCATCGGGAAAAATGTACAAGTCTGAGGTCACGTACCAACCAACTCAAGATCAGCTTCTTCCCTGCTGCTGAGACATTTGAATGGATCTACCTTGCAATAAGCTGATCTTTCCCGAGCTATGTCTGTAACATTATATTTTGCACTCTCTCCTTCCCTTCTCTAAGAACGGTGTGCTCGATCTGTATAGGGCACAAGAAACAATACTTTCCACTGTATGTGAATACATGTGACAATAATAAATCAAATCAAATGAAATCAACGTGCAGGCTCTGCATAGACAGTAACCCAAGCTGGGAATCAAACCCGAGTCCTTGGCGCTGTGAGGCAGCAGTGCTCACTCCATAAGAGAAACAGTAGACATTGCTCCAGGTGGAACAGATCAACTGAATTGGCCAGAACATTTCCACTATTTATGACAATGGCAGAGAATCCCGTCCACAATCTAGGTGGACACTCCACCGTGGTACTGAGCAAGTGCTGCAGTGTCAAAGGTGCCAGATGAGAAACTGAGATCCTTTCATCTCTCACAATAAAGCATGAAAGATACTATGGCATGGTTTGATGAAGAACAGGTGAAACGTCCAGGGGCCAGGATTAATCCCTCAATTCATCCCTCAGTGAACATCACCAAAAACATGTTATCTGTTGCTGTTTGTGTGGGCCCATTGTGTACAAATTCGCTGCTGCATTTCTTACTTTATAACACTGACAAGAACATAAAGATAAAAGCAAAATATTGCGGATGCTGGAATCTGAAACAAGAACAGAAGATGTGGGAGGGGCAGGTCGATTTTCCATGCTAAATTGCCCCTTTAATGTCAGGGAGACTAGCTCGGGTAAATGCATGGGGTTGTGGGGGTAGAGCCTAGTTGGGATTGTAGTCAGTAAAGGATCGATGGGCTGAATGACTCCCTTCTGCACTGTGAGAATTCTATGATAATAGAAGATGCTGGAAAATCTCAACAGGCTGGCACCACCTGTGGAGAGAGAATAGGGCCAATGTTTTGAGTCTGGATGACGCTTTATCACAGATCTGTCTCAAAACGTTGGTTCTGTTCTGCCTCTACAGGCACTGTCAGACCTTCTGAGATTTTCCAGCATTTTCTGTTTTTATTGTATGTGAGTGACAAGAACTTACTTCACTGTCTATAAAGATCCTTTCACACCCCAAGATTATGATCAGTGTTAAAACAATGCAAGTTCTTTCTTCACCTCCAGGTAGCATCATTGATTCCTTAAGTTTAAAGCTTATTTTATTAGTGTCACAAGTAGGCTGACATTAACACCGCAATGAAGTTAATGTGAAAATCTCCTGGTCGTCACACTCCAGCGCCTGTTCGGGATACACTGAGTGAGAACTTAGCACGGCCAATGTACCTGACCAGCACGTTTATTGGACTGTGCGAGGAAACTGGTGCACCCGGAGGAAATCCACGCAGAGAAAGTGCAGACTCCACACAGATAGTGACCCAACCGGGAATTGAACCCAGATCCCTGGTGCTTTGCGGTAACAGTGCTAATCACTGTGCTGCCTCCTTCAGGACAGCTGAACCGCTATAACTTTATGATGGTCATGATTGGAGATGTGGTATTGGACTGGGGTAAACACGGTATAAAGTCTCACAGCACCAGGTTAAAGTCCAACAGGTTTATTTAGTGGCAAAAGCCACTAGCTTTCGGAGTGCTGGCTGCCTCTTCGTCAGGTGAGTGGGAGTTTTAATCACAAACAGGACATATAAAGACACAAACTCAATTGACAAAATACGATTGGAATGTACCTTTAAGACTTGATTACCTGTAAAGACTCACATTCTGACCATCATTTTGTAAATTGAGTTTGTGTCTTCATATGCCCTGTTTGTGATTAAAACTCCCATTCGCCTGACGAAGGGACAGCCAGTGCTCTGAAAGCTAGTGCCTTTTGCTACTCAATAAACCTGTTGGACTTTAACCTGGTGTTGTGAGATTTCTTACTTTATGATAGGCCAGGACAAGGAGGAAGACCCCAATTCAAACTAGGCCAGAACGGGGGGATTGAATCCTGTGCTGTTACTATTACCTGTATTACACACTAACCATTCAACTCAAGTCAGAGTCCCACTCCTTCCTCTGACCTTTAGATCATACTCCACAACTAAAACTCTTCCTTTATGTCTGTGTCCCTGGGTACTGATTCCCATTGTAGTTCCCCTCCCATTACCTTAGCTGACTCAGCACAGAACAGAGTACAGTAGTTTAACCAAATACTGCAAATTAAACTATTCATAGCTTTTACTTCCATCTGATGTGCCTTTTCTTTACTCCCAGTCTGATTTTGTGACAGTCAATTACCTTTCTGTAAAATCAATCCTTTTCTTTTCACCATTACTGTTGCATTATCCATGTAGTGTGTGAAAAGCAAAAAAAGATAACTGGTTGAATGCATTGTTGGACCCTGAGGGAGCTAAACGACTTGCAAACTTTTATAATGCTTTTGTATCTTTTTGAAAAGGCATTTCATCTCATCATCACGTTGCTTTGCAGTGCTGTCTTGTTCCTCAGTAATGGAATTAGTGGCATTTAGCCCAAGGCAGGGAGTGACAGAGCTGAGCGCCATCAGATCAGAGCCAGACTTTCCGCTGACAATGTGAGCGAAAGAAAAGGCAAAGCCCTGTTTGCAAATTGCTGCCACTATCTCTGCATGTCATTTCGTTTCAATTTTGCATACAGCTTGTCAGAAAATAACGTCAAACACCGCCTGAAGTGTAGAAGCCTCTCCCACTCATCAATACTGGCTGAGCCAGGTATCACCCCTCCCTGGCCCCCATCATAGTCTTTCCTTCACTACATCTCCATAACATTCTCCAGTACTACCTCACTCTGAGATGGCTTTACTCCTCCAACTGTGGCCTGTTCTGCTTCTCCGATTTTGATCACCATACTGCAAGAAGAAATAGAAGCAGGAATAGGCCATTTGGCATTTCGAACTTGCTCCATCATTCAATAAATCATGGCTGATCTGATTCTGGCCTTAACTCCATTCTGCTGTCAACCTCCCCCCACCCTACCCTCACCTCATAAGCACTGACTCCCATATAGATCAAAAATATTCTAAACATCGGTGATCATGCCTTCAGTTGCCCACACCCTCATTTTGGAATTCCCACCTTAAGAGTTTCTGTTCTTTTTTTCTCTCTCTTACATCTGATCAAATTTTTCATCACAATTCCTCTTTGAGGCTCCAGTTAAATTTCTTTTGATGCCCTTGGGACATTTTACAATGTTAAGAATGGTATCTAAATGCAAAGCCATTGTTGTCAACGCATACAGTAGCAAAGCCAAATAGATAGAGAGGCTGGAATTTTCTCGAGAAAGGACTAAGTGTCCGAATGATGAGAAAACAGCAGTGATCTGCATCCGGCTGCCCAGTGTGGACCAAAACTGCAATTGTCCCGCACTTAGTTTTTTTTTGGGAGAGTGATGAGTTGTGTTCTGAAAGGTTGGGGCCTAAACACGACAGTGAGCCTGACTGCCAAGTGATTGGGTGCCATTGTGAAAGGGTGCCCTGATTTCATACTGCACTGGAAGACACCCCCCTCCTCCCACAGACCTTCCACCTGCAACCCCTGACAACATGTTGCATCTCCTTTCCCCCAACATGGAACGCTAACATCCAGGCATTGGGGTTCTCTCAATGGGTCCTCCTCATGACCCCTTTACAAACTCCCTTCATGCCTACCTATTCATGAGTTCCCATCACACCCCCTCCCCTTCATAACCCCCTTGCTTATTGCCCCCACCTTGCATAGCCATCTAGACACAGTTCCCCTTCCGAATCTTCACTCAGGCCTCATACCACAAGCTCCACCCCCTCTCAGGCCCCACCCCTTTGGAACCAGTGCTGGCACATTGGCAATACTGAAACAGCATTGCCAGTATACCAGGTGGCACAGGCAAAGTACCAGATGGGCACTGCCTACTATGTCCCAAAGCACCTGGGGCTTCAATGGCCTCTGAGCCCCCTTGTGTGGCCATCATGCCAGGTTCATGCCATGTTCAAGGGTTGGAAAATCACAGGAGCTGGGAGAATCCAGCGTTGATAGGGCTAAGCATATTTAAACAGCACCTTACATATGCTAATCAGCCTCGAGCCCTTTCTCGGCACAATCCAGTTTGTGCCAGTAGAAAGGGGACCGAGCCAAACTATTTGTTGTCAGGTCTGGAATCAGGATTTAGGCCCACGCGCTATTTTTCCAGATCAGCATGATCTGCAAAGGTGTGGCAAGACCAGAACGCTGCCCCTGAAATGTCCCAATATTTTAATCCTGCAATTGATCTCAATGCCCAGAAGAATATCAAAGCTCCTGCTGAAGGCTGACCTTGTTCTGTGCTGGTGAACATGGTCTTGGTCATCCATCGCTGAACAATTCTTCGGGTTGAAATTTGGCTGTTAATTTCTTGTTAATTTCTCTTGAAGCAGATAGAACTGGATATCAGATGTTGTGCAGAACATACAGCTGATACCACAGCACCTGTTCTTCACTCGTAGCCAAGACCAAATTTGACTATTAATTTCACTGACATATGAAAAATTGTGCATTGATTGAATGACCTTGGGTTGTCATGATGTGGGAGTGGAAACAGAAAGAAGGAGTTTTACTGCTCAAGTTGCTCAATTTTGGAAACTGTTTTCTTTTTTTCTCCCCTCCATTTTTTTTTAACATTTTTGCAAAAGGTTGTTTGTGTTTGTGCTCTAGGAAATATCTTCGCAGTCACAGCTCCCCTGTGTACAACTCAGCTCTTGTGGCTGCATATTTATCTTAAAAATCACAGAATGCAATTTCATGCATAGTATTACGATCCCAGCTGATTTTAATACTAGATAAGTCAAATCCCAGAGTGAAACCTGGCTTCTTGGATCTCAACTTCTTTTTGAAATCATGAAGTCATTGCACAAATACACAGATTCTTGTTGATGAACTTTCAATACAAAAGATAAAACATTTACAAAACAAGAAAAAAATGAACTGTGTTGCACCAAATAAAAAGATTGGAAAGATCTCAATACAAACACAAGAAAATGATTCAAATATCCATAAATCTTCACCTCCACCGATATCTTTACCGATACATTCAAATTCCGAAAGGTAAAACAATTTCCCAGTTGTCTGCCTGCTGCAGATCATATATTCGAACTAACTGGCGACAGAACACACCTCCAAAACAAATGTTAGATGCAACCAAAGCAGATTCTATTGATTTCTCTCAACAACCCACCCAGAGGCTTGCCACACCGTGAGCCAACCAGCCTCTCTAAAACTGTCTTTCTCATGAGAATTTCCAATCTCCATGCTGGAAGAATTGGCCTCATAATTCCCTTCAAGCGCTTCTTGAAGCTTCAGCAACATTCCATTACCAAGGTTTCAACCTCATCTTCCAGGATTTCTTTCCCTTGGTTCCCCTTGTACACTCATACTTCACCACTAAAGCACACAGTCAGATCCTTGGCCATGCCAAGCAGAGCACCACTGTTTCATAACATTACCTTTGCCCTTACAGCCCATAGCACAGAGTCACTGACCACTGTCTGCTCTTCAGATTTCCTCAGCATCTCCCAAGTTTGCTTTGCTACAGGTCTGCATCCCAAAGCTCTTTCTTTAACCTGGAGCCTTTATTCTCTGATCCTGTTGTTTATCTTTATTCAGTCAGATCTATTATTGATCTCTGTCTTTCACTGACTACTGACTTTCCTCTGGGGCCTCCTTCTGTCCCACTCACTGGTTTGGGTCTTTCTCCTTGATTTACGACCTTCTTCCTGTACCCCTTCCCAAATCATGCTCCCTGGGACCCCTTCTCTCGAATGGCACACTGGGTCCAGGTCATCTACTTTGCAGTTCCATGCCATTTTATCTGTTTTTCATCTTTTCCTTGTGCACAGGAACAATTTCCAGTTCAAGTATGTGAAAATGATCAAACTGCACGTGTGGCCTTTTCACTGTCACCGCACATGTCAAAGTGCCAACATCCACATTATCATTGATTTCAGGAAGCATAAAGGAGAACACACCCCTGTCTACATCAACAGGGGCGAAGTAGAAAAGGTCGAGAGCTTCATGTTTCTAGGTGTCCAGATCACCAACAACTTGTCCTGGTCCCCACTTGCTGACACTATGGTTAAGAAAGCCCACCAACACCTGTACTGCCTCAGAAGACTAAGAAAATTTGGCATGTCAGCATGTCACTTTTACAGATGCACCATAGAAAGCATTCTTTCTGGTTGTATCACGGCTTAGTATGGTTCCTGCTCTGCTCAAAACCACAAGGAACTACAAAAGGTTGTGAATGTAGCCCATCACGCAAACCAGCCTCCCATCCATCGGCTCTGTCTGCACTTCCTGCTGCCTTGGCAATTAAGGACCCATGCACCCCGGACATTCTCTCTTCCACCTTCTTCCTTTATGAAAAAGATTCAAAAATCTGCAGTCACGTATCAACCAACTCAAGAACAGCTTCTTCACTGCTGCTCTTCAGACTTACCTTGCATTAAGTTGATCTTTCTCTACACCCTAGCTATGACTGTAACATTACATTCTGCACTCTCTCCTTTTCTTGTCGATGAATGGTATGCTTTGTCTGTGCAGCGTGCAAGAAACAATACTTTTCACTGTATGTTAATACATGTGACAATAATAAATCAAATCAAATCAAACCCACAAGGAACTGTAGTTCCTGAACTGTGACTTTAATTTAAAATAAGCTAACTATTAGAATTTGTTCCAATAAAAAACTAAGAACAATAATAAACACAATTTTCGATGTTTTAGATCATCTAATATCATTGCTAATATTGCATCTTTCTCATTGTGCTTGATTATTTAACCTGAAAAACTGAGTGTGACTGAGGAAATTGCATGCGTGGGATATAAATAATTAACTTCCAATGCCCAAGGATAAATTATTTCAAGTGTCTAGTAACTATTTTGAACTGGAAAAGACAAGATTTACTCTTCTGGTGCGAGGTAACACACAACAATACAGATAACCCATTCATCACTTCCATCCCAATTCTCCTCCCACATTTGGTGTGCTAACGCAGACTTTTTCAACCGCTTTTATGGCTAGTTATTCCTGGAACAAGTCATTCGTCTGTCACCAGAAGGTCATTGTTTGAGGGACACCACTCTGCATCAAGTGTGGCTGTCTTAGCATGTTGGAAGATTTTGCAGGATGCTACTTGACCTATTTGGCCACATTGTGAATACACCTTCCTTGGCCATCAAGTCCTGGGAATGGGACTTGATCCCTGGAGCTTCTGGCTGAGGGGCAGGGATGCTACCCACTGCATGAGAAGACTTCCCATTCATCACTCAGAGACCTTTAATCAATGAATATCTGGTGTGTGTTTTTTATACTCAAGATATAAATCTTTTTTCAAGTACATTATGAACAATAACACCAGTTATGTTTCAGTGAAAGTTGCAGTGTGATTGAAGGAACAGCTTTGATTTAACAAGAAAACACATCTGCAATTAACGACTGTGCAAGTTGCAGAAGACTTTCGATACACACAAAGGATAACTTGCTGTATTTCATCACAGTGATATGTGCCATTGGCAAAACACCATGCTTTGGCTCTTTTTTTTCACAGCTGATTGATGTTGCGGCAAGCACAATGTAATGTTCTGTTCTTAAAAACAAGGTGATAAAAGCAAATATTCCATAGCAATAAAATCAAATGTTTGACCCAACCAATGACATTCTCAAAGGAGGATGTTTCCACTTATGGGGGAGATTATATATCAGATAGTCACTCGTAAATCCAATAGAGAATTCAGGAGATACTTATTTGCCCACAGGGTTCAGTGTGGAACTCGCAATTTACAGAGCAGCTGAGGCAAATAGCATAAATGATTTAAAGAGAATTTAGATAATCAGATGTGGGAGAAAAGAATAGCAGGATTTGCTGATTAAATAAACCCAGGTGGCAGGAGGCTGGTGTGGAGAATAAACAGGAGGCATAGATAAATTGGACTTGATTCTGAACTGAAATTTCTAATGACAGGGAAGCTATCATTAGCTATCAACCCACAAAGAGCATCATACCGGACTTGGCCTATGTGCAACTTTAGTTCTACATTATTGCATTCACCCAGTATTCTTGCCCAGTGTTTTAACAAGAACCTCAGTTGCAAAGACAATTCATCAAAAATAAATGTGACTGCTACCGTTCTGCTGTGACAGCAGAGTAACAGAGTATGACACGTGTGGGCAAATTTACCAACCTCAGTGGGAACTGTTCTTGAAGAGTATGGACTGCTTTTTGTATTCTTACCTGTTCTTTGGCCTGTACATCCTTTAAGCTCAGATCTTTACCGAGAAGATATGGAAAGATTTGTGAAAGGAGGAGGTTATTCAGACCATCTTGTCTGTGCTTGCCCAAAATGGGGTATCCAGTCTAATCAGATCATCTTGATCCACAGTCTTGTTGGTTACAGTACCTCAAGAACATCAGTGTGTTTTTGAGTTGATGAGCATTTTTGTCTCTACCATCCTTTAAGGCAGAGTTCAACATCCCTGTGATCCTCTGGCAAAGAAATTATTCTTCAGCTCCCCTTAAATCCTTCCAACAATTATCTTAAATCTATGCCGCTGATTATTGATCCCTACTCCACTCCATCTCTGCCCTTGCTATTTTTATACACCTTAACGAAATCTACCCTCAGCCTCCTCGGCTCCAAATGAAATAATATAGAAACATATCAAATAGAAGCAAGAATGGACCATTCAACCCTTCGAGCCTGCTCTGCCATTCATTTTGATAAGAACATAAGAATGTGAGACTGAGGAGCAGGAGTAGGCCATCTGGTCCCTCGAGCCTGCGCCACCATTCAATAAGATTATGGTTGATCTTTTTATGGACTCAGCTCCACTGACCCACATGCTCACCATAACCCTTAACTCCTTTATTGTTCAAACCTTTATCTATCCTTGCCTTAAAAACATTCAGTGAGGTAGCCTCAACTGCTTCACCAGGCAGGGAATTCCACAAATTCACCACTCTCTTGGTGAAAAAATTTCTCATTTCATTTCTGAATTGTTTACCCCTTATCCTCAAACAATGACCCCAATGATCCTCAAACAAACTCCACCTCCATCAGGAACATTGGTCGCGATTCTCCCATCACAACCCACAACTTTTCTGGTGACTCAGGGTGGGAGATGCGCACCGCCAAACTTGTACTGGGATTTGCGCATGTGTTGGAAGACACGTGTATCTCCTAGAGTCAATGAACAGTCACAGGCTAGGCCACACTAGAAATTGGCAGGAATGTAGTTTGAATCTTTTTAAAACATGTTTTAAACATATTTTAAATATAATTATCAGGAACCTACTGGTCCCCGTTGAATCTCCCACTCCACCAGGAGTACTTCATGCTGGCGGGATTCAGTCGAGCTCCCCACATGCGGGCAATTAGCGTGAGATCCCATTGGAATGAAGAAGTTGAGTGGTGGGGGGGGGCTGGTGCCCCTTGAGCCTGGGTATCCTGGCAGTGCTAGCCTGTGGCTCCTGACACTGCCCAAAGGGCAAAGCTTCCATGTCCTGGGGACACCTTGACAAAGCTCACAGGGCATCAGGCAGTGCCAAGAGGGTGGGGGCTGTTGTGGGCTGGGTCCTGTGCCACTCTGCATTGCAATTAGTTTTGGATGGAGGGAGGGCAGCGATCAGAGTAGATTGGGGGTGGGGGGGCAGGAAGTGTCTCACCTGGGGAGAGGTCAGTGGGGTGGGGGGGGGGTGGTGCGGCTGTCTGTTGGATGAGGGGATGGAAATCACCACTACTGTGGGGGGATAGGCTGGATAGCAGGATGCTCCAGGGCAAGAGAGGGGGTCAGGGCTGGCCCAGGGGCTACGATCGGGCCATGGGGATTGCTGGAGGGGTAGCACTGCTGCGTTCCTGGGCTGGCCAGCGATCGGGCTTGCCAGCAAAAGGGGAGACTGACAGATTGGAGCCAATGCGCATGCGCAGAATTCCAGAATTGTCAGACTCTGGTGCAAATTAGTTTGCCTCGCTTGGTTTTTAATGAGATTTATGATTGGGACCTCTGCAGTGCACAGAGTGTGAGATTCAGATGAGAAGTTGAGTTGACAAAACCATAGAGATCTAGAACATTTTTCCCACTAATTCAATTCTTTTGGGAGAATCACAGCCATTCTTTCTGAATCTATCCTCTCTAATCCTGTTAGAATTTTATTAGTTTCGATGAGATTCCCTCTCACTATTCAAAACTCCAATGAATATAATGCAAACCAACTAGTCTCTCTTCAGATGACAGACCTGCCATCCCAGCCTGATAAACCTTCACCGTACTTCCTCTATAGCAAGGACATTCTTCCTCAGATAAGGACATTAAAACTGCACATAATATGCAGGTATTTATTAATAATTTATTTATTATTTTAATATTCCAGGTACAGCCTCACCAACGTCCTATGCAATTGCAGCAAAACATCCCTATCCCTCAAATCCTTTTGCTGGGAAGGCCAACATACCATCTTCCTTCTTTACTGTCTGATGTACCTGTGTGCCAAACTGTCCAATATTGACACCATTGTCATAAATATCTTTGTACTGAGCAATTGGAATCACATCCTTCCTGTAATGTAGTGACAAAACTCTGCAGTATTCCAGCTGCAGTCAAAGAAGTGCTTTTCATAATTCCAGCATGACCTCCCTAGAACATAGAACAGTACAGCACAGTACAGGCCCTTTGGCCCTCAATGTTTTGCCCAGCTATGTCTAAACCGAAGATCAAGCTATCCTACTCCCTATAATTCTGGTGTGCTCCATGTGCCTATCCAATAACCGCTTAAAAGTTCCCAAAGTGTCTGACTCCACTATCACAGCAGGAAGTACATTCCACACCCCAACCGCTCTCTGAGTGAAGAATCTACCTCAGACATCTGTCCTATATCTCTCACCATGAACCTTATAGTCATACTCTCCTCGTAACAGCTACATCCACCTAAGGAAATAGTCTCTGAACATTCACTCTATCTATCCCTCTTATAAAGCTTTATTAAGTAGCCTCTCATCCTCTTCCAAAGAGAAAAGCTCCAGCTCCCTCAAACTTTCCTCATAAGACCTTCCCTCCAAACTACGCAGCATCCTGATAAATCTCCTCTGCAATCTCTCCAATGCTTCCATATCCATCTTAGTGAAGTGGCCAGAACTGAACACAATATTCCAAATGTGGTCTCACCAACCGGTATAGTTGCAGCATAACTCCACAACTCTTAAACTCAAGCCTCCTGTTAATAAATGCTAACATACTCTAAATCATCTTCACGGCTCTATCCACCTGAATGGCAACCTTCAAAAATCCGTGGATATGAACCCCAAGATCTCTTTGTTCCTCCACATTCCTCAGAACCTTGCCGTTGACCCTGTGAGCCACATTCAAGTTTGTCATACCAAAATCAATCACCTCTCTAATTTTAAATTCCAGGCCTCAGCCTTCTCAGCTCCCTTTTTTACCTGTCCAGCTCTCTTCAAGGATCTGTCAATGACCTTTTCACAGAATTCTGCCACTTGTCTTCTTTTCTCTTATTTTTTTTTCACCAAATGTTCACAGTACTGCAGATTGAAGTCCATTTTTCAATTTTTTTGCCCATCTGACCAGTCCACTGGCATCGATCTGCAGGCCACGTAGTTCCGGTTTCCTTCCTCACTCTCAACCATAAGGCCAATTTTCATATTGTCTGCAAACTCCTAAATTATGCATCCTACAATAGGCAAATTAACCATATACAGACATGAAAGCAAGCAGTAATTGTTAAATTATGCATGCATAAATTTGTCCACTGAAGCAGAGAAATGTTCGCAAGAATGTAACAAGTAAGAAATAAAAATAGCAGGTTTATACAATTTCATTCTTTCAATCACCTCTTATGTTTAAGAACACACCTGAATATAGTCAGAGATATTAGCATGGCTCAGTTGATGGTCTCTTGAATAAGAATCTACTCACAATAAGAAAGACACTGGAAGGATGGAAGGTCTGTGAAGTCCATGGTGCTGCATGAGAGACTGATATGAGGGTAAGATCGCAGGGGATTGGGGATATAGTACTGGATTGGACTGAGGATTGGCTGACTGGCAGAAAGGAAAGGGTTGGGCTCTCTGGGTCCTTCTTTGGCTGGTGAAATGTAATTAGCGGTGTGTCGCAGAGGTCAGTCCTCAGGCCTCAACTGTTTGCAATCTATATAGAAGATCTGCAAGCTGGGACAGAATGTAACATAGCAAAATTTATTTATGATCCTAAAATAGGTGAAAATGCAGAATTTTACAATGGATATAGATTATAAATAAGCTGGAAGAATGGCCAAAATTTGGCAGCTGGAGTTCAATGTGGATAAGTGTGAGGTTATCCATTTTAGCAGAAAAAATAGAAAGGCAAATTATTATCCAAATGAAAAGCAGATTCAAAATATGTCCGAACTTCTATGTTCATGAATCACAAAAAGTCGGTATGCAGGTGCAGCATGTCATAAAAAAGGCGAATGGGATGTTGCCATTTATTGCAAAGAGACTGGAGTATAAAAGTAGAAAAATGTTGTTGCAGTTGTTTAGAGTGCAGTGAGATCACATATGGAACATTGTGTTTTAGTTCTTAGTTGAGGAAGGATGTGGTGGTATTGGAGGCCATTCAGAGAAGGTTTACCAGATTGATTCTGGGGATGAAAGGGTTGATGTATGAGGAGAAATTAATCAGTCTGGGCTTGTACTCGCTGGAGTTTAGAAGCATTAGAGGGGATCTGATTGTGATATATAACATTTTAATATTGATAAAGGGGATTGATAAAGTAAATGTAGATCAAACATTCTCTCTTATGGGGCAATCTGGGACAAGAGGTCACAAGTATAGTTTAAAGGCAGTAGATTTAAAATTGAGATGAGGAAGAACTACTTCTTGCAGAGGATGGTGAATTTGTGGAACTCGCTGCCCCATAGCGGAGAGAAGTCTGAATCATTGAATGTTTTCAAGACGGAGATAGATATATTTCTAGTGAAAAAGGGAATATGAGCAACAGGTGAGAGGTGGATTGGAGACTGGGGAGAGATTGGCTATGATCTGAATAAATGGTAGAACAGACATGAGGGGCCAGATGGCCGAATTCTGCTCCAAATTCCAAAATTTCCATGAGATGGGAAGAGCAAGTACAATTAATATTGTGGGTCAGATTACTGAAAGAGTCTGTTGTTGATGTGGCATTTCACATCAGTGTGTCCAGGCACTCACAAAAGAAAAGGCATGCAAAAATACTGTAAACTAGTGGAAAAATGTCAATCTTTATATATAGTACGCTATCTGTACTCTTTATAGCAAAAATTTTGCTCTGTGAAAGTAGGTTCTAATAATTGCACCGCTTCTGTGAGGGTGGTAGTTCAATTGATATCAATATATCTGTTTTCTTTATGTTTAAGGGGAATATTTAAAAATTCAGTTTTATTCTACAGGTAGATTGTGTGCTAGGAAACATTTAGTTCAGGTGCTGCAAAAGCAGGATAATAACTCGTTATATTGGCGGAGTATTTATTTAGATAGACTTTTGCTTATTTATGTTCCCCTGAGTTTTCTGATTAGAATGATTGACAAGGTCATGTGATGAGATGGTTTATGTGTGGTGCTAAGTTTGTAGCATGGAAAGACTGAGCAGGTGCAGATGTGCTGAAGTCAGAAGCAGATGCAAACTTTTTCTGAGAGCTCACTCTTTCTGCACAACACCTCTCTGAAAGCTTCAGGACTGTTAACACAAGTTATAGCAAGTATACCTGAGTTTGTTAAATGCACTTATTTGAAAGTGGTTTTGATCTACGCATGAGACTGCAACTGGAACAGTCGCAAGCTAGTAAGTAAAATTGTTTTTTTCATTTTCTAATATTTGTTCAACTATTAATGGTTAAGCTGTTTCATTTGTGAAGGGCAGGAACCAACCTTCACTGAAATGTAGGCTGAGGACACCCACATGCCCACTGCTTCGCTCCAACTTTTCAACAAGCTAAAATGACAACTTAGGACAAAAAGCTAAGCTTCCCTCCCTTTGGGGATAGAGAAATGTTAAAGCAATGGCATTCTATTAAAATGTTAATTACATTTGCACATTAAAATTAATTGGGGCCACTTTGACCTAAATCATGCTAACTGAAATGTGATGTTAAATGCAGCCACAGTTTACAGCTCTGTGAAGAATATTCAAAAAATACATTCATGAAGACACTTTTTGTACCTATTTTGTGCCAATTTATAAAAACAATCAAGCTTAATAGGTTTTGACAGTGCTAATTGATTGCATGAAAACAGCACAAACAGGCAAGAAGAGGAACACTGAATACTCAGAAAAGATATAGAAAGACTTTTATATGCTGGTTATATCAAGAATGATTGAGCTTTGAGAACGGTGAAAATGGCATTGATATAAAATTGTGGATATAGTTAGGGTATAGCACAGTGGCGCAGTGGTTAGCACTGCTGCCTCACAGTGCCAGGGACCTGGGTTCTATCCCCGTCCTTGGGTATCTGTCTGTGTGGAGTTTGTACGTTGTCAATGTGTCTGCATAGGTTTTCTCCGGATGCTCCAGTTTACTCCCACATCCAAAGATGTGCTGGTTAGGTTGATTGGACATGTTAACTTGTTCCTTTATGTCAGAGGATTTGCAGGATAAATTCAAGGATTTATGGGGATAGGGTCTGGGTGGGATTGCTGTCATGCAGGCTTGATGGGTCAAATGGCCTCCTTTTACATTGTAGGGATTCTATGAATTGAGATCTGAAACCTCAAGATAAATTATGAAGTTAGACTAGATCTAACTATTTACTATTCTGATATTAATGTGAGTATAAGATATTTCACCCCAAGGGAGTTTTTATCAAAACAAACATTATTCATCAACACAGTTTGATTATAACAAATGAATGAGCTTAACATTTACCAGTTGAACAATACGTAAACATAAGGTACTGTTTAACTGCTGACCTACCCTCTGAGTTTCAATCCAAGCAATATTCCTCTCACAGACTTAAAACCCCTTTTCAAAATCAGTTAGCAACCTCCATACATACGTACTTGTATTTGTTAATGGTCCTCGAGCCTCTTGAATGCTTCTGGAAAGAGAGAGAGAGAGATTTATCTTCTGACAGCTGAAACAGCAGCCTCGAGAGGCAGAAAGCCACCTTGTGCTTCCTTCAGGACCAAATCGAAAACTGAGTATTTTAAAATAAAAAAGAAATTGCATATCTTCCCTTCAAGCTTAGCTCTTCCCATTAACACACTTTTGTCAATCAACCTCATCAAAATCCTACTCTGAAACTCCAAGAGACATCTAAGTAAATACAATTGCATTAACTCTGTTTAGACAAATACACCATCTGCTAAAATCAGCCATTATCCTTCCATCTCAACATTTGAGCTACCTGTTTGCTAGATAAATTGGCACTATGTAAAAACAGCTGAATTTTAAACATACCCTCTGCAAGAAATATGGTAAAAATACATTTCTTAAAAGCACTGTATCAGCCCAATAGCTGGTGAGAATGTAACATCCCTGCTGTCTGGAATTTGCTTATATTGGCATTGTAGACATGTGGTGCTGAATGCTTAACAAAAGATTGCGTGAGAAAGGTCGATTTTTAATTAACAATAAAGATTTATGGGGATAATGTCGATAAAAGCTATTGAAACGTCCATGCAGCCATGATCATATTGAATGGTACAGCAGACTGAACAGGACGAATGGCCTTCTCTTTCTCCTTAGTTCCAATAAAACATATTTTAACAAAACCATGGGCAAGCAAGCATTATTCCTGTGGTCATGTGGTCTCCACTATATCAGACACCAAACGTAAACTGGGTGATTACTTTGTTGAGCACCTTTGGTCTGTGCACAATCAGGACCCTGACCTTCCAGTTGCTTGCCATTTTAACACACGATCCTGCTCCCATGTCCACATGTCTGTCTTTGGCCTGGTGCAATGTTCTACTGAAGCTCAACACAAACTGGAGGAAAAGCATCTCATCTTCTAGCTCTGCACATTACAGCCTTCAGGTCTCAACATCAAATTCAACAACCTCAGATGATTAGCTCTACCCCAATTCAACCCCTTTGTTTTCATTTCATTTCATTTTTAACTGTTTTCTACCTTTTATTTCTTTATTGTCTTTCTTTATTTTTCTTTCTCCCAATCTTTCCCACTATTTTATCCCTCCTTTGCTTCCCCTTTCCCCCTTTTTCTCAATTTTACCTTTTTCCCACTAACACCCCCACCCACATGGTCATCTGTCATAGCTTGCCCCCTGATTCAACTTCTCTGCCTTTCAGCCATTCACACCCTCTATTCTCCCTAGAGTCTGCCATTAGCAGCCTTTCCCCTTGTTTCTGTGGCTATGACTCACCTTTCATTCCCTCACCCTATAGTGTAAATATCTCCCACTCTCTATGCCTTTTAGCTTTTACAAAAGGGTCATTTGAACTTGACACGTCAGCTTTTTTCTCCCCTTACAGATGCTGCCAGACTTGTTGAGATTTTCCAGCATTTTCTCTTTTGGTTTTAGATTGCAGCATCCACAGCAATTTGCTTTTAAGCATAGTTCCTATTGTTTTACTATTGTTTTACTATTGTTTTACTGGGAATGAGGTGTGCAGGACAGGCAGGGAGCGGCAGGTAGGGGCTTGGAATGTCTTATATTTGTGACACAAGAGAACATTTTAAAAAATTCATTGCTGGGGAGGCTGACATTTACTGGACATCCTTCATTATTCTGAAAAAGTGGCAATACAACTGAATGTCTAATCACTCAAATGTGTAATTCAGAGTTAATCACGTTGGCCTGGGAGGAGAGTAACTAGGCAGGACACAGTTATTAGTGAACCAGTTGGGCTTTTACAGCAATCTAATGGTTTCTTGGTCCCTTCTCCTTTAAAGTTAAATTCACAAAGATTGTCGCTCGCGTATTGGAAAAAGAAAGAAATCTCGTCATGTGTCTTTGGCCGAATCTTGGAATTTCTCAGCAATTGCCACTTTGAAAACTTTCCATAACATCAACAATAAATTCCAGTTAGGACGCCATTTGAAGCAATTTGTCTTCATAACCAGTTAAACATATCAGCAAACCCAACAGCAATATACTGCTGAGCATGTGATATGTTAAAAAAAAAAGGCAAAAAAGAACACACTGCAATTTGTCTCACACACTTTCATAATCAACACACTTCTCAAATTTTACAGCCAATGAAAGAGTTGTCACTGTTGTAGTGTCAGGAATGTGGATTACTGCACTGTGTAAGACTATCAGACATGCTGAACTGCAACTGCCTTTTTTGAGCTCCCTTTATTTTTACTTCCCCAATAGAGTTTGAAGTTTATTTAAGAGTGCCACAAGTAGACTTCCATTGACACTGCAATGAAGTTACTGTGAAAATCACCCAGTCGCCACATTCTGGCACCTGTTCGGGTATGCTGAGCAAGAATTTAGCATGACCAATCCATCCAACCAGCACATCTTTCAGACTCTGGGAGGGAACTGGAGCACTTGGAGGAAACCCATGCAGACAAGGGGAGAACATACAATCTCTGCACAGACAGTGACCCAAGCTGGGAATCGAACCCATATCTCTGGCACTGTGAGACAGCAGTGTTATTGTGCTGCCATAGAGAGCAGTATAACAAATGCCTGGCTATTACAGTATATACAGGAAATCGCAGAACCAATTTGTTCACAGCCAATGACCACATAATTATTTTCTGACTCACGTTGATTGAGAGATAAATATTAAATCGAGACATTAGGGAAAAAAAGAGCTTGCTGTCCTTCAAAATAATGCCACTTGACCAGGCATATAGGGTGCAAGTTTCATGTTGCATCTAAAAGATGGTACCTCTAACATTGCAGTACTCCCCGCGATATTATCATGAAGTCTTGATTTTTGTGTTCATGCCCTGGAATGGTTGAATCGCAAACAATAATAACTCAGAAGTGAGAGTGTGATCAACTGAATCATGGCCAACATACTGAAAGGGAACATAGTCTGAAAATTCATACTTTGCATAAAGAGTATTAGAAATCTCTGACTCACTTTTCCCCCAAAAAAGCTGAAGCTACAGGCCACTCGAACATTTCAAAACTGACATTGATAGATTTTTGTTAGGCAAGGGCATTAAGAGATATGGAACCCAAGGTGAGAAAATGGAGTTAGACATCATGTGCTCAGTTATGGAGTGCGCTTCAATCCGCAACACCCTTCACCTTGTCTGAGTGATATCAGTCAAGCCACCAACAACTGCTGCAGAGATTGTTAATAGTGATGCCATTAACAATTGCCACATAATACTCTATCCATTAGCAGGCAGATTGGCACGTTGATCAAACTGGACATCCACTCCTTGACTCACCCAGCCACTCCCTGTGCTCCTCCTTTTCCATTGCCAGGGTCCTCCTGCTCAATCCATCACACAAACCAGCCTCTCATTCATTGGTTCTATCTACACTTCCCGCTGCCTCGGCAAAGCAGCCAGTGTAATTAAGGACCCCACGCACGCCGGGCATTCTCTCTTCCGGGAAAAAGATACAAAAGTTTGAGGTGGTTGTGCGTATCAACTCATTCAAGAACAGCTTCATCCCTGCTGCTGTCAGACTTCTGAATGGATTTACCTTGCATTAACTTGATCTTTCTCTACACCTAGCTATGACTGTAACAATATATGCTGCATTTTTTTGTTTCCTTCTCTATGAATGATATGTTTTCTCTGTACAGCACGCAAGAAATAATACTTTTCACTGTATACATGTGACAATAATAAACCAAATCAAATCAAACTACTTTACCTCCATTAAAAAGAAATTCAATCAATTCCGCTCCATTTTCTCCACGCTCAGTTCATCACAAGTCAACTCCCTTGCACAGCTTGGTCCTTGTAACTTGCCTTAGATCAGCCATGATCATACTGAACTACAGAAAGGATCAATGGGTCGAATGACCAACCCCTATTTTTTATGATCTTATGAATTTTTAGAATCCCTCTAGAGCAGGAGACCATTTGGCCCAGCTAGCCTTCACCAATAATAATCCCACCCAGGTCCTTTTCCCGGAAACACCACGTATTGACCCTGAAATTATCCCTGACACTAAGGGGCAAATTACAATGGCCAATCAATCTACCCGCACCTCTTTGGAATATGGACGGAAACTGGAACCCCTGGAGGAAACCCATGCAGACATGGGGAGAATGTGCAAATTCCGCACAACCACCCAAGGCTAGAATTGAATCCTAACCTTGTCAGGCAGAGTGCTAACCCACTATTTGGCCTCTGGCCTCTGAAGAGGGAAAAGTAAAGTAATCAATGTTGGTGCTAGCTCCTGTTATTACACCAGAAAAATCATGTGAAAATTTGTGTGGCAGGTCTGTCTGCAAAATCCTCCTACACTTGAGTACAGGCACTTCGCACAAAGAGAGATAAAGTTTAAAATTTATTCATTATTGTCACAAATTGGCTTACATTAACATTGCAATGAAGTTACAGTGAAAATTACCTAGTCATCACAACTCTGGTGCCTGTTCGGATACACGGAGGGAAAAGTTACCATGGCTAATGTATCTAACCAGCACGTCTTTTGAACTGTGGAAGGAAACCAAAGTACCCGGAGGAAAGGCACGCAGACACAGGGAGAACTTGCAGACTCCACATAGAGGGTGACCCAAGCCTGCAATCAAACCCGGGTCTCTGGCGGTGAGGCAACAGTGCTTATCATTGTGCCACCGTGCCACTCTGTCACTCATTGATGATCAGCCCTGAAGACACTGCGTACAAGATTCTGACTAACTGAGCCAACATGTTGATGAACTGTGACATGTTCAAAGATGTGGATTACTGTGGATTACTAGGGATATTGAGGATTTCGTTAGGACTAAAGGCGTAATTAGGTCAAAGCAGCTGGGAATGGAAAGAGCGCTGGAGGAATATAGACAGAGTAGGAGAGAGCAAAATGGGGAGTTAGAAGGGCAAAAAGGGGGCATGAAATGGTTTTGGCAGATAGGATTAAGGAAAATCCGAAGGCTTTTTACTCCTATGTTAGGAATAAAAGGGTGGTTAGAGGAAAAATCAGAACTCTTAGGGACAGAGGAGGGGAACTGTGCTTAGAGCCCGAGGGAATGGCAGGATCTGGAATGAATACTTTGCGTCAGTATTCATGAAGGAGAGGGACTTGTTGACTAGTTCTGTCTCTGAGGGAGCTGTAGACCAGTTGAGGGAAATATCCAAACCGAGGGAAGAAGTGTTAGAGCTTCTAGATAGCATTAGAACTGATAAATCTCCGGGGCCTGATGGCATTTATCCCAGGCTGCTTAGGGAGGTGCGAGGCCTCTGACGCAAATCTTTGTCTCTTCTTTGGACACAGGTGAGGTCCCAGAGGACTGGAGAATAGCTAATGTTGTACTGTTGTTGAAAAAGGATAGTAGGGATAACCCTGGAAATTATTAGCCAGTGAGTTTGATGTCAGTGGTAGGAAAGCTGTTGGAGGGAATTCTTAGAGATAGGATGTATAGGCATTTAGAGCGTTGCGATCTGATTAGGGATACGCAGCATGGATTTGTTAAGGGGAGGTCGTGCCTTACAAATCTGGTTTTTGGGAAGGTGACAAAAACGGTCGACGAAGGGCGAGCTGTTGATGTCATCTATATGGATTTCAGTAAGGCATTTGACAAAGTCCCTCATGGGAGGTTAGTTGAGAAGGTCAAGGCTAATGGGATACAAGGACAGGTAGCTAGATGGATAAGCAATTGGCTTGGTAATAGGAGACAGAGAGTAATAGTGGAAAGGTGTTTTTCTAACTGGAGATCAGTCACTAGTGGTATGCCGCAGGGCTCGTAGTGGGATCTCTTCCATTTGTAATATATTTAAATGACTTGGAAGAGGGAGTAAGTGGAATGATCAGCAAGTTTGCAGACGACACAAAGATGGCTGGGCTTGTGGATAGTGAGGAGCATTGTCAGGCGATACAACAGGACATAGGCTGGTAGCTTGGGCAGATAGATGGCAGATGGAATTCAATCCTGATAAATGCGAGGTGATGCATTTCAGGAGAAAGAATGTAGGGGGGAGGTACATGATAAAGAGTAGACCTATTAAGAGTATACAAACGCAGAGGAACCTCGGGGTGCAGGTGCACAAGTTTCTGAAGGTGGCAGAGCAGGTGGAGAAGGTTGTGAAGAAAGCATATGCTATGCTACCCTCTATAGGAAGGGGTATAGAGTACAAGAGCTGGCCTTTAATGATGCAGTTGTATAAAACGTTGGTTACACCTCATTTGGAATACTGCGTCCAGTTCTGGTTGCCTTACTACCAGAAGGATGTGGAGACTCTGGAGAGAGAGTGCAGAGGAGATTTACCAGGATGCTGCCTGCTTTCCAGCATCCTGGAAAGATCTTCTTTCATCTTTCATCCAGGAAGATGAAAGAAGATCTTCCATCTTCTTTCAGATGGAAGATCTGAGTTACGAGGAGAGGTTAGGCAAAATGGGGCTGTTTTCCTTAGAAAGACGTAGACTTAGAGGAGATCTAATGGAGATGTACAAGATTATGAGGGATACAGATAGAGTAAACAGGGTTAAGCTTTTTCCTAGGATGGACTCAAATAGCACGAGGGGTTATAGGCTTAGGGTGAGGGGGATAAGGTATAATTTGGTTGCTGGAGAGAGTTTTTTCACACAGAGGGTGGTGGGGGTATGGAACGTGCTGCCAAGTAAAGTGGTGGAGGCAGACACTCCGGAGTCATTTAAGAGATACTTAGATAGGCACATGAACAGAATGGGAATAGAGGGATATAGAAAACTGATTTAAAGTAGGGATCATGAGCCTTGGGAGTTCCCCGGGAAGTGTGTAAATTGTCGATGACATTGATGTATTTGTTTTATCCTACAGGTACTTTGGTCTGCCTTGTTGTCTAACAAGGGGCTTACACGCAATGGGTCGTGAGAGGGCTGCTCTTGGATTTTTCGAGATTAAGCTAGTGCTTCACGTCGTTAGTGTATGCTTCACCTGGACCATTCGATGGGCAACACGACAGCTCAGTGACTATCGCTGTGCTGTGCAGATACATGGATTTGGGCCTGTGTCTGTGGGAGTTTGTGCATTCTCCCCATACTTGTGTGGGTTTTCTCCAGGTGCTCCGGTTTCCTCCCACATCCCAAAGATGCCCTCTTAGGCTGATTGGCAGAACAGATTCTCCTTAAATTGTCTCAAATTTGGTTCTAATGCATAGATCTATAAACACAGACAGGGATCACGGGTTGAAGTGGGAACATCAAGGTGGTGGCGTGGGCTCGTTGGGCCGAAGGGCCTGTTTCCCGTGCTGTTTTGTTCGTTGTTCTTTATGTGTGGGTTAAATTGATTGGCCATGCTAAAAATTGCCCCTTCGTGTCCTGAGATTAGTCCTGAGGTTAGAGGGATTAGTGGGTAAATATGTAGGGATAAGGGGGTAGGGCCCAGATGGGATTGTGATCAGTGAAGATTCGATGGGCCAAATGGCCTCTTTCTGCACTGTAGGGTTTCTAAGATTCTACGATTCTTTGCTAAACAGCAGGCTGCTCACACTCAGGCTCTCAGACCTGTACCCGCACCATTCAACTCCAGGGAAGATGGCTGAGAAATGTTTCTCAATAGAAAATACATAGTAAAGGAAGGAGTGAGGCAATGAGAGGGTTAAAATGTGGTCCCAGGGCAGAATTTCTCTGAGTTTATATAAAGCGGGAAATAAAAGGGAAAAAAAAGCTGGAACAAACCCCAATTCCCAGATTAGCTGTAGGTGGATAATAAGTTAAGACACTAATGTGATGTAGTGCAGCAGCAATAGTTCCCATCACTGATGATCAATGTGTGGTACAGGCGAGTTCAACAATACTGTTTATTTACCACAAATCTCCCGGACATGTATTACAGCCTGAATACCAATTACATCATGTTGACAGTTCTAATAAAATGTACCCATCACACCCAGCAATTTTGTTTGGGCTTTCTGTTTCTTATTGACATTTATTGATATTTACAATAATAGTAATAGTCTCATTTTTAACTCCCCTGTACGCCTGACCTTCTGTATTGTGAAGTTCAGGTTTTACATATCCTAGATGCTTTCACATTACAATTTTGAGCGTACCTTGTTTTTTTTTGATCACCTCCCCACCTATACAACAACGATTTTTCATGAAAAATGTCTCTCACTCCAAATCAACAAATGTGGTTTGCTCGCCCACTGTCCCTTTCAAAAGTTATCAGAGGGAGAGTTGTGGCGGAGGGGGCAGAGGGGTGGCGGGGGGTGGGGGTGTGCGGGGATGGGGAAGTAATTTGCTGACATTTTAAATTCAGGCGGGTGGAAAATCATGAGCAGCATGCATCGAGCATTCAGTCTTCAGGTTCCAGTGAAGTTACCATCAGCAAAGCCAAATTAGGAAATTGCCCCCTTCAATCCAAGTTAAAACACTCTCACTCCTGACAGAATGCCGCACTCCATCAGAGAAATCAAAGGTGGTCTCGGTTTGAGGTCTCATTGACAACTGCAGTAGGATAGGAATGAAGTGCCGAGGGAGTGCTGTGCTGTGCAAAGACAACACTCCCTCAGTATGCATTAGTCAGTTAAGATTTTAATGTTCAAGTCTCTGGAGTGGGTCTCAAACCCACAACCTCCCATGTCTTGTGCAAAGATCTCCTGGATATTATTGGAAAACCTTGGCATAAACACACTCTTAGAATGGAGCCCCTGATTTGTTTGTCAAATAAACTACATTAACTAATCGCACAAAGGAATTTTGCACGAGCCTACTCAATCATGAGCTAGTAATAATTTTAAGTAAGAAATAGACACAAACTCAAGGCAAACATAAGGCTCAACTGCACAGGAGCAAAAATAGCAAAATCAATTGGAATGCCAAGAGAAGACAAGAAGAAAATTATACTCTTTTTAAAAGATCTCACAATAGGAAAGCCTTGGAGATCTGTCATTAGTTCATTTGAGACTGGCTGGTAAATAGCTCAGCTCACTGTCCTTTTGCTGTGAAACTTGGCTTTGAAGCTAGTTCAATAGGTGAAGTACATTCTCCTGCAGCAGTAGCAGTTCAAAGTGGGGGTTTTAAGATCTCCAAAGTGGGTTTTGGAGATCTCATTGGACTCTTACAAGCAAGAATCCCAGCAATGAGTTTTCCATTATTTGGCATTGTTTTGAAGCCTTTTGAGAAAATTTATAGACAACACTGGTTCAGAAAAACAGCAAGGTCAGAGTCGCACTGGGACATGAGGAAATGTCCAAGTGAAATATTTATTTACCTGGCTGACTTAATTGTTTCCATTGCAGGAATAAGATCCATCATTGTTTCAAAGAATAGTAGAGATATCGAAATAAGTCATGAGGTTCTGATAAGAGATATTCATCTTGTGTTTTTAAAATCTTTCCATATGAAACATGAGATCATTGATGAATCCAAACTACTGGAAAATGCACCGAAAAGAAATTTTCTGGGAATGTTGAACATGTCCACAGAAACCGAGAGGAAAGTGATATGTCTCCAACATATGTCTCCTTTGGGTTTTCGAAGATTTTTGCATTCAATTTAAATGAATAAATGTTCAAAACATCTCCAGTATAAGTTACAAGCCAATGTCCCATGATAGTTGCAACGTAATTGCTTATTTTCACACATTAGTGAGTCAACTGTCTTTTTTTATTATTTTATTCTCGCTTTTGATTAGTGTTGGTTAGTTTTCTAAGTTGGGGTATAAATTTTTGCGCGAAAGATCATTAGCCTGAAATGTTAACTCAGTTTCTCTTCACAGATGCTGCCTGACCTGCTGAGTTTCTCCTGCTTTTTTGTATTCTTACTTCATACTTCCAGCATTGGCAGTATTTTGCTTCAGGATGAATTGTGCTTGGTTGCGATATCCCTCTTGGTAAAATAGCTCATGTCTTTCAATATCTAAGTGCATACCTGCATAAACTACTGCAAGATTGCCTGTAGTGAGGGGCAGTCAGACAGAGAGAGGTGAGCCAGGCAGAGAGAGACAGATAGAGAGAGAGGGGTCAGAGAGACAGACAGACAGACAGTCAGACAAATAGACAGAGAGGGAGAAAACAAATTGGAAGAGTGTCACCTTCTTCAATGAAGATTACATTTCTATCAAAGTAATAATTTTAAAATTTTAGGCAAAAGTCGTGTGGGATTTCATTTTTCCACCATCAGTTACTTCTTGTCTGAACCACAAAGTGATATGATGATTAAGCAATAGCCAAATACAGTTTTCAGAATGTCACAGGATTCACCAACACTGCAAGGACCAGTGCCAAGAAAGCCAGTGGAACAGCCCTGAGGTGAATAAAAGGAACGGGGAAGATGCTCTACAGTGACAATAAATGGCAATCAAGTACTTTTAACTTGGATCACCCTGAAAAGCTTTACGGAGGCCTGATCAAACAAACTGCCACTGTGCCAAAGAAGCATATCTGAGATGAGGTGTACGTTGGGATAGTCTGAAATCTGGAGATTTTGATTTGATTTGATTTATTATTGTCACACATATCAACATACAGTGAAAAGTATTGTCCTTTGTGTGCTATACAGACAAAACATACCATTCATAGAGAAGGAAACAAGAGCGTACAGTATGTAATGTTACAGTCATGGCTAGGGTGTAACATAGCCATGTTGATGGCTATGTTACTAAATGCAAGGTAAGTCCATTCAAAAATCTGACAGCAGCAGGGAAGAAGCTGTTCTTGAGTCGGGTGGTATGTGGCCCCAGAAATTTGTATCTTTTTTCCAAAGGAAGAAGGTGGAAGAGGGAATGCCTGGGGTGTGTAGGATCCTTATTTATGTTTGCTGCTTTGCCAAGGTAGTGGGAAGTGCAGACAGAGTCAATGGATGGGAGGCTGGTTTGTGTGATGCACTGGACTACATTCATGACCTTTTCAAGTTCCTTGTGATCATGGACAGAGCAGGAGCCATACAAAGCTGCAATACAACCTGAAGGAATGCTTTCTACGGTGCATCTGTAAAGGTTAGTGAGAGTCATAGCTGACATGCCAAATTTCCTTCGTCTTCTGAGAACATAGAGGCATTGGTGGGCTTTCTTAACTATAGTGTCCACGTGGGGGGAAACAGGACAGGTTGTTGGTGATCTGGACATCTAAAATCTTAAAGCTTTCAAACCTTTCTACTTCGTCCCTATTGAAGTAGATAGGGACATGTTCTCCTTTACGCTTCTGAAATCGATGACAGTCTCCTTTGTTTTGTTGACATCGAGGGAGAGATTATTGTTGCTGCACCAGTTCACCAGATTCTTATCTCATTCTTGTACTCTGTCTTATCATTGTTTGAGATCCAACCCACTAGGGTGTGTCATCAGCAAACTTGAAAATCAAATTGGAGGGGAACTTGGCCACACAGTCATAGGTGCACAATGACTACAGTAGGGGCCTGAGACCACAGCCTTGTGGGGCACTGATGTTGAGGATGATGGTGGAGGAGGTGTTGTTGTCTCAGTATGGAGGATTGGTTTTGGGATGGAGGTGGGGAGGAAGGTGTAGAGGGGGTCATGGTGGTGTGACAGAATGTCGAGATGTCTAGAAAAGATGTGAAATGGTCTTTCTGATGAATAGGTTACACAGTTTGAGACAGCACTCAGGATCATGGATGTGAGGCTTCAAGCAGCGTTTGGGGATGATGGCCTGAATTTTCACACAGATGCAGAGATACACCAGCAGGGGTCCAAAGTCATAACTCACAACCCAAACCTGGTCTCCACCAATTTTTCAGGAGAGGTTCTAAATTGCACATTCCTGGTTCATGGAGGCATCTACCCGTCTCTGTGATTTTGATAAGGTTGGTGTCAACAACCCAAAATATGCAGATTAGACCAGGTAAGCACAAGTCTGCAATTTGTGGATCCATTTAGATAGCCATAAAATCCAGGTGGATTCAAGTTCCGCTCCTAGGCTGACTTGGACACGCATTCCTGTGTGGTCACTGAGTCTAAATTCTGGAACACACTGCCAGGTCATTTTATGGAAGTGCATTCGCCATATGGACAGCAGAGGTTCGAGAAATCAGCTCACCACCACCTGCTGAAGGACGTTCTCTATGGATTGGGAAGATGAGCCAGCCTTGCAATTGAGACCCACACATGTTCAGTGAAAAAGACATTTATTTTGTAACTGTAGAAGGTGCCTCTAAATCTTTGGATGATGTTGAAAGACAATCGCTGGAAATCACCAACCTCATGCAGGGCTAAGATTCTTGCCGTCCTGCTGCAGTCAATGGTCTTTTGGCAATCTGCCAAATTTTCCATTCTCACCAGCAGCAGGGATGGGGTGAACAAGATCAGAGAATCCCATCCAATATATTGCTGACGAGTGGAGATCCAATAATGGATCACTGGACATACCACAGGTAATGGTACAGGGGCAGATACAGGAAAATGCTATTTGAAATACTTCTGCTAAGATTGGATAAAGTGCAATGTAACAAAGGTAGTTCCACTGAATAGTGACCAATTTCCAGTGAAAGTGTTGGAGATGCATTGTCTGATCAAATATGCCAATGGCTGCAGACAAACTTAAGAACAAAGGAAGTTACAGCGTAGGAGCAGGCTGTTTGGCCCTCCAAACCTGCACCCCATGCTACCCCCTGAACAAAACTCCTGACCCTTCTGGGGACCATATCCCTTTATTCCCACCCTATTCATGTATTTGTCCAGATGCCCCTTAAAAGTCAAGGAAAACAAGATGTTGAACGAACATGGACAGTCAGGGAGATGCAGCCACCAACACTGGAAATGGTGCAGAGAGTGAATCTGAAAGAGATTTCCCCTGGAGCTTTGTCAATTCTTCAACTGGTTGTCTACCGACCTGAAAGGCATGTGTAGACCAGGACTGTGGGGAAGAGATGGGATTCTTTTCCTTTTATCCTTGGGATGATGATTTGAAAATGTTTGACAATGTAATTCTAACCCGTATTGTCGATCCCCATGATTTCTGATCAAATGTCTTCCTCCAAACGATTCCTGAGCAGAGATTCAGCTGAATACTTGAGTCTGTTGAAAAGCAATCTTGGTCCCCAAATCCCATTCTTCTGTTAGATTACAGGGTGACAGATATGTGTCCATGAAACCATAATCACGTTGCAAGTATTGAAAAAGGCAATCTCCACAGTTAATTGCCCTAACTAAATCTTTCATTAAATAAAAATCAAACTGCTATACTTGTGAATGATTCAGTGCAAATGCATCACTGGGGTTGATGCGTAATGACAATCTTTACATGATGCTGCCCACACACAGTACCTGACAGACAGATATCTTTGTGACCAGATGCTTATTACCTGGTAAACACATCGCAGGTCTCTGAGTGGATAAGTTCCTACGAGTACTGCAGACCAGCTGCTTTTTCTGTAATGATGGCCACCGATGACCACAGCCTCCTGAATATAGCAACATATTTTCCTCTCAACACCTGCATCCCATGTCCTTTGCTGTCTGATGGCAGGTTATTGTTAAGCTCCAAATCTGGATAGCAGCTGTTAAATGGAGGATGTCATTAAAAAAAAGACAAACTAGAACTTGTGTGCGCTCAGAGAGATAGATGAGGCCATTGTCACTCAGTTTTGGATACCCCCATTGTGGAAAGGGCATTTGAATCATACAAAAGACACAAATTAAATTCATTCCGGCAGTGCTAGGGATCAAAGGATATATTAATATGATGAGAAGCTTAAAATTTTAATGCTGTATTTACTGAAACAATTAAGATTGAAAGAAGAGTGTCTAATACAAGTATTCAAAATTAAATAATTATTTGATGGAGCGTGAACAGAAATAACTTGTGTTGTCTAAGTGCTTGTTGCATCTGCAGGGTTCCACGGCAGTAACCAAATGGATTATTTTTCCTGTGTAATCCTGCTTTTAATGTTGGAATGATGTGGAAATGATGTGGAAATGAATGAGTATTGTTGGAAAACAGTGACCAATTGCACTCAGCAAAGTCCAGCAAACAGAAAATGAATGATTGGCCATTTGGCGGTATTTGTTTTGTGATGTATGTTGATGAGGTCATCAGGTCAATTTTTTGCTCCACATTAATAGTAACAAGAATCTTTCCTGATTTGGACGCAGTCAAGTAAGACCTTGATATAACATCCCAGCTGAAAAAGAGCACCTGAAACCATGCAGGAGACGTCTTGAGTGTCAATCTAGATTACATGCTCAAGTCTGTAGTAGGATTTGAAATCATAAGCTTCTGATCTACAGAGAGATTGCTGCCACTGATCCAGACTGGTGCTTTAAAGATTAGTACTCAAGGCAGCAAGTGGATATAATCTCAGGATCAGAACCAAATGTTTCATGGGGAGACATTACAAGGACTTCTTTCCTCCAGAAGGTGAAGGTGAGCGAAAGAATTAAGGAAGACTTACATTCATACAGTATATTTCATGATCCCTGGACATCCCAAAGAAATTCACAGAGAGAATCATATTACACAACTCCGGATTTTCAGCCTGCGTGTCCTTCTTTCTTTGATTTTGATTTGATTTATGATTGTCACATGTACTAACACACAGTGAAAAGTGCTGTTTTTTGCACGCCATACAGACAAAGATACTTTTCATAGAGAAGGAAATGAGAGAGTGCAGAATGTAATGTTAGCTAAGGTGCAGAGAAAGATCAACTTAATGTGAGATAGGTCCATTCAAATATCTGATGGCAGCAGGGAGGAAGCTGTTCTTGAGCTGGTACATGGCCTCATACTTTTGTATCTTTTTCCCAACAAAAGATGGTGGAAGAGAGAATGTCCGAGGTGCATGGGTACTTAATTATGCTGGCTGCTTTGCTGAGGCAGCAGGAAGAGTAGACAAAGCCAATGGATGGATTGAAGGCTGGTTTGTGTGATGGATTGGGCTACGTTCATGACTTTTTGTAGTTTTTTACAGTTTTGATCAGAGCCAGAGCTATTCAAGCTGTGATACAACCAGAAAAGATGCTTACTATGGTGATCTGTAAAGGTTGGCGGAATTGTAACTGACATGCCAAATGTGGTGAATGTGACTAGAAAATCCCTCCCTCCATAGTGGTATAAGTTGGTACTGAGAATAATTGTGGCATAAACAAAATAACCTGTAATTTCAGCACAAAATAAATTGCTGTAAAGGTTACTCACAAAAAACAGAACCATGATTAAAAACAAACATAGGCAGAGATGCAAATCAGAATGACAATACTGTGCCTTTAAGAAATGCATTTATATCACATTTCTTGTGAAGGTTTTGTTTCAAATGCAATTCTGTTTAAATCTGTCTGCTCCAGGAAGCCCACCTACTGAGGATGCAGAAGAATAATTGATCCCAGATGACAGAGTATTTGTTTTAATCTCAGTGAATGCATTTTGTTTTTTTCCACCTAGGTTTCTGAGTAAGGTTTAATAGGTTGATTGACAAGAGACAGCATCATGTGAATGCGCGGAACTATGCTCAGAGATCAGCAGGAGGATTCTGCCTGGGTTTGCAGGAGACACCCTCTCTCAGGAAACTTTGAGAGTCATACCTGTTTGTATACATCTCCAAAGGATGTTCAAAGGTACTAGGATTGGTAACAAGTTAAAACACGAAAGCCTGTGTTGTTTGCTAACTGACTTTGAAAAAGTGTTTTAAGTCTATGAGAAATATTGCTTAAATTGAAACTAATAAAGATAGCAGTTAAGAATTGTATCTCATCATATTTGTGTATTGCAATTGGTAAAAGTTAAGCTCATTCATCCATTTTATTTAATCTGTGTTGTTAAAAATAAAGTTTGTTTTGACAAAAGCTTTCTTGTTGTCAAATGAATCACACATGGAGTGGAGGAACTTGTTTTCACACCAGTGCCAAAATAAAAAAAAATTGGGTCTAGTAGGGTTTTGTAACATATTTTGGGGTTTCTGATCTGGTCCCTAACATTCTCACATATTATACCATTGCACAAAGCCAAAATGACTCCTACTGCTTGGTTCATTGATTTACTTGACAGTGAACTTCCTGCAAAAAAAAGGTTTACCATGACATACCTGGTATGGAGGTCATTAGTTTTGAGGGGAGATTGAATAAACTGGGATTATTTTGCATGGAAAGACAGAGACTGAAGGGCCACCTAATAGAAGTTTATAAAATTATGAGGGGTATCGATAGGGTAAACAGTTGGAAGCTTTTCCTTAGGGGAGGAATGACAATTACAAGGGGGCACAAGTTCAAGAAAAGGGAGAAGGTTCAGAGGAGATGTGCAGGGGAAGTTTTTCACACACAGAGCAGTTAGGGCCTAGATTGCATTGCCAAGGGAGGTGATTGAGGCAGATACGTTAGTGACACTTAAGATTTAATAGAGGAATATAAGCTGTTGGTCTAGATTGGACAACATGGTCGGTGCAGGCTTGGAGGGTTGAAGGGCCTGTTCCTGTGCAGTACAATTCTTTGTTCTTTGTACTTCATCTCCTGTGGAGTTTTGCCTGACTATACTGTAAAATCACTCTGACTGAAGAATTAAATTTTGAGCTTAAATCTAGTTCAAAGTCATAAGCTGTTTCTGCACAATTTTCAGTCCCAAAACAGGGTGATGTTTCACTCTATGATCATAGTTACTGATAGGTGTCAATGATTGCATCCTTTGGCGATTACATTGGTAAGCCAATTTCATTGATAAAAACAGGTGTGAACATTGCTTCAACTTCCAAAAGGGTATAAATGGGCACAGTTGGAACAGTTGGTGTGTGTGGCAGTGGATGGAGACTGGTACTTTCCTGAGCTGTTCTGAGAATAAACTAACTTCATGTAAAAGGCAAACTTCAGACTTCTTTCTTCATTGTATACTAGTATTGAAACTAAGGTACCATCACAACATGTCAGAGTATTTGAAAGTGGTTCATTCAGATGGCCATGTTGAAATTAGAGGAAAGAGGGTTTCACTGTAAATGAAACAAGCTGAACCAAGGGATTCAGACACCGAGATTAGCAAGAGCTAATGGGTAAGATGGGTATAGAGGGATACGGATAAAATGTGGGCAATTGGGACTAATTTAGTGGTTGAAAAAAAAGGGGGCTTGGACAAGTTGGACCGAAGGGCCTGTTTCCATGCTATGAACCTCTATGACTCTAAGACACCACATACCACAGTCAGAACTGTGAAGGCCTGATATCACATGTAAATAAAAATTGAGTTATGAAATACAGGACAAAACCTAAAGCTGATGGGATATAATTAGCCACATTGGCTTAAATGTAAGTGTGGCATCAACTTGTGAGGTTTGCATGATATGTATTATATCACTAGTGAAATATTTGGAGGGGAGAACCTGATCTCATCATATCTTACAGGATTCTCAAAGATCATCAGAAGCATCTTAGTTTTACAGCAGCCCAGGAGAATTTTGTGGTAATTGTCTCTTTAAGGGCAACACAACAGAAGAGGATCACAATGCTTGAGAGATCAATTGGGAGTGAGACCTCTGTTAGGCAGAAGCCATCTAAAAGACATATAGAAGACAATTCAGTATGGAGGGCATCCAAGGACTCTTCCCTTGTTAATAAATATTTTGATGTTCCTGATAAGGTCTTAAAGTAAAAGTTAATTTATTAGTTGCAAGTTGGCTTATATTCACATTGCAATGGAGTTACTGTGAAAATCCCCTGGTCGCCACACTCAGGCACCTGTTCGCATACATTAAGGGAGAATTTAGCATGGTCTGCACATCTTTTGACTGTGGGAGAAAACTAGAGCACCCGGAGGAAATCCATGCAGACACAGGGAGAACGTGCAAACTCCATTCTGACCCAAGTGACCCAAGTTGGGAATTGAACCTAGGTCCCTGGTGCTATGAGGCAGCAGTGCTAACCATTGCACTACCATGCTGCCCCAAGTCTTTGAGTGCACAGCCTTGCAGTTTGATGTGCTTGTATACACTTTGTGGAGGCAACAAATAAATCACTGGTCACTTTATATAAAGCTCGCAAGCTGTTGTACAAGAGCAATATTGTTGATTAGTTAATATATGTTCAAAGCTTGTCTGAAACTACTGTTGTTGAAGGACTAAAACTGCTTTGTTGCAGTTGCAACATGAAATTTCTTAATATGCTTATAAAGTGTTTTTCAAACCTGTGATTGAAAGGTTGCAAGGTTGAAAATACAAATTCAACATGCCTCAGACTGAAGCTCACATCAGTTGGATTTGTGGAGTTAACAATTTGCATTTAAATGGCAATTTTAACGTTGTTATACAATATATGTATTTTCACAGCCACCAAGTAATGGGAGAATCATAGAACATTATTATTAGTAAGGTGGAATTTTTTGAGGAGATGTTTAAAAGTGAGAATTCAGGAGCTGAGGTAGGGGGTGGGGAGTTGGAACAGCAGATGAAGGTTACTGAGAATTTGAATTCTATGTAATTGGTGGAGTATAAACTCCAACTTGATTTTTGCTAATGACACCACTGTAGCAGGTCGGATCTCAAACAATAACAAGACAGAGTACAGGAATGAGATAAAGAATCTGGTGAACTGGTGCGGCAACAATAATCTCTTCCTCAATGTCAACAAAATGAAGGAAATAGTCATCGACATCAGGAAGCATAGTGGAGGACATGCCCCTGTCTACATCAATGGGGATGAAGTAGAAATGGTCGAGAGCTTCAAGTGTTTACATGTTCAGATCACCAACAATCTGTCCTGTCCTGACACTATAGTTAAGAAAGCCCACCAACACCTCTACTTTCTCAGAAGACGAAGGAAATTTAGCATGTCTACAATGACTCTCAACAACATTTACCCTTGCTGTTTCTATCACAGCTTGATATGGCTTCTACTCTGCCCAAGATCACAAGATATTACAATGGGTGGTGAATGAAGCCCAGTCCACTACACAAACCAGCCTCCCATCCATTGACTCTGTCTACACTTCCTGCTGCCTCGGCAAAGCAGCCAGCATAATTAATAACCCCGCGCACCACAGACATTCTCTCTTTCGTTTTCTTCCATCAGAAGAAAGGTATAAAAGTCTGAGATCACGTACTAACCGACTCAAGAACAGCTTCTTTCTTGCTATTGGATTTTTGAATGGACCTATCTCGCACTAAGTTGATCTTTTTCTACACCTTAGCAATGACTGTAATACAACATTCTGCAGCCTGTCCTTTCTTTCTCTATGAATGGTTTGTTTTGTCTTTATCGTGCACAATACTTTTCAGTGTTTCCTAATAGATGTGACAATTAAAAAATCAAATCAAAAACAGATGCAAGTCGATCTGGTCAGGAGCATAGAGAAACTGAACTCAGCATGCTGAAATATGCGGTTGGTGAAAACTTCGGAGCTCATCTAAATTTTCTTGATTCTTTTACGGGATGTGGGTATCACTGCCAAGGCCAGCATATGTTGCCTATCCCTTACTGTCCTTCAGAAGGTGGCATTGGGCCCCCTTCTTGAATTCTTTTACATCCTTATGTCAACTGTGCTACTTTGTAAAATTTCTATTTTTAAAAATGGACAAAGATTTGCCCTGGCTAGTCATGACTCATACCAGAGGAATTTCTCATCTTCAGACAAACCAGCTGAGTCCTGTTATCTTCAAATAAAAATGATTCTAATGCCTCTTCCTTGAGCTGCACAAAGCTATTTTTGGATTTCTAGAGAGGGAATCTGGCCACCAGAGTGTGTCTCCAAGAATAAAGTCAGATATTTGGGACCTTGTTAACCAATTTGGCGTTAATGGCCTGACTGTTACCTGCTCCAAAATACAATGGGATAGTAGGTTTCAACCAGGGGCCTTGTTAATCAACCCAAAACTATACTGTCACATCACTGACACTTAGCCCTGTTACCCCTTTCTTTCCCTTACATCTCATTAATGAATGAGTGTTAAAAAAAGGCGGATGTTGTGAAACTGCACATAAACAACAAAGAACAAAGAAATTAACAGCATAGGAACAGGCCCTTCGGCCCTCCAGGCCTACGCCGACCATGCTGCCCAACTTAACTAAAACCCCCTATGCTTCCGGGGAGCATATCCCTACATTCCCACCTCATTCATGTACTTGTAAGACACTCCTTAAAAGTTATTACCGTATCCGCTTTCACTACCTCCCCCAGCAACAAGTTCCAGGCACCCACTTCTCTCTATATATACAGTCTGTCTTGTACATCTCTTTTAAAACTTGCCCATCGCAACCTATACCTCCTAGAAAATGATTCTTCCACCCTGGGAAAAAGCCTCTGACTATCCATTCTGTCCATGCCTCTCATAGTCTTGCAGACTTCTATTAGGTCTCTCCTCAACCTCCATCACTCGAAACCAAGTTTCTCCAACCTCTCCTCATAATTAATGCCCTTCATACCAGGCAACATCCTGGTAAATCTTTTTTGGATCCTCTCCAAAGCCTCCACATACTTTTGGTAGTGTTGAACACTACATTCCAAGTGCGGCCTCACCAAGGTTCTATAAAGCGTCAACATGACTTGCCAATTTTTAAACTCAATACTCTGGCCGATGAAGGCAAACATGCCGTATGCCTTCTTGGCTACCTTCTCTACCTGTATACCCACATTCCTTTGCCTATCAATACTTCTAAGGGTTCAGCCATTTACTGTATATTTCTTATCTGTATTAGACCTTTCAAAATGCATTGCCTCACGTTTGTCCAGATTAAACTCCATCTGCCATCTCTCCACCCAAGTTTCCAACTGATCTATATCCTGCTGCAGCCTCTGATGGTCTTCATCACTATCCGCAAATCCACTAAACTTTGTGTTGTCTGCAAACTTAGTAATCAATCCAGTTACATTTTCCTTCAAATCATTTGTATATATTACAAACAGCAAAGGTTCCCATACTGATCCCTGAGGAACAGCACTTGTCACAGTCCTCCATTCAGAAATGCACCCTTCCCCTGCTACCTTCTGTTTTCTTTGACTGATGTAGTTTTTATCCACCTTGCCAGCTCACCTCTGATCCCATGCGACTTTACCTTCTGCACCAGTCTGCCATGAGAGACCTTGTCAAAGGCCTTAGTGAAGTCCATATTGACAACATCCACTGCCTACCCTGATCAATCGTCACTTCCTCAAAAAACATGTGACATCAAGTAACACTTCTACTTTTTCTTATTTCAAGTTGACTGTGTGAGTTATTCAAAGAGAATCACAACACTCCAAATGTAAGGGTTGGAGACAATCCGCCATTATTTGTAAAAGGGGAATTCAAAAATCAGAAACACTTTTGTGCTTACAAGTGAATAGTCTGAGGATATATCAAGACTATTCAAATTAATCTCTTTCCTGTTTGTTGCATGTGGCAAAGCACCTTCTTGATCTGCTGCAGTTCAAGCAATAAGTGGCCCAAAGTGCTGTTAGGAAGGGAGTTCCAAATTTTTGAACCATGCAACAGTGAAGGACCTGCATGGAGTGGATTCTTTGGCCTTCCTGCAGTGTGTTTCTCATGGCAGGAGGTAGTCTGCCATTTGCTGGTGGTGGATCTTGTGGTCCCACTGCTCTCAATGGTATAATCCCATTGACTCCACCCGATGCCAATGGGAAATCTGCACCAGGGGTACACTACAGGCAAGAAGGTCCCACCAGCGTGAACAGCCGGAGTTCCAAATCAGGATGATGTGTGGCTTGGAGGGAAACTTTCATGTGATGATGTTCCTTGTACCTGAACCTGTACCTGTTGAGGTTAGCAACGTTGAGTGTTTGGAAGGTACTGTTGAAGAAGCCTTGGTAGATTATTGCGATGCATCTTGCAGATTGTACACACTGCAGTTACATTTGTTGATGGAAGGGCAAAAATGGAACAGTGAAGATTTTGGCACTATTGGCAGCAAGTTAGAAGGAGAGATGGTGGTGGAATTGGATATGAAGTTTGAAGCTCAGCTTGTGATCAATAACACCACTGAATCTTTGTCCAAAGAAAGGAAGCTCCTCAGCAAATACGGTAATATTACACTACGACCAACTGGATGACTTGGACTCCGTGGATTTTACAGATACAGGCACAGAGAACAAACCAGGAGATCATGCTTGGCCTACACAAAATTGTCATTCAACCCAAGGTAGGAATATTGTCCAATTTCTGGTACCACACTTGATAAGACAGGTGAAGACTTTGGGGAAGGTACAGAAGAGATTGAATGGAATGGTTCTAGGCAGTGGAGGGATGGCAGTTATGCAGAGAAACTGCAGAGATCAGGTTTGTTCTTCTGAGAACAGTGAAAGCTAATAGGAAATGAAAGAGAAAATGCTGGAAAATCTCAGCAGGTCTGGCAGCATCTGTAAGGAGAGAGAAGAAGTGATGTTCACAGGAACTTTGAAACAGGTGTTTCAAATCATCAAGGGCTTTGATCAAGTAAATATAATCAAGAATTTGGAATCCCTACAATGCAAAAAGAGGCCAGTCAGCCCATTGAGCATGCACCAACAACAATCCCACCCAGGCTCTATCTCATAACCCCACACATTTATCCTGTTAATCCCCTCGACACTAAGGGTTAATCTAGCATGGCCAATCCACCTAACCTGCACATCTTTGGAGTGTGGGAAGAAACCAGAACATCTGGAGGAAACCCAAACAGACACGTGGAAAATGTGCAAACTTCACATAAATAGTGACTCAAGTTGGATCCCTGGCACTGTGAAGCAGCAGCGCTAATCACTATGCCAACATGCTGCCATCCCCAACATCTAATGCACTAATAACCAGAGGCGACAAGAGTAAAAAAACTGTTCGAAGCACTGAGGATTTGGAATGTGTTACTTGATTGAACGGTAGAATCATATTCACCAATCTTCAAAAGAAAAATAGGCAAATGCTTGAAGGAGAGAAAGTTATCGGGATAGGGGGGAAAAGCTAAGGAATGTGACAAACTGGATTACTCTTTGGAAGAGACAGCACAGACCTCATGGGCTGAACAGCCCTCTGTGCTGCATTGTCCAACTATTACAATAAATAGATGTGGAGCCATACAGGACATAACATCCCTCTAATTTCAGCCATTCGTCCCTGAACTCTATCGTGCAAACTGAAAGGATCCAGTTAAGTGAGTCATACAGGCTCATAAATCAGAAAACTGGAACTCCTGTTGTTTGTGTATTCCAGCTGACATCCAAAGATTAAATTTACAACATTTTGCTCCCTCAACTCTCCATTATTTTGTTTTCATTCTGCATTGTGGTCTCAGTAAAAATTGAACTACGGCCTCTGAAAGACAGATCAAAGTGGAGGATGAAATGAGATTGATTGAAAACTGCAAGCGGTAATGGCATTGTCATTGGTGCAGAATAACACCATCAGAAGATTCGCAGGAGTGCAGATCAGGGACAAAGATGTTGAAAAAGGCAAGATATCAAACCACATCTTTGGAAGAAGGAAAGAATAACAGCATTTCTGATATTACTCTATCTTACTTGAAATTAGGGCGGCATGATGGTACTGTGATTAGCACTGTTTCTTTATGGGACCTGGGTTTGATTCCCAGCTGTCTGCATGGAGTTTGCACATTATCCTTGTGTCTGCATGGGTTTCCTCCAGGTGCTATGTTTTTCTCCCATAGTCGGAAAGAAGAGCTGGTTTGGCATATTGACCCAACAGGCATGGGGGTGTGATGACCAAGGGAATTTAACAGTAACTTCATTGCAGCGTTAATGTAAACCATACTTGTGACTAATAAATAAACTTTACTTTCCTTTTTTTCAATTGAGAGGAGATGGCAACAGAGATTTTGCTTTGATTTGATTTGATTTATTTTTGTCACGTGTATTAACATGGAGTGCACCAAGCTCTGACATATCCAGAAAGGATGTTTTCGATGGCACATCTGTAGAAGTTGGTGAGTCATAGCAGAAATTGTCTTTGTTAGAAAGAAGAAGGTTAAGAGGTGACCTAATTGAGGCATACAAGATGATCAGAGGATTAGATAGGGTGGGTAGTGAGAGCCTTTTTCCTCGGATGGTGATGACTAATATGAGGGGACATACCTTTAAATTGAGGGGTGATAATTATAGGACGGATGTCAGAGATATGTTCTTTACTCAGAGGGTACTAAGGGCGTGGAATGCCCTGCCTGCAGCAGTTGTGGACTTGCTAACTTTAAGCGCGTTCGAATGGTCATTGGACAGGCATGTGGATAATATTGGAATAGTTGAGGTTAGAGGGTCATTAGATTTGTTCCATTTGTCGGCGCAACATCGAGGGCCGAAGGGCATGTACTGCACTGTAATGTTCTATGTTCAATGAAATGCCAAATTTCCCTATTCTCTTGAGAAAGTACAGACGTTAGTGGACTTTTTTAACTATAGCATCAGCTTGGAGGGACCAGGACAGATTGTTGGTGATCTGCACACCTAGAGACTTGAAGCTCTTGACCATTTCCACTTCATCCTTATTCTAAGTGGCAGCACAATGGTGTACAGCTGGGATGAAATTGCCTGGGCATCCTCAAAACTCACTCAGACCTCATGAAGTCTTATGGCATAAGTGAAACATTAACAAGGAAAGCTTGTACTGATTATCAAAAATCATTCCTTCCTTACTCTCCCCAACCCCTCACTCAGCTAATGAAACAATATTTCTTAATTGGAAGAAGCACTGAGAGTGGCAAGGGTACAGAATGTACTTGCTTTGAGGGTTTCAAAGTTTCAATATCTATATCAGAGAGTGGTTCAAAGACAACACTATTGACTGGTTAGCTAACTCCTGAAGGATATAGCTGTAAGATTAGGTCTGCAATAGATGGTGAGGGAACCAAAAAAATGAAACAACCCAACTTGAGCTTTGCTGTCAAAGATGCACCTGTTCATGTATGGGGAGGAGTGACTAATGCATAGCCCTTGTGGAGATAAGTCATCGCCTATTGAGATTCACATCATGTTGTGTGACACAACCATTGTGGTAAACTGGATAAATTTCCTGTGGGCCTCTCCTTGGGCCAAACATGGACAAAAGAGCTAAATTTAACAGGTAAAGTAATGTAGCTGTCCTTGACATCAAGGCAGCGTGTTTGAGTGAGTGTGGCATCAAGGAGATGGACAAAACAGAAGTCAATAATTTGGAAAGCTCTACACTGCTATAAAGCTTCCTTTACAGCAAGCATAAAGGAAGATAGTTGAGGTTGTTGGAGGGTTTCCCTCCAAGTCACACACCATCCTGACTTGCAATCATATTGCTGTTCCCTCATTGTTGCTGGTCAAAATCCTGCAGCTCCCTCCCTAACAGCACTGTGGGTGTACACATACACATGGGCTGTAGTGGCTCAAGAAGGTAGATCACCATCACTTTCTCAAGAGCAGTTAAAGATGGGCAATAAATGCTGACCCACATGCCATGAACAAATTTTAAAATGTTTATTTGTTTTTGGCTTTGCTACTCGATCAACTCAGCCTTTTCTCGATTTGTTTCATTGTGAGGCTCTTAGTTTAGAGCCAAGAATCAGAAGTACAAATATATTGAGAATTAAAGTACAATTATACTGCCTCTCCTGAGATTACTGAGCATTAGCAGCAGACTAAATCTGCTCCTCACCCAAAGTTTTTGATTTTCTGCGAATGTTGCAGTGCTGGCATTTTGAAAGCTACAGAGCTGCAATTTGATGTTAAAAGAGTTAATCTAATAAAACTGCAAAGTGGACTGTCAGCTGTAAAGTTAGTAGTGGTTTTTAAACTGCAACTTCAAACGTCAGATAGAAGGACTGCTGAATGTGAGTTTGAGGCAGCATTTGGCCATTCTCAAGATTTATAGTTTAGTTTCACACCTCATTGTTTTCAATGATAGCTTGCTTAAAGGTGTGATAGGATATATGGCTTCATGGGACTGAAAGTTGTGACTTGAATCACTGTGTTGTCTACACAAGGACAAGTTGGAAGTTTCCACCTCCAGTAATGAGAATAAGGTCACACACACAAAATAAGTGGAAAAAAGAAAGACATACATTTACATAGCCACTTTCATGACCTATAGGACACACTTTGCAGCCACTTCTGAAGCGTTGTTATTATTGCAAACTAAAAATTCCAGAAGCTAATTTATGCACCAGATTCCATAAAGAGCAATGTGATCATGACCAAAAGACTAATTAACTGGTGCTACCTTTTGGGTGACACTCCCCGCCAGCCTGTGGGGTGGAGGGGGAGGGGGGGAAGTGTCACCCAAAAGGTAGCACCTCTCACATAGTATTGCACTGAAATGTCAAACTGGATTATGTTTTCAAACATCTAGAATGCAACTTGAACTCACAATCTTGCCACCCAGACATGAAAATGTTACCGTCTGATCCACGGCCAACAGATTCTTGTGCAGCATAGCTCTCAGATAACTGAAACAAACCAGCATGCACTGTCTACTTATCCAAGTGCATGCATATTGCTTTGAGTCAGCCCGCCCAAGAGGTGGCCAGACTCCTGTTGTTAAGATGATTTTTAAAAGAAGTTTTCATTGGATGTGAGTGTTGCTTTATCCTCATGCTCAATGCTTGTAAATGTTGGTGGTGAGCTGCCTTAGAATCGTAGAGCTTTACAGCATGGAAGCAGGCCCTCAGCCTAACTTGTCCATGCCATCCTTTTTTTTTGCCTTCTTAAATGTGGTAGTCCATCTCGTGTAGTTGCATGCATAGTGCTGGTAAGAAGGACATTTCAAGACTTCAATCCAGCAACAGTGAAGGAACATAGTTCTTAGTCAGGATGGCATGTGGCTTGGAAGGAACTTGCCAGTGGAGATGTTCCCCTGCATCTACTGTCTTTGCCTTCTGAGCAGTAGAGATTTTACTGGTTTGATAGATGCTGTCGAAGGAGCTTGGTAGAATTACTTCAGTGCATCTTGTCAATGGTGCACCTGAATGCTGCTGTCCGTCAATGCTGGAATGACTGAATGCTTCATCGATCAAGCAGTCTACTTGGCCCTGGGCTTCATCAGTTTTCTTCCAGGGAGGTGAAGAATATTCCATCACACTCCTGACTCATGGTGCTGTTTAGCTGCTCTTGTGATACTGTAATATGTAACGGTTCTGAGATATCATTCCATAACGCCAGGTCCTTTTCCTTTCAGCAGAGCCTCTCAAGCACAACCTACCTGATTTGATGCATCATCTTAATGTAACACTGTGCTGCAACAAAGGGTCACGAGGTCACCAGAGCTATTAATGATTACTTGTTTCATATACATCACCCTTTCTATCACTGCATTTAACATCAACTGGAACAAAAAGATGGCCAGCTAAAGGTAATCACTCACCTCTGAGAATATGACACCCTCAATACTACACTGACATGAGCCTCACGTCCATGCTTAAGACCTGGTGGTCCTAAATTCACAACTTTCTGACTCATCATTTCAAGATAACACATACTCCCCCTTTTCAGTTTTTCATGGTGGTTCTCCAATTCAGGGATTTCTGTATCAAACCCAGACTGCTAAATCTACTGCCAGCAGAAACCACAACAAAACTTGTGGTCACTGTTGAGAAAATGTTGGTTACACTGTGGTATTCCCAAAGGAAGTGTATGTAGGTTTATAGGTCAACTGCAAATCTTTACTTAAGACTAAAACTATTTACACATGTACAGTAAAGGATAAATGTTGGGGGCTATCTCCATGTTCAGGTCTTTATATGTCTCTGCTCATAATCACACTGACCCCTGGGGTTTGGTTCACAGATCTTTTCAGCTTACTGTGCAGGTAGTACTGTACACAGTCCGATATTAACCCTGTATATGCCAGACCCTTATACCACAATCACCCTGAAAGAAAAATACTTTGATTTAATTTATTATTGTCACATGGATGAGCAATATAGTGAAAAGTGTTGTTTCTTGCACACTATACAGACAGAACTCATGACATACGCACAGGGAGTACAATGAAACAATAGTTAATAGGCTGTGGGATGAGATTGTAAAAAATGCAAATTTTATATTTTAAAAAATGCAAGTTTTATAAATGCAAATCTTCTTTTATTTTTCATGTCAAGTTATGAAATCAGAATGGTTACATTTCAAGAGCTGACACCAAACTGTGAACATGAAAGTTGTAAGAACAGACATGCTCCACTCATGTTCTTGAGTGAATTAGCTTCCATACAACTCAAATCATGTGTGACATTGTTGATGCTTCAAGTCCTCTGAAGCGACACGGCAAGCCAATCAGTTGGGGTGACCCAGCACCACCTTCTCAGGGTAACCCAGGTTTGGGTTTGAAAGGTAATCTTGCTCACTGTCACCCACAGCCTGAGGAAGAAGCTCTAAACTTAATAAACCCAGTGGAAAACTGACATAATCGAAAGTAAAAATAGGACAGTATGAGAGTGGACAGATGCTGTATTCATTTCTATTTTCTATCAATGGGATCAGGTTAATAATATTAGAACCCAACCCCACACCACACCCTGTCTGAATAGTCTTGTTAAAAATTTTGAGTTACTAATACTGGCCTTGGGAGACCTGATCTGCCAGAGATTGAAGTTGGTGTAATTGGAAAATGTACCTCTCTCTTATAACTGGCCAGCTATCTAAGGCTACGTACAGCTACTCTGGCAAAATCATACCTCTTTTTCACAGGTAGCTCCACTCTGTCAAATATCTCCATTGCAACCCTAACCCTCATAATATTCCACACTAACCAAGTGCATACGAGAAATAATGCTTATTCGGGCTCTCCAATGCAAACACAGTACACGCTGAAAGATAATAACAATTTTCATTAATAACGTTCCTTCAATGTAGTAAAACATCCTCAGATCCTTCACAGGAGGATTATCAAACAAAGTTTGTGACCAAAAGCATTATTAAAGAGATAAATTTGAGCAGAAACTTAAAGGAGAAGAGACATATGAAAATTAAGGCTGAGAGGCTTCTTGAGATATGTCTGTCAATAGCGAATCAATTAAAATTGGAGAAGAGGCGCAGATATCTCAGAGCAACGCTCGAGGAGGCTATGCAGAAAGAGAAGGATAAGGCAAGGAGCAAGGAAAACAAATGGATGAGGATTTTAAAATTGAGACATTACTGGTCAAGGAGCAAAAAAAAAGCCAGCAAGCTCAGGTCAGATGGATGAGCTTGTGTGAGTTAGGAAATACTTTAATTTTATCAATTGAAGTACTTAAACATGATAAGATGCAATTCTTAATTGCTAATTTATCTCTATTAGCTCCAATTTAAGCAATATTCCTCACAGACTTAAACTCTTCAAAATCAGCTAGCAAACAGCACAGGCTCACTTGTTTTTACTTGTTAGCAGTCCTAGAGCCTTTAAGCACTCCTTGAGAAAGGAGGCAAGAGAGAGAGAGACAGAGAGACATACAGAAGGACAGAAGGACAAGTGTCTTCTGACACTTAAACAGCGGCCTCCAGAAAGAGAGGGAGAGAAACACCTCTTGCTTCTTTCAGGGCCTCGGAGAAACTAACTATTTTTCCCTATAAACCTGGCTCTGCTCATTAACAAGACTTTGCCTCTTGTCAATCAACCTAATTAAACCTTACTCTGAAACTCCAGGGGATAACATCAACAATAAACAAAAATGTATATGCATAGATTAAAACAAATACCCTCCTATCAAGGAGTTTTGGTTGAACTCAAGTTTATGGAGACTGGAAGACGAAGGCCAGCCAAACAAAAACAAGATTTGAACAAACTAAGGGCATGCTGATCTGCCAATTACTATGCCAACAGTAAGAAAGCCAGCAAAAATACACTTCTCAAAGCTTTTTGAACTACAAAAGCCGACAACAGCAGTGAAAAGTGACAGCAGCCAATTAACACTGTGGCGAAGATCTGCAGGGTAACTCCTGACAAAGGCAAACACCAATTGCTAAATTCAGTTTGTTGCCATGTTCACCCTAGCTCTTAATCAATGCATTTCCTTTTGCTGTTGAGCAATATTCTGAACAATGTATGCTCTATGTTCCTATTTTTAGAATTTAGATGAGGTGGAATTTCTTCACTCAGAGGACAATACATCTTTGCAATTCATCATCTCAGAGAGTTATGGACGCTCAGTCATTATGAAATTCAAGACAGAGATTGTCAGATGTCTAGGTAATGAAGACATCAAGGGATACGTGGATAATGCGGAAAATAGTGTTGAGGTAAAAGATCAGCCATGATCTAATTGAATGGAAGAGTAAGCTTGAGGGGCTGAATGGGCTGCTTGTGTTCCTATTTTCAATCTTATGTCACTAATGTGCTCAGCTGACAATGAAAATGATAAAATTCCCTTGCGAATTGGTCCCCAGATAAAAGAAAGGCAATCTTTTCTACAATGTGTTCGGGTGCCTGAGCAGAAATCCCAAGGTATATTATGAACTTTGACTGGATCCCCAACTTTTTTTATTATTTTTGGCATCAGTGTGAGGATAAGATGTTTGACTCCAGACGTGATTCTGTTGACACACCACAAAGTTTTTTTACTGAAAGAAAGATTCCTTTAAAAATATAATAAATGAACAAGCTTAATGTTTTTCAATTGCAATGCTTAAATATGACAAGTCGCAATTCTTAACTGTTAATTTATTTCTATTAGTTCCAATTTAAGCAATATTCCTCATAGACTTAAACTCCTCTTCAAAATCAGCTAGCAAACAATACAAGCTTACTCATTTTTACTTGTTGGCAGTCACAGACTCCTTGAGAATGAGAGGGAGAGAGAGAGAGAGGGAGAGAGAGAGGACATTCGTTTTCTGACACTCAAACCAGCAACCTCCAGAGAGAGAGGGAGAGAGAGAGAGACACCTCATGCTTCTTTCACAATCAAGCAGAAACTAACTGTTTTTCCCTGTAAACTTAGCTCTGCCCATAGATGAACCTCTGTCTCTTGTCAACCAACCTAATTAAACCTTACTCTGAAACTCATGGGGACAAAACAAAAATGCATTTGCTTAGACTAAAACAAATATTCCATTATCTAGGATCAATTATTCTCCTGCATTCTCAGGTGCTGCCTGATTTGCAGACAATCAGTACCAGAGTTGACTTTTAAATATACCCATCACAAGAAGCATGATATAGATATATTTCTTAAAGGCACAGTATCATCACAAATGCCTTATTATGATATTACATCTTAAAAGCTCCACATTCTAAAGCACTCCTGGAGTAAAGAGATTATAAACATGAGACAAACGTGTTCAGCGTCATTAATATCATAGAATGCATGATTCTGAGTGATCAATTGAACTATATTTGATGATGTTTGTTGAGGGAGAAGTTTTGGCCAAGAAAGTGAGAGAACCTTTATTGTTGAAGTCAAGCTATGGGTTCTTTAAAATTTAATGGAAGACTGCAGGCAGTAAGTTATCTAATTTAGCATCTCTTGAAAAACATACTGCCCCATTTAGCCTGAATAAATGCTGCTGACAGTCAGATGTAATTTCTATCCCACTCATTACTGGCAAGTCTCCCATGAATCTATCTCTGGACTTGAGCAGGTTTACACTAGTCATGTCATCTATAATGTGTTGTTTGTCTCAATTTCAAATAGATTTGCAGAAATGTATTCCTGCGACATATAAGATTTCAAAGCTGCCTGTCCTCTCACCTAGCTAAGTCATTGTAGAAATGTTTGAAAAGCACCTCATCTTCATCTTTTGCAACCACTCACATTGCTACTGGCGCACTGTGGCTGCGGTTTTGAACACTTTTAACTTGCCTGGGCTTCTTTAACAGCAACCTCCTCCCCCTCCCCAAAAACAAGAACGATGAGGATGCATAGAAATACCACTCTAAATCAATTACAGTGGTTCAAGTCGGTGGCTCATCATCTCAGCAGCAGTGAAGGATGGGCAATGCCATATCCTGTGAATGCGTTCAAAAAAAATACTCTGAATTTCTCAGAACATAATGGTTTAAAGCTCCGGAAGAAAGAGATACAACTTTGATTTCTGGTTGGCATGGCATTATCTACTTTTTCAGAAAATAATCAAAGCCAAGGCGCAGCATCCGGCAAAATTGAGAAGAATAAGAGAGGAAGAACAGGTTGCATGATACCAAGATAAGGTTTTAAGAACCACGGGATGCAGGGAAGGAAAGATTAAAAGAATTCAATGTCCAACAATTATAAGCCACCTAGAGAGAATGGGTTAAAGCAAAAGACTACGATGATGATACATAGACAGATACATAGAATCTTTCACACAGACATACACTCATGCACACAGAGATTTGATTTGATTCATTATTGTCACATGTATTAACATAGAGTGAAAAGTATTGTTTCTTGCACACGAGACAAAACATACCATTCATAGAGAACGAAATGTGACAGTCAGAATGTAGTGTCATAGCTAAGGTGTAGCGAAAGATCAACTTAATGAAAGATAAATCCATTCAAAAGTCTGACAGCAGCAGGAAAGAAGCTGTTCTTCAGTCAATTGGTACGTAACCTCAGACTTTTGTATCTTTTTTCTGAAGGAAGAAAATGGAAGAGAGAATATCTGGTGCGTGGGATCCTTAATTATTCTGGCTGCTTTGCTGAGGCAGCAAGAAGTATGGTCAGAGTCAATGGATGGGAGGCTGTTTTGCATGATGGATTGGGCAACATTCACAACCTTTTGTAGTTTTTTGCAGTCTCGGGCAGAGCAGGAGCCATACCAAGCTGTGATACAACGAGAAAGACTGCTGTCTCTGGGGCATCTGTAAAAGTTGATGAGAGTCGTAGCTGACATGCCAAATTTCCTTAGTCTTCCAAGAAAGTAGAAGCATTGATAGGCTTTGTTAACTATAGTGTCAGCATGAGAGCACCAGGGTGGGTTGCTGGTGATCTGAACACCTAAAAACTTGAAGTTCTCGACCTTTTGTACTTTGTACCCATTGATATAAACAGGGCCATGTTCTCCTTTATGGTTCCTGAAGTCGATGACGATCTCCTTTGTTTTGCTGACATTGAGGGAGAGAATATTGTTGCCACACCAGTATACCAGATTATCTATCTCATTCCTGTACTTTGTTTCACCATTGTTTAAAATCTGACCCATACTGGATACAAATAAATACATATACACATACAGATATATATATATATATATATATAATAACACATGCACACAAATACACAGACACTCATACACACAAACGTATACAAATACTCACACTTACATTCTCAGATACACAGTTGTTGAAACAGCAAGGGTGAAGAAAGAAGCAAGAAAATATGAAAAGAGATATCTGAAATTTAAAAAGAGAAAGGAACAGAAAATTCACAGAAGCATTCCAATCAGCACCAATCTAAAACAGAGAAGCTAGCAGTGTAAAAGGGATCAGTTTCAGAGGATGAGAGTCATCTTATGTCATCCATGAATGAGACAGAACTGACATGACAGTCACTTCTAGAAGATAAACTACAGACAGAAAAATATTTTTTTTTAGATGTAGCCTTTAATTAATTGTAATAATAGGAGCAGAAATGATAACAGCATCAATTGAGGAAGAATCATGGTGTGCATACATGGTATGATGGGAACTATTCATAACAGTTAAGAGCAACATGAGTTGTTGTCGAACAATAAATGTTTTTGTTGTCTGGCAGAAAGCAATAGATGAAACTAAGATACAAAGTTGCCCTGTTTTGGAACTGGAGGCTCTGAGCACTGATGTTGTGTGGAAGGAGATTTATGAATGAAGGGTGAAAGCCATGAGATGAAGTGGTCACTGATTTCAGAAAGAAATTTCACTGAGAGCATGATGTTAAAAACTGAAGAAAGACAAGATTTGCACTCATATATACCAACTTTGTCATGTCTTTCAGAAGCATCTGGAGATGGTGGTGCAGTGGTAATATTTCTGGACTAGTTTTTCAAAACCTCAGATTGATATTTTAAGTTCAGCTCCCACCGGGATGTTTGATAAAACTTAAATTCAATTAACAAATCAGAAATTAAATGTTAGCCTCAGTAATTTCAGATTGTTTTGAAAACTCAGCAAGTTCAATAATATCCTTGAGCAAAGGAAGTATGCTGTCCTTATCCAGTCTGGCCTTCATGTGACTTCAGGTTCAAGGCAACATGTTGCCTCTTAACTGTCCTCCAAAATGGCCAAGCAAGCCACTCAGTTGTATCAAAGTACGAGAAAAAAAATGCGGCCAGCTTTAGTTCCAGAAGGCAGCTCACTATCTCCATAGCAAGGTCAATTTGGGGTGGTCAACAAATTGTAACCTTCCCAGAAACTCCTTTTTCCTATGCAAAAAATTAAAAAAACTCAGACAGTACTTTGAAGCAAAGAAGTTGTTCTAATGTAGGTGAATCTAGCAGTCATTTAAACATAATTTCCTACAAATAGGGATACATGAACAACTGGTTAATCTACCTTCCATGGTATTGATTGAGTGTGGGATGTTTGTTGAATGAGAATGAAGGAATTTCCTGGATTTTCATTGAATGCTACCAAAAAGAATGAGTAAAAAATGAGCCATCAATGAAGGTCAGGTGATTTAATAATGCATAATAATGATACCAATACTGTCTGAGAATGTATGTCAATGTGTGCAAGTGCATCTCTGAGCATGTGTCTGTGTCCACATGTATGCAAGCAGATTCATACAAACAACAAACATAATGGCTTCTCTTCCAGAAAAGGGATAATGCCAAATTGTGATGTCACCTCTGTGAAATAACACTGGAGCAGCAAGTTAGACCTTTGAGAGCTGAAGCAACATTATCAAAAATTGGAGCAAAGCAAAAGGTTGCACTTCATAACAAAAATAAAACTTCAGCTTGATCGATGTGTATTCAAATCAAGTTTCTCATGTCCAAATAAATACACCGCGGTAGCAAATACTCCACTTGTGCATTTCTGATCTTCTTTTCCATCCTGCCTTTTTCGCTCACTTCTTTCAGCTTTCTGAGACACAATACTCTTGCCTCTGTAACTCTCACCTAATCCAATCTTTCTATTTCCTATTTGGTAGCAGATTTATACTTCACACTTATCTTTAGATGTATTGATTTTAGATAAGAATAGTAATGTCACAATGTTATTATGCTATAATACACATAAAAGGTAATAAATCAATAAATATTGCAATACTAACCTTCAAGTGACCTTTTATGAGTCACCCAATAATTTTGGCCCTTTAATATGGCACTGCAAATAACTTTCTTTTTGCAGAGTGTCGAAAGAACTATTGTGACGACATCAACAGCAGAAACAGTAAAATTCCAGCTGTGCTGAAATTAATGCCATTAAAATAGCATTAATATTACATTAAAATAGACTATTAATATTGGTCAGGGTCAGAGGATAGGGAGGGAGATCTATCTGGCAAAGATCAATTAGCAATACAAAAGCAATGACTGAATTCTCATCTTGATCCTCAGAACAGCAGAGAACAAAAGAGAAGTGTTGACACAGCAGAAAAACATTGAAAAATATCTAAATCTTGGTCTTGCACTCAATAATTCCATGCAGACAGCGACCCAAACCAGGAAACAAACCCGGATCCCTGGTGCTATGAGGCAAGAGTGCTAACTATTATGTCACCATGCCGCCTATGCGCTTTTGGAAATAATTTTCATAAATCTGAGACTGTCTCAATTGTCACTATGTTTAAATGTGAAACTCGCACGTAACACGAAGGCACAGGTGGTGGAACAACTGATGAACTATACCAACAGAAAGTGCTATGTCGGAGCAAGAAGTGGTTGAATTATTCTAAGTGCAACGTTTGGAAGGCAGTTGATGAGGTGTGGTGAGAAGACCCAGTACCATACACCACATGAATCAAACATGTTAGACTTTGTAAATTTTACATGATTCATCTAAACATGCTGAAGCTATTCCCTTCATGTGATGCTTTGAAATGTTCTCCATTGTGGAGAACATCAATACCAGGTCCAACCTGGAGGGAAATACTCATTTTTCTACTTACATACACCAGTGGAGTGCTGAATGTATTCTTCATCAATTATTTTTAACCAGCCCATAATAAAGATCAATCGGCTGCTTTTTTCTACTTATTATTCATTCTGGTCATTAATCCACTTTTGGAAAAGAATCAAACCTTCAAATCAAAGCTCAACAGTGACAAGTATTTCTCTTAACCTCGTGTTTGCTTTTCCCTTGTGCTTACTTTGTGAATTTAATAAATTTAGACCCCAAGATCTTAAACTGCACATAACCACTCACAAAAGGATTGAAGCGCTTTCCACACAACTGAAAAGATGTGATTTTGTGAGATGGGTGTCAATTTGAAGTTTGTATAGAATGTATTGTCAGAAACAGGGCTTTTACAGCTCCTGACAAGAGACAGACAGGAAAACAGTTTGCCAATGCTTGACTGGCTGCTGCCCTCTTGAAGACACAAAAATAATCACCAATGCGCCCCATCACATATAAAATTAATCACACACTTGCCAACTTTGATTAACAGTGCAGCTAAACAAGCCTGGTATCAGATGGCGCCACTACTTTACTCATGGAAAGGTCAGGGCCCACATGGGCTCAGGCCATTGAGCATTAGAAAGCATTGACATGGTTCAGGCACAAAGCCAGGATCAAGTTGGAGCAGGAGCCAGGTCATTCTTTGGAAGACCCATAACAGAAATAAACAAAACAATCTGTCCAGTGGCTGGGAAGGTATGCTGTGGTGATAGTCATAAAGTCATAGAGGTTTACAGCATGGAAACGGGCTCGTCAGCTCAACTTGTCTGTGCCGTCCTTTTTTTAAACTCCTAAGCCACCTCCAGTTGCTCGCATTTGGCCCATATCCTTCTATACCCATATTACCAATGTAACTGTCTAAATGCTTTTTAAAAAGTAGAATTGTACGCAGCTCTACTATTACCTCTGGCAGCTTGTCCCAGACTCCTCTGTGTGAAAAACTTGCTCCTTTGGACCCTTTTGTATCTCTCCCTTCTCACCTTAAATTTATGCACTCTAGTTTTAGGCTCCCCTACCTTTGGGAAAAGATACTGATCTATGCCCCTCATGATTTTGCAGAGCCAGATGTCATCAGATGAACAGTGCTGCTTGTTCATAGGGGTTAGTGAAAGCAGTGTTCTTTGACGAGGAAATCTAACAAAGCTTCTTCAGTTCTCATCACTGTTTGCTTCCTTTTGTCTTGTTGGAAATTCTTCGTTTATCAGTGTCAGGAAAGAAAATCTACGCTTTTCCATTTTAGGCATTAAATATGATTCAGCAGCGTGAGCAGTGCAGTAATATTTTCAGTCAATGGATGATCTCATGAATGGCAAAGGTTTTGAGTGGACAAAGGAGCAGTTTTTTTTAAGGCAGTCCTCACTGGTGCTGGGATCCAGTCGATGAGATCAGTGGAAACATCAAGTAAAGTGAAAAGGGAAGCAGAAGGTGAGAGGGAAAATGGGCAAGCACAATGAACAGCGGAGGCAGTCAAGGTGAGCCAATTCACATCAACGTGTTGCAAGATCTGGCAGCAAGTGTCGCAGTCAAAGGAGCTGACGGAAACCCCAGGTCTACTGAGAAAGCCCAAGGCAGCGACAGGAGGAAAGGTTGATGGAGAGGTGAGAGAGGAACAAGTCAGAGTGAGATTTCAAACCACTGCTAGAATAGGGAACACTCTTTGGGCTGCAAATCAAAGCTGACTCGGAACTGGACTGAGGCTGCTCAAATCTTTTTTCTCACATAAAACTCTTCCAGATAACAGATGGGCGAGATTACTTGAATCCAGGCCACAGAGGTGAAAACCTAACGTACTTTATTATCCAGTCCTGAAGGCTCTCCTTTTGTAATGCATGTGAAATATAATCCTTTATATTTCCTTTAGGACTAAGCTTGGCCGCAATGAATTCAATGGATGAGTAACTAGTTGATGCTTATTGTAAGAACATGAGAAATAGGAGCAGGAATATAATATATGGTCCCTTAAGCCTACTCCATCATTCAGTAGGATCCTGGATGGTTTCCTTCCTCAAATGCATTCCCTCACCAGATTGCTACTTGTATGAAATGTATTGTGTAATGACATTTGGCCCAGAGACAGTAATTGCAAAATTTGTAATTTCTTGAAAACATCAGTGGTTCTGTAATTATTCTTAAGGATATTTGAATGGAATTTTTTTAAGAGAGTGCATCAATTGCAAAGGGAGCAAGTATAATTTTCTTGGATAGTAAGAAATAACCATGTCTGTGACCTGGCAACCTGGAAGCAATCCCAACAGGAAGGAAGTTAAGATACAGAAGACATGTTGTCAGAAGAAGGACAGCTGCAGCAGGAGAAGAACAGGGAGGGTATATTTACAAGGTGTAAGATTTTAAAAATGGCATTCAGAAAGCTGAAGATAAAGTCAGGGCAGAGATTGTGAATTGGACAATCCTATGACTCTGCTTTGGTTCTGCCAGAGCCAACTGGACTGCTAATGAAGTTATCAAAAGGGGGTCAGATGAAGGAATCTCTATGGAATCAGTGTCACAGAACCACAGAATCGCTGAGCAGAAACTGATAGCCAAAGTCCACACACAGGGATCAATTGGGATCTTATGTTTATTTAACATTATCTGTAACCCCCACGACATGCTTGGGTTTGCAAAATTTCATTAACTGCCCTGGCTGGAGACAATTCACACCTCTTTAACCTGTGCTTGGCCCCCTCTCCATTGACATTGTCTGTATTTTTAAGACTTGATTACCTGTAAAGACTCGCATTCCAACCATTATCTTGTGAATTGAGTTTGTGTTTGTATATGCTCTGTTTGTGAGTATAAGTCGTCACTCACCTGACGAAGGAGCAGTGCTCCGAAAGGTTATGCTGCCAAATAAACCTGTTGACCTTTAACTTGATGTTATGAGACTTCTTACTGTGCTTACCACAGTCCAACGCCTGCATCTCCACATCATGAATCTGTGCCATTCAGACTGTCATGAACCTAGTGAAGAAGACTCTGCAGAAAGTCCACAGTTTTGTGATGACTGTCTCTGGAGAATCAAATTTGTTGAGTGAGAAAACTGAAAGACATTACATTCTGGATGCCAAGTTGGGATAATTGAGATCACACAAGCCGTCACATTTAAGCAGGGAGAGATAACAATGCCTGTGATCTTGCAAGATTGTATTTGCACTGGCACTTCCATGTGTAATTCATAGAAACATAGAAGACAGGAGGAGGCCATTTGGCCCTTCAAGCCTGCTCTGCTATCATTACCATCAGGGTTGATCATTCAACTCAATAGCCTAATCCTGCTTTTTCCCCATGACACTTGATCCCATTCGCCCCAAGTACTATATCCAGCCACCTTTTGAATATCAAAATATATCTGCACTGAAGGAAATGTGACAATTGCATTCGTTTAGTTTATTTATTAGTGTCACAAGTAGGCTTACATGAACACTGTAATGAAATAACTGTGAAAATCTTCAGTTGCCTCTGGCACCTGTTCAGGTATACTGAGGGAGAATTTAGCATGGTCAGTGAACCTAACTAGCACATATTTCATACTGGGAGGAAACCGGAACAACTGGAGGAAACTCATGCAGACACAGGCAGAATGTGTAGACTCCGCACAGACAATGACCCAAGCCAGGAGTCGGAGCTGGATCCCTGCTGCTGTGAGGCAGCTGTGTGAACCACTGTACCATTGTACTACAAATATGAGCCAAATTTATACATTAGTAGTCGAGATAATATTACTAGCCCATTGCTTTCCTTCATAATTAATTCATAATTTGTGCTGACCGGAATTTGCCTGTTAATTCATTTTTAACTTACATTTCTCACTCATGTTAAAGTCGAAGCCACAAGAAGTGGAATTTTGTTGGTGGTTTCTGCATTTGAGGGAGTTCACTCAGTGAATTTGTCTACTGAACACTTTGGGGTTCTCCCATGTGGATTCTAAAAATAGTTGATAATTGCTTTATGATGATAATTGCTGGATTTTATAGTAGACAATAAATTAATTTTCACGATCTTACTGTGTGTCCATTAGCCAAAACCAGGTTTCCATATTTCATTAGTATCCAACTCCATTGTATATTCTTCTATCATCTTTCTTTATTGCTAATGAGCAGATCTCCCTTGATGTTGTAAATTAGATGTCAGGATCAAAGTCCTGACTTCTACCCGCTGATGTGACTGACCATCTCAATGTTCATGATCAAATATTCTCTGTGGGGGAGCGATATTAATGGGTGGATCCAGGGAATGAAAGCTGTAAAGAAACTTCCAAGATCAGTCAGAGGGCATGTCCTGCACATGTAATTTTTTTTCAGGCCAGAAGTACCTAGCAGGAAATGACAGGCTTTCTTCTCTGTTCCTTTTAAGATTGATTTATGTTTTGCAACAAAGTGTGACACATTGAAATGTGATGTCTAAAATCTAAAAGACGAGTTACCAGATGTGAGAATTATACATGTCTCTATCAATAAACCTGAACTTCTGGGATACCTAGGCATCCAAACAGCAAAGAGTAGTACAGCACAAGACCATGCCCTTGGCCCACCAAATCTGTGCCAACAGAGATACCTCTCTAATCTAATATTTTCTTGCCTCTACATGGTCCATATACCTCTGTTCCCTGCCTATTCCTATTTCTATCCAGATGCTTCTTGAACATTGTTATATAATCTGTTCCCATCACCTCCTCTGGCAGTGTGTTCTAGGCATTCACCACCCTTTATATCTCTTTTAAACTTTCCTCCTCTCACTTTCAAACCATGTCCCTGAGTAACTAACTTATCAACCTTGGGAAAAAGACTCCATCCTATCCAAGTCTGTGATAATCTTGTAAATCTCTATCAGGTTCCCCTCATCTTCTGATGCTCCAAAGAAAACGATCTAAGTTTATTCAATTTTTCTTTGCAGTTCATGTTTTTTCAGAAGGAACTCTTGAAATACAAACAATAAAAATAAAATCTATTCCAATTTATAAATCAAACAAAGGGTTTAATAATGAAGCTTCATTACTCCAAACTTGAGGACTTGCCCTGGACCACTCCAAGCTCTCCACAATTCCCAATACATTCTTATTTAGAGTGAGTCAGCTGGTCAGCGGATCATCACATCATTCTGTAATTGATTCCATGGTTTACTGGGTCAGCTAAGTCTTACAGCTTGTTACCATTAATCATGTTACATCCAATACAAAGTTGTCATCCATTACAGGTTTATTTTAGCAAATACCACATGCTTTTGGAATAGACTGTTCCTTCATCAGGTATGTGGGAATTCTGATCACAAACAGGGTACAAAAACTCAATTTACATGAATAATGATTGGAATGTGAGTCTTTACAGCTAATCAAATCTTAAAGGTACAGATAATCTGAGTGGAGAGAGCATTAAGCACAGGTTAAAAGGATGTGTATTGTTTCCAGACAGGAAAGTTAGTGAGATTTTGCAAGTCCAGGCAAGTTGTGAGGGTTACAGATAATGTGACATGACATGAACCCAAGATCCCGTTGAGGCCGTCCTCATGCATGCAGAACTTGGCTATCAATCTCTGCTCAGTGACTCTGTGCTGTTGTGTGTCGTGAAGGCCGCCTTGGAGAACACTTACCCGAAGATCAGAGGCCGAATACCCGTGACCACTGTAGTGTTCCCCAACAGGAACAGAACAATCTTGCTTGGTGATTGCCGAGCCGTGTTCACTCATTCCATTGTCGTAGCATCTGCACGGTGTCCCCAATGTATCAAGCCTTGGGACATCCTTGCAATTTATCAGATGGATAACATTGGCCAAGTTGCAAGAGCTGCAAGGATGCTACCAGGACTTGATGGTTTGAGTTATAAGAAGAAGCTGGATTGACTGGGACCATTTTCCCTGGAGTGCAAAAGACTGAGGGGTGATCTTATAGAGGTCTACAAAATAATGAGGGGCACAGATCAGCTAGATTGTCAACATCTTTTCCCAAAGGAAGGGGATTCTAAAACGAGAGCGGGTAGGTTTGAGATGAGACTGTCCAGAGGGACAATTCTTTCACACAGAGGGTGGTATGTATCTGGAACAAGCTGCCAGAGGAAGTAATAGAGGCGGGTACAATTTTTCTTTTAAAAAGCATTTAGGCAGTTACATGGGTGAGATGGTATAGAGGCATATGGGCCATGCAGGCAATTGGGATTAGCTTAGGGATCTAAAAAAAAGGGTGGCATGGACAAGTTGGATTTGAAGGGCCTGTTTCAATGCTGTAAACCTCTATGACTCTATGGTCAATTTTTTTTGTTACTCCTCAAAGAACTCAATCAAGTTTGTGAGACATGACCTCACCCCCTTCACAAAACTATGCCACCTAATGCTCATAAGGCTTCCAGATGTGAGTACATGCTATCCCTAAGAGACTTTTCCAATAATTTTCCTATCATTGATGTAAGGGTCACAGGCCTGTAATTTCCTGGATTGTCTCTTCTGCCCTTCTTAAACAGAGGAACAGTGTTAGCTATTTTCCAATCCTCTGGTACCTTGCCCATAGCTGAAGAGGAAAAGAAGATTTTAGACAAGGTCTCTGCAATTTCTTCCCTCACCTCTCAGTAGTCTGGCCCTATCTGACCTTAGGGATTTGTCCACTTTAATGATTTGCAAAATCTCCAATGCCACCTCCCTTTTTACCTCAACATGTCCTGGAACATCAACATCCTCCTTTCTACACTCCCCATTCACCACATCCTTCTCTTTTGTGAATGTTGATGTAAAGTACTTGTTAAGGACATGTCATCTGGTTTCACACACAAATTTCCTCTACTGTCCTTGAGTGAACATAGAACATAGAACAATACAGCACAAACAGGCCCTTTGGCCCACGAGTTGCGCCGATCACATCTACCAATCCACAGAACTGTCTATAACCCCCTATCCTATTCTTTTCCATATACTCATCCAGAAGTCTTTTAAAAGACCCCAGTGAGTTTGCCTCAACAACCTCCGACAGCAGCCGATTCCATTCACTCACCACCCTCTGAGTGAAAAACTTACCCCTGACATCTCCTCTGTATTTGCTGCCCTGCACCTTAAATCTGTGTCCTCTCATAGTGACCATTTCCGCTCGGGGAAATAATCTCTAAGAGTCCACCCTATCTATTCCTCTCAACATTTTATAAACCTCTATTAGGTCGCCTTTCAACCTATGTCTCTCCAGTGAGAAGAGTCCCAGCTCCCTCAACCTATCTTCATAAGGCCTGCCTCCCAATCCAGACAGCATCCTTGTAAATCTCCTCTGCACTCTCTCAATAACCTCTACATCCTTCCTATAGTGAGGCAACCAGAACTGCGCACAATATTCCAAGTAGGGTCTGACAAGAGTCTTATAGAGCTGCATCATTACCTTCTGACTCCTAAACTCTATTCCTCGATTAATGAAGGCCAGTACACCGTATGCCTTCTTGACCACTTCCTCCACCTGCGAGGCCGATTTAAGAGTCCTATGGACCCGGACCCCGAGATCCTTCTGCTCTACAACACAGCTAAGACTCCTACCCCTTATATTGTACTCCTTCATCCCATTATTCCTGCCAAAATGGACCACTACACATTTATCCGCGTTGAAGTCCATCTGCCACTTCTCCGCCCAGTCTTGCATCCTGTCTATGTCCCGCTGCAACTTTTGACATCCCTCCAGACCATCCACAACACCACCAACCTTTGTATCGTCGGCGAACTTACTAACCCATCCCTCCACTTCCTCATCCAGGTCATTTATGAAAATGATGAACAGCAGGGGTCCCAGAACAGATTCCTGGGGCACTCCACTGGTTACCGACCTCCATGCAGAACAAGACCCATCCATAACCACTCTCTGCTTTCCGCCGGCAAGCCAGTTCTGGATTCACGAGGCCAAAGCTCCTTGGATCCCATGCCCTCTCAACTTCTCCAGAAGCCTTGCATGGGGGACCTTATCAAACGCCTTGCTAAAGTCCATGTACACTATGTCCACCGCCCTTCCTTTGTCAATGTGTTCTGTCACATTTTCGAAGATCTCAACTAGGCTTGTAAGGCATGACCTGCCCTTGACAAAACCATGCTGACTATTTCTAATCAGTCCAAACTTCTCCAAATGTTCATATATCTTATCCCTCAGAAGCCTCTCTATCAGCTTACCAACCACTGAAGTCACACTCAGCAGTCGGTAATTTCCTGGACTATCCCTGTTCCCTTTCTTAAAGATAGGAACCACATCTGCAATCCTCCAATCCTCCGGAACCTCTCCCGTTTCCATGGACGACGCAAATATCATCACCAGGGCTCTGCAACCATTTTCCTCACCTCCCACAATAACCTGGGGTACATCCCATCCGGTCCCGGCTACTTGTCTATCTTGATAGAATTTAACAGGTCTAACACATCCTCTTTTCTAACATCCACATGCTCAATCTTTTCCGTATGCCGCAAACCTGCAGTGCAATCTCCCAGTTCACTTTCCACCATGAATACCAAGGCAAAGTACTCGTTAAGCACCTCTGCCATTTCTTCCGGATTCACACAGACTTTTCCCCCTTCACCTTTTATAGGCCCTATCCCTTCTCTTCTCATCCTTTCCTTAGCTACCTTTTTCCTTTTTATATACACATAAAAAGCCTTGGGATTCTCTTTAATCTTGCCTGCCAAGGATATTTCCTGGCCTCTTTTGGCCTTCCTAAGTCCCTGTTTAAGCTCTTTCCTGCTATCTTTGTATTTCTCAAGCACCTTATCTATTTCAATTTCCTGAAACTTCTGTATTGCCTCCTTTTTCTTTTTCATTAAGTTTATAATCTCTCTTATCATCCAGGGTTCCTGAATCTTGCCATTTTATTCTTCACTTTTATAGGAACATACTTGTCCTAAATTATTAGCAGGTGACTTTTAAAAGATTCCCACATATTGGATGTGAATTCACTCTCAAACAGCTGCCCCCAGACTACATTCCCTTGCTCCTATCTAATACTATTGTAGTTAGCCTTCCCCAAGTTCAGTACTTCCACTCAACTACTTCTATCCTTTTCGACACGTATCTTGAAACTTATAGAATTGTGATCGCAGTTTGGGGGAATGTATAACAGAGGACAAAGAAATAGCCAAGCAACTGAATATATACTGTGGTTTTGTCTTCACAAAACAGAACACAAATCAGATGCCAGAAATGTTGGAGATTGCAAGATTTAGAGAGAGGGAAGAATTGAGGGAGATCAATATTAGTAGAGAAGTGGTGCTGGAAAAATTGATGGCATTGAAGACAGATAAGTCCCCAGGGGCCTGATAATCTACATCCAAGAGTATTTAAGGAAGTGGCTCTAGAAACAGTGGATGCGTTGGTGGTCATCTTCGAAGATTCTACAGGAATAGTTTCTCAGTGAGGGACTATTTGGAGGGTAGCGAATGACACTCCAATATTCAAAAGAGGAGGTAGAGAGAAAACAGGAAATTATAGACCAGTAAGCTTAACATCGGTAGTGGGGAAAATTCTCAAATCCGTTATCAAGACTTTATATCAAAGCATTTAGAAAGCAGTGGTAGGATCAGACACAGTCAGCACGGATTTATGATGGGGAAATCATGCTTAGCAAATCTGTTGGAATTCTTTGAAGATGTAACAAGGGTTGACAAGGGGGAGCCAATCGATGTAGAATATTTGGACTTTCAGAAAACATTTAGCAGTGTCCAGCATAAGAGATTATCATGCCAGATTAAAGCTCGTAATTTTGGGGGAAATGTATTGAGATAGATTGAAAACTGGTTGGTAGACAGAAAACAAAGAGTAGGAATTAGTGGGTGCTTTTCAAATTTGCAGGCAGTAACTAGTGGGATGCTGCAGGGATCGATGCTGGGACCCCAGCTATTCACAATATATATTAATGATTTGGATGAGAGAACAAAATGTAACATAGAACATAGAACATAGAACACTACAGCACAAACAGGCCCTTCGGCCCACAAGTTGTGCCGAACACATCAAAACCTACCCAGCCATAGACCTATCTATAACCCCCAATCCCATTGGATCCCATATACTCATCCAGAAGTCTTTTAAAAGACCCCAGCGAGTTCGCCTCAACCACCACTGACGGCAGCCGATTCCATTCACTCACCACTCTCTGAGTGAAAAACTTTCCCCTAGCATCCCCTCTGTACTTGCTTCCCTGCACCTTAAATCTGTGCCCTCTCGTCACGACCATTTCAGCCCTGGGAAATAGTCTCTGAGAGTCCACCCTATCTATTCCTCTCAACATCTTGTAAACCTCTATCAGGTCGCCTCTCAACTTTCGTCTCTCCAGGGAGAACAGTCCCAGCTCCCTCAACCTGTCTTCATAAGGCATGCCTCCCAATCCAGGCAATATCCTTGTAAATCTCCTCTGCACCCTTTCAATAGCTTCCACGTCCTTCCTATAGTGAGGCGACCAGAACTGCGCACAGTACTCCAAGTGTGGTCTGACAAGGGTCCTATAAAGCTGCAGCATTACCTCCTGACTCCTGAACTCAATCCCTCGATGAATGAAGGCCAGTACACCGTAAGCTTTCTTAACCACATCCTCCACCTGGGAGGCCGATTTGAGAGTCTTATGGACCCGGACCCCAAGATCCCTCTGCTCTTCCACACAGCTAAGACTCCTACCTTTGATAGTGTACTCATTCATCCTGTTGGATCTGCCAAAATGGACCACAACACATTTATCCGCGTTGAAGTCCACCTGCCACTTCTCCGCCCAGTCTTGCATCCTATCGATGTCATGCTGCAAAGTTTGCAACATCTCAAAGTTTGCAGATGATACCAGGTTGGGTGGGAGGGTAAACTGTGATCAGGATGCAAAGATCCTTCAGAATGATTTGGACAGGTTGGATGAGTGGGCAAATCAATGGCAGATGCAGTACAGGGAAGCAATATCAATAAGGCAGATTACTGCCTGAGTGGCTGCAAATTGGGAGAGGGGAGTGTGCAGTGGAACCTGGGTGGCATTGTGCATGAATCACTGAAGGTAAGCATGCAGGTATAGCAGGTGGTAAAGAAGGCAAGTAGCATGTCGGTCTTCATTGCAAGAGGCTTCAAGCACAGGATCTGTGATGTTTTGTTGCAATTATACAGGGCCTTGGTGAAGCCACACCTAGAATATTGTTACAATTTTTAGTCTCCTTTTCTGAGGAAGAATGCTCTTGCTCTCAAGGGAGTGGAGCGAAGGTTTGCCAGGCCAATTCTGGGAATGGTGGGATTGATATACCAGGAAGGGTTGACTACGTTAGGATTGTTTTTACTGGAGTTTAGACAAATGAGTGGGAAACCTCATACAGATTTATAAAATTCTAACAAGACCAGACAGGGTAGATGCAGGGAGGATATTCCCGATGGTGGGGCAGTCCAGAACTAGGGGTCTGAGGATTCAGGGTCGACCATTTTGGATGGAGGTGAGGAGACATTTCTTCACCCAAAGAGTGGTGAGCCTGTGGAATTCATTACCACAGGAAATCATCGATACCAAAACATTGAATATATTCAAGAGGCAGCTAAATAGAGCACTTGGGGCAAATGGTATCAAAGGTTATGGGGCGAAAGCTCTTGAGTTAGATGATCAGCCATGATCGTAATGAATGGTGGAGCAGGCTCGATAGACCAAGTGGCCTAATTCTGCTCTGATTGCCTATTTTTCTTCTTCTTCATCTATGTTCTCCAAATAGTCCCTCACTGAGACATCAATCACCCATCCAGTCTTGTTTCCCAGAACTAGTTTCCAGATCGCCCTTTCCCAAGTTGGACCATCAATATATTGCCTCAGAAAGCACTCTTGTACACAGTGAACAAACTCTGCCCTGTCCAAGCCCCTGATGCTAAAGAAATCCCAGTCTACATTGGGGAAGTTAAAATCGCCCATCACAACAATCCTACTGATTTGACAACTTCCCGAATTCTGCTGACATATCAGTTCCTCCACTTCATGCTGGCTGTTACGAGGTCTACAGTACAATCCCAACAGTGTGATTGCACCATTCATGTTTCTGAGTTCTACCCATATGGCCTCACTGCATGATTCCACTAAGGTGTCCTCCCTCTCTATAGCTGTGACATTCTCCCTAATCAGTAAAGCAACACCTTTTTTGTCACCCTATCTTGCCTGAAGCATCGAAATCCTGGAATGCTGAACTGCCAGTCTTGCCCTTCTTTCATCCAAGTCTGTGTAATTGCCACAACATCATAATTCCATATCGTAATCCAAGATTTAAGTTCATCGCCCTACCTGTCATATTCCTCGTGTTAAAGCAAACACAGCTTAGATCATCGATTATGTTATGTTTGTACACTCTCCCTGTATTTTATTTATCTTAGCCTTACTGGACCCATTCACTGACTTCTCCACAATCTTTGTCCTCTCTGACCTACTGCGATGGATCCCACCCTGGTGCCTTATTAGTTTAAACCCACTCAAAACTGCAGATCAAATCTCCCCACTAGGATGTTAGTGCTTTCCAGTTAAGATGCAAACTGTCCTTTTTGTACAGGTCCCATCTGCATGGAAGAGACTCCAATGGTCTAAAAATCTGAAGTCCTCCCTCCTGCACCAACTCTCAAGCCATTTATTAAGTTGTACTATCTTCCTATTTCTTGTCTTACTACCACATAGCATGGGGACTATTCCTGAGAATTCATTCCTCAAGTCCTGCATTTCAGTTGCCTTCCTAACTCCCTGAACTTATGTCGCAGGACTGCATTTTCCTTCTGACCTGTGTCGCTCATTTCAACATGCAGTGTGACTACTGCTTGGCTGTTCATCATCCCGTTTCAAACTGCCCTATGCCTGCTGAGAGATGAACTTAACCCTGGCATCAGGGAGGCAGCAGACTATCCTGAGTCTTGATCATGGTCACAGAAGGGCCTGACTGTGCCAATAACAACGTCTGCTGTTTTGGAAGCAAAGATACGGGATTATATTCATTAATTGAGTGGATTTCCACTGGTGCTTTCTGAAATATGACAGATGGCCACTTTTACAGGTGGCATTTCTCAATAATTCCCACTGATCTTCCTCTAAACTTGCACTGAATCAACAGGCACATCTCTCAGTCTTCTATTTCACTCATTTTCTTTCATCCTGCCATCTTCTGAAGGCACTGGTCCTTTTTTACTGGGTAGCAGTTCCATGACCTGTTCCACAACAACTTATATTTAAATAGCATCTTTACTGTAAGTAAAACATCACAAGGCATTTCATACGAGTGTCTCCCAACAAAATTTGACACCAGGGCACATAAAAAAAATTAGATGACCAAATAGACAGATGGTCAAAAGCTTGTTGAAGACTAAATATTAAGGAGTATCTTAAAGGAGGAGAAAGATGGAGGAAGGTTTAGTGAGGCAATTCCAGAGCTTGGAGTTTCTGCCAATGATGGGGTGATGCAAGTTGGGATTACACAGGAGGTTAGTTGCAACTTATCAAAATTCGCTGGACTCTGGGGAGGTGCCAGTTGATTGAAAAACAGCTAATGTAATGCCACTGTTTAAAAAAAAGGAGATAGACAAAAGGCAGGTAACTACAGACCAGTTAGCTTAACATCTGTAGTTGGGAAAATGCTGGGAACAATCGTTAAGGAAAAAAATAACAGAACACCTGGAAAAGAATGGTTCAAACAATCAGACGCAGCATGGGTTCACGAAGGGAAAGTCACTTTTGATGAATTTACTGGAACTTTATGAAGATATAATGAGTGCATTTGACAGAGGGGTTCCGATGGATGTGGTATATTTAGATTTCCAGAAGGCATTCAATAAGGTGCCTCACAAAAGATTGCTGCATAAGCAAAAGGTACATGGAGTTGGGGATAAAGTGTTAGCTTGGATTGAGGATTGGCTATCTAATAGAAAGCAGAGAGTCAGAATAAATGGGTGCTTTTCTGGTTGGCAATCAGTGACTAGTGGCATGCCACAGGGATCGGTGCTGGGGCCTTAACTGTTTACCATATGCACAGATGATCTGGAAAAGGGAACCGAGTGTAGGGTAACAAAGTTTGCAGATGACACAAAGATGAATGGGAAAGCAAATTGTGTGGAGGACACAGAAAGTCTGCAGAGAGACTTGGATAGGCTAAGCGAGTGGGCAAGAATCTGGCAGATGGAGTATAATGTTGGCAAGTGTGAGGTTATCTACTTTGGAAGGAATAATAGTGAAATGGACTCTTATTTAAATGATGAAAAATTATAACATGCTACTGTGTGGAGGCACCTGGGGGGTCCTTGTGCATGAATCACAAAAATTCAGTTTGCAGGTGCAGCAGGTAATCAAGAAGGCAAATGAAATGTTGGCCTTTAACGCAAGGGGAATGGAGTATAAATGAAGGTAGGTCTTGCTGCAATGTACAGGGCACTGTTGAGGCCATACCTAGAGTATTGTATACAATTTTGGTTCCCTTATTGAAGGAAGGATATATTAGCTTTGGAGGAGATATAGAGAAGGTTCACCAGGTTGGTTCTGGAGATGAGGGGGTTAGCTTTTGAGATGAGATTCAGTAGGCTGGGCTTGTACTCATTGGAGTTTAGAAGTTGAGGGGAGATCTTATAGAAACATATAAGATAATGAAGGGGCTAGACAGGGCAGAAGCAGCGAAGTTATTTCAACTTAGAATGGAAACAAGAACTAGAGGGCACAGCCTCAAAATAAAAGGGAGTCAATTTGGAACAGAATTGAGGAGGAACTTCTTCTCCCAGAGGGTAGTGAATCTTTGGAATTCTCTGCCCATTGAAGCAGTAGAGGCTGCCTCGTTACGTGTTTAAGTTACAGATAGATAGATTTTTGACCAATAAGGTAATTAAGGGTTATGGGGAGCAGGTAGTTAAATGGAACTGAATCACTATCAGGTCAGCCATGATCTTATTGAATGCTGCAGCAGGCTCGAGGGGCTAGATCGTCGACTCCTGCTCCTACTTCTTATGTTCTTATGTTAGAATTGGAGGAACTTGGTGCTCGCTGAGAGCTCTTTGAGGGTGTCATTGATCTCTGCTGATATCATCCAACTCTGTTTAAGACCGCGGATTGAACTTTGAATCTTTCTGATGGCTGTTAACAAACAGTGCCGAGAATTCCAGCATATTTTCCAATCATGGGAATCATTGAGTATTCACTGACATCTTAAAAGCTTCAATTGATCCCCAGCCTCTATTGTCCTTTTGTGGAGGAGGGAGCAAAGTTCTATCTTTCTACTGCTCTTTGTGTGAAAGTCCACTTCCTGATCAAGCTCTAATTTTAAGATTGCGCCCTTTCATTGGGATTAGGGGCATGTGCCAGTTTTATCGGTGATGATCACTTACTTTTCCAATGTTTGGATGTCTAGCCTATCATGAAACATCTGAAGTAACTTTCAAGTTTGATCAAAAGATACTCTATACCTCAATCCCATTTATCCAACCCTGCCGAACAAGAATTCATCGCTCAAGTCTTAAAAGTTTCAGTTGACCCCAAGCCTCCATAGTGCTTTTGTGACGAGGGGGCAAAGTTCCATCTTTCTACTGCTCTTTGTGAAAAGGCTCACTTCCTGATAAAGCTCTGATTTTAAGATTGTGCTCTCTCATTGGGATTAGGAGCATGTGCCAAGAAGAAAATATCCTTTAGGGCATCGGGTTGAGAATGTAGAAGTATATTATGACCTGTATATGAGTCACAGCGATGCCATGCAAAATCTCACTGACCCCTGCCCGCCCAAACTACAAGACCATACTGAGTAACTTACACTAAATGATTGTAACATATCAGATATGCAGTAAACCTATTGGGTAAAACATGAAAGTGGCAATATTGAAATTTATAACACTAATAATACTATTGATTAAAGCATCTGAGAATATTGCCTTGGGGAACAATTCTACTGTTCTATTGCATATTAATATATGATCATTACTAACTGTTTTCTATGTAACATTGATATCAAAGCATCTTCATCAAAAGAGCGTGTGCAACAACAAATAGTGTACTTGCATGGAATCCACTGCAAAGAAACAGGCCATTTGGCCCACCTAGCCTGAAGCAATGTTTATGCTTTACAAAAGCCTCCATCAAGCCTGTTTCATCTAACTGAACAACATATCTGTTTGTTCCTTTCACTTAAGTGTTTATCTGGCTTTCCATTAAAAGCATCAATGCTGTTCTATATATTTTTTGCTCAATGTGGTTGCAAATTCTAAATTCTTCTGCTTGTAACCAACCTTTGGGTTACAAAGCTTTTTGTAAATTCCTCATTGAGTTTTTTGGTGACTATCTTGTTGGTATGACCATGAGTTTTGAGATTCCCCTCAACTGGAAACGTTTTCTCCATATCTACTCCATTAAACATTTGTATAATCTTTAAAGATTATGGCAAGCAATTTTCAGTCTTAACTTTTCTTGAGAAAAGAACCCTGGTACTGTTCAGAAACAGTAAGAAGTCTCACAACACCTGATTAAAGTCCAATAGTTTATTTGGTAGAATAACCTGAGATCCTGGTTGAGGCCATCTTCATGTGTGAGGAATTTGGCGATCAGTTTCTGCTCAGTGATTCTGCACTGTCGTGTGTCGTGAAGGCTGCCTTAGAGAACGCTTACCCAAAGATCAGAGACTGAATACCTGTGACTGCTGAAGTGTTCCCTGACTGGAAGGGAACATTCCTACCTGGTGATAGTCGAGTGGTGTTCATTCACCTATTGTTGTAGCATCTGTGTGGTCTCCCCAATGTACCATGCCTCTGGACATCCCTTCCTGCATCATATCAGGTAGACAACGTTGGCCAAGTATGTACCATGTACCTGGTGGAAGGTGCTCTCATGTGAGTTGGTGGCATCCGTGTCAATGATCCGGCATGTCTTGCAAAGGTTGCTGTGGCAGCGTTGTGTGGTGTTGCGGTCAGTGTTCTTCTGAAGGCTAGGTATTTGAACAGTGGTCTGTTTGTGCAGTTGTTTGAAGGCAAGAAATGGGGGTGTGTGGTTGGCCTTTGCAAGATGTTCGTCTTCATCGACAGCATGGTGAAAATTCCAGAGAAGATGTCATAGTTTCTCTGCTCTGGGGAAGTACTGGATGATGCAAAGGTACTGTGTCTGCTGTGTCCCGTGTTTTTTCTGATGAGGTCAATGCGGTATTTTTCCTGTAGCACATCGGAATTGTCGATCAATGAGGTGAATGTTATATCCTGTTCTTATGAGGGTCTTTCAGCATCTACAGGTGTCTGTTGTGATCCTCCTCATCTGAGCAGATCCTTGTCTGTAGGGGATGGTTTCTTTAATGTGTTTTGGGTGGACACTGGAGAAGTGGAAATTCGTGAGGTTATCCATGGGTTTGTGGTACAGTGAAGCACTGAGGTCCTTGATGGACATACATGTGTCCAAAAATGTAATCGATTCCAGAGAGTAGTCTATGGTGAGTCCGATGTGGGATGGAACCTGGTGATGTCATCATAGAATTGTTTCAGTGATTGTTCACCATGAGTCCAAAGAAAGAAAATGTCATTGATGTATCTAGTGTATAGCATCAGTTGAATGTCCTGTGAGGTGAAGAGGTCTTGTTCAAATTTATGCATAAAGATGTTGGCATATTGAGGTGCGAATTTGTCTCTTGGCTGTTTCATGAGTCTGGATGAAGGACTAGTTGTTGAAGGTGAAGACGTTGTGGTTCAGGATGAAGCGGATGAGTTGCAAAATTGCATCTGGAGATTGGCAGTTGTCAGCATTGAATATTGAGGCAGTTGCAGCAGCACTGTCATCGTGGGGGATGCTGGTGTAGAGTGCCGAGACACCCATTGTGATGAGGAGTGTTTCTGTTTCAATTTGGTTAAAGACTCACATTCGAACCATTACCTTGAAAATTAAGTTTGTGTCTATATATGTCCTGTTTGTGCACACAATTCCCACTCACCTGATGAAGGAGCAGTGCTCTGAAAGTTTGTGCTGCCAAATAAACTAAGAACATAGAACATTACAGCACAAGCAGGCCCTTCAGCCCAAAGTTGTGCCGATCATATCAGTACCTACCAGGCCATGGAACTATCTGTAACTCCCAATCCCCTTAAAACCATGTACTCATCCAGAAGCCTCTTAAAAGATGCCAGCGAGTTCGCCTCTACCACTACTGACGGCAGCCGATTCCTTTCACTCACCACCCTCTGAGTGAAAAACTTACCCTTAACATCTCCTCTATACTTGCCCCCCCAGCACCTTAAACCTGTGTCCTCTCGTAGCAACCATTTCATCCCTGGGAATTAGCCTCCAAGAATCCACCCTAATTATTTCTCTCAACATATAAACCTCAATCAGGTCGCCTCTCAACCTTTGTCTCTCCAGGGAGAAGAGACCTAGCTCCATCAATCTATTTTCATAAGGCATGCCTCCCAATCCAGGCAACATCCCTGTAAATCTCCTCTGCATGCTCTCAATAGCTTCCACATCCTTCCTGAAGTGAGGCGTCCAGAATTGCACACAGTACTCCAGGTGGGGTCTGACAAAGGTCTTATAACTTAGAACATAGAACATAGAACATTACAGCACAGAACAGGCCCTTCGGCCTTCGATGTTATGCCGACCAAAATAAAAAGCAATGCCCCTCCAAACTAAACCATTCCCTTCTCTTCCATATACTTATCAACTAACCTCTTAAACGCCACCAAACTTGGCGCATCTACAACAGCTGCAGGCAGGGCATTCCACTCCCTAATCACTCTTTGAGTAAAGAACCTACCTCTGATATCCGTCAAAATCCGTCCAACTTGTTGGACTTTAATCTGATGTTGTGAGACTTCTCACTGTGCTTACCCCAGTCCAATGCTGGCATCTCCATATCACTGCTCAGAAAAGCAAAGTACGGTGAATTCTGGAGATATGAAATTAAAATAAAAACTGCTGGCAAAAGTCTGACAGCAACTGTGGAGAGAGAAATAGAGTTAATATTTCAAGTCTAATATGTCTGTTTGTCGGAACTGGAGAGGTAGAAATGTGATGGGCTTTATGCTGTTGAGTAAAGGAATAGTTAGGTGAAGCAGAAAGGGAGAATCGTGGTGAGAAGATGGGCAAATGAAGTTACAAAGACATCATCGAACAAAAGGTAAAGAGAATGGAAATGGTTGTGGTAAAGAAACAAACCATTTGTCCAGAGTCGGGGTTCATAGTCTGAATTTTTAATCCTTTTCTGATAGGTGTGATTCCTCAGTTCCATGAAAAATTTTGCCTTGTGATACTTTTTGCACCTATTCCAATGCCTCTATATCAGTTTAACGGAGATGAACATAGAACATAGAACATAGAACATAGAACATTACAGCACAGAACAGGCCCTTCGGCCTTCGATGTTGCGCCGACCAATATAAAAAGCAATGCCCCTCCAAACTAAACCATTCCCTTCTCTTCCATATACTTATCAACTAACCTCTTAAACGCCACCAAACTTGACGCATCTACAACCGCTGCAGGCAGGGCATTCCACTCCCGAACCACCCTTTGGGTAAAGAACCTGCCTCTGATATCCGTCCTATAACTATCACCCCTTAATTTAAAGCTGTGTCCCCTCGTGCTAGCTTTTTCCATCCTAGGAAAAAGGCTATCACTGTCCACCCTATCTAAACCTCTAATCATCTTATATGTTTCGATCAGGTCCCTGATGGGCAAAATTTTCCAGCTTTGCTCATTCTGAAATGGGAAAACCCCAGCACGAAGTCAGCCGACCTTTGCGTGGTCCGCTCCTTGCCCATTCCGATTCTGATGGTGAATGGGACAGTAAAATGCGCCCTGATAAATTGTTCCAATTATATTCTAATCAAGGTTCGGTGGTGCTTTGCTCCCCTCCTTTTCAATTCTACTCTCTCAAAAGAAACTCTAATGTTTGTTGTTACCTCTTAACCAGGGTTTTGCACATTCTGTGATTTGTGCATTTGTATCTTCACCTCCCTGTTTCACTTTACTCCATTTAGGCTCTTCTGATCCAAGGATTACATGGCCCTCCTTCTTCCACTTGTTAAAATGCACCAGCTCACATTTAACAACATTGAAATTCTTTTGCCAATTCCACATTTATTCAGACAGTCTCATCAACATCATCCACTAATTTGCTGCATCTTTCCTCTGTATTAGCGAAACCTTAATTTGGCACTTTCCAATATTTGCACTTCCGATTCTCGAAACCAAAATATTTGTGTAAATAATTAAAAACAGTGATCTCAGAACTGATCTCCAGAGAACATGAGTTCCATGTTAGCAGTGGAAGGATGTTTTTCTGAATGGACGTGTGTAATTGCTGGTGTTCTTCAGGGATCAGTGCAAGGATCTCTGCTGTTTGTAATACACAGGAATGACTTGGAAGAAATCTCATTGCAATGATGGAGGTTGAGAAGCAACCTGATAGAAGTCTATAAGACTATGAGGGGCATGGACAGAGTGGATAGTCAGAAGTTTTTCCCCAGGGTGGAAGAGTGAATTACTAGGGGGCACAGGCTTAAGGTGCAAGGGACAACGTTTAAAGGAGGTGCGCAAGGCAAGTTTTGTTTTAGAGCAGGTGGTGAGTGCCTGGAACTCGCTGCGAGGCAGGCAGTGGAAATAGATACGATAGTGGGTTTTAAGAGGCGTCTAGACAAATACATGAATAGAATAGGAATAGGCACACTTTCGGAAGTAACAATGACCATCGCTGTGAGCAATCCTCATCCCTATCCTACCCATTTGACTGCCTTGCGGGCTCACAGGGAGGCTAGCAGTGGGAGTTATGGAAAGTTGGGGGTCTTAGTCCAGTTGGTAGCATGGTCGGTGCAGGCTTTCAGGGGGAGGAGGGAAAGGGGGTGGGTCTGTTCCTGTGCTGTAATTTTCTTTGACCTTTGTTCTTTGAAAACATAACTGGCCTGATTAGCAAGTTTGCGGATGATACTAAGACAGTTGGGGTTGTGGATTGCGTTGAACTGAGGTGGTTGAGGCAGATATGTTTGTGACATTTAAGACTTATCTGGACAGGAACACGAACAGGCAGAGTATGGAGGGATATAGGCAGGACACCATGATTAGCGCAGGCTTGGTGGACCGAAGAGCCTGTTCCTGTGCTGTACTGTTCTTTGTTTATGTACTCCAACATAAATCATCAGTCAATAATCAGCGAAGTTAATGTGCTTTTTTTATTGGAGTGGTGGCTGAGGCCAGACACAGTAACATTGAATTTTAACATTCACCTGATCAGGAACAATAACTTAATTCCAGGTGTCAGATAATTGTGACTATCCTTGACTGCAGGGTAGCATTTGAAGATTCTCCAGATTGCTGCCAGATACTGCTCAATTCCAGAGAAAATAGTGTTTCCATAACTCCCACTGCTGGCCTCTCTGTGAGCCGCAATGCAGTCAAATGGTCGGATAGGGATGAGGATTGCTCACAGTGATGGTCATCGTTACTTCTGCAAGTGTGCCTCCTCCTTGCACTGTTTGTTCTAAGCTGCTATCAAGATATTCTTCAATCTTTGGTTTCATTGATAACACTTTCTTACATTGACGTTTTGACTGTTGCCACCATGTTTTGTGATGGTTCTCCAATCATGTACTTTACGCCTGTGACTTGGACAGTTGACAGACTGTAGACTTACTCTATTTTCTGCTGAATATTTGCTTGTTATTATTACTCCTATATAGATTACAGAGTTACCATGCTTTCTGAGGAATGTGGAGAAACAGACAGATCTTGGGGTTCATATCCATAGATCTCTGAAGGTTGCCACTCACGTGGATAGAGCCGTGAAGAAGGCTTATAGTGTGTTACTGTTTATTAGCAGGGGATTTGAGTTGGTGTCAAGGGGTTATGCTGCAACTATACCAGGTATTGGTGAGACCACATTTGGAATATTGTGTTCAGTTCTGGTCACCTCACTATAAGAAGAATGTAGAAGCATTGGAGAGAGTGCAAAGGAGATTTACCAGGATGCTGCCTGGTTTGGAGGATAGGTCTTATGAGGAAAGGTTGAGGGAGCTGGGGCTTTTCTCTTTGGAGCGGAGGAGGATGAGAGGCGAGTTAGAGTTTATAAGATGATGAGGAGGATAGATAGAGTGGATGTACAGAGAGTATTTCCTCAGGTGGGTGTAGCTGTTACGAGGGGACATAACTATAAGGTTCATGGTGGGAGATGTAGGAAGGATGTCTAAGGTAGATTCTTCACTCAGTGGTTGGGTGTGGAATGGACTGTCTGCTGTGATAATGGAGTCGGACACATTAAGAACTTTCAAGCAGTTATTGAATAGGCACATGGAGCATACTAGAATGATAGGGAGTGGGATAGCTTGATCTTGAGTTTGGACATAGTTTGGCCAAAAGGCTGTAACTATGCTGTACAGTTCTATGTTCTATGTTCATGCTGCTCTTAGACATGGTGTTTCAACCTCTCTCTCAAATCTAACACATAACTAACTGATATCAGTGCTGCATCATCATTTCCATAATATATCCTAATGTTAATCCTTTGTGTTACACATGACTACATGAAACAAGATCTGGACAACATTCAGGTTGAGCTGATCAGTACCAAATACAAAAGGCAGGCAATGACCATTTCCTATAAGAGAGAACACTACCATCTCCCACTGATGTTCAACAGCATCACCATTAAAGAATCAAGATTATCAGCGTTCTGGGGAATACCACTGATTAGAAACTGAGCAAGACTGGCATATACAAGAGCACTCGCCTGATGAGGGAGCAGCAAATGCTCCAAAAGCTAGTGGCTTTTGCTACCAAATAAATCTGTTGCACCTTAAGCTGGCATTGTGAGACTTCTTACTGTGTTTGCCCCAATCCAACGCTGGCATCTCCGCATCGTATACAACAGCAGGTCAGAGGTTGGGAAGTCTATGATGAGTCATTCATTTCCAGACTCCCCAAAACCTGCATAGCATTTCCAATACACAAGTCAAGAACACTGGCCACTTGTCTGGCTCAGGGCAGCCGATTGACACCCCATCCAGAACTTTAACCATTCACTTCCTCTGCACCACCACGCAGTGTGGCAACAATATATGCCAGCTCTGTAGTGACTTGCCAAGATGACAGCATCTTCCAATCTTGCAACTTCTAACTCCTGGAAGAGAAAAGTTGGGAACAGCACTATCTGCAAACCTTCTTGCAAATCACATCTTGATTATAAGCATATCACTATTGCTTCATCGTCACTAGTCAAAATCAAAAAATTTCCTATCAACGGACAGGTGGCAAGTGGCACAGTGGTTACCACTGCTGCCTCACAGCTCCAGGGACCCAGGTTCGATTCCCAGCTTGGGTCCCTGTCTGCGTAGCGTTTGCACATTCTTCCCGTGTCTGCATGGGTTTCCTCCAGGTGCTCCGGTTTCCTCTCACAGTCCACAGCTGTGTAGGTTAGGTTGATTAGATATGCTAAATTAACCCTTAGTATTCCGCAGTGTGATAGAACATAGATCAATACAGCACAAACAGGCCCTTCGGCCAACGAGTTGCACCGATCACATCTACCAATCCACAGACCTATCTATAACCCCCTAACCTATTCTTTTCCATATACTCATCCAGAAGTCTCTTAAAAGACCCCAGTGAGTTTGCCTCAACAACCTCCGACGGCAGTCGGTTCCATTCACTCACCACCCTCTGAGTGAAAAACCTACCCCTGACATCTCCTTTGTATTTGCTTCCCTGCACCTTAAATCTGTGTCCTCTCGTAGTGACCATTTCAGCTCGGGGAAATAGTCTCTGAGAGTCCACCCTATCTATTCCTCTCAACATTTTATAAACCTCTATCAGGTCGCCTCTCAACCTACGTCTCTCCAGTGAGAAGAGTCCCAGCTCCCTCAACCTATCTTCATAAGGCCTGCCTCCCAATCCAGGCAGTATCCTTGTAAATCTCCTCTGAACCCTCTCAATAGCCTCTACATCCTTCCTATAATGAGGCGACCAGAACTGCGCACAATACTCCAACTGGGGTCTGACAAGAGTCTTATAGAGCTGCATCATTACCTCCTGACTCCTAAACTCTATTCCTCGATTAATGAAGGCCAGTACACCGTACGCCTTCTTGACCACTTCCTCCACCTGCGAGGCCGATTTAAGAGTCCTATGGACCCGGACCCCGAGATCCTTCTGCTCTACAACACAGCTAAGACTCCTACCCCTTATATTGTACTCCTTCATCCCATTATTCCTGCCAAAATGGACCACTACACATTTATCTGCATTGAAGTCCATCTGCCACTTCTCTGCCCAGTCTTGCATCCTGTCTATGTCCCGCTGCAACTTTTGACATCCCTCCAGACCATCCACAACACCACCGATCTTTGTATCGTCGGCGAACTTGCTAACCCATCCCTCCACTTCCTCATCCAGGTCATTTATGAAAATGACAAACAGCAGGGGTCCCAGAACAGATCCCTGGGGCACTCCACTGGTTACCGACCTCCATGCAGAACAAGACCCATCCACAACCACTCTCTGCCTTCTGCCGGCTAGCCAGTTCTGGATCCACGAGGCCAAAGCCCCTTCGATCTCATGCCCTCTCACCTTCTCCAGAAGCCTTGCATGCAGGACCTTATCAAACGCCTTACTAAAATCCACGTACACTACATCCACCGCCCTTCCTTCGTCAATGTGTTCAGTCACATTTTCGAAGAACTCAACTAGGCTCGTAAGGCATGACCTGCCCTTGACAACACCATGCTGACTATTTCTAATCAGTCCAAACTTCTCCAAATGTTCGTATATCTTATCCCTCAGAAGCCTCTCCATCAGCTTACCAACCACTGAAGTCAAACACACCAGTCAGTAATTTCCTGGACTATCCTTGTTCCGTTTCTTAAAGATAGGAACCACATCCGCAATCCTCCAATCCTCCGGAACCTCTCCCGTTTCCACGGATGACGCAAAGATCATCGCCAGGGGCTCTGCAACCACTTCCCTCACCTCCCACAATAACCTGGTGTACATCCCATCTGGTCCCGGCGACTTGTCTAAATTGATAGAATTTAACAGGTCTAACACATCCTTTTTCCTAACATCCACATACTCAATCTTTTCCGTATGTCGCAAACCTGCAGTGCAATCTCCCAGTTCACTTTCCACTGTGAATACCGAGTCAAAGTACTCGTTAAGCACCTCTGCCATTTCTTCCGGATTCACACAGACTTTTCCCCCTTCACCTTTTATAGGCCCTATCCCTTCTCTTCTCATCCTTTTACTTTTCACATATTTGTAGAAGGCCTTGGGATTCTCCTTAATCTTCCCTGCCAAGGCCTTCTCATGACCTTTTCTGGCTCTCCTAATTTCCTTTTTAAGTTCCCTTCTACACACCTTATACTTCTCTAGATCCCTAACATTCCCTAGCTCTCTGAACCTTTTACATACCATTTTTTTCTTCCTAACTAGTTTCACCACTACCTTCGTGCACCACGGTTCCCGCGTCCTACCTGAACCTCCTTGACTCCTGAGGACGTTGTCTTGCAGTGCCCGAGACAAACATTCCTTGAAAAACTGCCACTTCCCTTCTGTACTCTTCCCCAAGAACACCTCCTTCCAGTTTATGTGTACACCCAGCAAAGTTATCGAGCCTTTGCTGTTCCTAACTTCCACCCACAGAGACTCTGTAGACAATCCCTCCCCGTCTTCCACCTTCTCTACAGCTATGACATTATCCCTGATCAACAGTGCCACACCACCTCCTCTTTTGCCCCCAACCCTGTCCCTCCTGAAGCACCTGAATCCCGGTATCTGAAGTACCCAGTCCTGTCCCTGAGACAACCAAGTCTCTGTAATGGCCACCACATCACACTCCCAAGCAGCAATCCATGCCCTAAGCTCATCTACCTTATTTACTACACTCCTGGCATTAAAATAGACACACCTCAGCCCCTCAGTCAGGATATTTCCTTTTTCCACCACCTGCCTAACCCCCCTCTCAGAGTGCCTACAGTCCTTCCCTACCTGGGAACTAACCTCCTTATTCACCGTCCCATCGGTATTCCCACCCCCCAGCTTTTCTAGTTTAAAGACTCCCCAGTAGCCCCAGCTAGCCTACCTGCCAAGATATTAGTCCCCCTAGGGTTCAAGTCTTTACTGTACAGGTCACACCCTGTCCTTAGGGTCCTTCCTGTACAGGTCACACTTGCCCCTAAAGAGGTCCCAATGATCTATGAACCTGAATCCCTGCCCCCTGCTCCAGTCCTCAGCCATGCATTCACAGGTTGGAGGGATTAACAGGGTAGCTAAATTGGGATAAGATCTGGATGGGATTGGTGTCAGTGCAGACTTGATGGGCCGAATAGCCTCCTTCTGCACTGTGATTCTATGATTCAATTGTAGGGACATATTCAACACACTGCCTGCAGCATGCAAGAGGAAGTTCCTCTGCCACTTTCTGAAAAACTATCAGAGATAGCTCATGCCCAAATTTCCAATCTGTGCTCAAATCGTATGATGATCTGAGATTGGAACACTATTAGATTATGTCTTCTTCTCTTTCAGGGAGAGAGTCCATTAGTTCTACTTGGTCTGCACCCTTCTCAACTGCTCCCTTTTCAAAGATCCAAACAACTTCCTTCACTGGAAGCATGTTCCACACATTAGCTATTTTCTAGAAACAAAGGTTTTCAATTCCAATCTCAAAAACAAATTATGCTCTTGACACAGTTTTGAGGAGTCTCAGGGTCAATGGCTGAAAGGACTTGTTCTAATTCCAAATTCCATTTGCCTTTTTGATTCCTTGACAGTGAAAAGCATGGCAAAATGCAATGCCATACCATCGCAGGATGTTGCTTTTCCACAAAGGCATGAAACCAAGGCTTCACTTGCCTGAGCACGTCAGTATAGCGCGTAAGAAACAATATCTTTCATTGTATACATGTGATATTAAAAAATTAGAGAAGAGATTCATTTATGACCTCCTGACCAACCTTCTTCCCTTTACCATTATTATTGTTTTAGCACTCTGTGTACGTGAAATGTGGTTGCTTACACTGCAACAGATATTTCAAAGTTTTCTGACAGGTGTGATCACAGAAAGATCGGTAACAGAAGCAGTCCATTCAGCCCATCAAAAATCTACTGGGAACTAATCTCAAATATTTCTTGGTTCAGAGTTAAGTACCAACTGTCCTAAACTGGCTCACCTGTAAGGCCTATCTTTTCTATTATTATTCTTTTGCCAGATATGGTTAAACCAGCATTTATTACCTATACCTGAGTTATGACATTTTCTCCAGAGCCTTCAACATGTCATTGATGAAGATGAACATCTCGCCAAGATGAACACCCCCACTTCTTGTCTTCAAACAACCGCACAACTTCAAACAGACCATTGTCCATAGCAAACTGCACAGCCTTCAGGAGAACAGTTGCCACAACCACAACACCACACAACCCTGCCACAGCAATGTTTTCAAGATGTGCCGGATCATTGACACAGATGCCATCATCTCACATCAGAACACCATCCATCAGCTATATGGTACATACTCTTGCAACTCGGCCCATGCAGACATTACCACAGTGGATAAATGAACACCATTCGGCAATCACCAGGCAAGTGTTCTCTTCCTGTTGTGGAACACTTCAGCAGTCGGTGGCTGATCTTCGGACAAGTGTTCTCCAAGGCATCCTTCACGACACTCGACAATGCAGAATCATCAAACAGAAACTGATAGCCAAGTTCCACACACAAGGACGGCCTCAGTAGCATCTTGAGTTCATGTCACGCTATCTGTAACCTCCACAACTTGCCTGGGCTGGCAAAATCTCACTAACTATCCTGGCTGAAGACAATACACAATCTTTAACCTGTGCTTAACTCTCTCTCCACTTGAAACTTGCAGGTGGTGGTATTCCCATGTATTTGCTGTCCTTGTCCTTCTAGATGGCAACGGTCATGGGTTGAAAGGTACCATTGGTGAAGTTTTGATGAGTTCCTGCAGCAGCCACTACACACACTGCTGCCACTGTTTGTTGGTGATAGAAGCTGTGAATGTTTGTAGAAGGAGTGCCAGTCAGGTGGGCTACTTTGTCCTGGCTGGTGTCAAGCTTCTTAAATATTGTTGAAGCTGCCCTCATCCAGGCGAGTGCAAAATATTCCATCACACTCCTGACTTGCACCTTGTGGATGATGGATAGGCATTTTTGGAAGATTAGAATGTGAGTTACATATTGCAGGATTCCTGGTCTCTGACCTCCTGTGGTAGCCACAGTATTTATATGGCTAGTCTAGTTCAGTTTCTGGTCAATGGCAACTCCTAGAATTTTGTTGGTAGTGGATTCAGCAACACTAATACCAGAATGATAAAGGGGCAAGGGTTAGATTCTCTTTGATATATCAAAACCAAGAACTGCACAGATTTGTACAGTCTGATTAAAATTGTATAGTGTGAAATTAAAATTGTATGGTGTGATATCCACAAAGAGTGCTGTGAGGCACTCGCACAAAATCATTCTTATTCTTTATTGAAGATTTGAAACAGTTTGATACATCACATTGATGTTTCTGTGGAAGAATGGACGGAGGAATGTACGAACAGTTTCAGTCGTAATATTAGATAGTGTGGTTGCTGCACAATCACTTTTTCCCATATTCTTCAATTTTTTTGGCTGAGATTCTGTCAACATATTGTGTGGAACTGATGGAATTGTTACTGAGTCTAAGACAGCTTAGTTGATGCTGAATCACCCCTTATCAATAACCGCCCCTCTGTTCGTGTTTATGAAGCTCCCTTACACAGCCTGGTGTTTACTAACTCCTCCAGGCTGGATGACACCATCACTCCTCATAAATGCCAGAAATTAAAACAAATGGTGAGAACAAGAGAACACCAATCATAATTGCACATCATTACTTACTTTCTAAAAAGGACCTTCAGGTCAGACTCCCACTATAAGCACTTAATTAAACCTTCATCGCCACAGTTATAATCAGGTCCCCCATTATTTCAGTAACAATGCTTGGTAGGCTGTGACAATGCAGCACTCATCCAACACAAATTTTGTGTTTTGTTTAATGTTCCTTTTTCAGTTTCTGTTAAATTCAATCTATGTGAATTTATCCAAAGATATTCAGTGGTGTTTTGCATGGAATTACCTCACAGCCATTCATACAATCGTTTTTGAGCGGGACAGAAGGGCTCATAACCCCACTGAATCAAAATTCTCCATTCTAATTTCTGAAACAGATTTCACACCAGTCTGTGAATAGCAGAATTCAAAGATCTTTGTAGCCATGCAAGAGCTAAGGGCCCTGATTCTCCCAAAAAAAAATCTTACCTGCTGAATAGGTGAGAAAAATGGTGTAAATCACAATTGTTTTTTCAGTGGGATTCAGACTCGAATCTCCCACACTCTGTACAATGCAGAGACCAATATTGTGAATATCATTTTAAGTTCGGTGGGAATGAAAGGAGGTGGGGCTCCAGAGTCTGACATCAGACACCAGAGTCTGATAGGTCTGGAACTCTGTGCACGCACAGTGGCCCTGCAGTGACAGCCTGTAATTTGATGGCCAGCTCAATCATTGGCTAGCCCAGGATCCCCCTGCACTGCTGCCCCTTGCGAAACCCTCACAGCCCAATCGCAACCACCACAAGCATTCCAGAGCCAACACTGACCCTGCTCTCCTGTCCTGGAGCACCAAAATTGCTAGCCCCCTGCCCCTCCACGGGTGACAGACCAACCCTCCCCATCAAGTCATTCCCTCCAGCCCTGACTGATCCCAATACAGGATCCCCAACACCCACCGATTGCCCCTAGGCTCTGCCACCTAGGCCCTGCCCTGTTGGCATTGCCCACTCGATCCCACCCACAATAGCCTTTCCCTTGGACCTCACCCCTTAGCACTGCCCCCTATGTCCCACCTACAATAGATCCTGCCCTTTGGTTTCATCCCTTGATGTCACCCTGTAGGCCCTGCCCCATCTGGCCAAACCACCCTGGCACTGCCTAATGCCCAATGTGCAGTGCCAAGGTGACCCACCCTCCTGTTACCCAATTCCGGTGGGGGGGAGGGGGGGCTTGATTGCCCCCCCTTTACTCCAGCAGGGGTGTCCCTCTAGTTCCCTGTAAATTGTGAGCTGGAGTGAAATATTCCTAACCCACTTGTCTTTTGGATTGTGGGAGGAAACCAGAGCTAGTGAAACAAACCCAGGCAGACATGGGGCAAAACAAGCAAACTCCACAGAAATAGTGACCTGAGGCTAGAATTGAACTCAGTCCCCAGCGCTGTGAGGCAGCAGTGCTAACCACTGTGCCACTGTGCCACCTGTATAGTGTGAAGCAAGTCACCCTCAACTCCAATGGACTGTCTGATAGTAAGTATAATATTTTAAGTTTTAAGTTTGTTAGTGTCAGAAGTAGGCTTACTTTAACATTGCAACGAGGTTGCTGTGAAAATCCCCCAGTTGCCACACTCTGGCACCTGTGCAGATACACTGAGGGAGAATTTAGCATAGTCAATGCATCTAACCAGCACATCTTTTGGACTGTGGGAGGAAACCATTACACCCAGAGGAAACCTACGTAGACATGGGGAGATCGTGCAGACTATGAACAGACAGTGACCCAAGCTGGGAATTAAACCGGGATCTTTGGTGCTATGAGGCAGCAGTGCCAACCACTGTGCCACCATGTTGTAATAAAATAATAGTTTTGAATGTCATACTAAAATTTATGTTTGCTCATACATACAGACACACACAACAGACCATAATTTTGAGTTCACATTACATTTTAATAAAAGGCATGTCTGCAAATGTGGCAACAGTTACTGCCTGCTCATGCAGTTTGTATGGAAGATAGTGAAAATTTTTCTCATGATTAATTTTGCAAGGCAGCTTATGTAGATGAAAAGGGCATTAAGTGCCATAATTGTCTAAGTGTAGAATCTGAACACCTCACGTAATTGTTCTAAAATAAGCAAGCTCAGAACTGACTATGGCAATTCTGACCTTGTCTAGTTGACTAAGGCCACCTATTGCACCAGAAAAAATTAGCTGTTTCTGACTCTGCATGAGATATAGCTGCTTGATAATCTGTACCATGCTGTGGAGCACAATTGTCTTGTACGTTTTGATTATCAATAAACCTTAATTCAATGAAAGAACTTGTGAATCTGAAAATTTTTTTCATTCAAATGTTACATTAATGCAACTATTTGCATGCCAAGTATCTATGCTGAAAAGGAAAATAGCCGTATGTATAAAAAACAACAGATGGAACAGAAGATTTAGAACGAGTAACAGCAACATGGTGCATGAAGATTTAAGTGAACTAAACTTGGCTTTACATTGCCATCTTCAGATGTAAAAGTTCTGCAAAAGTGTAAGGCATTAATTGTGAGCAGGTGTGATAAATGAAAGATTCACAAATAAAGGTTAATTTTATTAATATATAAGATGGACTTGCTTATAACTGCAATTAACTATCTTAATGTTTTGACCACAGGAAAGGGAAATCTATCCCACCTTAGGTTATGGACAAGTTCCCCACAATGAACTCTGTCTCACCCTCAAAGGAATAAAAGAGGAAATCACCAACTACAAATATGACTCTGTACAACTTCTTCAGGTAAGCAAGCAGAGTTCCAGAATATAACAGGATTCCACTTTCTCAGAAGACAAAGGAAATTTCACTCTCGCCAACTTTTACACATGTGTCATAGAAAGCATTTCTTTCTGGTTGTATCACAGCTTGGTATGGCTCTTGCTCTGCCCAAGACCACAAGGAACTACAAAAGATCGTGAATGTAGTCCAATCCATCATGCAAACCAGCCTTCTGTCCATTGACTCTGAATACACTTCCCACCGCCTCAGCAAAACAGCCAGCATAATTAAGAACTCCACGCACCCTGGACATTCTCTCTTCCACCTTCTTCCTTGGGTAAAAGATACAAAATTCTCACATACTAACCAACTCAAGAACAGCTTCTTCCCTGCTGCTGTCAGACTTTTGAATGGATTTACCTTGCATTAAGTTGATCTTTCTCTACACCCTAGCGATAGCTGTAATACTACATTCTGCACTCTCTCCTTTCCTTCTTTATGATTGGTATGTTTTGTCTGTATAGCACGCAAGGAACAATACATTTTACTTTATGTTAATACATACGACAATACTAAATCCAATCAAATCAAAACAAAATCTAATTTATAGTCTATTTTATTCAGCACAGGTCACTTCCACAATTGAACGATCCAACAATATTATCAGTGCAACAACCATCATATTATAATGCGAAACCAAAAGAGAAAATGTTGGAAAACCTCAGCACGTCTGGTGGCATCCGTAACGAGAGAAAAAAGCTGATGTTTTGAGTCCAGGCAGCCCTTTGTCAAAGCTAAAAGGCATAGAAATTGGGAAATATTTACACTGCAGGGTGAGGGAATGAAAGATGAGTCACAGATGGAAGGTGGACTCGAAATGTCAGCTCTTTTCTCTCCTTACAGATGCTGCCAGACCTGCTGAGATTTTCCAGTATTTTCTCTTTTGGTTTCAGATTCCAGCATCTGCAGTAATTTGCTTTTGTCCAATATTATTAAGCGTATTTCTCAATGACATCTACCTTTAATCTTACATTTTTCAATTCATCCTTTTCCAATTTTCCAGCACTTACCTCTTTCTGGTGATTTCAACAGCAAGTTGCTGTCCTTCTCTTACGATACTGATGGGCCTGCTGCATATTTTCATCTTGCTTTGTGTGTGTCCATGCCACAGAGGCTGTTCTCACAAGGTAAGGTTAAGCAGCAACCTGATAGAAGTGAACAAAATTTCTAAAGCATTTCAAAGGGTAAATATTGTGAAGTTATTTGCATTGACTGTCACGCTGTTTGCTCATAAAATGCCAAATATTTAAAGGTGCCTTTGGATTCTTCTTTTTGCACAAATGATGCATTTGAACATTGAATTGTCACCAGCAACTGAGGAAATCAACTGAACCATAATATCTAAAAAGAAATGAGATACCTGAAGACAAAGTACATTGAAACAGAGGAATGGGATCAGAGGAAGTAGTTCCAGTAGGAGGGCTTACAGCAGGAGAAGTAATAAACCAAATGGCCTTTCTCGACGTTCAAATTTTTGAGCATCCTACAATCTTCACTTTCCTCACTGAAATCTCAAAGATGGAATCTCAATTATGGGTGACTTTTTAAAAGCTGGATTTTTTTTATATATTGGAAGAGAGGTTGACAGTGAACCTCACTCTTCTAAAAGACACATCACTGCAAAGCAATGCTGGGAAAATCAGATCGAAGTTATATTATTCCAGCATTGTTACATTACAATTTCTTACTGCTTTCATCACTTCTACCTCTTTAATCATACTGGCTATTTGACTGCCCAAAGATTGATGGGAATGTTTTGTTCCCTGTAGAGGCAGGGCACTGGAATTGTAAAAATTTTGTTCTAACAAGGCAAACTGTTAACCTGCCTCTCCTGATATCACTTAAACCCCAGTTTGCATGACAGCAGTTAATTGACATTACAGCAGAATTTACAATCTCCCAAATTGGAATGGATTGTGGAAATGGCGAGAATTTATTTGCTTGGGTCTAAATTTAAATAGCCCTGCGTGCAAAGTAGATGCATTTGAATTAACCTCCAGTAAGTAGTCTCAGTCAAATCTTTTTTTCTTGCCCTGTTGTACAACACAATGCACATATCGAACTGGAGCTCGATACAGATAGACACAAGCACTCTTAGAGGAGAAGTACCTGTCATGTAAGCGCCAGGGACATCTAATTCCATTTGGATCAATGGAATCTGATCCAAATTTTAACCACTGCGGAAGGAGGAGCATTAAAATAAATTGACAATACAAGAGCATTTATTCAATTCTCTGCAGAAAAATTCAAGTCCTACATGAGATATTGACACGTGATTAACAGTGTAGTAACTAATAGGTCTAGGCATGACCCAAACAGATGAGCTTGGAATACCACACTGGGGCAAAATTAATTATCAAATGTAACTATCAGTGGCATTTTTATAATGAGGCAGCTTGTTTCTGGCAAAGCTTCATTCTTGTATTTACATTCTAACTGCAATTGTGAAATTAACAAGTCAAGTGCTAATTGCAATCTCATTTAAGAGCTAGAAAAGTATGATGATGCTACTCAAAGCCTTGTATTCATTTCTGCAAAATGCTTACGAAAACATTTTAACTCATTCAGGGCTGCCATTGGAAACAGTGCATTGGTAGAATGCTATATATTCTCCCAACAGTGCAATAATAACTCACAGGGCTGGTATTTCCAACTGGTTAGGAGATTACTGCTGGAGAAGTGTATGTGTGTGAGGTCAGGAACGACATGGTGCAATCCCTGCAGTATCCATGAGGTACCTGAAGACAAAGTACATTGAAACAGAGGAATGGGATCAGAGGAAGTAGTTCCAGTAGGAGGGCTTACAGCAGCAGAAGTAATAAACCAAATGGCTTTTCTCGATGTTCAAATTTTTGAGCATCCTACAAGTAGCGTTGGAAGAATCTTCTACCCATGGCAGACAGTACTGCTGCACGAACTGCAAAAGGACTCTTGTACAAGCTCATGGCAGCGGAGTTTGCTATAATTTCCTCTTCTTAAAAGTTTTTTTAAAAGTAGGCTTACATTCACACTGCGATGAAGTAACTGTGAAAATCTCTTAGTTGCCACACTTCAGTGCCTATTCAGGTACACTGAGGGAGAATCTAGCATGGCCAATCCACCTCACCAGCACGTCTTTGGACTGTGTGAGCAAACTGGAGCTCCTGGAGGAAACTCATGCAGACAAGGGGAGAACATGCAAACTTCACACAGACAGTGACTCAAGCCGGGAATCGAATCCAGGTCCCTGGTGCTGTGAGACAGCAATGTTAACCACTGTGTCACCATGCCAACCACCCCCCCTCCCCGATCACCTTGTCAATGCAGTGCCAAAGTCCTATACTGCAAACGTTGAAGGCCAATTACATTGCAGCCTTTGAGAAAATGTTCTCTCAAAAGAAAAATCGATGAAAGCCAAATTATCAGAATGATTGAACGAAACAGAAAAAAGAAAATGTTGGAAGTTCTCAGCAAGTTAGGTAAGATCTGCAGAGAAACAAAGTTTCAGCTCGATGTTGGATTCTAGATACAAGCTGTTAGATTTTAGCTTCAAACCGTGGTTGTTCAGAGAGTCAGTTTTGAGGTACAAAGCTTTTGGTCACAAACTTCTATTTCAAAGGCACATGGCGTTCAATCCAGCAGTCGAGTGTCATAACAAGGATGGTTTCCTCACATACCTCGTTCTATGGTTTCTCCGTTGCTAAGCAGGTTTCGCAAATTAAGCAACCTCTCACTAAGTACCTTTCCATTGCTCTCTAGGCTGCAGCTTGAACCAGTTCTAATCAATTCCACAGCCACAAGCCTGTTCGCAAACAACCCTTTGTCTGACCCAGCAATCCACCACAAGTTGCAACAGTTTGATGCATGATTGAAGCACATTTCCTCACTGACAACCTTTCATTGGAATCGCAAAGGATACGGAACTAAAACATTAAGCTGGATTTTATTTCTGGGTTCAGGTTCAGCACCCCTCAGTGCCTGAAGACCAATGCAACCTTCGACCAGCTGATCAATTAGTGGCCAGAGGGCAGCTTCCTGTACAATTAAGGATGCTGGTTGACCTCCCAGAGAGAAGAAAAATTGGAGATTGAGAGGCTGGCAGCTCCAATGTCAGAGGTGGGATCTGCTAATATTGACAGGGCGGTGGTGGTGGTGGTGTGGGGGGTGGATGAGAGAGAGAGAGAGAGAGAGAGAGAGAGGGACCTCAAGATGGAAGCATCCTAATGGACGACAACCTGAAATGTGTATTGACCACTGCACTGTCACCTCCATAGGCCACAGCAAAAGGTACCTCACAATGGAATGCCTGGGGAGATTTCAAAAAGTTTGATGTAGCACAGGTATCCCCTCCCCCACCCCTCTCCCCCCACCACCCCAACATCCATTCTGCAGTTGGGAGATTGCCCCTATTCATGTGGCCTCAGCTGGGGTTCATGGCGGGAGGGGAGTGGAAAGCTGTTTAGTTGACTACTGAAACGTTCTATCTGATGCCTTCCTTGTACCCTTACTGGCCCAGTGAGAGCCTTTATTGACTATCTGCCACTTGTGGAGAATTAAGTGACACCTGCACCTCAATACCATCCACTTCCAATGTCGCCTACAGATGGGGAACATGTCAACCAGTGCCAGTGACTGCAAGTCCATCTGCTTCCAGTCCTATCTCCACGTCTGATCAAAGATTTGGCCAGTTAACTCTTCTCTACTTCCCCTCAGTTGTTGCCTGTGGTGCTGAGTCATTCCAGCATTTTCTGTTTTAATTCCAGGTTTCCAGCACCTACAGTTCTTTGATTTTGGATTACAATGAATAGAATTATACCGAACAGCAGGAGGACACTCAATCATTGGCTCCTGTGACATCTCTTTGAAAAGCTCTCCGAATAATTCCACTCCCCTCCTCTTTCTCCATAGTCCTGTAAATGTTTTCCCTTCAAGTATTTATCCCTACAAGTATTTCTCACATTTCATAGAATCGTAGAATCCCTCCAGTACAGAAGATGACCATTCGGCCCATCAAGTCTGCTCCAATCACAACGCCATCCAAACCTTATTCCTGTAACCCCACATATTAACCCTGCTAGTCCCCTGACACTAGGGTCAATTTAGCATGGCCAATCAACCTATCCTATACATCTTTGAAATGTGGAGGAAACTGGAGGAAACCCACACAGACAATGTGCAAACTCCACACAGAGAGCAACCTGAGGCTGGAATTGAACCTATGGGGCAGTAGTGCTAACCACTATGCTACTGTGCCACCCATTTACTCTAGACATGTCATCAAGGGGGTGAATGAAGCGGCATTGACTGGGAGAAAGTCCAGGAGAGGTTTTTTTTATGAGAAGGATTTTTTTGTAGAGCCCTGGGTGCCAGAGATGGGAGTCTTTCCTTATGCAGAAAAACTGCAGAAGCTGGAGTTGTTATCCTACTGCGAACGATTTTGACATGATAACTTAGGAGAACGCAGCAACAAATCCCTTGAGGCTGACAGAAGTCTACAAGATCATGAGGGGCTTGGACAGGATGGATAGTCAGAAGCTATTCCCCAGGTGGAAGAGTCAATTACTAGGGGGCACAGGTTTAAGAAATGAGGAACAAGGTTTAAAGGAGATGTACGGGGCAAGTTTTTTTGACATAGAGGGTAGTGGGTGCCTGAAATTCGCTGCAGTGGGAGGCAGTGAAAGTAGATACAATAGTGAGTTTTAAGGATCATCTGGAGAAATAGATGAATAGGATGGGAATAAAGAGACTGACCTAAAACATGGGGTTTTAGGTCAGTTGGCAGCATGATTAGTGCAGGCTTGGAGGGCCGAAGGGCCTGTTCCTGCACTGTAATTTTCTTTGATCTTTATTCACAATGTGCCAAATGGCTTGCTCCCATGGTATAACCACAATGATTTTTAAAGCAGGTTTAATGAGTCAAATATGCTTTTTCTCATTGCATACTTGCTAATGCTTCTTGTTTTGTGTTTGTTGCATTCTAAGTCCCATTCAGTTTATTTTTAGAAATGTACTGTTTCAACAGAGTATATATCCACATTCTAGTCGTGTCGTAATGCACTGGCCTTTGCTTAGCCAGTAGGACTGAGCAAATGATTGATTGTACAAGACATCTGGTGTGTGACAATTGATTGCACACTTATTTTCATGGGCTGAGATCAGTCATCAGTTCCAGGATGCGATCAAATAACTGACTCTTTTCAGGTCGCTTCATGGACCATGAAGGCTGAGGATGACTGTGGAAAAACAGCAGAAAGATCCACAGCATGGGACAAACACCATCAGCTCTTGCCTCTGAGCACAGAGTTCTGAGAACAAATCCTGTTGAATATGAGTCAAAATAAAATGCTACGCTGCACTGTGGATTACGCTATCTTTCGAGGAAGTCAGAAATGGAGGCTCCATCTGTCTGCTTCAGTGGTTATAAAAGGTCCCCTGACACAAACTTAGGAGAGTGGAGTTATCCCCTGTATTCTGACCAATACTTGCGCCTAATTGACTCACAAAAACAGATTATTTGGATCATTATTACATTGCTGTTTATGCTGAGCTGATGTTCGTGGCTATGTTTTATTTTACTGGTACTTTTTGGTGCTTTAGTTCTAATCAAAAATGCAATTCAAATTAAGTCCAATCGTGGTCCCCACAAGGGACAAATAAGATCCAAGCTGACAAGACAAGATAAAAGACAAGAAAATGGAATCTGAAACGAAAAGAGAAAATGCTGGAAATTCTCAGCAGGTCTGGCAGTATCTGTCAGCAGAGAAAAGAGCTGACTTTTCAAGTTCAGAAGACCCCTTGTCAATGCCGTTGTGCTTGACAATGGGTCATCTGAACTCGGAATGTCAGTTCTGTTCTCTCCTTACAGATGCTGCCAGACCTGCTGAGATTTTCCAGCATTTTCTCTGACAAGACAGGGCATTGCATCCCATCTTAAGCTTGATAAAACAAGCTGACAGGTTGAGGCATTGCACCGCCACCTACGCTTAATAATTGTTTCATACCGGAAGTAATCAGAATGTATAACTTGCTGTCACACAGAGTAGTTCAAGTGAATAGCACAGATGCAACTAAAGGGGAGGCCGGAGATGTACTTGAGGAGAAAGGAATTGAATGATATCTTATAGAGGTGACACAGTGGCACAGTGGATAGCACTGCTATCTCAAAGCGCTAGTGACCCAGGCTCAATTCCAGCCTTGGGTGACTGTGTGGAGTTTCACGTTCTCCCTATGGGTTATCTCCAGGTACTCCAGTTTCCTCCCAAAGATGTGCAGGCTAGATGAATTGGCCAAGTTAAATTATCTTTTAGTGCCTAAAAACGTAGGTTAGGGAGCTTAACAGGATAAATGAGTAGGGGAATAGGGCGGGGGAGAAGGTCTAAGTAAGATATAATGCCAGAAAGCTGGAGCAGACTTGATGGGCCAAAAGGTTTCTTTTGCACCTCCCTTCTTTATCATAGGGATACTATGATAGAGAAGGGAGGGTGGAACATGCATGCAGCTGCTGGCCTGTTTCCGTGCTGTGCCTTTCACGTCATTTATATTGTGTAGATTATTTCAATGAATACAACTTCCTTCTCATGACACGATTAGGTGCTTAGCAAATTGGCCATTCAGCCTGGGCAGCTGAAGGTGCAATCATTAATGGTGGAACAATTTAACTCAGGGGTGCACAGAGGCCAAAATTAAAGAAGTACAGAGAACCCCCTCAGGACAAGGCCATGGACAGACTTAAGAAAAAGAATGAGAACAATACTAAAGATCTTCTTGCAGGTGGTCAACACCAATACCATTGGCCACCTGTTTATAAAGATTGTTAATGGCTGTAACTGCAAGTGGAAAGCTGGAAGCACTGACTGCGGCGCTGTTAGCATGGGTGGACCATGTGCCACACTCGGAAATCTTGGGGAAGCCCAGTTGATATAATGGGTTAGATTTTCATCCCTGTGGTGAGTGTCGGGAAAATTCCAGGTTCAGCTAGCCCACCTGAGGAAAATGTACCTGGCAAAAATGGGAATTTCATTGCAGAGGCCAGCACTCTCTACATTGTGAAGTTGATGGATCCCAGACATCCATTGGAGTACTCAAACAGCTGAGCCAAAGGGAAAATATTGCTTGGTTGACAAGGCTCCCCAAACTCTTATATTTATACAAAATGAAGGTTTCAAGTGCTTACAGTTTCAACTGTTGATACTTCAAAGGGTCTGGATGATAAGAACTTTTATTTGCCTGTAGTAAAACTGAGGTTTTTTTTAATAAAGTAGAAAGTTATTAATAAATGACTTTTTTAAAAAAAGCTTATTTTCACACATCTTATTGACACAATAGGATTCATTGGTTCTAAGCAATGTATAAACTGGACATGAAAGTGCCATAGCTTGGCATGGGGACAAAATTGTTCCACTATTAATGGCTGTGCGTTCAACTGCCCATATGCTGTGAGCGGGAGGAATGCCTTGGTTTGTGTTGGGGAGCATGAGGAGGACATCTGAACATGCCTTTCAAAAGGTTTCCTCATGTGGACTACGGTTTGCAACACCCCTGAGATTCAAGAACCACAACATTCTGGAGAGTTATCCTGACTCCATGAAGATTGTGAAAGACTAGAATAGGCCTAGAACTAGAATTGAAACACATCCAGTCAGTGCACTGATTAAATTTAACTGGCCTTGTCTCAATTGGTTGCTTGAGAGTGAAACATCGAACAGAGCCCTTGATCACACAGCCACCCCCACCACTCCCCCGCCCCACCCCAACTCAAACCCCTAACCCAAACATTTTAAAAGTTATGAAACTACTGTGATGGGGAGTTTCTCCTGCTGGCCTGCACAATGTTAATCCAGCAACCAACCCCAAAACTCAGAATGCCTGGTTTCCTATTACATGCCTATTTAGGAGAGCTTGCAGTGTTCAATCCAGTTACCGTGCTTCCAGTATTATTACACTACACTTTTGTGGTTAAAAAAGCTCTTTAGGACCTTCTGAGGTAGTGAAGGGTTCTGACACTATCAATGCAACTCTTACTTTTACAGAGATAACTTGGTTGCCATAACATCACTGAGCATGTGTCTTAAGTTGTGACTGGCAGCGGCAAGATGGGTATGACAATATAGATTGCAGCACTGAATGGGGAATGCAATTGTGAGTGTAGCATTTATCCTTCAGATCTGAGCTGACATTTCAAAACCAATTTACTGCATTAGAAACAAAGGACACTGGACAGAAACAGTGTCTGAATGCAATTCTGTGTTAATCACTGTGCTCTTTTCAAGTATGTCATTCATTCATGTGCTGGTCAAAATATCTGATTCCAACTGAGTCTGCTAAATGGTCATGAATTGCTGTGGTACACAGCCAAGCTCCTGTACGCCCATGATGTAGATAGCAGCACGCATATCAAACCGCCAAACTCATTTCCAATTCATATTCATAATTATTTCAAATCTCTATTCACTTTTGGAGCTAAAAGACCTCAAAGGCTCTGGAACAAATTATTAAACCTTCCAACAAATTAAATTCTACGGCATAAATGTTTTACCTGAATCCTTTCTCAGCATGGCTCAGTGGTTATCATTCGTACCTCAGAGCTCAGAGGAAAAGAAGACAGACTTGCATTTATATAGAGTCTCTTCTGAGGAGGACGGGATGGCAGCACAGTGGTTACTCATAGTGCCGAGGGCCTGGGTTTAATTCTAGCCTTGGGTCACTATTTGTGTGGAGTTTTCACGTTCTCCCCGTGTCTGCGTGGGGTTCCTCCTGGTGCTCCGGTTTCCTCCCACTGTGCAAAGATTTGTGGGTTAGGTTGATTGGCTATGCTAAATTGCCTCTTAGTGTCAGGGGTTTAGCAAAGTAAACATGGGGATAGGGCCTGGTGGGATTGTGGTCTGCGCAGACTCAATGGGCTGAATGGCCTTCTTCTGCACTGCAGGGATTCTATGATGTAATTCTCTGATCCCATAACACTTCAGAACTAAGAAACAGAAGTTGGTTACATGGGCCTTTGAGCCTGCTCCGCCATTCAACATGATCATGGTTAATTTACGACTAAAGAAGTAGTTTTCAAGTGTGGTAATGGAGCCAATCTGCACAGAACAAACTCCAACAAATAACAATGTGATAATGAGCAAATAATCTGTTTCCAGATGCTGGTGGAGGCTAAATATTGCCCAGAACACTGGGGAGAACTTTCCCCTTCTTCCAAATAGCACCATGGAATCTGTTACATCCTCCTGAGAAGTACAGGCACAGCCTCAATGTAATGATTAGTTTGAAAGAGATAGCACTTCTACAAGTGCTGATCTGATTCACCAATGCACAGCATATCATCCGAGACTATGTTCTCAAGACACTGGAGTGGGACCTAAACTCACAAACCCCTCATGCAACCCACGAGCAAGGACTGACAATCAAAGTGTCTAATTTAATCCCTATTCCAGACCTGAACGTTCCAATACACATAGACATTAAAGCAAGACTCCATTTGCTGGTTTCACAAAGATGTAATGGCAATATAGTAGAGTCATAGAAGTCTACAGCATGAAAACAGGCCTTTTGGTCCTTTTTTTTAAGCTAGTCCCAATTGCCCACATTTGGCCCATTTCTCTCTCTACCCATGTAACTGTCTAAATGCTTTTTAAAGACAAAATCACACCCGCCTCCTTGACGACGGCCTCTGGCAGCTTGTTCCGGACACTTGCCACCCTCTGTGGGAAAATATTGCCCCTCTGGACTCTTTTGTATCTCTCTCCTCTCACCTTAAACCTATGCCCTTTAGTTTTAGATTCCCCAACCTTTGGGATAAGATATTGACTATCTAGCCGATTTGTGCCCCATTATTTTATAGACCTCAATAAGATCACCAATGTGGTTCAAGGAACTGAAGGTATGTTTGCTAAATTTGCTGACAACAACCTAGTCATACCAATCGACTCAAGAACAGCTTCTTCCCTGCCACTGTCAGACTTTTGAATGGACCTACCTTGCATCAAGCTGATCTTTTTCGAGACCCCAGCTATAAATGTAACACTGCATTTTGCACCCTCCCCTTTCCTTCTTTATGAACGGCATACTTTGCACAGCATGCAAGAAATAATACTTTTCACTGTATTTAATACATGTGACAATAATAAATCAAAATCAATTCCAGCAAAAACAATCATTCATCATATTACTATACGCAAAATGGCTATTGTGTGCTTAATTTGTGTTTTGTTTTCATCAAATAATTATTTGTATTGGAAATGCTGTGCCATGGTTAGACTCTGAATAATGAATGCACAAATAACCATTCACATTAGCAGAGCAATGTTGCTAGCTCAGAATTCATGTTAATTCATTCATGATATAAAGAGGGTATTCCAGCACCAAACTCAACAGATAACTCTACCATATTTCATTTTCAGAGCAAGGTCAACGCATGCCTCTGGACAGAGATGTGACATGACTGAATGGCAAAGCAGGCTTGATGGGCCAAGTGGCTTAATTCTGCTCCTATGTCTTATGGTCTGACACACACTGGAATTGAAATAATGTGATGAAATGATCTCCATTGATTTAATAATGAACAAAATATTTTTTATTCTTCCCAGCATTGCAGGCTCGGCCTGGATTTATTGCCCCTTATTAACTGTCCTTGAACTGAATCCCAATAAGGGCACTTGAGGATCAATCCCATTGCTGTAGGTCTGGAGTCACATGTAGGATAGATCTGGTAAGTGCAGCAGATTTTTTTTCCTAAAGGGCATTCTTGAACCAGATGGGTTTTCACAACAGTCAACAATGCTTTCATGGTCACCATTAGATTTTTAATGCCAGATTTTTATTGAATTCAAATTTCACCATCTGCCATTTGGGGATTTGAGCTCCAGACCATTACCCTGGGTCTCTGAATTACTGGCATTACGAAAAGGCAATTAATTTGTGCCCGAATTTCCTCTTGTGAATGCACCTGGGAAACAAAATGGTTTGGCTGACATTTAAAGGTATTTAAATGAAACCTGGTTGAATAATGACAACAGGATCTCGCTGTACCTTTCTTGCTCACTGAGAACAGGTGTGGGTTCAGAATAATGTTGAAATAGAATTATGAATACATTTTATATTCTTTAGAATGCTGGAGATTCACGTTGTGAGCTCTTTTGTTAACGTGAAATAGCTAAATTACCCATCATGTGGTGAGGCTTTGTTAGAGATTCCAGATTGCTGACGTAATTTTGATTCCAACTTCACACCTAGACCAAAACCACATTTTCAGATAATTCCCTCTTGGCACACATAGCTATAAATCACTGCCAGTTAATTGTCAAAAGCACTGAACCTTTACGTGCTTAATCCCCTTAAGCTAAAACTATAAAACTGTCGAACATAACAAGCAGATGACTAAACCTGCAGCTCTGCAGTGTGAATTTTCAAGGAGGACATCATTGATCTCTGCAGAACCAGGTTTGTCCCACTTATTGGGCAAACAAATTGGATACAGTTTTCAAAAGGGAAATGGTCTTTTGTATGAAAAATGCATGGGCTGGTTGCTTAGCCAGTCAAACACCACAAATGTAATAATTGATCAGGTTCCATTATGGATATGACATTGTTATTCTCTGACACACATGTTGAATCAGGAAAAGCTTTCAGCCACATAAAAGTAACTTCTGCATTAGTCTTAAGGTCTATGAAATCCATTTTCCTCATAGTCATGGAACTGCAAAATTACTCTCTTTTTCACGATCCAAGTTAAAGAATAAAAATCATTCTTAACAGTCACAAGTGCAGCTCCAATAATACTGATTAGAAGGTTGATTGTAGAGGACAAAAGAATGTCTACTTGATCACACCCCATCAACCACCTGAAGCATTCACTCTCTCTACAATTAGTGCATTGCGGTTGCAGTCTGTATCATCTACAAGATTGACTGCATCTACTCACTTCGTTGACAGCACTTCCAAAGCTCCTGGTCTGTGCTATTGGTATTAAGGTGAAGGGTTCCTTCATGGTTACTGTGTCAAAATCCTTAGCCGCTCAGCTAACTTAGTACTGTGGGGGCAATCCGGAACCACATTGATCGCAAAAAGGCAGGTCGCCACTTTTTCAAGGCCAATTAGGGACAGGGCGGTAAATATCAATCAAGTCGATAATATCCACAGCATACCTATGAATAAATAAAATAGAAACTTGCCGGATTGATGTCCAAATGGAACTCATGAGGGTTGACCTTCTAGAAGAAGGTCAATTTTCAGCCAAGGCTTCCTTGTAAACAAGGAATGCATTTTCCCACTTCTTGAAGGTGGGGTGCTGCAGCTCAACCCTTCCTGAACTCCAAAATTTGCACACTTGCTTTTACAACAAAGAAACAAGCAGAAAGGTAGTAACAACAATTCATATTAAATTGTGTCTTTGAAGCAATGAAATTACAATAACTTATCTTCACACAGAATCTTTAACATGGGGAAACATGCAAAGGCGCTTCACAAGAGCGTTCTATAACTACGACACAACGTTTTAAAATCAAGACCTTCATTGATGTAGGTCAGAGAGCACACATCAAGAGAGCACTGCCAAGTGAGGTGATTGAAGCAATGACGTCAGCCACATTTAAGACTTTTCTTGATAGGCATATGAACAAACAGGGAAGAGGGATATAAGCAGTTGGTTTAGCTAAGTAAATATGGTTGACACAGGCTTGGAGGGCTGATGGGCCTGTTCCTGTGCTGTACTGTACTTTGTTCTTTTGATTTTTGGACGATGGGCAAAAAGAGCTTGGTTCAGAAATGGGCAGCAGAATTTTGGATGTGTTCAAGTTCAACAACAAGCTAAAGTGTGGGATGCCAACCAGAAGGGCATTGGAATGGTCAACACTAGAGTTAATAAAGACCGGAGGAGTGTTTCATCAGGACATGGGCTGAGGTAGAGGGAAGAGTCAGGTGATGTTACAAGGTCTTGTCTATGGTCTTGGTGATAGCACAGATATATGCTCATTTATCATAGAAAAGTTCATGCTGGAAATAGACTAACACAGCACAGTAAGAGACTTATCATGCCTGCACATATGGAAAATAAAGAGAAAAAGAGTATTTCACAATTGTGTTGCCTCAGGTAACAAGATACTTTGAGGCAGATTCTATTTGACGTTGCTCTCATCTGAATTTGCATCACAGGGAAGAAAAGCAAGCTGTTCAAAACACATTGACTTTGGTAATAGTCAGTTAATCAAAAAACAATCTCTTAATGTTACATTACGTGACCCCGTCTTGTTTAATATAGTGGAAAAATGTGAGCAAGCAAGAGGAAATACATTAGTTGCTTTGCAATGAGTCGTCCCGAAGGCTCCAGGCACACAGGCCTGCCTATGAATTGCATTCTGTTTTATTCATTACTTACTGCACACTGGCTGGTGCCCCTAATTTAATTGGGCAACACACAGTGAACAGGTATTGCCTATTGAGCTGGAAAGTTGACTTGATATTCCTGGTAATTTTCTTCCGAATAAATTATGCATTGAGATAAAAAAACAAACGAGTGCGCAATGATCGTGCTGTTTATTCACTGTATATTCTGCATTGTGAAGGATCACAGGATAATTATCTTGCCCTATTTATACCAGGCAGTTTATTTCTAAGTACAAAGCAGGAATTTGGGATCTGCGGAGACAAAATTGCTTTTTACGCTGATTCTAATGGAAAGGTAAATAGGTGTAAAATACAGTGCAGGAGATTACAGGAAATGACTACCAGTTGGACTTAAGTATTTCATCACTCTACCTCTCGAAGACTGGATTATTAAAGTTCAGCAGGGAGTTATACAAAAAATAAAAGATGTTTTTCTTTCAAGTTGATTCCGGTGGAAGTCATTTTACAGTATTAACGTATTACTTACTCTTGGTTAGACCAGCTGACCAATAAGCATCACCTACACCCTTTCAGACAGGGATCTACTGACATGGCAACGGCACCTGTTGACCAAGGTTTTTTGGGTGACACTGCAATCAGTGACCAGAATGCTGCTGGGTAACACAGCAACAGTTAAATAAGGTGCTGTAAGGTGTCACAATGGCGTGGTTCTCTGACCTCGCCCGTAACTGGGATTCTCTAGTTCGGCTGAGCGCCAAATTTTCCACTGTCGCTGGCAGCGAAAACTGGGGGAATTCCCACCTACAGCTGATGACCAAGGCTCTACTGGGCAACTACTACAGCAGTCAACTAACACACTAACAGCCTGTATTTTTCTCAATGAGTTTAATGAAAGGGAAGACCTTGAAGCAAGCTCTGAACAGGAGGGAGATTTAAATAATAAAATAACAGCATGGTGGCACAGTGGTTAGCATTGCTGCCTCACAGCTCCAGGAACCAGGTTCAATTCTGGCCTTGGGTCACTGTCTGTGTGGAGTCTGCACATTCTCCCCACGTCAGCATGGGTTACCTTCACATGTTCTGGTTTCCTCCCAAACTCCAAAGATGTGCACATTAGGTTAATTAGCCATGCTAAATTGCCCCTTAGTGACAGGGAATTTTCAGGTAATATATGGGTTTATTGGGCCTAAGTGGGATTGTTGTCAGCACAGGCTTGATGGGCCGAGTGGCCTTTTAAAAAAATTTGTTTGTGGGAGATGGGCATTGTTGGCTGCCCAGCATTTATTATCCGTCTCTAGTCGCCTTTGAGAAGGTGGTGATGAACTGCTGCCTTGGATCGTTGTAGTCCACGTTCTGTGCGTTGACCCACAATTCCATAACGGAGAGAATTCCAAAATTTCACCCAGCGACTGAGAAGAAACAGCGATATATTTCTAGGTCAGGATGGTGAATGGTTTCAAGGGGAACTTGCAGGTGGTGGCGTTTCCATTTATCTGCTGCCCTTGTCCCATCTATATGCAATGCAGCATATAGATACTACGCACTGCTGCCACTGAGCGTTGGCAGTGGAGGAATCGAATGTTTGTGGATGTGTTGCCAATCAAGCAGGCTGCTTTGCCCTAGATGGTGTCAATATTCTTGAGAGTTGTGAGAGCTGCATCCATCTAGGCAAGTGGGAAGAATTCCATCACAACCCTGACTTGTGCCTTGTAGGTGGTGGTTCGGCTTTGGGGAGTCAGGAGGTGAGTTACTGGCCGCAGTATTCCTAGCCTCTGACTTGTACCCACTGTGTTTATATGGTGAGTCCAGTGAGTTTCTGGTCAACGGCACCCCCAAGGATTTTGATAGTGGGGGATTCAGCGATGTTTACACCATTGAATTTCAAAGGGCAGTGGTTAGAGTGTCTCTTATTGGTGATGGTCATTGCCTGGCATAGCCTGGATATTGTCCACATCTTGTTGCATTTGAACGTGAACTGCTTCAGTATCTGAGGAGTGCTGAACATTGTGCAAACATCGGCAAACTTCTGACCTTATGACGGAGGGAAGGCCTCCTTCTGCACTGTAAGGGTTCTAAATTTCTATGTTAGAAAGACAGAGCAATACATTTTTAACTAAATTAGGTAAGAAAACTAAGGGCAATATCTGTTTTAAGAGCAAACAGCAGGTTTCGACCATTGTGATGTGGGACTAATTAATTTCATCTGAAGGGAAACCAGAATTATGAAAATGTTAGATTTATCTTGTGGGGCAGTTTCAGGATTTGACCAGATCAGAAAATGTTAATTTGTTCTTCAGATGCTTTGGAGAGTGAGGCAATTATACAGTTTCTCATCAAGTTACTCAGAGTTGTTGCCTTTCAACAACCAGTTTAAAGTTGACATTGCAACCTTTTTAGGGATAAAATTAAAATCCCAGAAGACCCATCCAGCATTTTGTATAGTATGCAAAAATATCAGACAATGTTCTTTCACACTTCTCAAAGTTCCTCATTAACAAGTTGCTTTGGAGTGCAATAGCTGTTGCATTCATTTTCTCCTCCTGGCATTGGTTTGAGGAGGAGTGTTAACAAGCAAATCAATAGAGCTTTCCTGCTCTTTTTAGAGAAAAAGTGCCAGGGCGTCATTAACCTTCAGCTGAACAAATAGGTCTGGAGATAGTTTAATATCCCATACGGGTCTAGCACCACTGACTGTAGAGAGCCAGGTCAAATACTATTTGCACTGATGCATCAGCCTAGCTCCCGAACTTCTGTTTACTCAACAGCAAAGTTCTGCTGCTTATGTGGCTCAGGAGCCACACACATACTCTGATGAATACTTTTAAAATATCCAGACCAGCACTGCTCAAGTGGCTTCCTGGGTCCTGCTCACATCAAATCCGGTTTGTACAGGTCCCACCTTCCTCTAGAACCCCAATGCCCCAGGACTCTGAAACCTTCCCCCTCACACCATCTTTTCAGACACACATTCATCCTATATATCCTGCTGTTTCTACTCTGACTAGCACAGAGTAGTGCAATCACGAGGTGACACAGTGGTTAGCACACTGCCTCACAATTCCAGGGACCTGAGTTCGATTCCTGGCTCGGATCACTCTCTGTGCGGAGTTTACATGTTCTCCCCGTGTCTGTGTGAATTCCCTTTGGGTGCTCTGGTTTTCTCCCACAATGCAAAAGACATGCTGGTTAGATGCATTGGTCATGCTAAATTCTCGCTCAATGAACCTAACAGGCGCCAGAGTGTCGTGACTGGAGGATTTTTACAGTGACTTCATTACAGTGTTAAGTCAGCCTACTTGTGACAATAATAAATAAACTTTAAACTTTGAGGTCCTACTTTTCAGCTAGTTTCCTAATTCCCTATATTCTGCTTTTTGGACCTCATCCCTTTTTATATCTCTGTGCAGAAAAACCATTGGCTGTTCATGTTCCCCTTTCAGAATATACTGCAACTACTCTGAGACATCCTTCACCCTTGCACCAGAGAGGCAAAGTACCATCCTGGAGTCTTGTTTGTGGCCACAGAAATGCCATTTATCTCTCAATGGCACATCTCTTAGTTAAATGCAAAGATCACCAATTGCAACCTGGCAATTGACCAGAGTGGTAAAGTCCCAGGTTTCAACCTTTCACAAAATATCTAGACAACCCTCCACTACTTAAGGACAGGCCAAGGAAGATGTGACTACTTGCTCTGCAGGTGAAACATGAAGAACAGCTCAAATTGTGGTTGAGTCAGACCATCACCAACAGAGTGAATTCCCGGCCTGAGAGAATCATTCTGAGTTGCATTACAGCCATTCACACTGTATCACTTGAAGTCATTGGATGCACTCTTAACCTTGATATCAAAACAGAACTGTATTTCCAGTAATAAAGAAGAAATGAACTCCTGGTACTAAACTCGCAACCTTTGATTCTTTAGGAGAAAACTTCCATGCTTCCTCAGCTGAAAGCTAATGGTTAGAATTGCTATCTCGGGGCAGTCCATCTATATGCACAGCAAGGTCTGGACAACATTCAGGCTTGGCATGCTAAGTAGCAGATAATACTCTTGCCACACAAGTGCCAGGACATGACCTTTTTTTAACAAGACAGAATCTAACCATCTCCCTTTGATATTTAACAGGATTACTATTGATGAATTCCCCACCATCAACATTCTGGGCAGTTATCAAAAACTGAACTGGACCAGCCATATAAATACTGTGGTTACAAGAGCAAGTCAGAGGATGGGAATCTTCCCCAAAACCTGCCCACCATCTGCAAGGGACAAACCAGGAGTGTAACGGATTCCTCTCAGGTTATCTGGATTGGTGAAGCTCCAACAACACTCACGAAGCTCAGAATCTATAAGTTAAAGTAGCCCGAGTGATTGCTACCTCTTCCACAAATATTCAATTCCTCCACCATTGATGCATAGTGCCAGTAGTGTCCATCTACAAGATTCACAGTGGCAACTCACCAACATTCCTTGAACAGCAACTTCCAAAACTATGACCTCTACAGCTGGAAGAATAAGAGCAACAGACACATGGATAAATTAACATCTGCAGGTTTCCCTCCAAGTCTGACAGCATCTTGATCTGGAACAAGACGCTATTCCTTCACTGTCACTGGCATAAGATCCGGAACTCCATTCCTAACAGTCTTTTGGATGTATCTACACTAGATAGACTTCAACAGTTCGTAGAATTATAGAATAGAACCATAGAATCCCTATTGTACAGAAGGAGGTCATTCGGCTTATTGAGTCTGCACCAACTCTCAGACAGAGCAGATGACCAAGACCCACTCCTGTCCAATCCCTGTGACCTCACGCATTTAACCCACTATGCCCTTAACCAATAATCTTGAGACACTCAAGGCCAATGACATCTGGACATCTTTGGACTGTGGGTGGAAAGCAGAACACCAAGAGGAAACCCATGCAGACACAGGAGAATATGCAAACTCCACAGTCCATCATCTTCTCAAGGGCAACTAGAGATGGGCAATAAATCTTGGTGGAGCAACAATGCTCACATTTCATGAAAGAATAACAAAAACATCGAGTAGTTAGCCACAGTTGTTGCAGTGTGGAAGTTGCTACCACAGAGTAGTGGAGGCAAATAGCATACATACCAGTTAAGTGCACAAGGGGGAAACATGTGCTGAGAGAGTGAAGTCAAGGAGGCTCATGTGGAACACAAACACTGGCAGTGACCTATGAGGCCAAATGACCTTTCTGCACCGTAAATTCTATATATTCATCTACCCAGATGACAGCTTTGTGGCAGGGTAGATAATAAACAGCAACAAATGACAGATTTGGGACAAGGTAGGGAATAAAGAACAACAAAAGGGACATAACCCTAACCATAAAAACTTCACTTTGCAGACTTGGTCTCTACTTGGCTACAACTCAAGAACAAATCTAATCACCAGCGTCTGATTTTATAGTAATCTAGGAAAGGTGAAGAGAACAAGAATCAGTTTTGACATTGTTTTGATATGCTTAATATTTCTGTTGAGCTTTTACATTTTTATTTGATCAGTGATAACATTGCCAGGGAATGGTGTGGGCAATTTGCTAAGCCAGGTGGAGGGAAATTGAGCACACACAGGGGCCACTGAAATAATCGAATGAGGCTAATTCAATATAGATCATATCACCACCTGGCACAAAAGACAGCCCAACAAGCCAGTAAACCCCCTAATGACATGAGCGAGACTCATTATTTAAAAAGTCTTTTAAAAAAAAGCAGCGACAGGCAGAAAAAAAACAATCAATTTTAATTAAAGGAAAAGGCAAGATCATGAAAATGCTGGAAGCCTGAAGCAAAACCAATGAATTGTTGAAGGGGGAGGCATATGTTTAAGGCATGAGGAGCAAGGGGGCAGATTATTTACACAGAGGGTAGTGGGTGCCTGGAACTCATTGCTGGGGGAGATAGTGGAAGCAGATACAATAGTGACTTTTAAGGGGCATCTTGATAAGTACATGAATAGTTTGGGAATGGAAAGATATGGTCCCCGAAGGGTTTTCATTCATTTGGACAGCATGGTCAAAGAACAAAGAACAAAGAACAAAACAGCACAGGAAACAGCCCCTTCGGCCCAACGAGCCCGCGCTGTCACCCCGATGTTCCCACCTCTTCCCGCGATCCTTGTCCATGTTTATAGATCTATGGATTAAAAACCAAATTTGAGACAATTTCGGGAGAATTTGTTTTGCCAATTAGCCTGAGAGCACATCTTTGGGATGTGGGAAGAAACCGGAGCGCCTGGAGAAAACCCACGCAAGCACGGGGAGAATGCGCAAACTCCCACAGACACAGGCCCAAATCCATGTATCTGCACAGCACAGCGATAGTCACTAAGCTGTCGTGTTGCCCATTAAATGGTCCAGGTCAAGCGTACACTAATGACGTGAAGCACTAGGATACTCCAGAAAAAATCCAAGAGCAGCCCTCTCACGACCCATTGCGTGTATGCCCCTCGTTAGACAACAAGGTGGACTGTAGGATAAAAACAGTGCAGGTTTAGAGGGCTGAAGGGCCTGTTCCTGTGCTGGAATTTTCTTTGTTCTTTATTCAATGGGTCAGGCAACATCTATCAAGAGAGAAGCAAATGAGTTGACATTTCAGGCTAAGGATCTGTTGAAGATGTCCTCATATGATGAAATTCTTTAAAGATGTCAAAATACCTAGCTGGATGGCACAGTGGTACATTGCTGAGCACTGCTCCTCACAGCTTCAGGGACCCAGCTTCCATTTCCAGCTTGGGTCACTGTCTGCATGGGTTTCCTCTGGGTGCTCCAGTTTCCTCCCATACTCTGAAAGATGTGCTGATTATGTGCAGTGACCTGACTGGTGCCAAAGCGCAGTGACTAGGGGAATTTCACAGTAACCTCATTGCAAGCCTTACTTGTGACAAATAAATTTTTTTTGTCCTGTAGGCTTGAATTTGTGGCACACAGTGATGTAACACATTGGTTTGAATTTTGTGTCCACAATATAATAATGGCACTTCAAGGGCTTAAAATCATATGAAAATGGACATGTTAAGGGCTCCTGACTTGCCTCCCAACACTGACCTGATTGCTATTAAGTATTGAGTGAAGGCTACACATAGATATACAAAAGCGTAGTCCAGGTGAGGTCAGTGGACCATCTCACAGTCAATCCTCATGCAATGAGTTTCTGCATGAAAACATGATAATTCGTCAAATAATATTCCTGTTTTCTTTGGCCATTATTCTTGATTTGATTTGATTTACTATTGCCACATGTATTAACATACAGTGAAAAATATTGTTTCTTGTGTGCCATACAGCCAAAATATATCATTCACAGAGAAGGAAACAAGGAAGTGCAGAATGTAGTGCTAACCTGCATCTCTTAAATGCTGGAATAAAGCTTTCTTTTCAAGAGCTCTTGTCACAAGAAGGCAATTGGTTATTGTTGCAGAACGTACATCTTTTGACTGAACAGGGAACCTCTGGATGTTAGTCATTTTCTACCTTATCTTGATGGCTGAGAGTCATTAATTCCTTGAATGTTCTCCAGAGCATTAATGACATGTTCTGCAAGCTTACTTGCCTCACTACACAAGATACAGATTATGGATGAGAAACATCGACTGATGCAGAGAAAGTTGATACAGAGCTGATACACTTTCAGGTGTATTGCAACAGATTTACTTCCACTCTCAAGTTTCAGATCAAATGTGCTGGGGGAAGATTTCATCAATGTGAAATCATCAAACTTTTCCCGAAAAATAACTTTAACAAGAAAAATAAATTTGCATTGTTTGAACACAATGTGTGTTACAGCTTTAACATTCCTACTAAATGTGTGGAACTTAACCTCTCTTTCCTCTTCCTGCTCCACCTTCCCTGGAGACAGAATTGTCCAGTTTCACAAGCAGCCACTCTATGCTCCTTTAAAGAAACACTCATTCTTCATGAACAGATTGGTTATTCGACCATTGCAGCTAAACTGGTGCCACGTTGTGACTCAGCCATGAATTTATTCCCTCTCTTACCCAGAGCCCCTGAGGCCAACAAAAGAGTTTGCAACATTGTTCCCATCAGATGCTGGCTGAGATTCACCAATTATAGGAACTGAATCTGATGCTTAACCATAGTGCATGGGCCCATTGCACCTCGTCTGGTGAATTTAACTAGCGAGCCAAACATGATTTAAAAGCTGCATACGTAATGTACATCACAAGAGGGGGCAACTGCATTTGTGTGGCAAGTTAATCTCTCAGAAACATAATAAGACATAAGACATAGGAACAAAATTAGGCCACTTGGCCCATTGAGTCTGCTCCACCATTCAATCATGGCTGATATTTTTCTCATTCCCATTCCCCCCATGCGTTTTCCCCATAGCCCCTGATCTCCTTATTAATCAAGAACCTATCTACCTCTGTTTTAAAGACACTCAGTGACCTGGCCTCCACAGCCTTCTGAGGCAAAGAGTTCCACAAATTCACTATTCTCATTTCTCCTCATCTCTGTTTTAAAGATCGTCCCTTTAGCCTATGGTTGTGCCCTCTGGTTCTAGTTTTACTACTAGCAGAAACATTTTCTCCACATCCACTCTATCTGACCTTGCAGTATCCTGTAAGTTAAACATGTCAATGCACCAGTTATTTAAAATGCACAGCAACATCCCATAAATTAAGACAAATGATCTGTGTTTGCAATGTTTAAGGGAGAAATGGTGAGTATGCAGAGGGGATTTCTTACCCTTCTTGGAATAGTGTAATAGAGGCCTTAAAATTCACTTGAAACAGCAGGGCAGACTTGCTTCCTCCAAGCAAGGGCATTGCTGACAATGCAAAATTCCCTTTGCAGTGTCAATTTAAAGTTCTTTTTAACGTTTCTTATTCGTGTCGCAAGTAGGTGTACATTAACATTGCAATGAAGTTACAGTGAAAATCCCGTAGTTGCCACATTGTGGCACCTGTTCGGGTACACTGAGGGAGAATTTAGCATGGCCAATACATCAAACCAGCATGTCTTTTGGACTGTGGGAGAAAACTGGAGCACCATGCAGATGGGAGAACGTGCAAACTCCACACAGACGGTGACTCAATTCTGGAATTGAACCCAGGTCCCTGGCTGTGAGGCAGCAGTGTTAACCATTGCATAAGTGGGTCCTGTCTCCTTCTGATTTTGATTTGAAACTGCTACCCAATGTGCCAAACTGTGACCTACTCTTGTGTCTTATTTACATTATCCCTATTCATCTTCGGTTTGATTTTCCAATTATATATTCTCTCCTGCCTTTGTCAGAGAACCTGACAGGTGAGCCACACAGATAGCTGTGTATCTGTTTTGTGAAAGCAACGTCAGGAATAACAGAGCTATTTCAAATGGGTAGCCAATACAGTTCCTTACCACCACTGAGGAGAACTTGCTCACTGGCTCACAATTATCGTGATTACTGTTTTGAATGCTATTTTCAATTGGGGTGCACCCCTTCAGGAACAGAAAGGTTCCTTTGAACTGCAAGAACAAAATGCAAACATAAAGGTTCACCACAACACAGCAGCCACCAACTCATGTAATGCCTTGGATTCAGCAAGAAGTGCAAAATTCAGTTGCAGAATATTTAATTTGTCTTTGCAAATTCATGCTTTGAAAAGATGTTTGAATGTTGATCATACCAAATTTATACCTGATCAGTACATAGTGTTCCGAGTCTAACCTAGGGTAACTGTCTGTGTGGAGTGTCTACATTCTCGCCATGACTATGTGAGTTTCCTCCTGCTGCTCTAGGTTCCTCCTACATTCCAAAGATCTGCAGGGTTGCTGGATTGGTCATACTAAATTGCCCCTCAGTATCCCAAGATGTGTAGATTAGGTGGATTCTCCATAGGTTTCAGGGATGGGGTCTGGGTGGGATACTCTATTGGAGAGTCAATGCAGACTTGATGGGATGAATGGCCTTCTTCTGCACTGGAGGGCTTTCCTGGATTCAAATGAAAGCAAAGTCATTTTCCACATAGCCAAATGCTAGCTCCAGCAACGTAATGGTTGGTGCTGAAGAGCAATCAGTGTGACACATCACAAGTTTCAGGGAATATTTTTGGATCTGCGATAATTATTTCATTTGATACAAAATGCATCATTCCCTACAGCAACAACATGGAGGAAAGAACTGTTCTCTCTGTTTTCTTGTTTGGATTGCACTTGCACTCAGTCCTCTTTCCATCTTCCATTATTCAGCAGGGATGGCACAGTGGCATAGTGGTTAGCACTGCTATTTTACTGCGCCAGGGACCCGGGTTCAATTCCTAGCTTGGATCACTGTGCGTGTGGTCTTTGCACGTTCTCCTCGTATCTGTGTGGGTTTCCTCCAGGTACTCTGGTTTCTCCTATGTTCTGAAAGACGTGCTGGTTAGGGTGCATTGATCTGAAAAAGGTGTTGGAGTGTGGTGACTAGCAGAATTTCACAGTAACTTCATTGCAGTTTTAATGTAAGCTTTACTTGTGACTAATAAATAAACTTCTATTCAAGCCTATTTGAATTTTAAAAAACCTTCCACTTGCATGGAATCTTTTTAAGTATCTCAAAGCACTTCAGAAAAGACGATCTACTTTTCAACTGTTTGAAAACCATTTTTGTACACAGCAGTATTTCACATATAGCAGGGCAGACAGGTCAATTTCAATAATTTGATCATTCTTCAATACAGAAGTGAAGTGCAGCTTGGACTTACTCATGTGGGGCTAAAACCAATCACTTCTGCACTCAGTAGTCTTGGGTTCTGCCATCTGAGGGATTTAACACTTAATAAATGCATCTGTTGGATACAAGTTTCATCATATTTGACTAACTTGGTCATCTTTCCTCAGTTACTGAAAGTGGTTACCCTATCCAATGGATCCTGATCATGTTGCCTTGCTCATTTTGCAAAAAAAAGATTGCTTTCTAATTATAAATTCACTTATCTTCAGTTTTGAATAATGTACCGTAACCTACGAATACTGAAATACACAAGGTGAGACAATTTCAACTCATGTTAAAATAAGTCTTTTCCTGAAAAAAAGAGTGAATACTGGTTAAAACCTGGGAGATGGATGTCATTGATTAATTTCTGCTCTCACCCAACCAACTGGCATCTGACTTAAGGAATTACTAAAGCACAGCAAAATTAATTTGGTTTGATTGATGCCCTGTATAAAACTGACATCTTACACCAGTGTTCAAGCACGCTGATGTGGATTTGATCATTATCTTTTCCCAGGACTCTTATCCAACTGCTCGCTGCAATCTCTCTCCTGGGTTTCTCAACTCAGTGATGCTGTCTTGCCTTGACTACCTGTAATACCACCAGCTCCTGCACATCAATCTTGAGCAGTGATGAAAACAGAAATGCCATTTTGTCTCCCAGAGACTAAAAGGTTTAGGAGCCAGCCTTTGTATCTTCACCAACGAGAGTGTAAAAGCAGACCCGGAGTAAAAGATGGGGTTGTGCCAGCAGGAATCCTTAATGAAACACAGCACAAAGTATTATTCTATGTTTGTGCTGCCCTAAAAATTTCTACCCTGCCAAAAAGTCAACCTGAGTGAAGTCAAGGATGCTGGAATACTCATTTCTGAGTCAGGATATTTTGGGTTCATACATACATACAAATCAGGCCACTCAGCCCCTCGAACCTGCTCTGTTATGCATTGGCTGATCTGATTGTAACCTCAACTCCATATTGATGCCAATGCCCAATAACCTTTCACCCCCTTTGTTAATTAAGAATCTATCCAGCTCTGCCTTAAAAACATTCAGACTCTGCTTCCAGCACTTTATAAGGGAGAGGAGTTCCAGAGACACATGACGTTCTGGGAGAAAAAAAATTATCCACATATCTGTCTTAAATTAGCAACTTCTTTAGTTTTAATCAGTAACCCCCAAATTCTAGATTTTCCGAAAAGAGGAAATATTCTCTCCTTGTCAATGGCCTTCAAGTTCAAAAAGATTTTGATCATGTTGTCTCTTTCTTTTCTAAACTCTAGTGGATACAAACCTAATCTCTCCAACCTTTCCTCACAAGACAAACAGGCCTTTCCTAGGATTTGTCAAGTAAACCTTCTCTGATATCTTTACATCTTTCCTTCAATAAAGACATTAATGCAGTGCACAATACTTCAAATATGGTCTCACTAATGCCATGTACAACTGAAGCATAACTTCCCTACATTTTGGAATTAACTCTCCTCACAATTAACAGTACAACCTATTCAGTTTCCTAATTACTTGTTGTATCTGTTTATCAACATTTTGTGTTTTATGCATATGGACACCCAGATCCTTCTGCACCTCAAAGCTCTGCAATCTCTCAACATTTAAATGATAAGTTTCTCTTTAATTCTTCCCGGCAAAATGTATAATTTCATGTTTGCCCATTTTATATCCCATTCACTGGATTGTTACCCACTCACTTGACCTTTCTACATCCCTTTGCAGTCTCCTACCATCCTCTTCACAATCTACTTTCTTCCCTATCTTTGTGTGGTCAGCAAACATACCCTCAGTCCCTTGATCCAAATCATTTATATAAATTATAAGAAGTTGAGGTCCCAGCACTGATCCCTGTGATGCAACACTCATTACACCCTGCAGACCAGAAAAAGACTTATTTATGCCAACTCTCTGCTTCCTGTTAGTTAACAAACCTTCAGTCCATTACAACATGTTACTCACTACTCCATCGAGCTTTTATTTTCCTTTCTAGGATTTAATCATATTATCCAAACTATTAAAACAAAAGAACATATAGAGTCACATTTTTAATGTGACCACAAGACATAGAACATAGAACATAGAACACTACAGCACAAACAGGCCTTTCGGCCCATGAGTTGCGCCAATCACATCTATACCTACCAATCCACAGTCCTCTCGTAGTGACCATTTCAGCTCGGGGTAATATCTCTGAGAATACACCCTATCTATTCCTCTCAACACTTTATAAACCTCTATCAGGTCGCCTCTCAACCTACGTCTCTCCAGTGAGAAGAGTCCCAGCTCCCTCAACCTATCTTCATAAGGCCTGCCTCCCAATCCAGGCAGCATCCTTGTAAATCTCCTCTGCACTTTCTCAATAGCCTCTACATCCTTTCTATAATGAGGCGACCAGAACTGCGCACAATACTCCAACTGGGGTCTGACAAGAGTCTTATAGAGCTGCATCATTACATCCTGACTCCTAAACTCTATTCCTTGATTAATGAAGGCCAGTACACCGTACGCCTTCTTGACCACTTCCTCCACCTGCGAGGCCGATTTAAGAGTCCTGTGGACCTGGACCCCGAGATCCTTCTGCTCTACAACACAGCTAAGACTCCTACCCCTTATATTGTACTCCTTCATCCCATTATTCCTGCCAAAATGGACCACTACACATTTATCCACGTTGAAGTCCATCTGCCACTTCTCTGCCCAGTCTTGCATCCTGTCTATGTCCCGCTGCAACTTTTGACATCCCTCCAGACCATCCACAACACCACCGACCTTTGTCTCATCAGCGAACGTGCTAACCCATCCCTCCACTTCTTCATCCAGGTCATTTATGAAAATGACAAACAGCAGGGGTTCCAGAACAGATCCCTGGGGCACTCCACTGGTTACTGACCTCCATGCAGAAAAAGACCCATCCACAACCACTCTCTGCCTTCTGCCGGCAAGCCAGTTCTGGATCCATGAGGCCAAAGCCCTTTCGATCCCATGCCCCCTCACCTTCTCCAGAAGTCTTGCATGTGGGACCTTATCAAATGCCTTGCTAAAGTCCATGTACACCACGTCCACCGCTCTTCCTTCGTCAACGTGTTCAGTCACTTTTTCGAAGAACTCAACTAGGCTCGTAAGGCACGACCTGCCCTTGACAAAACCACGCTGACTATTTCTGATCAGTCTAAACTTCTCCAAATGTTCATAAATCTTATCCCTCAGAAGCCTCTCCATCAGCTTACCAACCACCAAAGTCAGACTCACCGGTTGGTAATTTCCTGGACTATCCTTGTTCCCTTTCTTAAACATAGGAACCACATCCACAATCCTCCAATCCTCTGGAACCTCTCCCGTTTCCATGGACGACGCAAATATCATTGCCAGGGGCTCTGCAACCACTTCCTTCAACTCCCACAATAACCTGGGGTACATCCCAAAGCACTTTATAGTCATTAGGTATTTAAGTAAGTCCTCAGTATGGTCCCACATAGAACATACCTCTCAATTTTGGGCACAGCAAGTTCTCACAAACATCATTGTGACAGTAACTAGATAATCCATTCTGGCAGCACTTGTTGAGATCTGAATGTGAGCTGGGGATATCAAATTCAGATCTGTTGAAGGAATTTTGAAAGGTCCTGGTAGAAGAACCTTCTCATTCCATTCCTTCCCATCTTCCTGTGTTCCCTCTCCAAGTTAGAAAGAAAGACTTGCAACTCCAAAGCACTTTTCACAATTTCAGAATGTCCTAAAGTGGACATTTTTAAAATATGGCCACTGTTGTAGTTTAGGAAATGCGGCAACCACTGTGACAAACAGCAGTCTGATGAACAGCAGATCATCCTTTTTTTAATGATGTTGACTGAGGAACAAAATATTAGAAGGATAGAAAACAGAAGCAGAAGTAGCCATTCAGCCCTTTGAGCCTGCTCCACCATTCATTTTGATTATGACTGATCAGCAAATTTAATATCCCTTGATCTCTTTAGCCCCAAGAACTATGTCTAATTTCTTCTGGAAATCATAGAACATTTTGGTCTCAACTACTTTCTGTGATAGTGAATTCCACAGATTCACCACTCACTGGGTGAAGGAATTTCCCCTCACCTCAATCCTTAAAGGTTTATCCATTATCCTCAAACTATGACCTCTGAATTGTCACCCTATGATGGGAGGTTACAGGACAAAAGTACCAAACTAACCTTTGACAAGAGATGTGCCTCCCTGCAAGTTTATCAGTCCACGATCTATCACTTTCAATGTTTGGCAATCCAGTGGAAAATTCACAAAACCTGCAGAAATTTCAGACAGCCCCACCAGCAAGCGAAACTTCAAGAATGCCGTTGGATTATGTTGACCAATGCCATCATACAGGAATCAAATGTGAATGATTCTAATGTGCAATTTCCCATCTCAAGGAGTCTCCACATTCCCAACCAGTTTGGGAACATGGGGATATTGCCTCGGACACTGAGAAGAACTATCCTGCTCTTCTTCAAAATGGTCCCGTGAGATCTTGGCTGTCCTCCTGAGAGAGTACATAGGGACTCAATTGAACAGTTCATCTGAAAGACAATCCTTTTGAGAGTGCAGCACCTCCTAAGAGTGTGAGCCGAGATTTTTGTATTCTGGCCTCGGCATGGCTACGAGGATATTTGAAGAATGTATTCATTGGTTATAAAGAACTCGGCAGAAGTGAGATAATTTTTCTTGCAATTGTGCAGTCAAAGAATAACTTAATCCTAGTGAGATCTGATGGCAATAAAGTTCACAAAAGGGAAAGCTGGAGGATTATAAGTGTAGCAAAGTAAGTGGAGTTTGCAAGTTAATTTTGCAGGTCCTATGAAGAGAGGTTGAAGGATTTGAGGTTGTTTTCGTTAGAAAGGAGGCGGCTAAGAGGGGATCTTATTGAAGCATATAAGATGATTAGAGGTTTAGATAGGGTGGACAGTGATAGCCTTTTTCCTAGGATGGAGAAAGCTAGCACGAGGGGACACAGCTTTAAATTAAGGGGTATGAGTTATAGGACGGATATCAGAGGTAGGTTCTTTACTCAAAGAGTGATTAGAGAGTGGAATGCCCTGCCTGCAGCTGTTGTAGATGCGCCAAGTTTGGTGGCGTTTAAGAGGTTAATTGATAAGTATATGGAAGAGAAGGGAATGGTTTAGTTTGGAGGGGCATTGCTTTTTATTTTGGTCGGCACAACATCAAAGGCCGAAGGGCCTGTTCTGTGCTGTAATGTTCTATGTTCTATGTTCTATAATTTTCTGCTCACGTGCAAGGTCTAACAGGGAAAAAAACAAAAAAGGCACATGGCCAACAAAAAGGGCATACGGGGTGGAACACCCACAAGAGTTTTGATGTGAGGCCATGGATCCACCACAGCACTGACAAGAAATAAGGAGGATAAGGTTGACTTTCAATGCTTAAATACAAAATGACACAGAGGAAATTGAGACAAGGAATGTCCACAATGGAATCTCCTTTCTTTGCCAATTTTCCAATATAATTTGCATCATATACTGTTCTCACCCTGGATGCCTTTCCACCTGAATCCATGAGAATATTTGTGTGCCAGTACAGTTATTGTTTTCCAGGAATTAACTGAGACTGCCACACCTCACGACCCTTGCCCTTGCCCATTTCTACTGTAGCACTGAAAATCTGCTTCATTTCTGTCCGAATCCCCTTTGAATGCCATGATGGAATCCACCTTCTCCACACTTCAATTTTTCGAGTTTGCTAATGACACCACCATAGTGGGGGTCAGATTTCAAACAATGACGAGACAGAGCATAGGAATGAGATAGAGAATTTGGTGAATTGGTACAGCAACAATAACCTCTTCCTCAATGTCAACAAAATGAAGGTGACTGTCATTGACTTCAGGAAGTGTAAAGGAGAACATGCCCCTATCTACATCAATGGGGATGAGGTAGAATGGGTTGTGAGCTTCAGGATTTTAAGTGTCCAGATCACCAACAACCTGCCCTGCCCTTACTTTAGTTAAAAAGCCCATCAATGTTTCTATTTTCTCAGAAGACTCAGGAAATTTGGAATGTCAGACACTACTCTCACCAACTTTTACAGATGCACCATATAAAGCATTCTTTCTGCTTGTATCACAGCTTGAGATGGCTCCTGCTCTGCCCAAGATCGCAAGGAACTACAAAAGGTCATGAATGTAGCCCAGTCTATTATGCAAACAGGCCTTCCATCCATTGACTCTAACTATACTTTCCGCTGCCTCGGTAAAGCAGCCAGCATAATTAAGGACCCCATGCATCCCAGATTCTCTGTTCCACCTTCTTCCATTGGGAAAAAATTACAAAACTCTGAGGTCACATACCAATCGACTCAAGAACAGCTTCTCCCCTGCTGCTGTCAGACTTTTGAATGGACTTGCATTAAGGTGATCTTTCTCTACAACCTACCTATCACTGTAACACTACGTTCTGCACTCTGTCGTTTGCTACTCTATGAGCTGAATGCTTTGTCTGTATAGCATCCAAAAAGCTTTCACTGCAAGTTAATCATAATCAAACTACCGGGCAATGCATTCCAAATCTAAATCACTCAATGAGTAAAATATGTTTCCCTCATCTCATTGCTGCTTCTTCTGTCAATCATCTTAAACCTGTGAGCTCTGGTTCTCATTCTTTCCACCACGGGGAATAGTTTCTCTCTATCCAGTCCCTTCATGATTTTGAATATGTCTCTCAAATCTCCTCAATCTTCTTTTTGTCATAGAGGAAAGACCCAGTTTCTCCACTCTATCTGTGTATCTCTATCTCTATCCTGGGTCTTCATCCCAGGAACAATTCTTGTCATTTTTTTTTTTCCTGCACTCTCTCACATGCTCCTTACATCCTTCTTTAAGCATAAAACCCAGAATTGGAAGCAACATTCTAGTTCAGGATGAACCAGTGTTTTTTCAGGTGCGTTATAAAATTCTCCTACCCATTTTTTAAAGCATGCGTAAAGCCATTTTATTTGAAACATGGGGCAGTATTTTACCTCTGTTTGGCAGAGTGCAACAATGGGCAAGAAAAGCAGCATTGTAGCCACTGGCACCAACTACGATTTTCTCCGCTATTTCATTGTGAACACGGGGAAAAACAGCTTCAAGGGATAGTTCCCTGACTCCACATTGGCTCTGAATGGGCCTGCCCCAGTAGCAACTGAGTTTTTAAAAAAAGAAAATCAGAGTGCCATTTTTAAAGGCTGCTCAGTGCTGAAAAAGTTCATCAGGGACATCTTACAATCCCATTCCCACCCTCCACCCCCCACACCCCACCCCTCATGCACCCACCTCCCCTCCACTCAATGATGGCATTGCCTATGCACTACCCCCCCAACTCCCAATGAAGACTGAACATCTCCTGCTCTGCAAGTGAAGAATCTTTTTTACATTAAATGTGTGAAGTAATTTCAAGTTGATGCTGAAACCGCATGGATCCCTTGAGTTATATTTTGCCAAGTATGATGACTATAATCAGGCAATTGAGGTTGGCCTGCTTCAGCATAAACTCCCTGAACTGTTTGAAGGCAACTCAGCTTGAAGGGAACAAAAGGTGAAGCAGATCGTGAAGCAGTTAGTGATGCTTATCGAAGGTTGCAGAAGTTATAATTTTAAGAGTGGGAAGGTAAAAGTGGTGAAGGTAAAAGCAGTGAAGGTAAAGCAGCTGCACAGTTTTTGAGGTCCAGTGCATACTGGTGCAAAATGGTGCAACGAGTCTTGATGTTGTATAATGAGGATGGAGAGGGGAAGGAGGTTGCGCAGCACGTTGCAGGCTGCGGGGCGAGTGGAAGGAAGAACAGAGGAGTACTGCACATGAGGAAACTGATGAGATTTTAATCGATGCTATGTTGAGCAGCAAGATACTGACTTTTCAAAGTCACATGCCTTCCTCTAACTGGGGGACGGTGGTGATGGGGAGGCAGGAATTATCTGCACCACCGTCTTCTTTGCTCCAGTCAAGGTTGCTGCATTATAATTGGCTATTAGCAGATGTGGGTTAACAAGTGCAGGGCTCCAGTAGTCAGAGTTTGCAGGTTCCTGCTGGCTTCTGGAGGTTTCAATCCTTGTAGAGAATTAAAAAGAAACAGTTTGAGGGAGGCCAGAAAAGCTCATCCACAATGTTCCCCCGCCAGAATACAAAGAAAAGATCTTGGCATAATTTCAGATTCATGGGAGCAAGGGGAGCTGATTTGTGTTTTAAAAGTAGGCAGTGTAAGGGTTTCCCCCTGTCCAGCTCCTATAGCCAAGAGCCAACTGTCTTATCTTAGAACCACTCTCAAGATGATTTCACATTCATTCGTGAATCACAGCAAGCCTCAAAGGCAAATTAAATGCAGGAAGTAATGTTTTCAATTCCTGATTCCCTTCCATTGAAATCTGCCATGGACTGCAATCAGGTGAAAATAAAATTGCTGCAACTTGTTAGCCAGCAGCCATGATGTCTGATTATTTCCTTGGCCTCAAGAGCTGCTGCCAGCATCTATATTCTGGTCAATGAAAGGACTGCAGCTGGCACAGCAGAATCTTTGTGCATCAACAGCATACCCTTGCACTGTCCTTTCACCGTGCTGATATAACTGGAGAGATAAAATAGCTCGGAGCAGCCACATCTTTTCCACGTAACAGTATGACCAAACTGACATATCATACAAATTCAAAATACTTAGGGTGAAAGACAATTAGCCTGAAGCATCATCTCTGTTTCTTGCTCTGCGGTGCTTCTGGATCTGCTGTGTATTTCCAGCATTTTCTGATCTTATTTCAGATATCCAGAGTTTGCTGTACTTTGCTCATGCAATGTTATTTAATTGACTATGACTTAGAATCACACAATCCCTAAAATGCAGAAAGAGGCCTTCCGGCCCACCAACTCTCTGGAACAGCATCCCACAGGGCTCTTCTGATCTGCCTATCCCTGTAACCCTGCACATTTACCATGGCTAATCAATCTAACCTAACATCTTTGGACATTCAGGGGCAATTTAGCATGGCTCACCCCCTTAACCTACAAAACTTTGGACATTAAGGGTAATTTAGTCTAGCCAATCCACCTAACCTGCACATTATTGGACTGTGGGAGGAAGCTGGGCACCAAATGCACTTTAAGGAAGGAAATCTGTCATTCTTACCCGGTCTAGCCTACATGTGACTCCAGAGCCACAGCAATGTGGTTGACTCTCAACTGCCCTCCCAGAGCAACTGAGGATGGGCAATAAATGCTAGCAAGCCAGTGATGTCCATGTCCATGAATGAATAAAAAAGAGAGGGAGAAATCTACGCAGATATGAGGAGAACATGCAAACTCCACACAGACAGTCGTCCAAGGCCAGAATCAAAGCCGGGTCCCTGGCGCTGTGAGGCAGCAGCGCTAATCACTGTGCTATCTTACAAGATTTCTCTTAAAGTAATACTCATCTTCCAGATGTTCAGCTCTTTTCTTCTGTTGGGATTTCCATTAGTCTCTTTTGCGTTCTTCACCTTTATTGCTTCTGTTTCCCTTCTCGTGTTTGGTCAGGTAATTATCAAAACTTCCTTCCACAGCAACAATATTTTCCGTAACTTTGATTCTGGCTCTGATTCCAACTGAAATTCAAAGCCATCATATTTCAGATTTGCTCAGAATCACAGATAAATCCAAAACATTCAGCATTCTTCAAACCAGTGCTCTCATCTTGAGATCCATGCTCAATGCCACATTCATGTTCTCAACTTTCTCCTTCAGCAGCACTGACATGCCTTCTCTCAAAGTTGTCTTGATCCTTGGTTCTGGTTCTTTCTCCCCCTTAAACAAAATAGTTTTCTTCCTTTCAGTTGTCAAGCATGTTTGCAAGCTTCAAGTTCTGATGAAAGGTCAGCAACTTGTGATGTGTTTCTCTCTCCATAGATATCGACATCATCAAACTGTGTATATGCAGCAGTCGAATTTTTACAACAGGTCTGAATGTGTGCATTGCTGGACGTGCCTACTGGGTTACCAGCTCTCTTGCGGAGATAATGGCCGTATAACTAACAGTAATTTGAAGAGAGTAGTTTCACAGCTTTCTTCTCTTGAGACTGTTGAAAGAAAACCTTAGACAGCTACACTTTATTAGCTCAGTGGATTCAGTGTCAAAGCTGAAACAGTCTTATCTGTGAATATCAATCAATATAAGGTCAATTTCCCAATTTGCTTGATGTATTTGTATGGAATTCTGGTTTCAGTTATTTCAATGCTCATGTGAACAGAATGTAAATAGGTACCAGATCTAGTAGATGTTCAAGGGGAAGTTAGATGATAAGCACATGAGGAACATAGGGGTTGATAAAGATTCATGAAAAGGGGTCAGAAGAGGCCTATCTGGTACAAAAATTCTGGAATGTGTTCTGAGATTGGGTCCTTCTAACTTGGACTATAGGCTCGGGGTTTGGTTCTCAGGCATACATAGTGGACATACTGTAGCATCTACTAAACAGTTGTCTCTTAGTACTATTTCTAAAAAGGTTACAGGATAGGCACAGAGCTCTTGGAGCATGATTCCAATCTCTCTCTCTCATGGATGTTATACACAGTGGACTTCAGTAGTACTGCATTATCTATGTCCAATATCAATTCCAATACCAGTTATACCACAGCATGGACTAGTTGGATCAAAAGGCTTGCTTCTGAGCTACAAATACTTTGTAATACTTTGATACAACTGCATTCCTAGTTCAGGCCAAGATCTCATTGATCTGAAAATATAACAAAGGCAAAATACCGAGGTTGCTAATCAATTGGAAAATAAAACAGAAAACATGGGGAAAAACTCAGCAGGTCAGAGGTGAGGGAAACAGTGTTAATGGGTGAAAGGTTCCCTGCCTGGTGGAGATGAATTTAAGGTCATGCAAGGTAATTACGCTCTTGAAATGAGCATGTTGGCATCCCAATGTGAACCTGCTCTTGGCTGGCTTTCCCCAGGGAAGAACTGAAGGAGAAGTAAGGGCCTATTTGGGTTGGTTAAGCAGTGAAAAAGTGGTTGAAATTGTTTTGAAATATACTAACTTTAAATCATGGGTTATATGATTTAAATATAAATCATATATTTATTCATATAATAAATCATATAATATAATATAATATAATAAATTCATATAATATAATAAATCATATTATAAACAGCTCTTCTGTTTACCAACCTGTTGTAATTCACTAGTGTCACTGAGACAAACGCACAGCAGGCAGAGCCTCTTCAGTAAAAGTTGTAAAGGCTTTGATCACTTACATTGAAAAACTCCACCAGGGCCAGTGAGAAACAGCAGATCACATTGTCTCTCAAAATGCTGACACTGCTTGACAGGTGATTCTCAATTTCTTTGAAGGTTCTTCACCTCTGTCCCACTTTGCTGATCTTTAGGTGGATTTTCCTGTTGCCGGCCTTTGCCACCGCATGGAAGCAACTTATGAAGTTACACCTTCAAATTCTACGAAGTAGAAGGCACACAACCACAACTGCTCCAGCAACAGTAACACTACCAGCTTCCTTTTCCTCAGTGACAGGACATATGTGGTGGATGCCAAGATCTGGCCAGAAGGAAATATGACCCTCAAGACAGAGCTTACAGGCAGAGGAACAGCTTTCTTGACATAATTGAACGCGGACGCCTCAGCGAAATTCAGCCTCTCATAGGCAGGTTGCTGTTGATGTCTGCAGCCTCCTGGTATAAGGCCTTCTTCTCAGTGAAGCAGTTGGGCATGCATTGCCAGCATTTGATAATGTGTCTGTCATTCCTCATCCCGGCTGGGTCTCTGCTCTTCACCAAGTTGTGTCCTCTCTTCTGCATGGAAAGGAAGTGTCATGCCATTTATCTGTCATGTTCTTCTAACCCTCTTGGTGCAATGTCTTCAAGGATGGGGAAATAGGATTTTGTTACTGATTTCGTTGGCTACTTCCTCCTTCACCTGTTTGTTTGGTGGGATTGTTGTTTTCCTTTCGTCTTTAATTGAGCTCACCTCACTTCAGTTCCTCATATCCCTCAGCAGAAGATCAAGGTTGTTGGTGGAGACTTGATGGGCGAAATCGAAACATAGGAACATAGGAATTGGGAGAAGTAGGAAATTCAAGCCTGTTTGGCCATTCAATCAAATTGTAGTTGATCTCCTCCTGGTCTCAAATCCACGTTCCCACCAGTTCCCATTTCCCTTTAGTTCTTTTTTTAATGCAGAAATATACCTGAATGGTCTCCTTCTTCACAGAATGGATTCTATGTAAGAGGCCTGGATGGCAGCAATGGTGTACAATTATAGGCCCCATTAAAAACATAAAGGATATTTATTAACAATAAAAATTATATAGCAGCGCAGAAGTCACCAGAGCTGCCCTATTCTCCTAAACATCTTCTGTCCAAGAGAGAATTCCAACCCCTGGGGTGATTACCCACTCACAGTTGGTTCCCCAAGCCAGATGATCCTTACTCTGCTGTGTTTCCCTCAGAGGAATAATCATCACAAATCACGGCAGATCTCCTCAACATTCCTGTGGTTGCTGCAACTTCAAAAATTGGTGACCTTCTCCCTTTAATTAGAATGCCTTCTTGATAGCAAATTGTTCACCTTTCCTCCTCATTGGTCAGGAAGCTGTGAGACTGGGGACGATTGGTTTGCAGCCACTATGTAGCAACTGACAGGGACACCATGCAAAAAATGAGGTCCCACTTTTCTGGCAAGTCATGATGTGATAAAATCCAGCCCTACATTTGAGGTCAGTGACTTCCCTTCAGGAATGGAATACGTTTCAGACGTAGCAGTCATAACAAGGGATAGGGTCAGTGGAAGTGGGGAGGTAGCAGGAGAAATGAACAGAAGTGAAGGTCTGTAAGAATGTGAAAGGCATAAATGATGAAGAGACAAAAGGAATCAGATAGAGGTTGCAACAATGGGATAAGAAAATAAAAATAAGATGGATACACATGGAGCACAGCAAGGTTCCAAAAATAACAATGTAATAATGATTAGATGTAGGCGAGACAAGTGAAAGCACTGCCAGCACCTGCTTTTGCAAATATAGGTACAGTGGTTGTCACTGGAAATTTTTGAACTCATTGATTCAGAGGGAATTGTAAAGTAAACTTATCAAAAGATTAAACCTGTTTACCCTGAGTGCTGGAACCTGAGGACAGCGAAATTAGAAAGGGGCTGAGGCAGAGAACGAAAATGGCAAGAAACAGAAGCTAGGATTCACACTTAAGAACTGAACAGAGAAGTTCAGCAAAGTGATCAGTCTCCGAAATGTTGGGGAGCCCACATCATGAACAGCAAAATTGAAAATATACCCCCTTGCATTTAATTTCTTTTGAGAGATTCTTGACATAGGGCACTGGAATTTACCAGCCTCTTGGAAATGACATGAGTGGCAGCAAGGACCAGCAAAATGGCACAGAAGTCTTTGGGTACCATATTGCCAGTGTACAGATAAAATAGCAGATGGTCTGCTTTCCCAGTGCAGAAATGAGCCATTTGATGGGCAAATTAAGGACATCCTCCCTCCTCTATGGGCATCTGGCCCATGTTGAGGCAGTCCAGAGTAGCGACGGTCACCTCGTCAACAACAGCACCTCCGATTTTCAATGACCATTCCCACTCGCTCCTCATCACCAGGACCTGCCTGCCTTGTCAGTGGGTTGACATCCATAATTGGGCTAATTGGCTGCTGCCAGCAAATTGTGGCCCAAAGTCCTGACAATGTGAGGAAGGTAGGTCCCTATAACAATAAACTTAGTCATGCTTCAAAGAGAATTGGAAGCATATGACATGCATTGAAACCTGAACTTAAGAGCTGGGCTTTCCCCCAGGTGGGTTTGCTTCTGGATGGGGAGAGGATGCAGCAGAGAAGAGTGAAAGCTGATATCTGTACTAAACTCTGGACTTGCAATAAAACAGATGCGAATCATTGGAATGTTTTCTGCTGCCTACTTCGTAAAATATTCATGTATAAAATATGACTGTCAGCCATCAAAAGGGATCATACATAGCTTTTGGCCCTAGCTCAGTTGCTGGTCAGGTAGTTAGTGATGCAGATCAATACCAATAGCATGGGTTCAATTCCCATTTCAGCTGGGGATGTTCATATAGGCCTGCCTTCTCAAGCTTGCCCTACGCCTGAGGTGTGGTGATCTTTAGGTTAAATCATCACCAGTCAGCTCTCCCCACTCAAAGTGGTAAGCAGCCTATGGTCATCTGGGTCGATAGAAACTTTACCTTTTATCTTTCTACAAACTTCTCGCCAGCATCTGTCACAAATTAAGCGCAGCCCAAAGCATTTCACATTAACTGATTAGATGAAGTGTTCCAAGTAATGTGCCGTCAATTTGCATGCAACCAAGTTCCTGCTCAACTTCAGATAGTATATTGATTCTCTTACCCGAACTAACAGACAGATCATCAGTTTAACATCTCATCTGTCTCCTAGTCTAACACTAAGGTTCTCCACATGAATTTTAAATCCTAATGTTAAGTTTGAACTGGAATCATATGACTTACAAACAAGGGTACCACACAACTGATAAAGCTAGCGCACAATGAAAAGGAGAAAAAAATGAAAAAGAGACAAAGAAGGAAAATGATGACATGGTGAAACAGTGGCTCGTACTGCTGCTTCACAGCTCCAGGGACCTGGGTTCAATTACTGGTTTGGGTCACTGTATGCATGGGGCTTACATGTTCTCCCTGTATCTTGCATGGGTTTCCTCCGGGTGCTGTGGTTTTCTCCCACAGTCCAAAGACATGCTGGTTAGGTGCATTGGCCATGCTAAATTGTCCCTTAGTCTCCTGGAATGCAAATGTTAGTGGCATTAGTGGAGTAAATATGTGGGATAGGACCTGGTGGGATTGTTGTTGGTGCAGATGCGATGGGCCAAATGGCATCCTTCTGCTGGCAGGATACGATCTATACCTTGCAATGGGCAGAAGGGACATGCTGTTTGATACGATTCATCAGTCTACATTCCGAACATCGCAGCAGTATTCAAATTCATACACCACATAATCATTTGTGTGATTGGCAGAACGTCTTTTTGGCTTGACGGCAGCATCCTGCTGGTGGTGAATACCACTCATGTTGTTACTGCATTGTAGCAGCATGAAACAGCTAACTTCACCTGTGGCTCAAATGCGTGAGGTACCTTATCCTTGCAAGTAATCTGGCTTGGCAGTTTTCAGCAACAAAAGTAGCAACTTTAGCCTCATTCAATACAGTACAAAATGATCTGATCATTATCTCACAGGATGTCTTTGAAAGTCGCAACTGGCCAACTAATCAACACCCTCTTCTCAAATAGTATAAAGTGAGTATAAATTCTCAAATAGCAATACTCAAATGAGATGAACAACGGAATCTTCTTTTATCATCTTTCATGTCTTCCTCACGCACTTCACTACGAATGAACTATTTTTGAAGTCTTGAAATAAAAGATGGAGTCTTTGTTTAACTCAATTAAGTACAGTAATGGTTATTTAATACAGGTCAACTATGGTGTTACCATTATTGATTTACAGTTGTTAGTTTCTAATGATTCCAATTTGTAAATTCAGGATACAGGCCCAGTCAAATTCCACCACAAGCAATTCTTACTCTGACCAACTTTTACACGTGCACTACACGAAGCATTCTTCCTGGTTGTATGACTCCTGCTCTGCCCAAGACCGCAAGTAACTACAAAAGGTCGTCAATGCAACTCAATCCATTACACAAATCAGCTTCGCATCCATTGATTCTGTTTACACTTCCCGCTGCCTTGGCAAAGCAGCCAGCATAATTAAGGACCTCCACACATCCTAGACATTCTCTCTTCCACCTTCTTCCTTTGGGAAAAAGATACAAAAGTCTGAGGTAACACACCAATCAACTCAAGAACAGCTTGTTCCCTGCTACCATCAGACTTTTGAATGGACCTACCTCACATAAAGTTGATCTTTCACCCGAGCTATGATTGTCGCACTGCATTCTGCACTCTCTCTATGAATGGTATGCTTTGTGTAGCAAACAAGAAGCAATACTTTTCACTGTATATCAATACGTGACAATAATAAGTTAAACCAAATCAAATCAAAGGATTGAATTGCAATGGGATACAGGCGAATTCAGTGCTTCCAATGAAATAATTCATGGATTGTAGATTGCACATCAACAGCGTTCCCAAGATTCTCGTACCATACCTCCCTTCAAATATGGCTTTCTATTTGTAGCACTGAATTTCCTCTTATATTCCATGAAGCAGAGTAAGGTGGCTTCTGCTAGGACATCTCACACACAAGTCAGGATCAAAAACCGGAGTTACATTATCATTTTGCTTTGTTGCGGCAAAGCAAAAACTACTTTACAAGCTGAACCAAATATGGCTGCGAACTCTCCCTTAAATCTGTTCTGCCATCAACATTCTCCATATGATCCGGATTGTCACCATATGTGCCCTCATTCTTTGCTTCCAAATTGATTCTCTTCCATTCCATCCCTTTGTGCCAGAGTGCAGTAACTAGGAGATTTTCACACTAATTTAATTGCCATGTTAATGTAAGCCTACTTGTAACACTAATAAAGTTAAACAAAGTCCTCTTTCTGCACCTAGAGGTGAAGTAAGGGAGACTTCTGTCCCTGGAACAGATTGCTCGTCTGTTGGTAGAGGCTTATACAGCTTGAGGGACACTACCTCCACATCAAACCATGCATCCCCTCAAGCTATTTAAGACCAGGAGTCTCTCCCGCTCTTAACATCTATAATTGGCGTATTGGGAAGATTTAGAAGTTGACACTAATTGCAGGACAGCTGCCCACTGTGCCACAAGACTTCCCATTCTTTGCTGAACACAATGCAACTATTTTATGACTTCAACAGTAATTGCCTTCTGCTGAAATACATCATTGACCACCAACTGTGTACTAAAACTCACCTTTCTTTTATAGAACAGAATAGAAGTAGAGAATAAGCCCATTCAGCAATGTGCTTTGCAGCTTCCAGTAGGAGCAATTCAGCTAGTCCCATGTCACTGGTGTCTTTTTGTAGCCCAGCAATATTTTTATTCTGACAAATGGTCATCCTGACTCGATATGTTGGCTCTATTCTCTTTCCACAGATGCTGTCAGACCTGCTGAGACTTGCTGGAAATTTTCAGTTTTTGTTTCAGATTCCAGCATCCGCAGTATTTTACATTTAATACTTTTCCTTTCTCAGGTACCACTAACTTTTGAAAGCCACAATCGAACCTGTTTCTTCTCCAGCAATGCTTGGGAGTTAAAATTTTTCTCCTTCTGTCATCGTGATTCTTTTGTCAGCTGCTGGAACTCAATGCACCTCTGGTTCTCTACCTTGCTATCAACATGAATGGCTTCCTTAGCCCACATGCCACGTGATTTTGAATACCTCACAGAAATCCGAAGCAGAATTGCGCAGAGTTATGCAATGAATTTGGAATCAGGTTCAAGGAGGACTATAAAGGAAAGTTTGACATTTACATCTGACAATTTCTGGTCCATCTGTAATAAAGATCTTGCCTTCTCAAGCCAGCTGAGTCTTTAATCCTTCTGAAAGAACAATGGCGAAGCATCTTCCCCCATGTGATCACATCCATTGCTGTGTAATAATTAACAGACTATGAACTTAGAGCCCACTAAGATCTCTCAAAATTAATTAAATTCAGAACATGCAGATTGATTGTGAGTCTTTTCAGTGTGAGAACAAATTAAGAAAAATGAAACATTGCTTGAGTGCCTGATTTCGTGTGAACAAGCGATGGATATTGGGAATAATTTGACATTGCGTTCATTAATTTTCTTCAATCACAATGTTTTCTTAGCTGTGTTTTTTTTAAATGTAGGTTTATAGCATATTCATGGAGGAAATCTAAGGGTATAAATTGGCCCTTTCTGCAAGAATAGGTTTTCAAAATAATTGCAGCATGCAGTGAAAGCTACATTTTTCAAATGCAATTTAAATTTGCCCAAAGAAATAAGAGGAAGATCAAAGCCTCATCTCATGTACACTTGAATCTGTGGTGTCTGCACTTTCTGAACGTTGAACACTTATTCTGCAGCTCAGTACTTAAGCTTTCTTCCAAAAACACTGGGTTGAAATTACAGAGCTTGATGCGAATAGCAAACAGATGAACACATTCATCCAAAACTAATCCATCCTTGTAGATTAATTATAGAATCACAACTGTGCATTTGGCCTATCGCTGGCAACAATCCCACCCAGGTCCTATCACCATAACCCCACATATCCCCTTGACTAAGGGGTAAGTTAGCAAGGTCAAAACACCTAACATGCATAATTTGAGTGTTGGAGGAAATGGGAGCAGCCGGAGGAAACCTATGCAGACACAGGGAGAATATGCAAACTCCACACAGTCACCAAAGGCTGCAATGCAACCCAGATCTCTAGCCCTGAGAGGCTGCAGTGCTAACCACTGTGCCACCAAGCCACCCATGTCTTTGGTAAAGTAGAAATAAGAACTTTGAATGGACACATCAACCCATTGATGCTCAAGATAGATTCTCTCCTAGAGCTCTTCATTTTGTGTGTATTTCATATGAGGTATGTTAATTTAAGATGCAGCAACTATCGCTATGAGTTAATAAAGGAGCTACTTTGTTTATAGTTGGGGGCACGAGAGATGTTAGTTTGTTATTGGGCGATGGGAGAAATATGAGTTTAACTGGCATAGTTGACACCCGTCAAACTCCTGTTAGGCTATGAATAATGTTAGGGTTGTGCTTAAGCACAGGCTGTGCTTGAACCTACAATCAGATTCTCCCAAATTTATTAGCGATGAGCTAATTTTTTGGCACGTCAGGTTAGGAGATGCGCGTGTTGGCCATTTTTTGAGATTCGCGCGTAATGTAATTTAACTATCATTATCGAGCCCAGGATTGAACTTTCCAGGCCCAGTTGCATCTCCCATCCTGTCAGAAGTATTTCACTCCAATGGGGTTCAGAGTAACTCCCCATGTTCAGGGAATTAGTGGGAAACACAGCTAGAGGGGGCAATCGGGTGCCCCCAGGTTTGGGTGGCTGTGGGATGGGTCATGGGCACCTGGCAGTGCCAGCCTGTGCACTTTGGCATTGCCTCCACTTGGCAGTTCCAAGATGCTGGGGCCGAATGTGGGTAGGGCATAGGGGCAGTGTGTGGGTTTTGGGGGCCTGTTGCCACTCTGCATGGGCATCGGTCAAGGCTGGAGAAAGGTGAATGATCAGCATGGGCCAGGGGCGGGGGGCGTGGGTGGGGTGGGGTGGAGGGGTCTACTGGAGTGGTTTGCCTCGGGAATAGTGGAGGGGTGGTGGGGGAGAGTCTGCCAGGTGGGTGGTGGTGGGGGGTTTGGCTGTGAGGAGACATCCTCATTGCTGAGGGGGTGTTGCTGGAGATTGGGGTGCTCCAGGACAGGAGTGGTATCAGGGCTGGCCCGAGAATGGTTGTGGGAAGAGGGGACCGGAGGGGCAGCACTGAGGTGGTCCCAGGTTGGCCAGTAATCCAGTTGGCCAGCAAAAGGGGCGCTGACAGATTGGGATCACTGCGCACATGCAGAGTTCTGAAACTGTCAGACTCTGGCATGAATAGGCCCCGTCACCCTGAGATTTTAATGATAGTCACGATTGTGAGCTCAAGAGTGCACAGAGTGCAGGAAATATGAGTCTGAACTCCCACTGAAAAAAAATTGTGATTTACACCAGTTTTCCCGCTAATTCAGCACTTGGAATTTTTTTGAGAGAACTGGACCCCGAGAGTCGAAACTACTAGCATTCAAAGATGTCTTCAGTTGAACCAAATTAAAGTTGCATAATTGTTACCTTAATTTTGAAGCTGCAGGATGTTCTACCCCAAGCAGAATTTCACACCTTATGCTAAACCTAGTCTTAAGTACTAAGAAGAGTGTAATTTAACTGTCATTATTGAGCTCAGGATTGAATTTTCCAGGACCAATAGCTTCTCCCATCCTATCAGAAGTATTTCACTCCAGTGGGGTTCTGAGTAGCTCCCCATGTTCGGGGAATGAGTGGGAGACCCAGATAGAATGAAGAGGGGGCAATCGGGTCCCCCAGGTTTGGGCAGCAGTGGGATGTTGTCCCTGGTCATTGGGAATCTGGCAGTGCCAGCCTGTGACCATTCTTCAACTATCTTTTAAAGATTATTAAAATGTCATAGTGTGAGGTGATCCCAATATTCTTCAATATCAACAAGGCCAAAAGAGGAGACAAAGTAAACATTAAGCCCAAGTTTTATAGGCTGCAAATCTCGGGAAGTAGGAAGAAGTATACTGTAAATGGTAGAACTCTTAAGAGTACTGATAGGCAGAAAGATCTGAGTGTACAGATACACAGGTCACTGAAAGTGACAATGCAGGTGAAGAAGGCAGTCAGGAAGGCATATGGCATGCTTGCCTTCACCTTCAGGGGCATTGAGTTTACAAATTGGCAGGTTGCAGCTTTATAGAACCTTAGTTAGGCCGCACTTGGAATATAGTGTTCAATTCTGGTTGCCACACTATCAGAAGGATGTGGAGGCTTTGGAGAAGGTACAGAAAAGGTTTAACAGGATGTTGCTTGGTATAGAAGGCGTTAGCTATGAGGAGAAACTTGGTTTGTTCTCACTGGAACAACAGAGGTTGAGGGGCAACCTGATAGAAGTCTACAAGATTATAAGGGAAATGGACAGACTGGACAGTCAGAAGCTTTTTTCCAGGGTACAAGAGTCAATTACTGGAGGCATAGGTTTAAGGTGTGAGGGGTAAAGTTCAAAGGAGATGTACCAGACAAGTTTTTTCACACAGAGGGTGGTGGGTGCTTGGAACTCACTGCTGGGGGAGGTACTGGAAGCGGTATGATAGTGACTTTTAAGGGGTGTCTGGCAAATACATGAATAGGATGGGAATAGAGGGATATGATTCCTGGAAGGATAGGGGGTTTTAGAGGGCAGAATGGTTGGTGCAAGCTTGGAGGGCTAAAGGGCTTGTTCTTGTTCTGTAATTTTCTTTGTTCTTTATGCTTTTTCTTTGAGATAAAGGCAAAGAAAGCCACAGTTTAAAGGTTTCTAAAAGAAAGAGTTAAAATAGATGCTCTGAAGATGCACTTTTACAGACTTCATTAGTGAACAGAAAACTGTACAGCTGCCACGTAGGCTGTTGCTTGCTCCCAAACTATCTCTGCCTTGGGGCCTTCCTCTCCATGGGGGTGATTCCACAATCTGAACCCTGATTGGTCAACCAGGCCAGGTGGCCCTTACTTTGCTGTGTTGCCCTTTAAGGGACAATCACCACAAATCAACGCAGCAAGTCTTTCGTTACACACACACACACACACAGGTTTAAGAAAGCTCACAAGTGGGTAGCATACTTGGAGGTCAGAGGAAAAAATCAACAGATCAACAATCTCAAATAAAAATCAGAAAGTGCTGAAAATACTCAGTCAGTCAGACAGCATCCATGCTGGGAGACACAGAGTTAATGGACCAACCAGCCACTGGGATTCTTTCCCCACTCCAGTCCTGCTGAAAGTCAATGGACTTTAGGCTGGGCCATCACGGCAGGTCCGGAAAAATCTAGGCCAGTGTTTAAAGGCTTTTCACCAAGGTCATTTAAAGGAAGGAAGACAGCTAAAAAGGTTTTAAAAAATGATTATTGGTTTCAATTCCTACAAAATCGTACTAAGTGCAGGAAAACCTGACCCCAAACGGCAAATAAAAAGGAAATGTTATCAATTTAATATAACAGATCTTCTACTTGAAGCCACCTTGAAGTATTGTAAAATCACAAGAAACCAATAAAATGGTAGTTATTGCCGGGCCTTAATATCAACTTTAATAACTTCAGAGCTCAGATAGCTCCACTTGCCCCTTGCAAGAAGTGCAGTCAAAGTGGATAGATGCGCTCGAATGTCCAACTTAAGGGGAACTGAAGGCCGCCTTTACCTCTCTTGTGGGCTAGAGGAACTGAATACATTTTCTGTGCTTTAGCCTCAGTTATTTCATGCTCTTCGTGGTATTGTAAATGTCTTCCACTTATTTTATTCTCTCTCTCCTTTTGTCCCAAACTGATATAATTTCTGACATTTTTTTAATTCACTACTTCCTATTTCTTCAATTTGTGTAAAAAGAAAATCTTGCATTCATATCACTCCTTTCACCACTTCAAAATATCTTAAAGGCCCAATTAAATACTTAAAGTTCATTTATGAGTGTCACAAGTTGGCTTATGTTAACACTGCAGTGAAGTTACTGTGAAAATTCTCTCGTCACCACACTCCGGCGTCTGTTCGAGTACACTGAGGAACAATTCAGCATGGCCAATGCACCTAACCAGCACATTTTTCAGACAGTAGGAGTAAACCAGAGTACACAGAGAAAATCCACGCAAGCATGGGGAGAATGTGTAAACTCCATACAGAACAGTGGCCCAAGCTGGGAATTGAACCTAAATCCCTGGTGCTGTGAGACAGCAGTGCTAACTACTGTGCCGTAGTCATTGTTGTAATGTGGGAAGCATGGCAGCCAGTTTACTCACAGCAAGTTCCCACACGGCAATGTGATGATGAAGAGATAATCTATCTTTCGTGATATTGATTCCTGGGTTATTATTGGCCAGGATCCCTGCTGTTGCTCTTCAAAATAATCGCATGAGATAACTTGAGAGAGCAGGCAGTCTTTAACGAGTCATCCAAAGACAGCAATTCACATCTTGCAGCAAGTCAAATCTTGCAGGCGCTGGGGATGACACCTTAATTCTTTGTGATCAAGTCTCAAGTGGGACATTGGAACCAAATTCTTCTAACTCTATCTGCTAAGCCAGTGGCAGTTTGCAGGTCATGGGACCCTGCACTCAACTTCAGTTTAGGGGCCCCCACCCCAGGATCTGAAGCCGAAGCCCACCTCTTTCAAACATTCTTTCATCCCGCACTCCTCACAAACACATTCTCTTCTCCCCCACCCTTTTCACATAGTGTCTTCCAACCCGCCACATCCTTCACACACAATTCTCTCTTCCCTCCAACCCTCGTACACAGTCACTAACCCCCACACCCCTCACACATACACCTTTCTTCCCCCCCCACCCCTCGCACAAAATCGTTTCTACTACCCACACCTCACACAAACATACCCTCTCTTCCCTCACCCCTCACGCAGTCTCTTCCCCACTATCCCTCAGACACTCACCCTCTCTTCCCCCACCCCTTGCACAAAATCTCTTCACCCTCCCCACCCTCACACACACTCTCTCTTTCTCCACCTCTCACCCATAGTCTTTTCCATCCCACCCCTCTCTTTCACACACACACACACACACACAGTTCTTCCCACTCCCGCCCCCCCCTCCCTCCACACTTACTGTCTCCTCATCACCAACAGTGGTACAGTGGCAGAAGCTTGAAGAAAATGCATTGCCATAAAATATCTCAATCTTCTCCTGCTTTGCTTTCCTATGTGTTAATCACCTGAGCTCCCAAATGTCAGTCATTGTATGTTTTTTAAGTGAAAAATATCAGAGCCGGTTGGTATTTTATTTCAAATCATGAATCACTGAGTTATTAGCCTTCAGCATAACTAGAAATTCATTATGCAACAGTTTAATTATGTAATTCAAGCCGATTAAAAACTTGAATTACAGAGCTTTATGATCATGATAAGGAGCAGAGCTGTACAAATGAAGTTAAGGCACACATCAGGCACAATGGCAGAACAAGGTTATAGGGTTGAATTCATCACTCTTGATCCTATTTACATATCAATGAATGGGGTTTGGCACATGTGTAGAAGCATTCATGAGCAACACGGTGGCACAGTGGTTAACCCTCTTGCCTAACAGGACCAGAGACCTGGGTTTGATTCCGAGCTTGAGCCATTGTCTGTGTGGAGTTTGCACGTTCTCCCTGTGTCAGCATGGGTTTCCTCCGGTTGCTCCGGTTTCCAAAGATGTGTGGGTTAGGTGGATTGCTCCTTAGGGTAAGTGGGGCTAGGTGGGTAAATGCATTGGGATAGGGCCTGGGAGGAATTGTGGTTGGTGCAAGCATGATGGGCCAAATGGCCTCCTACTGCATTGTAGAAATCTGTGATTTATGCATCAAGCTCCTTCTCCAGTCAATCCAAACTAGTCCAGGTCTCAAAGAACTATCAGTCAGCCAAGGAGGAGGGGCAATGATGTAGAAATAGCATGGGTGCTGTAGTTCTGAACATACGAATGTCTCCAGAGAGCTTTGAAGAACCGAGAGCTGCAATGGATCAAACAAGTCCCATCCCCTCATTGGTGAGTTGGTCAGAAGAGCGAATTACTTTTCAGTTGTGGACAGGTTTGTAATGTATGTCTGTCCCTGACTGGCCATGACAGAAATGAATTAGAGAGCCTGAATTTTGCCAGGGGCACTGATGTTGGCCTTGTACCAGAACATCACACCCTGTGTATCATTATAAATCCGCCCATGAACTGAGCCACAACTAAAACTCTAGTGCATTTGTGAATGAATCTCTGTTGGGTGGCATAGTGGCACAGTGATTTGCAATGCTGCTTCACAACGCTAGGATCCATGTTCAATTCTGGCCTCAGGTTACTGCCTGTGTGAAGTTTGCACATCCTTGCCGTGTCTGTGTGAGTTTCCTCCAGGTGCTCCGGTTTCCTCCCACACTCCAAAGATGTGTGGGTGAGGTTGATTGATGTCAAGATGCCGGTGTTGGACTGGGGTAAGCACAGCAATTAGTCTCGCCACACCAGGTTAAAGTTCAACAGGTTTATTTGGTAGCACAAGCTATTACCAAATAACAAACTTGTTGGACTTTAAGCTGGTGTTGTGAGACTTCTTACTTAGGTTGATTGGCCATATTAAATTGCCCCTAGTGTCTGTGAGATTAGCATCGTAAATATGAGGATTACAGGAATAGGGCCTGGGTCGGATTGTGGTCAGTGCAGACTCAATGGGCCAAATGGCCTCCTTCTGTGCTCTAGGAATTGAATTCTATGATCTGTATGTCCCTGTGTCTGAGTGTGTTCTTATGTCTGTAGCTGTGCAATTACATCTCTCCATTTCCTTTTGCTCTGTTCCATTTTTAATGCTGTAATGCTGCAGTTTTAACAATAGGCTCACATCTGTGAAATCAATGTGCCTTTTCACCAATACTCAAAGTTGGCTGCATCTTTCAGTTTGGTTCTACATTTCCAGTAGCTGCAATTCTTTATTGCTTTTCATTTATTTGCTTTCAGATAGGCTTGACTAAAAATAAATAGTGGCACAGGGAAAGCAAGCTTGTTCCGGAGGAAATGCAAAAATGGTTGGTTTCGAATAAAAATGCATTTGAGATTTCACTGCTTAATAACTTCTCCTTGCACCTTTAATTGTTTTCTTTCGAGTCACTGGAGCAGTTAGGTTTTGCCCATTTGGTACAAGAGCACCGTTCATCCCAATCAAAATTAATTCTAGGAGGACTTCATGCATAATGGTTAAGTAGAAATTCCAACCACTTAAATTCTGCGTCTCTTCCCAGGTCACCAAAAGTTAACTTACCACACATCAACTCAAATCTCTCGCCTGGAATCGCATTTCACGTCTTTATAGTAGCCGACAGTATTAGCTCTCTGGAACTGGAAAAGCCTGTCCAATTTTGCAAACACGCCAACGAAACCTGAGACAAAATGAATGTGCTGCAGAAGTTCGAAATGAAACAGAAGCTGCAGGAAATTCTCAGCACACTGAACAGTTTAAGTGTTATAAGTAGGCTTACATTAACACTGCAATGAATTACTGTGAAAATCCCCCAGTCGCCACACTCTGAGCCAGTTTGGGTACAATGAAGGACAATTTAGTATGGCGAATGGACCTAACATGCACATCTTCTGGACTGCAGAGGAAACCAAAGCACTGGAGGAGACCCACGTAGACATGAGGAAAATGTGCAGACTTCACACAAGCCACGAATTTAACCCCTAGTCCCTGGCACTGTGAGGCAGCAATGCTAACCGCTGTGCTACAGTGCCACATATCACCTGTGGGAAGAGAAAAGGTGTTTAACAATTTGCATGGTGATATTTCGCTCTCAATTCCACGAGAGGTAACAGACTTACCATGTTAATAATCCTGTTAGGTTATTGCAGATGCATTGATGATGGGAAAAGAGGATGAAATTAACATTTAATGAACCAGGAGTGAAGTAGACTGTGAAGAACTTTCACCTAATATAACATGAAGGGGGTAAAGTCAGGGCGGCACAGTGGCACAGTGGTTCGCACTGCTGCTGCCTCACAACACCAGGGACCCGGGTTCAATTTCCCTGCTTGGGTCTCTTGTCTGTGTGGAGTTTGCACATTCTCCCTGTATCTGCATGGGTTTCCTCCCATAATCCGAAAGATGTGTGTGTTAGGTGCATTGGCCATGCTAAATTGATCCTCAGTGTACCCCGTATAAGTGCTGGTGAGACCAGACTTGGAGTACTGTTTTGGTCACCTTGCTTGAGAAAGGATATACTGGCATTGGAGGAGACACAGAGGAGATTCACTAGATTGATTCCAGAGTTGAGAGGGTTGGCTTACGAGGAGAGGCTGGGAAGACTGTGGCTGCACTCATTGGAGTTTAGAAGAGTAGGAGATATCTTATAGAAACATATAAGATTATGAATGGAATAAATAAGATAGAAGCAGGGAAGTTGTTTCCACTGGCAGGTGAAACTAGAACTAGGGGGCATGGCCTCAAAATAAAGGGGAGCAGATTTAGAACTTAATTGAGGAGGAATTTCTTCACACAAAGGAAATCTGTGGAAATCCCTGCCCAGCGAAGCAGTTGAGGCTACCTCACTGAATGTTTTTAAGGTAAAGATGGATACATTTTTGAAAAGTAAAGAAATTAAGGGACATAGTGAGCGGGCAAATAAGCTGAGTCCACAGAAAGATCATCCATGATCTTATTGAATGGCAGAGCAGGCTCGAGAGGCCAGATGGCCGACTCCTGCTCCTAGTTCTTAGGTTTTCATGTTCTAAAAAGGTGCTAGAGTGTGGTGACTCAGGTACTTTCACAGGAACTTTATTGCAATTTTAATGCAATTTACTTGTGACACTAGTAAATAAACAAACATCACAGCACTGAGATTAGGTCAGTTTCTGGAATATCTATTTCTCAAAATTACATTGGCTGTCTACCAATTCAGTTAATTTCTGCCTGTTATTCCTAAAGGATGGGATGGTGCTCCCAGCTTGGGTCACTGTCTGTGCAGAGTCTGTACATTCTCTCCATGTTTACAAAAGTTTCCTCTGGGTACTCCAGTTTCCTCCCATAGTCTTTTGACTGTGGGAGGAAACCGGAGCACTCAGAGAAAGGTGAGGTGGATTGGCCAGCCTAAATTGCCCCTTTCTATCAGGCGGACTAGAGAGGGCAAATGCATGGGGATAAGCCCTGGTGGGATAATAGTTGCTACAGACTGAATGGGCTGAATGGCTTCCTTCTGCACTATCAGATTCATTCTATGATTTTAAGTACTTGTAACTATGTGAAGCTTATATGTGATGCATAAGTATTTGAAGTGAAATTTACGCTTGTGTTTGAAATACCACCATTTGTTAAGTAATGTGTGAATTATGTTGATTTTAGTTGGTTTGTTACAGTAAAAATTTCAAAAAGTGAAATCTTGTTCAACCATTTTCTTTTTGTTGGCCTCATGGGGATTCCTTTCTGCTTATTATCATCTCATGCTTCATTTATTTACATTCGTGTATTAGTGTAAGTATTTATATTTGTACAATGTCAAATTATTTTTACGATTTACACAGATGATTTGAAGTTGGAGACCAAGTGTAGTGTGTCAAAATTCACAGATGGCACTAAGATGCGTAGCAGAGCAAAGTGTGCAGAGGGACCTAGGTGTTCTCATGCAGGAATCTTAAGGAGTTGGTTTGCAGGTACAGCAGGTAACTGAGAAGACAAATGTAATTTTTTCCATCATTGCTCAAGGAATGGAGTTTAAAAAACAGCGAGGTTATGTTGCAGTTGTATAAGGTGCTGGTGAGGCCAGTTTTTGGTCTCCTTAAGGGGTGCAGAGGAAATTCACTAGCTTGATTTCAGAGTTGAGAGGGTTGGCTTATGAGGAGAGATTGAATAGACTGGGGCTATACTCATTGGAATTCAGAAAAATGAGAGGTGATCTTATAGAAACATATAAGATTATGAAGGGAGTAGATAAGATAGAAGCAGGGAAGTTATTTCTACTGGCAGGTGAAACTAGAACTAGGGAGCATGGCCTCAAAATAATGAGAAGCAAATTTAGGACTGAGTTAAAGAGGAACTTCTTCATACAAAGAATTGTGAATCAAGCAATTGAGACTACCTCATTGAATGTTTTTAAGGCAAGGAAAGGAATTAAGAATGATGGTGAGTGGACGGGTAAGGTGAGCTGAGTCCACAAAAAGATCAGCCATGATCTTATTGAATGGCGGAGGAAATGGCCTACTCCTGCTCCTACTTCTTAGACAACTATAGAACATTACAGCACAGAAACAGGCCTTTAGGCCCTTCTTGGCCATGCTGAACTATTTTTCTGCCTTATCTCATTGATCTGCACCTTGACCATATCCCTCTACACCCCTCTTATCCATGTACCTGACCAAGATTTTCTTGACTGTTAAAAATGAGCCTGCATTTACCATTTCATATGTTACGTTTTTAAATTGTCCTGAAACAAATGAGCCAAAATTTGCTTACTTACTTGCATTACTTCCCAGACAAATGTGTATGTGCAACCTCACAGTATTTCCGCTTTGTGGGATTCCTCACTTCCTATCCAATTATTTCATCTCTCGGCTCACATTCACCTGCAGCTGTCATCCACGCAAAATTACCAGGTGGAATTTTATGTTCCTACTGCAGCAGGGGTGGGGAATGTAAAATACGGCAAGCCATTCAAACGTCAATCGACTTTGGCAGGACATAAAAATCCCGCCAGCACAAGAAGCTGTATGATTGCACCCTCATAGACTGACATTAACAGCAAGTTTTGTTCGAAGGCTGCCAGAAAGAAAACTTCAACTTACAGACAATGTTGCCTGTATTCTTTTTACATTGATTCAGTGCATTCTGAACTGCCAAAAAGAGAACATTGGCTGACTCAACCCCGTTGCAATTAGCTTTATATTTACCCTTTGCTTGTCAGCTGTTTATCCACATGATAATACCAGATGTCCATTTTGGAGCCTAATTATATCAGAATTAGAAAACAAATTAACTCAATTTTAGCCAGCCTACTTTGGTCATAAAGGGACAGATAACAAAATGGAAAATGTGTGCTTCTCAATAAATATAGGCCATCACACAGATCCATTAATTCTCAACCTTTGAGCAGACAATGCAAATCTAGCTCACAACCCTCACGATTGCTTGTAATGCATATATCTGGCTAAATTGGAGGCGAAACTCATGAGTTCCTTTTCGAGTTGACGTCTGTAGCCAAGACAGAAAAGATCCAGTGAGAGAAATATCACAGCAAAATCAAGACATCTGACAGAGAAACGGAACAGCAGAGGCGAGGCTCAGACTCCACAAATCAATTTGCATTGATCGTGCCAATTGTTACCAATTGAAAATAACAAGTAGACCACCATCTTATAAACAGTGAGCTGCAGGTGTTGGACAGAGGTTAGCTGCTTTGTATTCCCCTCTGACTCTCAGGGAGTATAATAATGTGTCACTTCCAAAGGAGCAAAATCAATTTGCAGAACAAATATTTCAAACAGAATTTGTGACTAAGTGCAATGTGTAGAACCTGGAACTATTCCTGTTTGTGGTGATTAAAATGAAGCCAGTATCACTTTCTTGTCAAGCCACATGATACACGAACAGTCCATTACAACCATGCCAGCAAAAGCTCAGAAGAATGATAAACAGAAGCAATTAAGAAGCCATCAAATTCCTCTCAGCTATGCAGAGTAATGCACAGAAACCTTAAAGTGAAGACTCAAAATGCCCTCACTGAATTTGCTCATGATGCACTCCATTAGTTAGACTGCTTCCTCTCATTCTCTTCATTGTGAAGATGTTTCTGAGCGTCAAACTGAGGAACAATGCGAGTTGAACATGGGGCATCAGGGATTTTGGTGAATGATGAAACCAACAGACGATCTCCTTAATCATTAAATTTAAGGTAAAGAAACAAGGACAGTGGGAAAGGAAATGAGGCAAAATTGGGATCAAATCAACTACAGAAAGTGGAAGAGCATGTCACATGAGGAATGGCTGAAGATTCTGGATCTGTACTCGCTGGAATTTATATGGATCTGGAGGGATCTTATTGAAACATTATAGGATACTGTGAGGCCTGAGTAGAGGATGTGGAGAGGATGTTTTTCGTAGTAGAAAATAATAGAACCAGAGGGCACAACCTCAGGCTGAAGGGACGATCCATTATAGCAAAGATGAGAAGAAATTTTTTCAGCTAAGGAGTGTTGAATCTGTGGAACTCTTTGCCACGGAGCTATGGAGGCCAGGTCATTGGGTGTCTTTAGGACAGAGATAGATAGGTTCTTAATAAGGGGATCGGGGGTAATGAGGAAAAGGCAAGAGAATGGGGATGAGAAAAATACCAATCATGATTGAATGGCGGAGCAGACTTGATGGGCTGTATGGCCTGATTCTGCTCTTCATGGTCTTATGAGAAAGAATGGATGAGACTGAGAGAAAAAAGGCAGAAAGGAAAAGTAAGACAAATTGAAGCCTTCAACAGTGACCCTCATCAGTATATTAGAGCCACTGGCCCAGCTACAATGATCAATTTGAAGTGTTGTTCAAAACACTGCAACTTCTCTCTTTGCTCCATATTAAAACCTGTTTCTTTCTCTTTCTGCTGCTGAGACATTTGTCCATTCAACTCATGCTTACCTCCTTAATGTCCTTCTGACTCGGCTCCCTGCAACAATCCTCCATCCGCAAGACTTAACGATTCAAAAAGGCTGCTGCCCACTTTGCCTTTGTACTACTCTGCCTTCCCATTATCAGAGTTTGTGAATTCCATGCCACGTGTATAACTCACCATTTGACTCTCCAAAAGTCTATTGGCCGTCTACAAAGTGTAAAGTAGCAGTGTGACAGAATGCTCAACACTGTGACCATGGGCAGAATTTTCCATGCAACCCTCACACACCCCCAACTCTCACCAGTGTCCCCAAACCCCAATCTCACCAATCTCCCCTGCCAACACTTCACCCCCACATGTTTTCCAGCAAAGGAGGTGACCCAGTATTCACCAATGACAGAATCTTTCAATCCTGCTGATGTCTGTGGGCTTTGGCATAGTTCACACCCATTGTCACCGGGGAACCTGTCACAGGGCATCACCATCAGTGGGACAGGGAGATTCTGCTGGCAGGAAAGTCTGGACAATTCCAGCCGTGTCATTGATTCCCCTCCGTAAGTCTCCTTTACCTATGCTTGGTACTGTTTTCCTCATTGAGAAGTGTTTTGCTCTATCTTCACACACTTGCTCATATTTTCAGAAACACTGTGGCAAGGGAAGCTGTTTTTGGTGTTCAAAGCCACATCAGCAGCTCATTATCCATTATGAGATCCAAGGCATTATTGAAATTGCCATATTTCAGGGAGCAGCAATTGAGTTGGATTGCTACTTAATTACAATTAGTTAACTTGAAATCCAATTGGTACTCAGATCACCCGATCTTCCTAATCAGGCTGGGTGAGATTTGTGTAGCATGGCAGGTTCACACAGCCCAAAGTCAAGGGTAAGTTGTTCCCTCCCTTCCCCCTGCCCCACTTTATTTATCGTATTAGCTACCATGAAACAGGTAAGTTTAAACATCTAGCCACTGAGATGTTAGGGACAAGGTACTTGGCCAGATTTGGAATCACAGAATTATAAAATCCCAACAATGCAGAAGGAGGCCACTCAACCCATCAACTCTCTGACACAGCATCCCACCCAGGCCCACACCATGTCCATAACCCCACATATTTACCCCACTAATACCCACTTCTTGAGACACTAAGAGGCAATTTAACATGGGAAATATACCTGTCCTACACATCTGGAGGTGGGGGATGTTAAGGTGATTGACTACAATAAATTGTCCCTTAGTGTCATGGGAATAGGACTTGGGTGAGAATATTGTCGATGCAGGCTTGATGGGCTGAATGGCCTCCTTCTGTGCTGTAGAGATTCTATAATTCCAACCGGCCATTCATCTCATAGCTATGTGGATACATACTGCAACACAACAGCACTTCAAAGTAATTCACTGTATGTGAGGCTTTGAGATGTTTCAAGAGATCTATACAAATATAAATTTGTTTTGCTATTCTTATGGCCGGGAGTCTGGTCCAAGGCAGTTACAAGGCTCGACCTCGAGGTTGCAATGATGTTAATAAAACCTTTGAGAATCTCCATTCTGGTTTACAATGTATCCTATGTCACTCAAGGCCTTCCACTGTGTAGCACACAGACTATTTTACTCTATAAAAAATACAGTGCAATGACTTTCAAACATTTTTATACCCTGTCAATAAATAAGTGTCAAATTCTCCAGTCATACACAGTGGCTTGATTCTCAGAAGCAGTTTCTTGTATATTGCAGACTTGGCTATAATCCAGTCACAGTGTTTTTCACCCCATGAGATCTGGGGATGATATAAAGTATCAAGCAACATTCTCACATCTCCTGAGGGACTGATCATTCTGAATAAATTACAGTTAACAGGAAAATAGGATCTATTTCTCACTATCTGACAAAGCCTTCTTTAATTTACAGCCAGCATTGCAGAGCAAGTCCCATGGGCTGACACAATCTTCCTTGTAACCATCAGTGTTCACCTTAATTCAGTCTTTGTTCGCTGGTTCAGACAGCACTGTTAATTGGAAATGATGCTGGCCCACTGTTGGTGCTGAAAATCAATTATTGGGGTTGCTTTGCCAAAGCAGATTTGCTTTGTCAATGGAGTGGCTCAACACTACATTTGACCGTTCACAATAGTTAGCTGTATTTATGCTTCATTGTCACCCTTATGAATAACATTGTCAACCAAAGACTCTTAGCGAGGTTAGAAAATTTCCCAACAAAAGGAATAGATAGGAGTTATAGCTGTTCAGTCGTGATCTTTTTCTTTGCTATAAAATGTAAATTTGACCCAAGATGGCAAGGCATATCTCACTCATGCCTGTGTTATTTGATTTTTTTAGAATTCAACTGTGGGATGTGGGTGTCCATTGCTGGGCCACTATTTATTGCCCATCCTTGAGGGCATTTAAGAGTCAACCGCATTGTTGTGGATCTGGAGTCATGTACACCAGGCCAGGTTAGGATGGCTGAAGGACATTAGTTTATTTATTCGTGTCATAAGTCAGCTTGCATTGACACTGCAATGAAGTTACTCTGAAAATCTTCTATTTGCCACACTCTGGCGCCTGTTCGCACACACTGAGGGAGAATTAGCATGGCCAGTGCATGTCTTTCGGACTGTTGGAGGAATCCAGAGGACCTGGAGGAAATCCACACAGACACAGGGAGAATATACAAACTCCAAACTGGGAATTGTCCCTGGCGCTGTGAGGCAGCAGTGCTAACTACTTTGCCACTGTGCCGCCCAAAAGTGAACCAGTTGGGCTTTTACAACAATTGACAATCGTTACATGGTCATCATTAGAATTTTTATTCTTGATTTTTATTGAATTCAAATCTCACCATCTGCAGTGGCGGGACTTGAACCCAGGTCTCCAGACGATTACCCTGGGTCGCTGAATTACTAGTCCAGGAATGATACCCCTGTGCCTCTGCCTCCCCTCCAGTAAAAGAAACCTCCAACTTATGTTTAGTGTGACTCATCGTGCACGTTAATGTGACACAAGTACTTCAGAAACATTATTCTTCTGTCGACGACTGCATGGTTGCGTGTAAGGAGCTGAGAGTTGTTCCACACTGAAATTGCTCAGTGGGCCATTTGCCCCTTTCTCACCACACAGGAAAAAAACCCTTTCTCATCAGAGACAGGAAAAAAATAACTTCTCACATTATTAACTTTCAAATCACGATCCAATAGCAGGAGGCTGGCATCTATCACTGTCTGCTGGGATTCCCCGGGCAAAAAAACCCCCAGAAAACAGGAATAAATCACAAAATACTCACGTACCATATAAAGTAACCACAATCAGTTGCTCACTTCAAGCAGCTATGCATATGCATCAGAGCATTCAGGGTGCAGAATATAGGGAAAGATCCTGGAGATAGTGGACAAGATTCTCTGGCTGTTCACGCCACTGGGTCTCTCTGATCCCGCTGCAGTGAACTGAGATTTGGCTGAGCGCCAAATTCTCCATCCTCGCTGGCAGTGGGGCCAGAGAGTTCCAACCAGTGTTTCTGTGCATTCCTGCCTTGGTACACATTGCATACTATGTTATTTTTTTCAAAACATACAACATCTGCTGATGGATAACTGAGCTTTTTAATACCACATATTAATCAATTTTAATGTAGTTTAAATGACACTTCAAGGTTTAATTTTCTTCAGCATGCTGGGTAATGTGGTCATGAACCAATTCCTTTGTGCACCGTTTTAACCCATTCATTTTAATCAGCTGTTGACTCATTTATTTTAACAGCCATTTACCCTTTTATTTTAAACTTAGTCATTAACCCATTTGCTTGTACGGGCTAATGGTTATGCTAATATCGTACGCAGAAGCATTTTATGTGAATTTCACAAAATTAATTGGGAGGAAATTAAATCCTACCAATAACGTAAATTGTAGCATCAGCAGAAGTGGGAATTTGGCTCTAGGCCCCCTCAAAAACAACTAACACAGATCTGGAATATCAAATCCACGCGTCACTCTGGGAAAAAATGCAAGCAGCCTCATTAGCCTTGCTTTAGTCACTGAGCTTGACGGAATTTCAAGGAGAATGCGATGTGGAGCTATCAAGATTAACTATCCATCATTGCAAATAAGACAGCTGAGTTCAGTGTGGTCTCACAGACTTGTGAATGTGCAGGCACAGGACAGGTTACATTTTGACTTGTCACACAGTTCTGAGTCATCACTTCACCCTCTGCTGCTTATAATGGAAAGAGCTGAATAACTTAAAAGTGAAATAGATAATAGCAGGGCCAGCTATTGACTTATTCAAAAGTCAATTTCTCTAATCAACAGACACACACACACATACATCTTTGAGAACATTCTTGCCGTCATAGTCCAGCTTACAGTGATGTCCTTTTAAAGTTTAAAGCTTGTGCATTAGTGTCAAAAGTAGGTTAATTTTAACATTGCAATGAAGTCACTGTGAAAATTTTGAAGGCCCATACCGATAAAGTCTGTTTGGTAATAGCACAATTGCCTCTTTGGTTCTAAGTTACTGCTATGGGAAAGGAGGGATTTTGAAATGCAGATAGAAAATGTGGTATGGAGATGCCAGCTTTGAACTGGGGTAAGCACAGTAATAAGTCTCACATCACTGGATTTAAAGTCAAAACAGATTTATAAAATGTTGCAGGGAGATTGAAAGTCATTAATCAGCTGACGGGCTGATGAGGGTTCTGTTGCCCAGCTAAGTGTGTGGCTTCATTAAGGACCTGCATCTTTGGGTTCATTCAATTGAGGGTAGAAACATTTGGAAGTGGGAGCAGACTTTCCACAGTTTGATAAACCTGAAAGGCTCATCGGCAATGGAGATAAATTGGAGGTTTAGAACTGAAAGGTGCATTGTGTAATATGCATTAAAAGATGTTTAGAAATTAGGTGGGTAAAAGATTCATGTTTTTGAAAGAACTCAGGCTCCAGGAAAGTAGGGCACTGCAACAAGTCAAAACATGTAGGGTGTGAATTTCCCTGCCCATTGATCGCGTAGCACAATGTGCCAGGAAATATCAGCAGTGAGTCTGGATTGAGAGTTGTAACCGGCAACCAGCTGATTGCTACTTTTCCAGACCCTTTTCTTCAATGTAATCAGCCTCATAATTGAAAATCATTACCATATGAAAATCTGAATTTCTATATCATTGGTGAGCCCGGGATGGTATTGTCTGGGTTCACTGATGTTTCCTTCCCAAGACAGGAGAGTTTGCACCAGCAGGGATTAAAACTGTCCCAAGCAACATGGACCAGGCCTGATTGCCCCACTGCATGGGGACAAAAGCCATTGATGCCTCTCCCCCCAGGGGATTGGGATGCACTGGGCAGGGCCAAGGGGGTGGGGCCTGAAGGGCTGGGCCTATGGGCGGGGTACAGTCTTTCTGTGTTGGTGGAAGAGGGTGGGAAACACCAGCTACTCACTCTGCATTAGGGATCAGTTGGGCAGGGAAGGTGGAGGTGATTGCGGTCGGCTGTGAGGGGTGGGGGAATCGGGCTGGTTATGGGGATTGGTGGGGGAGGGGGCTTCACTTTAAAGTTTCTGTGCATTACTCTGCATATCTGAGAAGAATTTAATGGCTTCTTAATCTCTTCTGTTTATCATTGTTTCTTCTGGGCTAGTGGAGGGGGTGGGGATCATGGGGTCTGGCAATCAGGGCTAGCCCAGGGGGTGTGGTGGGGGGTTGTCACAAAGGCTGATGATCAGGAGGTCAGAGACGGAGTTGGCTGGGGGGAGGGTGGCTGCAGTGCACGTGTACCAATCTCCCTACCGGTACATGCATAGTGGCCCACTCAACCTGTGGAAGCTGGCCTCTTCGGTGGGATTCAGCTCCACTCCCCCCAGCCCCTTACCAAATGAACCCTCCACTGTCCATGGCCACTGCAGTGTTCTGTGATGCACCCAGTGCTGCAAGTTCATTCAACTAAACACACCCCAAAAACTGGTGGGAATCTCCCATTTTTCTGCTCATGGACACTTAGGTTTTTGGGGGGAAAATCATCCTCCATGGATATCCATGTTAAAACAACCTGAATCATGAGAGCTGACTACAACAATTACCATTACTGTCACTAATGAATCAAGGTCTTGCTGACTAAGATCATAATGGTGTTTGCTTCTTCGCTTAAAGTTCAGAATCTATGGACAACAAGAAATCTATTAAATTTCCACTTGCAAGATCGCAAGAAAGGTTTGAACGATGCAGACCTTTGCCCTTTTAATATCATCCTTCAAAACTACTTGAAGTTAAAAGAAAAGACAGAGCTAGGGAGAAATAGCAGTCAACTGGGATTAATTGGAACATATGTACACACAATCAGGAGCATAAGTCGGCCTTTTGATTCCTCAAGCCTGCTCTACCATTTAATTCGATCATGGCCGGTCTGTTTGTGTTGAGTTCCACATTCCCCATCTCCCCCCGATAACCTTTGGTCCCTTTCCCCACAAGAATCCATCCACCATAATTCTGTATGCTGCCAAATGGCCTCCTTCTGTATTCTCTTTCATTTTTGAGCAATGTTCTTATTGCATTCTGTGATTCAAAATCCAACTTACCAACTCCCATCACAATATCCAACTGTTTGTGAAACAAGTTCAGGACTTTGACTCCTGCCTAATTGTTTCAGATGTTGAATAGCTGTTGTGTCAAGAAATACTAACCAACATCTGTTCTAACTTAATTCACCACAACAATGAAAATGCAAATGTACATTTGCACATGTGTTTCTCTCTGTCCTCTAAAGTATTGAACATACATCCATGAATATTCCTCAGGCACCTCTTTACAAGGCTGAAGAGTCCTTGCTCAGCCAATTATTCTCATATGAGGGTTGGTTTAGCTCAGTTGACTGGACCGCTGGTTAGTAACGCAGAATTACATCAACAACCGTGAGTTCAATTCCTGTTTGGGCTGACGTTATTCATGAAAGCCTTCCTTCTCTACCTTGCTTCACACCTGAGGTGATCCTCAGTTAATTCACCAACTGTCAGTTATCCCGCTCAAAAGGTGAGAGCAGACTATAGTTGTCTGTGACTATGGCAAATATACCTATTCTCAAATCTAGACTAAATGCTGTGACTCTGAAGAGGTTCCAGTACCAGAGAGACATTCGCTGGAACTCTATCACCTCGCTTGCCACAGAAACGAAGCAGGCGAGGGTCCGACAATGGAAATCGCATTGGCCTCAGGTGGAAATCTCTAGTCTCGCTTGAGCGAGGTCGTAAAAATATTTATGTACCATAAATAATTTGCATGTGGCCGGATAACATGAGAAGGTGGTTTTAAAAGCAAATGTGTTTCCTGGCTTTAGGAGTAGGGTACAAAAGCAAACAGGTCATGCTTATTCACGAGAAAGCACTGGTTAGACCTCCACTAAAAATATTGTTTCTAATTAAGGGCACTATACGCTTCAGAAAGCCTTGAAGAGAGTGCAGAAGAGATTCACTGGCCTGGTGCCAAGAATGAAGGACTTCACATGGCAAAACTGGACAAGGCTTTTTCTATGGAGCAGAACAGTGGAAAGGAGATTTGGTTAAAGTGTTCAAAACACTTTGAAGGATGTAAAGATTACCAGCTTCCATTAATAAGTTAACACAGAAATAGTTTGGTAAACTAATCGGACGACATGTGAAGTGACATTTTTGTATCAGTATACTGCTTTAAAGGGTGTTGGACACAGTAGCCTTTAAAAGGGACTTGGAGTGATGCTTGAAGGAGAAAATATTTGCAGGCGATGAGTAAAAAGCAAGGGAATCTAGTAAATTTAAGAGCTCAACCAAACAGCACCAACATGATGGACCAAATCATTTCCTTCTTTTGTGCTGTATGCTTCTACTATATCAAATTCCTCTAAACTCGAAGAATCAACTGTGTTCTCCAAGAAAGCAATTGTTTACTCAAAGAGTGATTCTTTACTCAAAGAGTGATTAGGGAGTGGAATGCCCTGCCTGCAGCTGTTGTAGATGCGCCAAGTTTGGTGGCGTTTAAGAGGTTAGTTGATAAGTATATGGAAGAGAAGGGAATGGTTTAGTTAGGAGGGGCATTGCTTTTTATTTTGGTCGGCACAACATCGAAGGCCGAAGGGCCTGTTCTGTGCTGTATTGTTCTATGTTCTATGTTCTATGTTTGTCCAGTCCATTCATATCAGTAAACCACAGTTAGTTGTTAGCACATGCCACTGCCAAAGCAGCATGGATGGCAGCTGTGATGAAGTTAAACTGTTAACAATAATGCTTTTTAACTAGAAAGAATGTTCCTTTCATATAAATGATGGCCAATTTCTCAGTTGTGGATTTGGATAGTCTCTGCCAAGCAAAATTTGGAATTTGTTGGATGGCCCGCTTATGGGTCGTTTATATCCATCAGAATATTTTTTTTTTCAAAAGTGCAAAACAAGGATTTATGGTACAGTCTTTCCCTGATGGGAAATGAAGAGGTGGGAACATGAAAAAGAACAAAATGCTATCTCCTCAAACTTATAACCGAGTTTACATTTTCCACACACAATTTTGTTTCTGAAGATTATTATTATGTATGGCTATATACACTTGTGTGGACACTAGCCAATCTCTGCTGTTTCACAAGTGGGTATACTTCTTGTGTGAACTAATACATTAAGCATCAGTAGCTCATTTCACATTTTCACTGGTTTTATACTCATACATACAACAAAGGTTGCTGGTTGTTATGGCTTGGTACAGGAAGGAGAAATACTAAGGTACCATAATCAGTGTGCATATTAAATATTTGACTTTGCCTGTGATCAGCTAATTCAACACAGACTGGGCACTGAACTTTAGTATCCCTGGACCATGCATAGCATTTTCCCAGCTAAGTAGAGGCAGGATCTGATGTATGCAGTATGGTGAAATCCTGGAAACTGATTCAAAAGCAAAATACTATGTCATAGGGTTACAAAGTCACAGAGGTTTACAGCATAAAATCAATCCCTTCGGCCCAACTTGTCCATGCTGCCCTTTTTTTAAACCCCTAAGTTAGTCTGAATTGTCCACACTTGGCCCATATCCCTCTATACCCATCCTACCTACGTAACTGTTTAAACACTTTCTAAAAGCCAAAATTGTACCTGCCTCTACTACTACCTCTGGCAGCTTGTTCCAGACATTCATCACCCTCTGCGTGAAATAATTGCCCGTCTGGGTATTTTTGTATCTCTTCCTCTCACCTTAAACCTATGCCCTCTATTTTGAGACTCCCCTACCCTCAGGTGGCAGAAATCTGAAAGAAAAATAGAAAATGCTGGAAAAATTCAACAGGTCTGCAGCACCTGTGAAGAGAGAAATAAAAGGTGGAATTTTCCACCATGTGGCTTGCGCCCCCCTTCTCCCAGCCCACCGTGGTATGTTTTCCCATGGCAAAGAAGGCTGACCACTGGCCACTGGTGAGTCTACTAGTCCTGCTGATGTTTCTGCCATTCTGCATGACTCCTCTGGTCCACTGTTGGAAGAGCCATATAGATTAAAGACACAGGGCCCGATTTTAGCATTTTGATTCAAAGTGCAGGACAGACTTGAAACTGGGACTGGTTTCAGATCCTACTTTTAGGCTTGCTCTCAGATGCCCCTGCACGCACTCTGCCTGAAAAAATGCCAGCAATTCCGTATCACGCTGCAGAAGCTTAACTCACCCAAAACCTTGCAGCTCCGATCGGTGTCTCCAAACGCACATGTACAGAGAAAGTTAAGATCTAATGCAGCTCCCCTCCCACATTTCCCCCCAGGCCGGATAATGCCCTGGCCCCCACAGTCATTGCATCACCAAAGTCTGATTTGGGTACCCCAGCTAGTGAGGAGGTAAGTGCCTTGCATTCGACGGCTCTTTGCATTAATGATTCCCTTATCCCTCACCTTCCTGCCACCCAGACCAATCGTGGGCCCTTTCTTTCCCTTCCTCCTTACTGATCTCAGGCAGAGTGGCAGTGAACCCCCTTTCCTCCTCACTGATTTGTTCTTTGTTCTTTGATCTCAGGAAGAGTGGCAGTGAACCCTCCTTTCCTCCTCACTGATCTCAGGCAATGGCAATGGACTCCTCCCCTCATCAATTTCAAGCAGAGAGTCATTGGATCAACCTTCCTTCCCACTCTGACTCCCCACCCCCTGGACAAACATGGTGGGAAAGGCAGAAATGCCTGTAAAGTTTGGCGTGCAGCCCATTAAGTCAATTTAATTGCAGTTCGGTATGGTCTCAATCACAGCCATTTTCAGGCCATGGTAAAGGGAGAACCAGCACGGAGGCGGATGCAGATCACGCTACTCGCCTCATAACCCACTTTACCAATTCTTCGCACCAGAAAACAGGTGCAGCTTGATGGTAAAATTGGGCCCATTAATTTTTTTTTTGTATCGTTGCAAGTTATACTAGGTTGCAATTCCTTCATTGTCCTTCCATTTTCCAGCTTTTGGCACAATAGGCAAGTGAAGAATGACCTTTGGGTTTAGTCAGGAAGCAAACGTGGTAATTAAAAGGCAGTTCATAGCCTTTGCAAGCCTGAATTTCATCTTCACCACAGTGATCAGATTCATGCATATAACCAGGGTCACTGGCCTATGTGCACAATGGGGAAGGCTTTTTAAATAATACCATCAAGCTAGAACGGCTTTGATCAGTTGACCCGAAGAGCTTCAGCCATCGCCACATGAAAGGGTGCTGTTCAAAGCACTTCAGCTGCACTTCTTTACTGTCAGCATTCAATGTAATATTTCACCAGCTTATGCAACTCCTCCTTTCAAATCTGCCAAGGAGCAGGATCTTCAACTGGTTTCCTATCATTTGTACTACCACTAGAGAGCCTGTGTGAGGGATTTCCCATCAGTAAAACTGCAAAAATGGCTATAAAATTCCAGGTGAGATAGTATGCCTCCCTCTCCCCCCGCCCGCTGAAAATCTGTGGCATTTTGGCTAGGCCACTGAATCTCCAGCAGTTAGTCTCTCTACAATAGGGCTAGAAAATCCCTGCCTCCCCCTCTCTCTCTTAGATCTCTCTCTTTCTCTCATAACAGCACATTTGTAAAATTGGACAAAGTCTTTTGGATGCTGGTAGCCGCAGCTGACTAGGATTCAAACAAAAATAACTTTCTGGCATTCGGAGAAGCTGACCACATTGTCATCCCTGAAGGTATGTTAACCTCTGGTGATTTTGCAGAACAGCAACTTGCAAGGGAATTATACAAAGGCCATTAACATTTCTTAAACCAGGCCTGGCCAACAGTAACTACCAGACCTTGAAATCTCTTTTGCAATCCTTAATGGTTAAAATGTTAATAATCTTCCGAATCCAGACTGATGATTTTACATTCTTTGTCAAACCCAAAATGAGGAGGTGAGTGTCACACTCTCTCTGCCACACTCCCCACATACACCCCCCCCCCAACCACCAGCTCCCCCCCCCCCCCCCCCCCCCCCCCACTACCCCAAACCTCCCCAATATTCAGGCTGGTGGAGTTGCAAAGGTCTGGCTCCCACCGACCAAGCAGCAAGACAGAACCAGAACTCTGTGCAGGTTTCAATGTCTTACCTCCATCTACTCCGATTCTACTAATATTTCTGAACTCCTGTCCCAGTGCCTGCAAATCTAATTCACCTGCCCATCTCACTGTGGAAGCCATCTCCGCTGGAAGAGTGAATTATCTATTATCAGTTTCAGCCTGCTGACCCTTGTGAAAGAATACAACACTGGACTTTTGATTCTGAACTCTGGGCTCACATGAAACAACATTTATTGTTTTCTCTGTGGTCTTTGCCCTGCACCTTTGTCTTTTCTTTCCTCTCTTTTCCTAGATGAATGCAAAAGGTAGGGGATGTTGCAAAACTTCCTACCACATTTTTGAGCGTGTGTAAAATAAACTAGCCCCCTGACTTTATTTTATCTTGAGTTTGTTGTTGGGTTATCGATAGAAATTGGGTCAGTTAAATCAAAGGGCTGGGAAAATAATGCCACCACTGGTAAAAGGGAAATAAATTTCAAGTAGGCTTTTGTTTTCGGACTAGTGGAGAGAGGAGAAATCAGGACTGTACCAGTTAAACCCCCTCGTTTCTGTAACATAATAAATAAGCAAAACTTTGAACCCATGAATGTTTAGCATCAGGCAGAGTAACAAATTGAGTTGTGATCCCAATTTGTGAAATGTCCAATGATTTTGGATAAGCAAGAATGAAACGGTGGAGGAACATCACCCGAGCAGTATTTAGGATTCAATAAGTCAAACTGAAGCTTTTTTTTTGCGAAATAACTTAGATTAAAGAAAAAAAAGCTGGAAGACAGAATACCATTGAAGCTGGGGTAAGAGTAGCAGAGATATTGCCTGAGTGTGTCTACTAGTGGCACTGACATTCTTCCAAAATCGACAATACAGTGAAAAAGATTGCTGTCTTTTTCAATGCAAGTTATATCCAGCTGAAATGCATGATACAGTGATAGAGTTATCGAAGTTTACAACATGGAAATAGACCCTTCAGCCCAACTTGTCCATGCTGTCCTTTTTTTAAACCCTGAAGCTAGTCCCAATTTTCCACATTTGGCCCATATCTCTCAATACCCATCTTACCTCTGTAACTGTCTAAACACTTTTTAAAAGACAAAATTGTACCTGCTTCTACTACTATCTCTGGCAGCTTGTTCCAGACAATCACCACCCTCTGTGTGAAATAACTGTCCCTCTGGACCCCTGTGTATGTTACAGAGCATACATTGGCATACTCTTTAACATGAACAAAACTGGTTATGCCCACAGATTAAAGTCAGGATGATAACAAATTTCCATTGGTTACGACCATTTGAGAAGCCATTACAGCCACATTAGGTATTACACATTCGCTCAAATTGATTGGTGTACTCGAATGAAACCAGCAAAAATTTCAGGGCAGTTATTTATCATATCTTTGTCAGACTCGACATTCATGAAAAATGATTCTTAGTGATAAACACATTCTCAAAGATGTTAATATAACCGTTAGCTTACCACTTTCTTAAAAACCTCTATGATATTTTTTAAACCAAAAAAAACCCAAATAGGTTCCATGCAAAATTATACGTTGGCAAATATGCAAATAAGGTTGGGCAGGAACCTGAAGCAAAAGAATTCACTTTCGAAAAACAATGCAATTTTACTGATTGCACCCAAAGCAGAAACTTTATCCCGATTTAGTTCAATGAATAATTCATGGCTAGCAGCAAGACAGTAATCACAATAATGAGACAAAATGGTAAATAGGGAAAATTGGATAAAGAGCGAATAGCATCTGACAACTGCCTTGGGGTTATGGAACATTCTTTTTATAACTTTAAAATATGTGTTCTTTGGGTTGAATGCTTGGATTCACAGTGGTAAACTGAGATACTCCTGTTTGGGTTTCTGTCAGGGTGTCTGTGGTTCAAGAACAACATTTTTGTCAGCTCGGTGGCACAGTGGTTAACTCTACCTCGTCACAGTACCAAAAACCCAGTTTCATTTCTGGTTTTGGGTGACCATCTGTATGGAGTTTGCACATTCTCCTCATGTCTGCACAGGTTTCCTCTGGGAGCTCTAGTTTCCTCCCACAGTCAAAATAAACCTGTTGGACTTTAATCTGGTTCTGTGAGACTACTTACTATGTCTATCCCAGTCCAATGTTTGCAATTCCACATCATGATCCAAAGTTGTACAAGTTAGTTGAATTGGCAGCACTAAATTGCCCCTTAGTGTCCAAAAATATGTATGTTACATGGATTAACAGGGTAAATATGCATGTTTACTGGAATAAGACTGGGATAAATTGTTCTACTGGAGAGTCAGTGCAGACTCAATGGGCAAATGGTATGGATTCAATGATATTCATTGATTATGTCTTTAATGGACAAATATAGACTTCAAGGCAAGGGAAGGGCGAAACATGAATGTTAAGTCAAAGAAGATAGAGCAAGGGGGAACAGCCAAAAGCTTTCAGTTACCCAATATCCTTGCAGCAATGTGGATATACATTCAGTGAACAGAAGGCTTTCATGTACAGTTTACTAAGTGCTAGATCCTGTCCAAACTACAAATATCTCAATTATACAAGTGGTTTTGATTTGTTTTTCATGAATGTGGACAAAGATGGCTCCAGCCTATTGTACTGCAAGGGGAACCTAATTTTCCCCAGTATGCTACGCCATCAATTCCAAAGTTGCTGCCACAATTAACAGAAAGGATCATTGGTATTTCTCTGAAACTGAAAAAAAATCCTTTGCAAAAACCTGCAAGAACAGTATTAACAAAGAAACAGTCAATTCAAGTAAATTGGGTTCCAATCAATGCAATAATAAATAGGGCCATGAAATGAATAATACTTTGGGGAGGAACACACATTGGTCTTGAAGACTGAGATTTACTTGCAAATCCCTGGTCACTGAGCGTGAAGGTTTCATAAGGAGAAATGCAGATAAACTATTCATAGGAAGGAAAACTAAGGGAAAGCAGAGCAGCGATTACACGAAGAGTAACAACAAGGCGAGTTCATTATATTCATTGGAGTATTGGTGAGTTCAGTGGCTAGTTTCTCCATTTAAGCAGTAGATTAAACCCAATAATTCAACTGTTGAAGTCGTGCAGCAGTGATAAAATGCCTTTGAATAGGAAATTAGTGAAGTATTTCACCAGCTGAAGCCAACTAAGCTTGTTTCAGTAATGTAGAAACTAGTAAGACATGCATTAAAGGCATTACAAAGAAAAAAGAAAGATCTGTCACCTGTTAACATTGCCTCAGGATGTCAGGAAGTGCTTTACAAAAATAGCCTGTATTTTTGAAGTGCAATCTCCATTGTAACAGAGGAAATGTGGCAATCAATTAGTGCGAGCAAACCCGCAAAACAGCCAGTTTTGATTACCAGATAATGGCCAGCATTTTATTGGCATGCCCGCCAGAGGCTCGTAAGATCGCGCCTGAGGCCAATGGAACATGCTGTTCTGCAAGCCTTGCCCACGCCGATTTCAGAAAAATCAGAACCAATGTGTTTTAGTGGATTGAGAGATAAATATTGGCCAAGACACAGGTAAAAACCTCTCCTGCTTTTCTTTTGATGATGCTCTAAATCTTTTACATCCATCTGAAATGTGGCACTGCTGACAGTGCAGCACTTCTTAGTTCTATGCTGGAGTACATCAGTCCAGACTTTTGTGCTGTAGTGTCTGGAGCAGGACTTCTGTCTCAGAGGCGGATGCCTTTCCATAATTTTCATCCAAATTACAGCATCTTACACACAATGCAGCACCATTGGTAAATGCATTGTTTTCAACTTATGTAATCAAATCAGGAGTAAGAAATAGGCAGTGTATTAGAAAAACAATACAGCATTACAGTGTATATTAATTCCTGGATTAATATATGGAGCATGAGGAACTAATTGAATTAGTAATGGTACAAATTTAGTTTAGAGGTTACAATGTAGAACTATTGTTGAGTTATGGCAATAAGGACTGGGAAGGACGTAAGTTCTACAGCAAATATTGGGAAACTGGAATATCCTCTGAATTTAAGGATAAAATGTGGATAATATGAAAGAATGCAGCGAGAGGTAACAGCCACTGGTGACATTTTGGGAGGTCCAATACGGGTCAGACATACACAGTGAACAGTAGGTACCTTGGGAATGTTGAGGAATAAAGGGACCTTGGGATACAAGTTCATAGGTCCTTAAAGGTGGCAGCACAGGTGATGAACAAGGCATACGGAATGCTTGCCTTCATTAGCCAAGGCATAGAAAATAGAAGTGGGCAAGTGTTCAGACAATTTTATCAAACAGTGGTTAAGCCCAGATGGAGTATTGTGTGCACTTCTGGTCACCACACTATCAGAAGGACATGATTGCACCAGAAAGAGTCCAGAGGAGATTCACCAGGTTGCTGCCTGGTTGGGAAGTTTCAGCTATGAGGACAGACTGGATAGGCTGGGTTTGTTTTCCCTGGAGCAGAGGAGATGATGAGACATCTATTATCGGTATACAAAATTGTGAGAGGCATATTGAGTAGATTGTAAGCATCTTTTCCCCATGGCAGACATGTCTAAGAACAGCTGGCATAGTTTTAAGGTGAGGAGTAAATGGTTTCGAGGGGATCTGAGGAAAGGCTTTCAACCTTCAGATGCTGGTGGAAATATGGAACATGTTGCCTGAGAAGGTGATGGAGCAGATACTCTCACAACATTGAAGGAGGATCTGAACGAGCACTTCAGTTACCAAGGCATGGTAGGCTATGGTCCAAGTACGATTCAGAATGACTAATAAATGGGTTTAGTATCGATTGGTATTTGATGGTTGGCATTTCCAGGTGGGCTGAAGGGCTTATTTCTGTGCTGTATGACTCTATGACTTTATGGATAGAGATAGAAAAGGATTTGAGACTGTTGTGAGAGTTGAACATCAGCTCCCCAACAGCAGTTGTGATGGTGACAGAATGTATAATTACTGAGATTCAGTAAGGATGCAGCAATGGCAGAGTGGTTTTGTTGGGGATTTCAACTTCCATGTAACTTCTTCTTCCAATGCCTGGGAATGATTCTTACTTGAGCAAGACAACTATATCCCACATTATTTCTCAAGTCAATTATCCCCTACATTATTTCTCAAGTAAGTTATATCCCATAATTTGTGGCAGGGACCAAAACTGCAAGTGGGGTCCTCTAGATGTGATTGAACTAATGGCCAAAACAAGGAGAGTAACAGTGTCCTTTGATTTGTCCTCAGTGTTCCTATTAAAACAGCTAATTACTCTGATAGTTTGCTTTGGCTACATCCAGATCCTTCCTTTTCTCAACAAATGTCAATATTGTTCCTAATCCCAGTACTGCCCCTACCTCAACATCCATTGATTTTTATAAATCTGTTCTGCAGGAATGTATCACAGAACTGTCATCAGCTTGGTTACTAGTGAGAACATCATTGCACACTAGAAAAAAAACTGCACAATGACTTGCCCTTGAGATGGTATACCTTTTGTGTCAGCCACCTTTGGTCTCCCCTAATTAAGGAGCGAAGACCACAACCAAAACTCCCAGACAGAGCAGATCTGAAACATCACCTCCAATTCTTCTAAAAGCAAATCTTGTCAAAACTGTCTGCATCGAGTCTCATTTTATTTGTGGCCAAGTATTCCGATAATTGAGCAGCATTGAAAATTCTTACTACTCCTTCTGTTTATACATTTATTGCTATTCCGTGGGATCTGACACTCAAGAAAAGCCATCGGCCAGCAAGCAGCAATGCAGAAATAATGAAAGTAGCTGTCATTTCTCCCCATCATCAATCCAAGCAGTCGTTCCAACACTTGCACAAAGACTGTTTACATCAACTAAATCAATTATCAAAACTGAAGCGAACTCGATTTCAGTTTGAGTTATATCATGTCAACATTGCTATCACCAGAATGGGCTATCACAATTCTCTGACTTCTCATCTGCTTTTGTAACCTTGAAGATCTCATTTTTTATTCATTCACAGAATTCAGTTTTTAGTTTATTGATTAGTGTCACAAGCAGGCTTATATTAACACTGCAATGAAATTACTGTGAAAATTCCCCAGTCATCACACTCTGCCACCTGTTTGGGTACAGGGTGAATTTAGCATGGCCAATGCACCTAACTTGTACATTTTTCAGACTGTGGGAGGAAACTAGAGTTCCCAGAGAAAACTCATGCAAACACAGGGAGAACATGCAAACTCCACACAGTGATCCAAGCTGGGAATTGAACCCAGGTCCCTGGCACTGTGAGGCAACAGTGCTAACCACTGTGTCACTCCCAGGCATCACTGGCTGGAGCAGCCTTTGTTGCCCAGTCCTAAATGCCCCTTGAGAAGGTGGTGATGAGGCACTTCTTGAGCCACTGCAGTCCATGTGATGTAGTAACAACCATAGGGCGGTTCGAGAGTGTTAAATTTTATTTATTAGTGTCACAAGTAAGCTTACACTAACACTGCAATGAAGTTATCATGAAAACCCTCTTGACTGTTTGTTGTGTTCAGCACACAAATTACCTGCTGCATTTGACTACACAATCCACTTGTGTACCAGGTTAGAATGAGGAATTATACATATAAGATAATCACTCATAAATCCAACATCAAATTTCAGAGGAACTGCTTTACACAGAGAATGGTTAGCATATGAAATTCAGTCTCACAGGGAGCAATTGAGGCACATTTCTAAATGCACTCGAGGGGAAGCGAGATAAGCCCTGGAGGGAAAAAGAAATAGAAGGATATGTTGTCAGGTTAGAGAGAGGTTGAGAGGCAGCTTCATAGAAATCATAGAAACCTTACAGTGCAGAAAGAGGCCATTAAGCCCATCAAGTATGCACTGACCATAATCCCACCCAGACCCTGTCCCCATATTCCTATACATTTGCCCGTTAATCCCTCTAACCTATGCATCTCAGAACACTAAGGGGCAATTTTAGCATGGCCAATCAACTTAACCCACACATCTTTGAGTGTAGGAGGAAACCATAGCACCCGGAGAAAACCCACGCAGATATGAGGAGAATGTGCAAATTCCACACAGACAGTGACCCAAGCCAGGAATCAAACCCAGGTCCCTATGAAGCAGCAGTACTGACCACCATGCTATCATACCATGTGGAGCATGAAAAGCAGAATGAGCATGGTCAGGCCAAATAATCTATTTCTGTACTGTAAATATTTAGGACAAAGAAGCAACTGCACTTCACAAATAAGTCACGGGTTGCAAAGCACTGAGACTTTGTGTGGATGTGGAAGAAGCAAAATGAACACAAGTTCTTTCTTTCCACGCAGCATGATTTGTTTTTTAGAGGGTCTACTTGCCAAGGGACTGTTATATTCTGGGAGTCCACCAGGAGTCGACCAGCTTGGCAGCTGCCTTAACTTTTTCCATGAAAATTACTAAAAGTTTGACTGGCATCATAAGTCAGTCTCCGAGTCTGGGTTTCAGTACATTTGAGAAAACTGGCTTTGACAGCTGCTTTTCAGCTTATGGTTATCCAATTTTAGCAAACCTTCTCTGGGCTCCAAAGTGAATGCTGGGAGCCTGGAAACACTTGCTATGGAGGATTTTGAAGTTGCTTTCCATAAACATAATTGGAAGAGATGGGATTGGTTTACTGGAAGAAAAATAGATGTTGAAAAATGGAAACAAAACATTGGGAATGAAAGGGACATGAAGAGAACACTCGGAGATTTGATAACAAGACAAACAGATTTAGATTGTTCGCATTTCTAAAGTTCATATGTTTTTGATGTGATGTGCCAGAGAATAAAACAGCAGCACAAAGTTACCTACAAAGTGCCTGAAATTACTGGATTGCCAACAGTTCCATCAATGGAAACTGACAGACCACCACTCAATGGCTCACTCCTTTCTCCTTGATCTCAACCCAGTTCTCCGTTTTGCTGTCAGAACTCAGCAAGTTATTCAGAGCATTGAAAGATTCTCAGTGTTGCAACCTGTGTATTTTTGCCCCAGTTCCCTCCCTCCAGCAGCATGTAAATCATTGCAGTCTTTCTTCGTGACAGCCTGAAGCTTTCATTTCAAGTCTGCGTGACCAAAGTCAACTGAGATTCATGTGCTGGCAACCATTCTCCAGAAAATATTGAAACTTTCTCCTGAGCTACAGCACAGCTGTAACATCACAGCAAACAGTTCTCCACAAATACATCAGGGATGTGATGAACACTGAGGCAATGGGATGGAAAATCATCAGCGAGGACAACGGTGGGTCTTTCCCTAAAATCAAGAGCCCAAGGGCAGAAATCCCGCTCACTGAGAATAGCTGGCCATTCAGAGATGAGCAATTTTTCTGTTTAGTTGTGCCACTGAGGAGTCCATGACTACTGCTAGAAGGACAATCACTGGAATCCCAATATCACAAAGTTACCCAGGTCACAGATGACTAATATGGTGGGATAGGGTTTTGGGGGGGGTGCGGGTGTCATGGGGCATGCAGGGAGGTCAGAAGCATGGACAAGCAGGGTGGAGGGTGGGAGCAGGCAGGCTGAGCAAGCCCACTCTCCTGATGTCCAGTCTCTCAATCAGTTGCTCAGTATTATTAAGGGACACACTCTCTCCCCAGGAGGTGGCAAGCAAATGGCTGACTATAAGAGGCTGGCACTTGCAGTGTTAATAAGAACATAAGAACTAGAAGCAGGAGTTAGCCATTTGGCCTGTTCCACTATTCAATAAGATCATAACTGATCTTTTCATGGATTCAGCTCCATTTACCTACCCACTCACCATAACCCTTAATTCCTTTACTGTTCAAAAATATATCTATCCTTGCCTTAAAAACATTCAATGATGTAGCCTCAACTGCTTTATTGGGCGGGGAATTTCACAGATTCATAACCCTTTGGATGAAGAAGTTCCTCCTCAACTCAGTCCTAAAGTTGCTTCTCCTTATTTTGAGGCCATGCCCCCTAATTCTAGTTTCACCCGCCAGTGGAAACAACTTCCCTGCTTCTATGTTAGATCTCCCCTCATTCTTCTGAATTCCAATAAGTATAACCCCAGTCTACTCAGTCTCTCCTCATAAGCCAACCCTTTCAACTCCGGAATCAACCTAGTGAATCTCCTCTGCACCCCCTGCAGTGCGAGTGTATTCTTCCTCAAGGACACCAAACCGGAGACACAGCACTCCAGTGTTAATATGGAACTGAGCAGAGTACCACATACATAGTGATGTAAAAGAGCACCCAGGATAGTTGAGTGTTGGACAGAACTGTGTGTACCAGCAAGCACGAACACAGTTCCTCACTTGTGCCTTTTACTATCTATTTGTAAATCGTTCTCAGAGGCAGTAAAGACTTACAGTTGAACTCTGTATGACCATGAAAACTTCTTCTGACCTACCAAGTTGTAAGCAATGCCTTCCCACAGGACACCCCACCACCCATCACTCCCACCCATCCCAGGAAGTGACAAGCTGGTTGTTCATCATTTCAGCTGCCATGCATACTATATGGTAAAAATGCATCCTGCAGCTGGATAACACCAGTGGGATGAGCCCCTTAGGTGGTCATTAATTTGGCCACTTCTAGAGTCTCAACTGCCGAGGGGGTGAGAACGTTGATAATAGACATTGCCTCTGAGCAGAGGGGTGAAGCCAGAGGGGTCTTGGTATGGTAGCATTTCCCATCATCAAATGCCTTCAAGCTTGTCACGACAGTCAGCAGGAGAATCTAACCAAAGTGCCCGTCACTCTTTGTATTAAGAAGAACTTCCTGAAGTCACCCCAACATTCCACATTGTAAAACCTGTCTAACTTGAAACAGATCTGGATTTACAATACCATAAGACACAGAAGCCGAATTAGGCCTCTCAGCCCATCGAGTCTACTTCACCATTCAATCATGGCTGACATTTTTCTCATCCCCATTCTTCTACCTTTTCCCCATAATCTCTGATCCCCTGATTAATCAAGAACTTATCTATTGCTGTCTTAAAAACGCCCAAAGATCTGGCCCTCACAACCTTCTGCTGCAAAGAGTTCCACAGATTCACCATTCTCTGGCTGAAGAAATTTCTCCTCATCTCCTCATCTTTAAAGCCTGAGGTTGTTCCCTCTGGTTCCAGCTTCTCCGACTGGTGGAAACATCCTCTCCATGTCCACTCTATCTTGGTCTCACAGTATCCTGTAAGTTACAATAAGATCCTTCCTCTCATCCTTCTAAACTCCAACGAGTACAGACCTAGAGTCCTCAACTGTTCCTCATATGAAAAGCTCTTCATTGCAGGGATTATTCTTATGAACTCCTCCTTGACCCTTTCCAAGGGCAGCACATCCTTCCTTAGATACAGGACCTAAACTGCTTACAATACCCCAAATTGGGTCAGCCTCAGAAGAACATTCCTGCTCTTGTATTCCAGCCCTCTCAATATGAATGTGATATTGCATGTGTTACTAACTGCCGACTCAACCTGCACATTAACTTAAGAGAGTCTTGAACAATGACTCCCAAATCTTCTTTTGCCTTCTCCATGTTGTTTACTCAGAAATACCCCTGTGATGCTTCCACTTAGTTGTCCATCAACTGTATTTATAATCAAGAGTCACGTGATTCCTTCCAGTAGTAAAATGTCTTTCTCTGATCAAGACTTAACACAGCACTCAAGGCATGATTGACTGTAATGATGACTTCTTTTTAGAAATTTTGACTTCGAAGACTGGGATATGTACCTCATGATGTGGAGATGCTGATGTTGGACTGGAGTAAACACAATAAGAAGTCTCACAACATCATGTTAGAGTCCAACAGCTTGTGCTACCAAATAAACCTGTTGCACTTTAATCTGGTGTTGTGAGACTTCTTACTAGGAAAACAATACAGTTGCTCTGATCCAATAACCCGTACTTGCAATACGCTTGACTCCTTGTGGTGGGTGCAGCTTCACAGAAATATCTTTCTGGGGCAATCTTGGCCTTTCGATTATGAATGAACATGATAACCATAAGCATTCAGTCACTGACTATCTCATTTAGTGTCTGACTTAACAGGTGCACAGATTGATAACCCCAATGATCCATTTACTTTGGTTCCACAGCTTTCTACTTCTTGTTTTCAAGTTGTCCCTGACCTATCTGTTCTTCCATCAAAAAGATGATCTCTAAATTTTAAATTCTACTTCCATTTCCCATGGGTATAACCCTTCTAATGTGCTGTCCATTGATTGTCAACCAGAGCTTCATTTCCTTTATTTTGTACTTGCCATAATTACAAGCCTCATATAGCCAGGTATTTTTTTCACTTTCATAGAATCCCCTACTGTGCAGCAGAAGGCCACTCGGCCGATTGAATCTGCGCTGACCACAATCTTTTCTAGGCCTTATGCCTGGACCCCTATATATTTACCTGACTAGTCCCCCTGACACGAATAAGAAATTTATCATGGCCTGACCTGCATATCTTTGGGAGGAAACTGAAGTACCCAGAGGAAATCCACACAAATACGAGGAGAATGTGTAAATTCCACATAGACCGTCACCCAAGGCAATCAAATCTGAGTCCATAGTGTTGTGAGGCAGCAGTGCTTGCCACTGTACTCCTCATTGCTGGCCAGTAACAGTGTGGGGTGATGGGTGCCCAGAGATACCTGGTGAAAATAGCTGTATGCCTGACAGTGAAGGCTCCAGCTGACAAAGATGTTTCTTGGCTCAGTGAATCCATTCTTCAGCGTCATCTTCTGGCTAGGAAGATGCGCAGAGTGCTTGACAGAAGTAGTTCAAAACTGGGGAGCATGAGCTTGACTTCACCCTCAAGTCAACAAGTTTTAACAGTATGCAACACTTTCAGCATTGATCAGGCTAGGGAACAAAAAAGGAAAGGCCCTAATACCTCTTTCAGTTGTAGCCAAATACTATAGGTGCACCTTACAGCACAGGAATGACAAAGCACAGTAGCTGGAATGTATGCAGAGACTTCAACTTTCTTTATTTATTAGTCCCAAGTAAAGCTTACATTAACACTTCATTGAAGTTAATGTGAAACTTCCCGAGTGGCCACACTTCAGTTCCTGTTCGGGTCAATGCAGCTAACTAGCATGTCTTTCAGACTGTGGGAGGAAACCAGAGCAGAGGAAACCCACACAGACATGGGGAGAACATGCAAACTCCATACCAACAGCGATGCAAGCCAGGAATTGAACCCTGGTTTCTGGCGCTGTGAAGCAGTAATACAAACTGCTGTGCCACCCGCCGCCCCATTGACTACCAAGTAGCAGAAGAAAAGGCACTCGGAAAGGGATGCGAGCCACAGCAGAGAACAGGCTGAATGAGAGAAATTCTCTCAACTTAACCAGCTGCATGGCTGAATTAAAAGTTACAGATTCTTTCTTACCTGATTACAGTTGTATTCATAGAAACTTAGAAACTTAGAAGATAGCAGCAGGACAAGGCCATTTGGCCCTTCGAGCCTGCTCCACCATTTATCATGATCATGACTGATTGTCCAACTCAACAGCCTAATTCTGCTTTCTCCCCAATAGTTTAATCTTGATTGTTTTGTTTTTCTTGGTTATTTAATTAATTGTTGAATCTTCACTTCTTCCTCCTCCATCAACCTGCTTCAACTGTCCGGCTGGACAATACATTTGCTCTGAGTAGAATATGGTACCTGCTACCTGACAGAGTTAGATAGGGTGACTAATACACAAACACTGCAGGGAAAACAAGATAAGCATGTGAGGGAGAGATACTGGTGCAATTAAAACTAAAATTAACTCTAGCTTTCAATTTCTGGAGAGAGTTTATTGACTTTGTTCACAAGCAACACTACTCTGATACCCCAGTGACCCAGTGTCAGGGATTTGCTTAGCAGCAAAGGAGCAAGAGTTTAAAAAGGCCTGAAAGGTAGAAATCTGCCCAGCGACAGTAACAGCAAGTACCTCCAGGGGCATTCAAGTCTCTGAAGTATTCAGGGTATTCCAAAGTCATGAGAACATCTAAAGATAATTAGGTGTGAGCATCTACTCATGGATACAGCAAATACAGTAAACGATAGAACCCTTTGGTGTATTGACAGGCAACGACATCTGGACGTACATGTCCACCAATCAGTGAAATTGGTAATGTAGGTGGAGAAGGTTGTCAAGAAGGCCTACGGCATGCTTGCCTTCATCAGTCAGGGCACTGAGCATAAAAATTTGCAGGTCATGCTGCAGCTGTACAAAACCTTAGTTAGGCCTCATTTAGAATACTGTATACAATTCTGGTCACCATACACTATCAAAAGGATGGGGATGTTTTGGAAAGGGTACCGAAGAGGTTTACCAGGATGGTGCCTGGTCAGGAAGATATGAACTATGAGGAGAGATTGGATAATTCACTGGGGAAAAGTTTAGAGAAGATGTGCAAGGTAAGTTTTTTTACACAGAGGGTGGTGAATGCCTGGAATGCGCTGCTCGGAGAGGTGGTGGGAACAGGTATAATAATGGTATTTAAGGGGCAACTTGACAAATACATGAATCGGAAGGGAATGAAAGGATACGTACTCTGTAAATACATACGGTTTTAGTTTAGGCAGGCATCATGATTGGCGCAGACTTTGAGGGCCAAAGGGCCTATTCCTGTGCTGTACTGTGCTTTTTCTGAGAAACAGATTATTTAGATGACTGCTATAGGAATGTTGAATTCCACAAGCAAAAACAGTTTATCTGAATGACTGGGTGATTTTGAGCTATAGAAATGCTAAGCTCCTCAATGCAAAAAGAATTCAAAACATGTAGAAAGCTGACTCTTAAGTTTGAAATAATGAAAGGGGAAACAACAGTTGCCGTCCATTCAGAAGCAGATAGACCAGTCTGTACCTCACAGCCAGCTGCCAGTCCACAACTCAAGAGACGATTTCACAACCAAGGTGTCCTGTTAACATTTTTTACTCCTCAGAGATGCTATAGTGTTATATCTAAGGCTTAGAACCGAGGCATTGCAGGAAATCTTTGTAAAGACAGTTAAAATATCTTCAACGAAGTAGGAAAAGACCTCCCTTGACCTGATCATCAGCTCCATACTGGATTTGGTTCGTTGAGTTATTTCAATTTGGTTGTTGTTTGGAAAAGGGAAGTCTTAGTGAGTTCAGGGATCATAGACAATTTAGACAAGGGATACTTTCAGCATAAACTGGTTGCATATTTAGTTATTCACGTACTTAAGTGTCTGAGAATATTATAGCTTTTTACGTCGTGCATTCTTCTTTTAAATTAATAAGTATTCTTTAATAATTGTTTGAATGGCAACTTGACTGGCTCCTCATTAGGTTTTCCCCTAGTCAGCAGAGAAGGAGGCCATTTGGCCCAAGTCTCCACTAACTACAATCCCACCCAGTCCCAAACCTCATAACCCGATATATTTACCCTGCTAATCTCCCTGACACTAAGGGGTAATTTAGCGTGGCCAATCAACCTATCCTGCATATATTTGGAATGTGGGAGGAAACCGAGCACCCTGAAGAAACTCTCGCAGACATTGGGAGAATATGCAAACTCTATACAGATAGTGACCCAAGGCTGGAATTGAACTCAGTTCTCTGGTGCTGTGAGGCAGCAGTGCTAACCACTGTTTCGCCGTGCTATCTTCCTCACAATATTCCAAAAAAAAACTACGCACCACCATAAACCAATGTTTCAAATTGGAACAATCTCTTAGGTAAGATCAGTGTGGTTCATGACACCCAGCCGTCCCCATTTCCAGCGTAATTGCCATTAAACTTTAACAATGACATTGACAGTGGTTAGGCTCATATGGGACATAAGTATTAGCGTGAACCCATTCAGCTAAATTACTTGCTGCTGTGCTGTAAATATTTTCTGAATAGATTAGGCCCTCTGTGTTGACAGAAGAGTCTTATAGGAAGTGTACTAAGTGTTCAAATGGTAATACAGAGTCAGGCAACCAAAACTATATTTCCCTCATGACATAAATCAAGTCAAAGAATCTCAGAAGTCAACACAGCTTTGCGTGGTGCAGTTAAGTGCATTCACTCTCCTAATCCTTTATAGTTGGCTCATTGCAACAGGGATGTAGTATCATGGTTGACCGGAATTATGATTGACCTTGAAGTTCCTTCAGTGTTGCCAGATGACGAGTGTTTACTTCAACTCAGTTAGCATCAGAAAGTCAATACCTTAAGAATGACAAACCAAGGAGTCGATGTTAGTTCAAAGATGCTCTATAATTCATTCTATTATGAATTCAGTTTTCCTGAGTAAGTTTAAACTGCTTCATTTCCCCTAATCCTCACGCAGTAGATTTTTTCCTCCTGTCTCTATCTCTCTCTCTCTCTATATCATGCAGAAAGATATCTCATGCCAAAGCTCCAGCTAATGTGGAAACAAAAAAAGCTTACATTTGCAGAGAATGCTTTATCACAGAATTTCACATCAACAGAATTACTTTGAAGTGCTCTGTTGCTACATAAGCAAATACCGCAATTATCCTATGTCAGGAACATCCCACAAACAACAATTCTCTGAAATCATTGAGCCGTTAACTGCGGTGAGATTCAGAGAGGAATTTTGGGCAGGACACTGGGCCAACTCCTGAGTGTTCTTCAAACAGTGCCACGCTATGTGTTTCTGATTTGGATGAACAGAGCCCTAATGAAGAGTGGGCGGAGATTACTTTAATCCTCGGGATGATTTGGTGGAACCCGAGTATTGTACATCCCGATCAAATCAACCAGAATGAAAATCAGGCAGGTCTCCTTGGTGGAGACCATTAGCATCTATTTCTAGCTCCACAGATCATAGAATACAGTGCAGAAGGTAGCCATTCAGCCCATCAAATCTGCACCAACCCTCCAACAGAGTATATTACCTAGGCCCTATCCCCATAACCCGACATATTTACCCAGATGATCTCCCTACTTGGGAGACAAAAGGGCAATTTAACATGGCCAATCCATCGAACCTGCACACTTTTAGACTTGGATCACAAATGCTAGTTATCTTCAGCATTTTTTTGTTCCTTCAATTTTAGATTGCGAGGTAATTTGCTCCTCCAGACAGGCCTCCTTTCTGTGCTTAACTTTTTTTGTGATTCTGTGAACAAACTGTTCAGGTTTCTCAACAAGCAATTTGTGTGTCAATGCCTAACAACAATCGACCCCAACAACACACCCCACGTCCCTTCCTCCGCCTGCCTTACCAACTAAATCACTATACTGGGCTTTCTCATTCTTCCCCGAGCAGGTAAAAATTACAGTATTATTCTCCATCAGGAGCACTTTTGTAACGTGATAAAGATTGTTACACCTGAGTATCACCAGGAATATGTTAATCTTGTGGATGTAATGCAATCACTGTCTAAACACTTAGCCCCCTCAATTGCTCAGAGCTAGAAGTCATACTGAGCCACATGCAGAAGGAATGAATCACAAAATCATAAAATCCCTGCAGTGTGGAAGGAGGTCATTTGGCCCATCGAGCCTGCATCAACCACAATCCCACCCAAGCCTTATTCCTGCAATCCCCCTGATACTGAAGGGAAACTTAGCATGACCAATCAATCTAACCCATGCATCTTTGCACTGTGGGAGGAAACCAGAGCACCCAGAGGAAACCCACACAGACAGGGGGAGAACATGCAAACATTGAATTGAATTGAATGTCTGTGCTGTTATATGTGCTGTTTGAGACCAGAACACCTCATTCACCTGACAAAGAGCACAGCCTCGAAAGCTTGTGAGTTTACTATCAAATAAATCGGTAGGACTCAATCCTGGTGTTGTCAGACTTCTTACTGTGTTTACCCCAGTCCAACGCTGGCATCTCTACATCGAGATGGGCAATATCAAAGCTCCATCATTGTTTTAAATAGCATTGGTGATATACCCTTTGAATCAAAATTGTGGCAAACTCTTTTGCCAAATGGCATTAAATTGTTTAATGTGTTGCTATTTTCCATTGATAACTCTGAGCGGTTATGGTTAGAAGTATCTTTGACATATGCCCTATCTTTTCATATCAAAGACCAGTTGATTAGCCTTGCACTTGCTTCTTAATGAGCAGCTTTTGCAACTTAAAATTAGTTGCCCATTCCAAGACTGGGATATGTACCTCATGATGCGGAGATGCCAGTGTTGAACTGGGGTAAGCTTGTGGCTTGTGCTACCAAATAAATCTGTTGGACTTTAACCTGTTGTTGTGAGACTTCTTACTATACATACCTCAGCCATCTTATCAAAAAGTTCAGCGTCAACTACAGAAAGATAATTAATTCCCTTGTTAACTCATGTAGTTTGAAACTGAGGTGCTGGAGGCAGTTTATAAATGCCTCTTGTGGCACTAAGCACTGTGGCAACATAGGCACCACAGCAGTAAGTAACTTCAAAGAGGAAACCAGTGGGTGTTTCAGAAGATGATTTCAGGACAATATAAATGCATGAGGTAAGCCCCTCTCTCTCTTTCTCTCTTTTGAACACATGTAGACACACTCACCTCCCATTTGGTTCCAAGCCTATACTATACTTATGAGGAGAGGTTGAGGGAGCTCGGCCTTTTCTCCTTGGAGAGACGAAAGATGAGGGGTGACCTGATAGAGGTGTATAAGTTGTTGAGAAGTATTGATTGACTGGATAGTCAGAGGCTTTTTCCAAGGGCAGAAATGGTTGCCACAAAAGGACACAGGGTTTAAGGTGCGGGGCAGTAGGTACAGAGGAGATGTCAGGGCTAAGTTTTTCACTCAGAAAGTGGTGGATGCGTGGTATGGGCTGCTGACAATGGTGGTGGAGACGGATTCACTAGGATCTTTTGAGAGACTTTTTGATAAGTACATGGAACTTAGTAAGATAGAGACTTATGGGTAAACCTCGTAATCTAAGGTAGGGACATTTTCGGCACGACTTTTTGGGCCAAACGGCCTGTATTGTGCTGTAGTTTTTCTATGTTTCTTTCACATGAGATCTACAAGTTAGGTAATAATGGCCAACCAAATCCCCAGACTCAACAAGTATACTGCTGAACAATCTGATTCTATTTTGGATAGACAGATTCCATTTTGGACTCCCAGCAGGTTAGATATTTCAATTCCATCTGGAGAGCCTGATACTGACTGTGGGAGTTATCCCGAGCAGGAGTCAACAGCTGGAAGATCACCAGTGGCGGTAGCGGTGGCGGTGAGGAGGAGGAGGAGAAGGAGAAGGGGATTGGAATGCTTGGTGAGAAAAAAGGAAACATTTTGGATCAAACTTCCCTAATGCATGATCATTAAGTTCTGCTCAAATGACACCTTGAACAAGCTCTTGCAGTCATTTTCACTGTATAACATTTAACATTATGCAATTATTCAACATAATGCACTTTCCCTTTCAACATGAACAACGGGAGCTACAATAGTGTTTGCCTTTTCAATCAGCCTGCAGTTGAATGATTCTTTTCATCTAATTTACATGGAAATATTGTCTCAAAGGTAATGAACCTATCATGAAGAATGCTTTATTCATGTATGCAAAAGTTTTTTTGCTCCTCCAGATGTGTACAAACTCATCTAAAATGCTGTAGCCAAGCATGTAGTCCCCTCGCCTCTATTGTTCGTGCTGGTGCGTGTGCATTGTGTGCACATATTCTGTGTTCATTCCTGCCAGCTGGGAGCTGCTCATTGATCTGTTCTGCCTGTCAATTACATACAGACTGCCTTGCATCAAGTGCTCAGTACCACAAAGCTGGAGGCTACATCAAACCACAGGGGTCTCTGACTGTAGCACTGCGGGAACTAATTATGTATAAACCCTTCTAGGTATACTTTGCTCTTTCCAATAAGGAATGAAAATCGTGATGGCTGGTGTAACATTGGACAGGGAATTTGAGGATCATCTTCTCTCGGAAGGTTGAGCAACTTTGGAATGTTCTACTTCTGAAGTCGGTCTAAGTAGAATCATTGATTATTTTTAAGGCAAAGGTAAATAGACCCTAGCCAGGCGACAGAACCGAAGATGATAGAGATAGATGGAATATGAAACTTGACATTAACAGAGTAACCATCATCTTATTGAATAGTGGAGATGGCTCAAGGGCATGAATAGCTGACTTCTGTTCCTATTTTGTACATTTGCATGTTCATATTTGTTTTTGAGAGCTTGGATGAAGGATATACTTGATCTGAAACATTATTTTAATTAGTTAAAAATGGAAGGCTAGTCAATACAGGATAGGTTTAGATATTATATCCCGCTGGGCTTCTTTATCCAATATCCTTGCCAATGTGAGGCAGCATCAAAGGTTTGGGCACCAGAGTGTTTGCAGAGTCTCTTTCAGTTGTCGTTGCTTGTACATGAACCATTGACTTGTCAGCCATGGATCAGCAATCTTACTTATGAATCATTAAGTTGCGAATTCAATTCCTTTTCCAAACCCCAAAACAACCTGAACTGACATTCCAAATGTACTAAGGAGGAACTGCAGGAGCTGAAGTTCTGTTCTTCAGGTAAACATTAAACCAAGGTTGCTTCTTTGTAAAAGTTAAAAATTTATTTATTAGTCATAAGTAAGGCTTATATTAACACTGCAATGAAGTTACTGTCAAAATCCCTTCGTCACCACAGTCCAGGTCAATGTACCAAACCAACATGTCTTTCAGAATGCGGGAGGGAACCGGAGCACCTGGAGGAAACCCATGCAGACACAGGGAGAATATGCAGACTCCACACAGACAGTGATCGAAGCTGGGAATCAAACCCAGGTTGATAGCATTGTGAACCAATAGTGCTAATCACGGTGCTACCGTACTGCTCTGGTAGAGGTAAAGGATGCCAAGGCACTTATCCAAAGAAAAGCACATGAGTTCGCCTGGACAATGTTTATAAGACATTGGGTGGAATTTTGCATTGGTGAGATTTTATGGCTCCATTTAAGTCGATGGACTTTTGAACAACCCACTGCATTTTATAGCCCTGCCACCACTGCCACAAGTCTGTAAAATGCTACACCTAGGGACATAAGACATTGAAGCAGAAGTAGGTCATTCAGCCTTTTGAATCTGATTCTTCATTCATGAAAATCATGGCTCATCTGGTTATGGTTTCAAATCACTTTCTGTCTCGGCTTCTTGACTCACTTGTTTGTCAAAAATCGTTCTAACTTTGCTTTGAAAAAATTCAATAACCCAACTTGCTTTCTGGATAGAGAATTCCGCATAGTAACAATCCTCTGAGATAAAATATTGTCCTCACCTCCATCTACCTATCCATCAAGCAACACCACCAAACAGATTATCACATGTTGTTGTACAAGTTTGTGGTATGTGAATTGGCTATCATGTTTCTTCATGACAATGATAGCCTCAGCTCTACAGCATATTGAGATGTCCTGTCACGAAATGCAAGCCTTGTTGTTGACAAAATGTCAACGGCAACCTGGTTTTTTTCTAGGGACTGAGCGAACCAGCTCCCTCCCCTCAATCACATTTCAAGATACTGATGACATGAGGCATAAAGTATTTGGCAGCAATATTGGTCTTCCTTGGCACTACACTGTCACCAGAGCTACCTGAAAAAAATCACCATTGCTTTATTGTCATTTCTTTTGTATGTTCTAAGTCTATCAATGCTATCAGGAAAGACTGAATAGGCTGGAAATCCTTGCTCTAGATAAAGAAAGACTGACAGGTGATGTGGTTATGAATTCAATCAAGTAGACAAAAGAGAGGTTTCAACTTGCGGACAAAATTAGAACTCAGTGCCATAAATATAAAAGAGTCATGAATAAATCCAGTTCGGAACTCAAGAGTATCCTCATTTCCCAGAGAATGATGATGTGCAACCAATTTACATGAAGAGTGAATGGTATAGGTACATGTAAAAAGGAAACTCTTATTAACAACTTCATGTTGGGGCCTCGAGTCACATATAGACCAGGCATTACAAATCCAATTTCATAACCACCCATGCTACCATCCTCTTATATATTGTTGATAGACTTGAGGAGACCTGTTTAGGACATCATCTCCAACATTGCCCTGTGGGTTGAACCTCATATTTCTGTGCTCCAATTTCCACCCACAGATGTGCTGAGCACATCCAATCCCAAGATCAAGCTATTCCCCTCCCTATAATTCTGGTGTGCTCCATGTGCCTTTCCAATAATCGCTTGAAAGTCCCTAACATGTCCAAGTCCACTATCACAGCAGGTAGGCTTTTCTACACCCCAACTACTCTCTGGGTGAAGAATCTACCTCGGACATCTCAGAGGTAGGTTCTTTACTCAGAGGGTAATAAGGGCATGGAATGCCCTACCTGCAGCAGTTGTGAACTCCCCAATTTTAAGGATGGATGTAAGGATGTATGGATAACATTGGAATAGTTTAGGTTAGAGGATCATTAGATTGGTTCCACTGGTAGGCGCAACATCGAGGATCAAAAGTCCTATACTGCGCTGAAATGTTCTATATTCTATGTTCTATCCCTCCTATATCTCCCATGATGAACCTTATAGTTATGCCCTCTAGTGACAGCTACATCCGCTCGAGGAAATAGTCTCTGCATGTCCACTCTATCAATCCCTCTCATCATGTTATACCCTTTGATTCCCTGAAAGACCAAGAATCTGCTTTAAATCGAGTCAATGATGGAGCATCCTGAACCTTCTGGGGCAAAGCATTCTAAAGGATCACAACCCTTTGAGTGAATTAATTTCTCTCACCACAGTCCTAAAATATCGGGCTTTTATCCTGAGACTTTGATCCATGTTTTGGATTTCATAGCCAGCAGAAACAATAGAACAATAGAAAATATAGAAACCCAGCAGTGCAGAAGGAGGTTATTCTGCCCAATGAGTCTGCACTGACTCTCTGAGAGAGCATCCCACACAGGCTCTCCCCTCCAGCCTTTCCTGTAACCTGCATATTTAGCATAGCCAATCCACCTAACCTGCACAGTTTGGATTGTGGATTTTTAAAATCTTCAGCATTCACCCTGTCACTTTAGAATCACATATGTTTCAATGAAATTTCACCCACATTCTTCAAAATCTCAGAGATGTTCCATCACCTGCCATTATATCTCTAGTTTTGGGCTGATGGCAGGTTCCAGAGTCTCATCGTGTGCTTCAGACTGAGAAGGTGGCTGTTCTCTACTAGCTGCCTGAGTGCTGGAGACTTGGGTTGTATCTGTCTCTGAATGCTGTGCAGCATGCCAAAGAAGCAATCTCTGGAAAGTGACACTGAGTTGAATCAGGAGCTGTGCCCCATCAGCTTTGTGCTGATGGAGAGTGTGGCTGAACACAGTGATGATTCTTCCGAGTTCCCCTTTGGGGCTCGGATTGGTGCTGGGTTGACCTATGGACTTTGACACGCTGCTGGTGAGAGAAATAGCGAGGAATGCTTCAGTTGATGAACTGCATGATTCTCAGACTGCGTGACTGTCAGGACATGATGAAATGATGGAGCTGTGATCCTTCTCAGTTGCTGGAAGAGATGTGACACTTGGAAGTTCCAAAGAACAAAGGGACCTTAGAGTGTTTGTCTATAGATCTTTGAAGTGGAAAGGCAAGTAAATAGGGTGGTGAGAAAGGCATATGGCACACGCCTTTATTAATCAGGATCTAAATTACAAAAGCAGAATTGTAAAGAAGTTTGGATGATGAGAAGCGATGGAGTTGTATAGATCTTTGGTGAGGCCACAACAGGGGGAGACAATGGCCTAGTGGTATTATTCTATATTATTAATCCAGAAACTCAGCTCATGTCCTGGGGTTTGAATCTCGCCATGGCAGCTGGTGGAATTTGAATTCAATAAAAAATATCTGGAATTAACTTTCTACTGATGACCATGAAACCATTGTTGATTGTCAGAAAAACCCGTCTGATTCACTAATGTCCTTCACATCTGCCATCGTTATCCACATACATATGACTCCAGATCCACAGCAATATCGTCAACTCTCAACTATTCTCCAGGGAAAACTAGGGATGCACAATAAATGCTGGCCAGCCAGCAATGCTCATGTCCCATGAATGAATGAAGAAAAAAAATGTTCTAGTTGCCACATTATAGGAACAACATGAATGCACTGGAGGGGGTGCAGAGGAGATTTACCAAGAAATGCTGCCTTAACATTTAACATTTAAATTATGAAGAGAGGTTGGGTAGGTTTGGGTTGTTTTCGTTGGAGTAGAGAAGACTGAGGGGTGACCTGATTGAGGTGTTTAAAATTATGAGGGGCATGGACAGGCTGGATAGAGAGCAGCTATTCCCCTTAGTTGAAGCGTTAGTTATGAGGGGACACAAATTAAAAGTGAGGGGTGGGAGGTTTGGAGAGATTTGAGGAAAAATATTTGTACTCAGAGGGTAGTGACAATCTGGAATGTGTTCCCTGGGAGGGTAGTGGAGGTGGGTAGCTTCACATCCTTTAAAAAAGTACCTAGATAAGTACTTGGCACACCGTAATATTCAAGGCTATGGCCAAGTGCTGCCAAGTAGGATTAGGTGGGCAGGTCAGTGTATTGGTGCAGACTCGATGGGCCAAAGGGCTTCTTCTGCACTGTGGGATTCGATGATTCTGATTCTGAGAGGTTGATCACTCTGCCTCATCGGAGTGATCCCTGTCTGCCCCGGCTAGCATGGCTTCAGTTTCCTCGGAATCAATGAGGGCAATGTTGTTTACTGTCTTTCCTGCCTGTTGTGTGCCAGCTTGCCCCTGCATAAAGACAAGAGGAAGATATACAATTGGAAGGGATCAGCTGCATTTACCTTGTGTATGCTCACCTCTCCCCACAAGCCCAGGGTAGGGAATATGAGCAGTATGATAGATAGATTGGCAGTGATGTGGTAGTTTCCATGAGAAAATCAGTGTTGTAAGTGCCCCCACTAATGGTTGTCTGAGGTCCCTGAAGGGATGAGCTGTTTGAGTACATGAAGCCAATATGAGACTTTGATATTGGTGGGAGTTGAAGGATGGCATAATCTGGCAGAGCATTATGAACAGTGAGGTTACATTGCAGCTGTATAAGGTGCTGGTGAGGTCATACCTGGAGTCCTGTGTACAGTTTTGGTCTTCTTACTTGAGAAAGAATATACTGGCACTGGAGGGGGTGCAAAGGATATTCACTGGGTTGATTTGGAGTTGAGAGGATTGGCTTATGAGGAGAGACTGAGTAGACTGGGGCTATACTCATTGGAATTCAGAAGAATGAGGGGAGATCTTATAGAAATATATAAGATTATGAAGGGAACTGATAAGATAGAAGCAGGGAAGATTTTCCATGGTGAAGCGAGAACTAGGGGGCATGGGGGGACTATATTTAGTTGAGGAGAAACTTCTTCACACGAGGGTTGTAAATCTGTGGAATTCCCTGTCCCAGTGAAGTAGTTGAAGATACCTCATTGAATGCTTTTAAGGCAAGGATAGATACATTTTGAACAATAAAGGAATTAAGGGCAATGGTGAGTGGGCAACTAAGTGGTGCTGAGTCCATGAAAAGATCAGCCATGATCTCATGGAATGGCAGAACAGGCTCGAGGGGCCTATCCCTGCTTTTAGTTCTTACACTCTTATGTTCTGTGCAATGATCCTCCAGGCTGGACAGGTGAGGCTACTGTGCTTCCTGCAGATATCTACACAAATACACTCCTCTGATCAAGGCTGAAACAGACACTGCCTTCTTCCTGAGGCTTTCAACCTTCTATCTGTGCATAGAAGACATCTGTAACCATCTCATAGTGGACTGCAGAAAGTCAGGCTTGCATTGAAATATGGTGCCAGGGCCTTCGAACCCTCCAGCTGATAGCAGGTGGACAAATCAATGATTCAGCCAGATGTGCTTCTGTGAATAATAAATAAGCTTCTAAGCATGGAATTGGGCATGAGTTCCCACTCGTCAAGGACCCCACACACCTCGGACATATGCTTTTCCACATTCTTCCATCAGGAAAATCATATAGAAGTCTGCAGTTATGTATCAGCCGACTCAAGAACAGCTTCTTCCCTGCTGCTGTCAGACTTTTGAATGGATCTACCTCACATAAAGCTGATCTTTCTCTACATCTTAGCTATAGCTGTAACACTACATTCCTTTCCTTCTCTATGAAATGATATGCTTTGTCTGTATAACACACAAGAAACAATACTTTTTAGTGTATACTAACCCAATACATGTGACAATAACAAATCAAATCAAAATCATTTCCAGCACTGGAGCAGTGTTGCCAAAATCATCCACCACTGCACTTGGTCTCAGAAACAGAAAATTTCATCCTGTCGTGACATTGCTTCAGCTTGGATTTCCATCTAGCACTCTATCATTAGCGGGCTTAGATACCAAACTCTGTCTCTTTACCCAAGTTATCAATATCAATTCTAATTAATAAAGTTAGCCCTGGAAAGATTCCATGTTTGACTCACTACGCCTATCCCATCTCTGGCTCCAGATCAAAGGCCCAAGCCTTCCCAATGTTGCGCAACAGTCTCGCTGCTCACTTTCATTTGGTTTTTTTTCCTCTTTAAGCTCTCTCCTTGATGAGAAACTAAATTACATTCCAGAAAACTGTCACCTCCTGTCTAATCTGAAATGACGGCCATAATGCATAACGACCATGCACACATTGAAACATCAATGGATCAATGGGATTTTTTTTAAATGCGAGACTTCATGTCTGCTACTAAACCGATGAATTAAATCATTGTTGCCAGAGATTGATGACCACGAAAATAAATGTAAGCTAAATCTTGCAAAAGTGTAGCTATGTGTGTTGCTATTGATTTCCTGTCAGCATTTCCTACAGTTCTGATATGTCACCTACACTAAAGTATTGAGTCCAGTTCCGCAAGATGAAAAGTTCAAATTAGGAGTGTGTTTTTGAGTTATGTATATTCTGTCTTGTTCTTCCCATACTTCAGTGCTTTTTCACTCCCTTTGCTGCTTCAAGGAATAAAAATTTGCATTTATATCCCCCATCACTCAAAGCGCTGTAAGAACTTTGCATGCAATGTATTATATCTCAAACTCAGTGAGAAGTCTCACAATACCAGATTAAAGTCCAACAGGTTTGTTTGGAATCACGGGCTTTCAGAGCACAGCTCCTTCAACAGGTGAGTGCTGCTCCTTCATCACCTGATGGAGGAACGGCACTCCGAAAGCTCATGATTCCAAATAAACCTGTTGAACTTTAACCTGGTGTTGTGAGATTTCTTACCCTTTCCAACCCAGTCCAATGCAGGCATTTCCACATCAGTTAAGAGTACCAGTATTCCATCAACTTGAGGAAGCATAGTGGAGAATATGCCCCTGTCTAAGCAATGGCGTCAAAATAGAAAGGGTCAGAAGCTTCAAGTTTTTAGGTATCCAGATCACCAACAACCTGTCCTGGTCCCCCCATGCCGACACTACAGTTAAGAAAGCCCACCAACTTTCTCAGAAGACTAAGGAAATTTGACATGTCAGTTAATACTCTCACCAACTTTTATAGATGCATCATAGAAAGCATTCTTTTTGGTTGTATCTCGGCTTGATATGGCTCCTGCTCTGCCCACAGCACCGACAAGGACCTACAAAAGGTCGTGAATGTAGCCCAATCCATCATGCAAATCAGCCTCCCATCCATTGACACTGTCTATACTTCTCGCTTCCTTGGCAAATCAACCAGCAAATTTAGGACCCTACGCATCCCGGATATTTTCTCTTCCACCTTCTTCCATTAGGAAAAAGATGCAAAAGTCCGAGGTCACGTCCCAAACGACTCAAGAACAGCTTCCTCCCTGCTGCTGTCAGACTTTTGAATGGACCTACCTTGCATTAAATTGATCTTTCTCTACACCCTAGCTATTACTGTAACACTACATTCTGCACTGTCTCGTTTTCCTTCTCCATAAATGGTATGCTTTGTCTATGTAGTGGCAAAAAGCAACACTTTTCACTAGATTAATACGTGTGACAATAATAAACCAAATCAAATCAAACTATGTTGTACACAATTCACTTTGTTGCAATTTGTCTCACAAATTGCATTAAAGATTATCAACTACTTGATGTGTTTTTTGTGGTGCTGATGGAGCAGAAACTTGGGCCAAAAAAGGCTGAGAGGGTTCCCCAATCTTCATCAGACCCTTCAGTGTCAACATCCAACCATTGGAGTAGCTACAACAACTTGCATTTATATAGTGCCCTTAACAATGTAAATTATCTCAAGACACTTCGCAAAAGCATTATCAAGAGAAACTATATAAGTTATCACAAGGAAGTAATGGAGTAGATTTTAAAATATGCTCCAAAAGAGACAGAGAGCCAGAGGTTTGGGAAGAAAATCTCAGAGCTTGGAGTCAAAGGCCTGAGGCTCATAAGATCTTGCCCAAGGCCAATGGGGAATACTGTTCATAGATCACAGCTAGATTAAAGATAACTTACAGTGCAGAAAGAGAGCATTTTGCCCATCAAGCCTGCACCGACCACAAACCCATCCAGGCCCTACCCTCATATCTCTACATATTTACCCATTAATCCCTCTAACCTACACATCTCAGAACACTAAGGAGCAATTTTAGCATGATCAATCAACCTAACCTGCAAATCTTTGAACTGTGGGAGGAAACCGGAGCATCTGGAAGAAACCCATGCAGACATTAGGAGAATTGCAAATTCCAGACAGACAGTGACACAAGCCGGGAATCGAACCCAGGTCTCCTCTGGAGCTGTGAACAAGAGGATGCTAAGCACTGCGCTACCGTTCTGCAAGCCTTACCTGCCTCGATTTTGGGAAGGCCATGCCAGTAAAATCAGAATCTCAACATCTGAAGGCACAATTGATGGCAAAATATTTCAGTTTGTGGCAGGGACTGATGAAAATGGTTTCAGTTGTCCTGATGTTTAAGTGGAAGAAATTCTTGTTCATTCAATCCAGGATGTCAGATAGGCAGATGGGTGAAGAAGGATGGTGATGAGATGGAATTGAGTGTTGCCAATGTACTTGTGGAAACTAACGTTTTATGCCTTTTTTAGGTGTCACCACTAAAGGGACAGTATGTTGATGAGAAATCGGAGATAGTCAAGGTAAATTCTTGGGGTACTCCAGAAGTAACAATGCGGAAGTAATTGCCCTAAACTGAGTGACTTGCGAAGCCATTTCCAACAGCATTTAAGAGTCAACCACGTTGCTGTGGGTCTGGAGTCGCATGTCAGCCAGGCCTGGTAAGGATATCAGATTTCCTTCCTTAAAGTACGAGTGAGCCAGATAGGTTTTTACAACATTTGGTGATGGGTTCATGGTCATTCGACTTTTAATTCCAAATTTTTAAGGAATTCAAATATCACCATCTGTCACGGTGCAAATTGAACATGTGTCCCTGAGCATTACTCTAGGTCTCTGTGTCACTAGTCCAGTGTTAATGCCACTGTGCCACCGCCTCTCCAGAATTCAGCAAGGGAAGTACCACACAGCTAAATGATGAAGCAGAGACATTGCAGGAAGGTGTGTTGATCAATTGTGTCAAAGGCTATAGACTGGTCAGGGTTCACGAAGAGGGGTGATTTACTTTTGTTGGAGTCACAGTGTTGTACTTTTGCAGACAGCCTTTTAAGTACAGCACTGTGATGGGAAGTGTGCAGGTGGGTGGTGAGTAAAGATGGTGGAACCCAATTGGAAGGAATAAAACTTAGGGGGAGAGATTCTCCAGCCTCCCAGCTGCGTATTTCGCATCAGAGATGCATTGTTCGCCAGCAGTGGGATTCTCTGTTCCCACAGTTGTCAATCGGAATTCCCATTGACATCACCCCCACAGCAGTGGGAAACCCATGGGCAGGGCTGAGCCGCTCACAAGACAGGAAATTTCCACCAGTGTGAATGACCAGAGAATTCCAGCCCGGAACTCTGAGAAATATCGACACGGGAGGCAACAGCAAGTTCAAGGACTTTGGAGATGAAAGGAAGTTTGGAGATATTGCCCAGTGATTAAAAGGATGGACAGGAAATGTGTTGGTTATTTAAAGAGATAGCACAGCAAGTACTTTCTTTAATTGGACTGCAATTCCTGTAGAATTCCTGATTCAGATTCAACTTTAACTATCATCAGCATCTGTCTCTGAAAGGTCAAAGTAGAGTGCTCAGAGGAGAAGTATGATCTGATATGGGGTCAGTTTAAAGCATGTCCAATGCTAAATTGTTGTTATTAGAGTGGGAACTCATGTGCTTGTGTTTATTTTTACCTGACCTTCAGAAAAATTTGAGTAGATTTCAAACGTACGCAGGGTTTTTTTGTTCACAGATACAATAAAAGGCCACACTCCTTCCATTTTTTCTCCATTTTATCTCTTTTCTCCATGCTCACCCACCACCTCCCCCACCAACCCGGGCCACATCTTCATCTGTCACAGCTTACCCTCTGATTTTAACTTCTCTGCCACTTGACTATTCACACCTTTTATTTTCACCTGATGAAGGAGCAGCCCTCTAAAAGCTTGTGATACCAAATAAACCTGTTGGAATTAACCTGGTTTTGAGAGACTACTTACTGTACCTCCTATTTCTCTCTGGACTGCCACGAGCAACCTTTCCCCTGGTTTTTGTGTCTATGACTCATTTTCTCCCCCTGCAGTATAAATAAATCCCACTTTCTATGTCTTTTAGTTTTGACAAAAGGTCATCTGGAATTGAAACGTCAGCTCTTTCCTCTCCTTCCAGATGCTGCCAGTACTGCTGAGATTTGATCACATTTTTCTCTTTTGGTAGGAGCTACTGAACCTCACTGCATCTGTTGCACCTTCACTTTGCCCCGTTTCCAAGAGATACATAAAGGGGCAATACAAATATTTTCTTTTATTCCCCAAACTAAATGCAAATTTCCAAGCAGAGAAAAAAAATGAACTGGTAAAACAGAAGAAATGTATTCAATGACTTTCAGGACCAGAGGAACCCTGAAGGACTTTACACCTGAATCAGTATATTTTTGTCCTGTGGTTCTCAATATGTAGGATATGTGGCAGCTAATTTGTGTACAGCAAGCTCCCACCAACAGTCATTCAATAATAACCTCATATGTTTTTTTTAATGGGTGGATGAGGATCAGAATTGCCAAAATGCTGAGGCGAACTCTCCTGTTCTTTTTCTAATAGTGCAATAGGATGGATGACATTCACACAATGGCCTTTGTTTAATGGTCTCTCAATACTGCACCGGAATTATAGGTCTAGACGTTGTTCATAAATCTCTGCTATAAGACGAAGTGTCCATCCCCAATAAACAAGCCCTGAGTATACACAGGATCTGCTCAGTTGAGCAGGAGCACAACAGACACCGACAGACACTGAAAGATGCCCTCTTAAGAATAGAATACGGCGCTTGACTCATCAATCGACAGTTTCAATGTGCCATAGCGAAAAAACGCACTGACCTCCTCAGAAAACAAACACGGGACACAGCAGGCAGATTCCCCTTTGTCGTCCAGTACTTCCCCAGAGTGGGAAAGCTACAACATCTTCTCCAGAGCCTTCAAATTAGGTACTGATATGATCGGCACAACTTGTGGGCTGATTTGTGCTGTTTGTGCTGTAGCGTTCTATGTTCTATGTTCAATATGTCACCGATGAAGACAAACATCTCGCCAAGACCGTCCCCATACCCCCACTTCTTGCCTTCAAACAACCTCCCAATCTCAAACAGACCATTATCCGCAGCAAACTACCCAGCCTTCAGGAGAACAGTGACCACAACACCATTATCTTGTAAATTGAGTTTGTGACTAAATATGCCCTATTTGTGAACACAACTCCCACTCACCTGATGATGGGGCAGCACTCTGAAAACTTGTGCTGCCAAATAAACCTGTTGGAATTTAACCTGGTGTTGCGAGACTTCTTACTGCAAGACACGAACACACAGCCTTCTGCCTCAGAAGCTACAAGAATCTACAAATCTATTTGAAACTGGGGCGGCTTCTTTAATTCCTTCCATACTATCAATCTGCATTAACTTTCCATTTTACCTTCTGCATGGCAGCTGGTGGCATAGTGGTTAGCACTGCTGCTTCACAGTGCCAGAGACCTGGGTTCAACTCCCAGCTTGGATAACTGTGTGGAGTTTGCACATTCTCCCCATGTCTGCATGGGTTTTGTTTGGGTGCTCTGGTTTCCTCCCACAGTCCAAAGATGTGAGAGTTCGGTAGATTGGCCATGCTAAATTGCCCCTCAGTGTCAGGGAGATTAGCAGGGTTAATACAAGGGGTAGCAGGGTGGGAGCTGGGTGATGTTGTTGTCAGTGCCGGCTCGATAGGAGAATGGCCTCTTTCTGCACTGTAAGGATTCCATAATTCCTTCCATACTGTCAATCTGCAGCAACTTTCCATTTTATCTCCTGCATGGTGGCACGATCACACAATGGTTAGCACTGCTGCCTCCCAGAACCAGCAGCCCAGCTTGATTCTTGGTTGGGTCACTGTCTGTGCGGAGTTTGCGTATTCTCCCTGTGTCTGCGTGGGTTTTCTCTGGATGTTCCAGTTTCCTCCAACACTCCAAAGATATGTGGGTACAGTTGATTGGCCATGGTAAATTAACCCTAAATTAACTAGCAAGGGGAAATAAGTGGGGTTATGGTGATGGGGCAGGTGTGCAGACTCGATGGGCTGAATGGCCTCCTTCTGCACTGTAGATATGCTATGAAAAGTGTGTGTGTGTGTGTGTGTGTGTGTGTGAGAGAGAGAGAGAGAGAAAGCGGAAACTTGGGAGAAATGCCTAACTTCAAATTACACATTTTAGACCAGTCTTTGTTGAATTTCAGAAGAACACAAAGCATCAATTGTTAGATGTAAATACAGCTAAGGCAGCCTTTTGAATCTCTGGTTGGTGCTGCTGTTTTGATGAGGTCCTAATTGCTTCAGCAGTACTCCGAGGTATTCATCCGTCTTCCCAAACGATCATAGACATGGAATTAAATCTTGTCTTTAATGTGAATGAATTAAAAAGGAAAATCTCAGAATGTCAGTCGCTTGCAGGGCGGCTCGACTCTCACCTAGCTGGCTGCTGTTACCAGGCAACCAACAAACTGCTGTGCCTCACAATTTTCCCACATTGCAGTTCTTCTTCAATAATAATCTCAGACCCCAACCAGCAATGTGATTAAAACACTGACACCCACACAACTGGACATTCATAAGAATCCTAGTATGGTCAGGGAAGTCGCAATGCGGGAAATAAAACCTCGGATACCAAAAAAATGGCAACACAGGTTTAGAGTGAATTGAATGCACGTCAATGTGGAAGGGAAATGCCATCTTGATGGATGGCATAACAACTTGCCAATTGCAAGGCAGTTCAAGAGTTGGACAGAACTTTGCTTCTGACTGTTGTTTCAGTGTCGAAGAGTGACATCAAGTTAACTCACAAGGTCAGTGGCTCATAATTTGTCACAGTCGTTTTATTTTAAAGTTTAGTTATGGGGGCACAAGGGTTAGGCTTACGTTAACACTTCAGTGAAGTTACTGTGAAAATCTCTGACAAGAAAATCTTTACAAGGACAGAAATTTCCTGAGTCTTTGATGGCCTTCAGCAGTGAACTGGATAACAGAATGCACAGCAACTGGGTGGTTTCTCCAACTGGAGAACACTCCAATTTTTTAAAGTTTATTTCTTAGCGTCACAAGTAGGCTTACATTAACACTGCAATGCAGTTGCTGTGAAAATCCCCTAGTTGCTACATTCTGATGCCTGTTCAAACCCACTGAGGGAGAATTTGGCATAGCCAATGCACTTAATCAGCATGTCTTTCAGACTGTGGGAAGAAACTGGAACGCCCAGTGGAAATCCACGCAGACACGGGTAAAATGTGCAAACTTCACACAGTAAGCCAAACCGGGAATCGAACCTGGGTCCCTGGCACTGTGAGGCAGCAGCACTAATCATTATGCCATCATGCTACCCCCTCCAAGATTCATCAAAACTTTATTTTGCAGTTACTGATTCAACCAATGTCAATGCTGATACAGATGGAATAATTTCTTCTTTGGCTCACTCAGTACTTTGCATGGTTTCCAGTTTCAGCATCACAAAAAACTGACTGTTTTTTAAAGTTAAAATTCAATTTAATCCCATCAAAGTCCAATTCAAAGTCTCAGCAAGTGAGATATTCCTGATCCAAGCTGACAAGCCAGGCCTCTCACCTCCTATTTTGTGCTTGATCTACATGATCCAGACTGTTTGGAGCAGGCATAGCTCTTCTTCCAAGACTTGATCTCATCTGCATCTTAGCCAAAAGGCCAAGATGCCACTTTAAAAGATTGCTTCAAATGAAGCCTCAGTGTAACCTCATGATTTCAACCAAGTGCAGGATATCAATACTACATTTGATTTAGTCAAAAAGCCAAGAAATGATAGTGTTCTAAACTTGTCTTGTTGACTCCAGGGCTGGGTGCTGTACTGATGTGTGCAGCCTTGGATTTGAGGTACCCTTCTAGGGGAAAGAAATTTACCCCCCCCCCCCACTCCCACCTTATTCTGACACTGGATGCCATGTTAATCTGTACAGAAAGTGGCAACCTCCTAATCAATACTTGTGTCGGACTTGGTCCCCATTTTATAAATAGGCTGAGCTGCCAATCTATTCCTCTTAACGATTGAATTGCCTGTCGATCGTCCAGTCTTCTACGTATCACAGCAGCCCCCCGCACTCCAACCCCATGCAGCTGAATCATCTTGTGGTGCGATGGACTTGGCCATCGTTGCACTCCAAAGGTGAAACCATCACTTTCATCAGTATTCAGAATTGAATATTGGTTGGGGAATGGGATCTACTCAGGGCATCCTGCACTTTCTGTCTGTTCCTCTTTGATCGCCAGGTACTCAACCACTCCTTCTTGTTCTGCGTACTCTCAAGCTGTGGGATGACCACGACTACAAAGATGCTCTGCATGAAACTCCCAACCTCATAAATGCACCGTAGCGATGACAAATGCTGCTCAAGTTCTGGGATCTGCAGATCAAGCTGCTGCAGCTGATGACACTCCCTGCACAAATCCTTATCCTGGACAAAGAAAACATCCTGGAGTTCACACCTAGGTTAGGATGTGCATTCCAGAAGAAGGCCATTCGGCCCATCGAGTCACCACCAACCAAAATCCCACACAGGCCCTATCCCCACAACCTCATGCACTTGCTCTAGCTAGTCCCCCTGACACTAGGGACAATTTAGCATAACCAAACCACCTAACTCATACATATTTGAAATGTGGGAGGAAACCGGAGCACTCAGAGGAAACCCATGCAGACATGCGGAGAATATGCCAACTCCACATAGGCAGTTTCCCAAGCTGGGAATTGAACACACATCCCCAGCGCTGTGAGGCAGCAGTGCTGGCCACTGTGCCACTCCGTTTATTTATTTATTCTTTATTTATGCCACCATTTCTTTATCTATTCGTTGCTGCTTGCTAATAAATCTTACCAGTACCAACAAACCTTACTGCCACCAAGAAGCACTACTATTATGAATAAACCCTCCTCATACTGATAAACTCTTACTTAATACCTGCTTAATACTTAAAACACTTTAATACAATAATAATCCTAACTGAGGTAAAGATAAATAAGGTAATGCCACTCACTTGTTAATTATTATTACCACATCATTTTTTTTCAATTTGCCAGTTGTTTAAAATTAGTTCCTCAGCCTTTCCTGGGTTTGACTCACAAAATCATAGCTCTAAATTAAGTAATTCCCACTTTGATTATATGTTGAAGTTTTTGAACTAACATCTGAATAACTAAGGTATCATTGCAGCCAAAGAAACTGGGTTTAGTATCAAATTTTCTAAATAGGTTGTGCAACAGCAAGTAAAGTGCCAATCACAAAATGTCATGGTCTTTCTTTTTGTTGGCATGGTTCAGTTCAGAATGCTGTGGTTTGTGGGTCTATTCCAAAGGACTTACAAGGGCAAAATCAGAGTGCAGCACAGACAGCAGTATGTGTTGGAGAAGGAGCTTTGTCATTGAGTCTGGACTCATGGCTTCATGGTACTACAGTGGTTAGTGCCTCACAGCGCCAGGCACCCGGATTTAATTCCAGTCTCGGGTCGCTGTCTGTGTGGAGTTTGCACATTCTCCCCATGACCCTGTGGGTTTCCTCCTACAGTCCAAAGATATGCAGGTTTAGATTGATTGGCCATGCTAAGTCAACCCTAGTGTCAGGGGGATTAGCAGGGTAAATAGAAGAAGTTGTACGAATAGGGCCTGGATGGGATTGTGGTTGGTGCAGACTGAATGGGCCAAATGGTGTCCTTTTGCATCGTAGGATTCTATGATTCATATGCTCCTGCCACTCTGTCTCCGACATTGCAGGACTCTGGTCACAGAGTACAACCTTACCAAATCTACCTTCCACTAAAAGCCAGCAAATTTATGCAGTGCTGAGGGAGCAACTGCATACTGTCAGAGATGCTCTCCTTTGGATGAAGTGTTCGACAGAGGCCCCTGCCTGCCTGTAGTTTAGCTGGGTGCTGAAGTTTCTCATGCTGCCTCGCCAACAAAGCGAGAAGAAAAAACAGCAAATTTGTCTCACTTAATTATTCTGGGCAAAATGGCTGCTCAGTTGTTTGCAAACAACAGCCTCTGCATGCCACAGTAATTTATTGCATGTAAAACTCTTTCAGGTACAAAACAAAGCACTATTATGTCAATCTTGTTTCTCTTGATGAAGGTAGGCAGTAAGCAGCCGCATGGATTTAACATTCAGAAATTCTGGCACTTTGGATTACCCTTGAACAATGGGAAAGGGAAAGAGAGAGAGAGAGAGAGACAAGACACTGAGTTATCATGAGGATTAATTATGTGTGCAATCATTGCACGTTTTAAGAATGATTGCTCTCGACATTGATAAGAATTAAATAAAGGCACCAAGTTGGCATTTGCAAACACAAAGTTGTGGCTATTGAGAAATACACGAATGCAGACTTAATGCTGCATAACCTCATGGCTTTCAATATTTAACTCCAAGGACTACTTCAAATAATCCTTACTTGAAGTAATCAGTCCCTAATTCAATTTAATTTACAAGTCTACGTTCTGGAATGTTTGTTAAAACTGCCAGTCACCAAAACAGTTAGAAACTTTTAAATACAAACAGACAAAAAACATCTTCTTGCTGTAACAGAGTAAGTAATTACCAGGCAATGTCCTTATGGCAAATATCTGGCAAATCCGTTTGAGGGCGGCGTGGTAGCAGTGGTTAGCACTGCTCCCTCACAATATTAGGGACCGAGTTTGATTCCTTGGCTTGGCTTACTGTCCGTGCAGTCAGCACATTTTCTCCATATTTGTGTGGGTTTCTCCCACAGTCCGAAAGACTTGCTGGTTAGGTGCACTGGCTATACTAAATTCTCTCTCAGTATACCTGAACAGAAGCCAGAGTATGACAACTAGGGGATGTTCACAGTAACTTCATTGCAGTGTTAATGCGACTTGTGACATTAACAAATAAATTTTGTGGTTAAGAGGGAGTGGAAGATGCATAGGGAGGCACCAAAGGATTACATCTCTTACTGTTAGCACACAATAATACATTTCATTAAGATTTAAATCACGACATTCTGTGCTTTGATGCGAATGGCAACATACTTGTATGACTGAGGAAACAGCAAATATTGCCCAGAACAGGTAGTCAGTAAGGGGCACTGATAATTGTCAAAGATGTCAATGATATCAAACATCACAATAGTTGAACTACTTTTGTTGGCAAACAGAAAATGGTCACAATTGAATGTCTCATCATTTCTGAACAGTGTGGGGTGCTAAGAAACAAAATAATTGATTCACTCATTAAAAAGCAGGTTTGATAAAGGTTCAAAGACATTGGTCTTGACACTTCCTGGCAACAGAAGCAAAAATGAGTTAAGACATGTATTTAAAACCCCTGGTTAGTATCACTCCATTTCACACAATTACAAACAAGTCACGATCCACCACAGATTGTCCTGAGCACCACATACCAGCTAAAGGCAGCACGATGGCACGGTGGGTAGCATTGCTGCCTCGCAATGCCAGGGACACAGGTTTGATTCCGATCTTGGGTCATTGGGGGATGTTCTCCCTGTGTCTGCCTGGGCTTCCTCTGGTTTCCTCCCACATTCCAAATATGTGTGGGTTAGGTTAATAGCTCACGCTAAATTGACTCTTAAACTGGAATTCTAATCTGAGTGGCAGACAATGGAAATGTCTGTTGACCTCGAGTGAGTCCATAAAATCCCACCATTAGCATCGGGGGATGGGGGGGAATAGCAGGGTAAGTACGTGGGGTTACGGGGAAAGCCTGAGTGGGATTGATGCTGGTGTAGGCTCAATGGGTTGAATGGCCTCCTTCTGCATTGTTGGGGTTCTATGATTACCATACTTCCCCATGGAAATATGAATAGAGCAATGTGGACAGAGCAGAACGTTTGAAGAGTCTGTGGATAAGGATATAATGTTGGGCAGGAAACTGCAAGTTGAGGTGATGCTCCCTGTTTGGGTGTTCTTGACCACCTAGTGCCTTTCATGGCCATAAAGCACAAAACTGAGGTTGTAGCCTCAGATAAACTGTGCCCTATTGTCTCTGCTGGCTGTGTGGCAGCTGCAGCTTTCAAAGCAACAAATGACTAATCTGTACACATGTTTCTCTGTCGAGTGAACATTCGCACAGTGATTACAGTTTTCCGTGCTTCCTGCCATTTACATGCGACAATTCCTGCAGTGATAAATATTGGCACTATAGTGGATGTGAATAATCAGTCCATGCTGCCTATTGATCACATTCAGTGACTGAACACATGGCATTGGGTTATTTGCAGAGAATATCATAGCTAATGAGACATTCACATTTCTCATTGTGCCATCAGGTCTGTTGTCCCAATTTGCATGGAGGTAGAGAGCCTCTGTGTGCACTCACAGTCTGCCAAAGTGAGATAGAGGTTTGTTCTCCCTCCTCTGCAGAAATCTTAAATAAAGGCACTGTGAGAATTAATATGCAGATCCAGAAGTGTAGGCCTGATACCTTATCATTAGACCTCTTTCTCTTCCTCATTTCAACATCTTAAGTGAGGGAAACTCAAAATGGCAAACCCATTAGCCAGAGTAACATGGCTAAAAATCATGTCCCTGAGATCTCATGAGAACCTGAGGTCAGAAGTAGAAATAAAAATGAGCAAAGAATGTCTAAATCATAATGGATGGGATTTTACAGTCTCGCTTGTCCTGAATCTGTAAAATCCTGCCCGAGGTCAACAGGCCTTTCCATGGTCTGTCCCTCACCCGCTCCAATTCCTGTAGCGGGTGAGGTGGTAAAATTTCAGCCAACATTTCTGCACTTCTCAAATCAACTTCTCGATATTGTGTGATTTCCAACAAAAATTAAATTTAGCTCTTGGGGCTAAAGGGATCAATGGATGTAAGGGCGAGGTGGATATTGAATCTGATGATCAACCAATGAGTGCGATGGTGGAGTAGATTGCAAGGCTAAAAGGGCAGAATGGCCTCCATCTGCTTCTGTTTTCTGTGGTTTTTCCTATGTTTCTATATGCAGCAATCAGTGACACCCAATTCACAGAAATATGATGAACAAAGGGAAATCTTCATTCTCTTCCTCTGTTGTAGGCAGTTGATAACCTCAATTGTCAGAATGAAATTGACAGAAAAGGGGACAGACAGAAGAGAACCAGAGCTCACTTCCTCATGCAGATCATCGACAAAAACAATTCCTTGCATTTGCGCAGTGCCTTAATCAAGTGAAACCTTCCAAAATGCTTTATTGGAGAAATATCAGGCAAAATCTGATGCTGAGCCATATAAGGAGATATTAGAACAGGTCACCATGAGCTGCCTGCAAGAGGTAGCTTTTAAAGATGGTATTTAAGGTAGAGAGAGAAGTAGAGAGACTTGGGGAGGGAATCACAGTCAATGTTTTCCAGCCCTCAGTGGAGCATTTAGGCCAGCAATCGAACTTTGCAGTCTTTGCTCTGTCAGATCACTGGATCAAGGCCCGAAACAACATTTGTTTGATCCTAATTACAGAGGGCTGAACTGTGGAAGCCAATTCGATCACTGCAAATACAGTGGCCACTTGCAAGGCTACACAATAAGAATCAGTGAAGTCTTGTACATTATTAACTTGCACAGTGTCTTTTGTTTAAAACTGTTCAAGTAATGAGGAGTGTGGTGGCATTAACAATTTCTGGTTTCCTGCAGCTCAGCAGGACAGCATTTAAGATGCCTACTTCACACTCTTTCAATGGTTCCTCCTTTAAAACTGCTGTGCAGCACGAATCCTCACCTACCAACATGCTTGTTACCTTGCACCAAACCACTGTTTGATTAGCACATCCCACCTGAGGGGGAAGGAATGAAAAACTAATAGACATTTTATCGTCTTGTTCTCCAATAATTATACCCTTGCAGCCAGTTGCACTTTACTGTGTAAAAGCATGATGTCAACTCCCAAGGGGAGGGCGTGAAGGACCCTAAGCTGTTGTTACAGTCACCAGGGCAGCAATCAGTTGATAAGTGAAGCAGCTTTGACATTTTCAAAGGCACCATTTTATTAGCCATTCGCTCTTTGATATGTCGTTGAGGGATGTGCGATTGTCAGGAAATAAGAGGAGGGGAGAATAGAAAGGAGTGAGAAGTACAAGGGAGTTCAACATCAGTGCAAGTTTTCAGTTTAGGATCCTGTGTGTTTAACCTTTAAAAGTAATAAAAGATTGTGAAACAGTGAATATAAATACTCCGACTTGTGAGGAAGAGCAAACTCAAGGTCATCAATATATGATAGTTGGAGTATCACCATGCTCAGATATGAAAGGGTTAATGTATGAATCGGAAAACAGTGCTGACCACATGTAAATGGAATTACATGGCTCATAGTAGTCTGGTGGTGACCTCAATGGAGAAAGACCATGGTTTCGACTGAAGAAACATATTTTTCAAATGTTGTTAACTCTTCACTGTTCAAACTCTATGCTTCTAAAACTCTCCCTTCAATAACCACGGCAGCATACAACAAATGTCACCAAGAAATCCCTTTGGATATTCAGAAGAGCTTTCTTAGCTCAGAAAATGATGAGAACTTGTGACCCCTGGGTTTGGTGTATACTGTACATGTATGTTGGCATGTTAACTACGACTCTCACCAACTTTTACAGATGCACCATAGAAAGCATTCTTTCTGGTTGTATCACAGCTTGGTATGGCTCCTGCTCTGCTCAAGACCGCAAGGAACGACAAAAGGTCATAGATATAGCCTAATCCAATATGCAAACCAGCCTCGCATCTATTGACTCTGCACTTCCCACTGCCTCAGCAAAGCAGCCAGCATAATTAAGGACCCCGCACAGCCTGGACATTCTTTCTCTCACCTTCTTCCATCGGGAAATAGATACAGAAGTCTGAGGTTACATACCAACCCACTCAAGAACATCTTTTTCCCTGCTGCTGTCAGACTTTTGAATGGACTTACCTCGCATTAAGTTGATCTTTCCCTATACCCTAGTTATAACTGTATCACTACATTCTACACTCTCTCATTTCCTTTTGTATGCACAGTACGCTTTATCTGTATAGTGCATAAGAAACAATACTTTCACTATATGTTAATACATGTGACAATAATAAATCAAATCAAATCAAATCAAAAGAAGAATCTTAGAATGTTAGCATGGATTGGGTAGGCCAAAAGATTTTTCCCTGAGCCACATATCCTTCACAACCAGAAAAAAGTGCCTTCACAATACAACAAATTAACTCAAAGACAAATCAATGTTCCAAGCCTTTGCTCAGTGAGTAGAGCTCTAGCCTCTGACTCCTTAAATCAACACCAACAAAGAGAAATCATCTGCTCTATTTGTCTCACTGCTCTTCTAGGAAGTTTGCTGTGTGCATATTAGTTATTAAGTACTCGGGACATTCTGAGGTCCTGCAAGATGCTAGAGAAATGTTTTCCCTTTCATTTCTTATTCAATTCCAGACAATGTAAGGTCAACATTCCAGACAACACAAGGATTATCGCAGCAGCGAAGTCAGAGTAGACTTGGATTTAGCTGTGGTTTCTTTCTTGCCTTGATTCTGAAGTCTGGGTTGAAGGATGGAATGCAGTGTTAAAGATACTATGGTTTAGACGAGACATTAAATCAATTCTCCATCTACCCTCTCAGTGGATATCAAGGATTCTTCGTGCTGTTCAAAGAATATATCTCCTTTGTGCCCCAGCCTGTAATTATTCCTCATCGACATGAGTGAAACAGATTTTTCAGCCATTTTTTATACAGATAATGAAAAACTATCTTACTTTATCAGAAAATCATGGGTGCGTGGCCAGTCCTTTCCACTGGATAATCCTGAATTGGCAACATGCAATTTCTTGAACCCCTTCATAGAGTGTTGCTCTGCATTAGGTGATCCAGATCATGGAATCACCCCCTTATCTTGAAGCGCAGTCTATTAATATTGATCGTATCAATAAAAGCTTCCAATTTGATTCTGCTCTGCATCCATCAACTTCCTTCAGAGGGTATGAATTGAGTGCTTGAATCCTTCATTCTCTTACTGTTCAATAGCTGCATCACTGCACTTTGATCCATGAAATTCAATGAAAAGCCTCTTGCTTCATGATTATGCAAGCCCAACTTCTTATTAATTCTGAGGCTGCCTTGGGAAGGTGATGGCTGTGGTATTTTTTGAAGGATAGGCTTGCAGACCATGAAGGTACAAAGAAACAAACAACAGAAGATCACACACCGATCTCAGCACTGACAGATCGGTGCATGCACAGTCGCTAGCTTGGCTGGGAATAAGCTTTGCCCACTGATTTTTGGACTGGCACATGCTAGTGCACTCTGCAGTACACAGAGTTTGGGAGATTCTATTTGAAACTCCCATTAAAAAAAAACAGGATTTACTCCAGAATTGCGCGAATTCAACTTTGAACGTTTGGGGGGAAAGTGCCCCTTTGGTTCTTGCTTTTTATAATTCTTGTTTGGAGCTTGTTTCTTTCTCCAACATGTATGCTCGATGGGCTCCTTTTGCATCAATTGCCATGGGCTCAACTCCTGCATTACCATGGCTATTTCAAACCCGTGTCTGTTTTTGGGTTTAAACCAGTACCTGATGGACTTTTGTGCTGGAGCTTAAGTGTTGGGCTTCCTTGGCTGTTAATTTCAAAGAGATCATGACTTTGAAACATCTCTTTCAGTTTAAGTTGCTTTCTATTGATCACCTTTCCTGGGTAGCTTTGCTTCTTCACCGACACATTAGTTTGTCTCTAATTCTCATTCAAGACAAGCCCAAATTCACAATGTTCAGTTAATGCTTTTCAAATAGCTACAAACTGTGTGATTGATTCACTTTCTTATTGGTTACGTTTAGGGAAACGGAACCTCTCGGCAATGTCGAAGTTTTGGATCAGAAGCAATCCTGCAATATCTCCACAATCTCATCATAGGTTTTCAAGGCTGGTTTTGCTGGCTGCATCAGACTTAATGTTGAGCATCATTCACAACTTCTCAGTTATTAAAACAATCCATCTCTTATTTAGTGAAATATGGACAACATTCAGGCTTGGACTGCTAACTGACTATTAGTGACCAATGTCACAGAAGTGCCGGGTAATGACCATCGACAATCATCTCCCCTTGATAATCAAAGGCATTATCATGGCTGAACATCCTGGGGGCCACTTTTGACAAAAAACTGAATTGAACCAAGTACACAAATATAGTGACTCCAAGGGAGGAATTCTGCAACATGTCACTCAATTCCTGACTTTCCAAAGTCTATCCATGATCTCCAAGGTGCACTTCAGGAATGTGATGGAATACTCTCCACTTGTCTAGATGAGTACAACTCCAAAAATACAAAGCAGCTCACTTGAAGGGCAGCCCATCCACTGCTCTCTCTTTCACTGAGATACTGAGGCAACAGTATGCACCATCTACAAGATGCACTGTAGTAATTCACCAAGGCTCCTTGACAGTGCCTTCCAAGCCTATGAACTCTGCCACCCAGAAGGACAAAGGCAGCAGACACTGGGAACACTAACACCTACACGTTCCACACCACCCTGGAACTCTATTGCCAGTCCTTCAGTGTGACTGGGTGAAAATTCTAGAACTCTCTCCCTCGTAGTACTGAGAGTGTACTTGCACCAGCTTAAGAATACAGATCACCACCACCTTCTCAAGGATAATTAGCAATGGACAATAAAAATGTTGCCCTAGCCAGTGAGGTCCATGTGCCATTAAGTTTTGTTTTAAATCACTTAATCTCCGTTTCTCTATTTACTTTATCTCTTTTCTTCAAGCACTTGTTACTATTCTGCACTGGGAGCCTTGGTTCTTTTTCTGAAGTTGCCAATAAACAAGTAATCAGGGCCACCAGCCTTGCACTACCTCAGAGATGCACTCACCTTTTGACTCTCTCACCCAAGTTTGGAGCATGTGCCATCTACCTCAGAAAGGTCACCCAGCGTTTCTGTCACTTGCTGTCTCGTAGTCCTTTCTTTCCACATTTCAATATCCTGGTGGGGATTTGGACTTGTCAGAATTGTCGGCAGTCACATCTGTTCATTCTGATGAAGCTGTCACAATAATGAAAGTACTTCAACTTTTACTTGCTCTGACAGATGCTGAACAAGGCTCCAGCAACAACTCAGCTGTCTGTGGTCAGTCACTTTCCATCACTCTCTGCAGCTGTGGCGCAGCAAGATTTCAGAAAATAGGCAGGCACTTCATAACTGTCCCATTGCTTGCGCTGGAAAGTGGCATGGGTTTGAAAGAAGCTGTCTATGTCGCAGGTGTAAATCATTTTTTTAATTCAAAAAATGTCTGCACTGAAATTGTGAGCAAATAGAAAGTGGCATGAATAGCTGTGGGGAGAGGCGGGGGAGGAGGAAGAGGTGCCTGTAAACAACTAAGGGAAGAATGAGAGAACAGAAGATGGCAGGATGAGGGGATAGTGTGGGAGACAGGAGCTCAAAAGGGCAACGTGGGCAATTCAATTCCAGAAAACTGGTTTTTGTGGATCTGGAAAGATACAGAGGGCAGTGAAGAAGGAAAAATAAAAACTTGCATTAATGTAGTGTTTTTCATAACCACCTGAATGGGTACAATGGCAACTGCTGAAGCTCAACATGATGCATAACCAAGTGTTTTACAGCCAATGCTGTCTTTTAAAAGGGTCATCAGTGTTAGAATGCGGGAAATAATGTGCTCAGCAAAATCTCACAAACAACAATATGACAATGACCAATGTTTTTGAGACATTGATTGAGGCACACAGCTTACATCAGTAGTGCAAGGGAATGAGCTGCTCTGCAGGAGTTGGGAGGACATTATTGGAGAAGACAGGATGAATGAGACAAGGGTTTTATTGAGGAATGTATGAGAAATGGAAGGTGGTTCATGTGCGACAAGAGAATCACGTAGGAGATTTCATTCTCAGAATACAGGAGGGTCACGAAACAGCACAGGAGTAGGACAGGGCATTGTGCTGGGAATAAGATGGTAAAAGAGGCCAGTGGACAGCAGAAGAGATGGGAGATATGCAGGAGAGGAAATCTGAGGGAGAGTTGGAAAGGAAATTCAGGAAAAAAAAAGCAGATTTCTTTGGGAAGCCACCAGAAGGAACAAAAAAGAATTCATTGAGAATTTTCTTTTGTGAAAGAGATTGAACGCTTCACTGTATCATGCATCCTCTGTGGAAATATACTGTCCACTTGCCTGAATGGGTAGAACCACAACACTTATAAAACTCAAAAGCATCCAAAACAAAGTAAGCTGTTTCATTGCACTCCATCCATCAGTTGAAATATGCACTTGCTCCACCAACGACATACAATGGCTGCAGTTCGACTGACGTATGAGGTCCACTGCAGCAAGTCATCAAGGGTCCTTCAGTAGCATCTGCAATGCCAAGACATCGACCACCTGGAGTCCAAGAGTAGCAGCTACATGGGAACACTATTATTTCCCTGTTCTCGACCATGACACACATTATCTTGGCCTGACTTGGATATGTGTTGCCAGTCTTATGCTGTCAAAATCCTGGGATTCACTCCTTAATAACCTCCCTTTTTCTCCACTGACTTCAGTGATTCAAGAAGGCTGAAATGAGACTCGGAGCAGAGAGGAATTCTGGTTATTTGATGTGGCAATTTTACAAAACATCAAAAATGAAATTATTAACTGTTCTGTTTGATTGCCAATGGTTTCCCTCAGGAAGTCTTTGCAGATGCAATTTATGATGCTACAAAACAGCAATCTGGAAATTTTTATCCCTTCACATTTGAGATAGTTTTAAGTTTAAGCTTATTTATTGTTAGACTGACATTAACACTGCAACAAAGTTACTGTGAAAATCCCCTGGTTGTCAAATTGCAGCACCTATTTGGGTACACTAAGGGCGAATTTAGCTTGGTTAATGCACCTAACCAGCACGTCGTTCAGACAGTGAGCGGAAACCAGAATACCCGGAAGAAACTTACGTAGGCACAGGGAGAACATGCAGACTCCGCATGTTCTCCCAAGCTGGGAATTGAACTCAGGTCCCTGGTGGTGAAGCAGCAGTACTAATCACTGTGTCGCCCTCCCATCTGACATGTACTCTCGGTAGCCATTTTGTCCTACACTGCTGAATTCTGTATCCTGGATCCACTCTCGGCCACTTGCATTCCTGCCCAGTATCATGTTTTTCTGATGGTTGGGATCTAAGCTAGTGAGTCCAGGTTTCAAAAAGAACACAGTGAAGAAGTTTATGGTCAACGCCTTGTTGCAAGAATAACCTTTTCCTTTTCACAATTTTCCTTCTTCAATCAACTTCTTTAAATCTGGGCCTTAGTTCTTGATCCATTCAAGAATGGGAACAGTCTCTCCCTACTTGCTCTGTGTGGACCCTTCATGATTTTGACTATCTTATCTGCTTTCTTTTGTCGAAGGAACGCAGTCCCAACTTTTCTAATCTATCTTTGCAACTGAAGTTCCTAATCCCTGAAACCATGCTCATGATTTTTTTCTGCACTCTTCCAATGCCTTCACATTCTTAAAATAAATGTCCAGGACTAGACGCAATACTCCAGTTACAAATTCAAAAGAACCACCTTATCCTTTACACTAAGCCCCTATTAATAAGCTAATAAATACAGTTAAAAATTATTTATTAGTGTCTCAAGTAAGGCTTACAATAACACTGCAATGATGTTACTGTGAAAATCTCCTGGTCACCATACTCTGGCACCTTTTTGGGTACACTTATGAGAATTTTAGCATGGCCAATGCAACTAACCAGCACATCTTTTGGGCCATCTGAGAAAATCAATGTAGACATGATGTACAGATGCCAGCGTTGGACTGGGGTAAACACAGTAAGTAGTCGGACAAACCAAGTTTAAATCCAACTATCAAATAAATCGGTTGGATTTAAACCTGGTGTTGTCAGATGACTTACTATGAAACCAATGTAGACACAGGGAGAACATGCAGACTTCACGTAGACAGTGACCTAAGCGGGAATCGAACCCAAGTGCCTGGTGCTGTGAGGCAGCAGTGCTAACCATTGTGCCACGCTATTAAATCAGTTCTCAACCTGTTCTGCCTGTTCAATGACTTATTGAACAGGCAGAACAATGATATCTGCTGCCTGCCTGCCCAATCCACTAACTTGTATGTGCCCCTTTAGAGTTTACACTATCCTCACAGTTCACAATGTTGCCAAGTTTTGTATCATCTGCTATCATTATCTGTAAAGTTTCACAACACCAATTTTAAATCCAACCAATTTATTTGATAGTAAATTCGCGAGCTTTCAACACTATGGCCTTCGTCAGGCAAATGCAGTGTTCTGGTCTGCAATAGCGCTCATACCAACACAGACAGCCATAGATTGCTGATTAGAATGCGAATCCTTACATCTAACCTGCTATTCAAGTGTTAAAGTGGCAAACAATGTGTGTGAAGGAATCCTGAGCATTGGTTAGAGAATTGTGTATTTTCTCCAGACAGCACAGTAAGTGAGGTTTTTTGCTAACCCAGGCAAGTTACGGGGGTTACAGATAGTGTGTCATGAAGCCAAGATCCCTATTAAGACCGTCCTCATGTGTGCGGAACTTGGCTATCAGTCTCTGCTGAGCGACTCTGCGCTGTCGTGTGTCACGAAGGCCCCCTTGAAGAACATTTACCCGCAGGTCGGAGGCCGAATGCCCATGACTGCTGAAGTGTTCGCCCACAGGAAGGGAACTGTTTTGCCTGGTGATTGTTGAGCGATGCTCATTCATCCGCTGTCGTAGTGTCTGCATGGTCTCCCCAATGTACCATGCTTCGGGACATCCTTTCTTGCAACGTATTAGGTAGACAACGTTGGCCGAGTTGCAAGAGTATGTACCGTGTACCTGGTGAATGGTATCCTCACGTTTGATGATGTCGTCCATGTCTATGATCCGGCATGTCTTGCAGAGGTTGCTGTGGCAGGGTTGTGTGGTATTGTGGTCACTGTTCTCCTGAAGGTTGGGTAGTTTGCTGCGAACAATGATCTGTTTGAGGTTGTGCGGTTGTCTGAAAGCAAGAAGTGGGGGGGTGGGGATGGCCCTAGCGAGATGTTCATCGTCATCAATAATATGTTGAAGACTCCGGAGAAGATGTTGTAGCTTCTCGGCTCCGGGGAAGTACTGGACAACAAAGGGTACTCTGTCCACCGTGTCCCATGTTCGTCTTCTGAGGAGGTCAGTGCGGTTTATCGCTGTGGCACGTCGGAACTGTCGATCGATGAGTCGAGCGCCATATCCTGTTCTCACAAGGGCACCCTTCAGCATCTGGAGGTGTCTGTCACGATCCTCCTTATCTGAGCAAATTCTGTGTATACGGAGGGCTTGTCCATAGGGAATGGCTTCTTTAACGTGTCTAGGGTGGAAGCTGGAGAAGTGGAGCATTGTGAGGTTGTCTGTCGGTTTGCGGTACAGTGAGGTGCTGAGGTGACCGTCCTTGATGGAGATGCTGTGTCCAAGAATGCAACTGATTCTGGAGAATAGTCCATGGTGAGTCTGATGGTGGGATGGAACTTGTTGATATCATCATACAGTTGTTTCAATGATTGTTCACCATGAGTCCAAAGGAAAAAGATGTCATCAATGTATCTAGTATATAACCTTGGTTGGAGATCTCGTGTGGTGAAGAAGTCTTGTTCGAACCTGTGCATGAAGATGTTGGCATACTGAGGTGCAAATTTTGTCCCCATGGCTGTTCCGTGTGTCTGGATGAAAAGCTGATTGTTGAAGGTGAAGACATTGTGGTCCAAGATGAAGCGGATGAGTTGTAAAGTTGCATCCGGAAACTGGCAGTTGTTGGCATTGAGTACTGAGGCAGTTGCAGCAATACCATCGTCGTGGGGGATGTTGGTGTAGAGCACCGAGATATCCATTGTGACAAGGAGTGTCCCTGGTTCTACTGCTCCATGTGTGCTGAGTTTCTGTAGGAAGTCCGTAGTGTCAAGACAAAAGCTGGGGGTTCTTTGTACAATGGATTTCAGGATGCCCTCAACATAGCCGGAGAGTTCCGCACACATGAGCACGGTCTTAATCGGGATCTTGGCTTCATGACACACTATCTGTAACCCCCGTAACTTGCCTGGGTTAGCAAAAAACCTCACTTACTGTGCTGTCTGGAGAAAATACACAATTCTCTAACCAATGCTCAGGATTCCCTTCACACACATTGTTAGCCACTTTAACACTTGAATAGCAGGTTAGATGTAAGGATTTGCATTCTAATCAGCAATCTGTGACTGTCTGTGTTGGTATGAGTGCTATTGCAGACCAGAACACTGCATTTGCCTGACGAAGGCCATAGTGTCGAAAGCTCGCGAATTTACTATCAAATAAATTGGTTGGATTTAAAATTGGTGTTGTGAAACTTTACTGAGTTTACCCCAGTCCAACACCAGCGTCTCTACATCATCATTATCTGTCCCAGGTAAAAGGTCAAACAATCCACACCCTTGAGGCAGAATGAGTTATATCAGAGTCAGACCATTGTATAGTCTTTAAATGTTTCCACTATTTGCATTGTTTTCCTACAGCACTGATTTTTTTTCAATCCATTTGCCTTTGGGCATCCTGTGCACACCTTGTATTAACTTACGATGCTTAGGACTGGCAGTGCCCTAACAGGAACAGGATCAGAACTTGAGAGGACTAAGTCAGAGATATTCATCTTACTGCTTTTTTTTTAATATAGAAATATTTAAAGTGTATTTATTCATTACAAGGAGTCTTACGTTAACACTGCAATGAAGTTACTGTGAAAATCCCCTAGTCACCACACTCCAATGCCTGTTTGTGTACACTGAGGGAGAATTTGGCGTAGCCAATTCACCAAACTTGCAAATCTTTGCAGTGTGGGTGGAAATTGGAGCACACCTGCGCAGACATGGGGAGAATGTGCAAACTCGATGCAGGCAGTGATCCAAGACGGGAATCAAACCCAGATCCTTGAGCTGTGCGGTACCAGTGCTAACTACTCTGCCATCATGCCTTTGTAAATGTAATCTGTGTTTCATCTTTGAAAACTGCCCACAAACAAATTCTTCAGAATTAGTGGCCAGAATTCTCCCATCCTGCCCACCACTTGAATTCTTGCAGGTGGGGTTGGGAGGTGGAGAGGGGGCAGGTGATGTAAAGGTCCAATGAAGTCAGTGGGATTCTCCGGTTATCATGCAAGCGCAGTTGGAGAATCCCGCCCAATGATTCTCAATTCAATTTGGCCAAAGAAAATATGCCTTGAAAAACAATATGGCTTCTTCAGATCCTCATCATTCCCAGAACCTCAGAAAGTAAGAATGCTCCTTTAAAACTGAGTTGAGGAGGAATTTCTTCAGTCAGAGAGTGGTAAATCTGCAAATCTTAGAATGGTAGAACTCATTCTAAGTCATTGAATCTCTTTAAGACAAAGATAGAATGATTCTTGATCAATAAGGAGAGCAAGGGTCATGGGGAGAAGGCAGGAGAATGGGAATGAGAATCATACCAGCCACAATTGAATGGTGGAGCAGAATCGATGGGCCGAATGGTTTAATTCTGCTCCTATATCTTATGGTCTTATGCTTGTTGTACAAACTGAATGCTGATCTATCCAAGCAGAACAGATTAATATTGGCTGCCAATTCTTAATTTATTGGAATTCAGATATAAATACTTGATGTGTTCCACTATTAGTTAGAAGTAAAAACTATTATCATTCCTTGAATATTGAATGAGAAATCAACTTCATGACAAAGGGACTGGTCCAAGTCCAGTTGCGGAGCTTTTGTCCTTCTCAGCTGGTGATTCAATTGCACACTCGGCAAAAGTTTACCCAATGATGGGTGCAGGCACTGTGAAAAAGTGTTCTTCTGGTCAGAATTCAGTCTAATTCTTTCTTGCCCTCCCCTCTCCACTTTTCCACTGAATTCACCCCCTATTATGTCTCACAACTGGTTGTAAGCTATGTACTAGTTGGAATCCTTTTCCCAGAGTTGAAATGTCTGGGACAAGGGGATACGCACTTAAGGTAGGCAAGTTTAAAGGCAATGTGAGGGGCAAGTTATTTTACAGTAACAAGTCTCACAACACCAGGTCAAAGTCCATCCAATATATTTGATAGTAATTCCAAAAGCTTTTGGAAACAGTGTTTCCCAACCTTCCACACACCTGATGAAGAAACACCATTTCCGAAAGCTTGTGGGATTACTATCAAATAAATTGTTGGACTTTAACTTGGTGTTATGAGACTTCTTACTGTGTTTACCCCAGTCCAATGCTGGCATCTCTATCAAGTTTTTTTTACACAGAGAATGGTAGGTGGCTGAATATGCTTCCAGAGATGGTGGTGGAGGTAGGTATGATACAGGTATTTAAGGGGCTTTTAGATAAGCATGTGAATATGAAAGGAATGCAGGGATATGGATTAAAGGGCAGGCAGAAAGGATTAGTTTAATTTAGCATCGTGTTCAGCACAACATTGTGGGCCAAACGGCCTGCTGCTAGACTGTTCTATGCTCGAAGCTCTATGCACTGGTCTTACCAGGGCAATCCGACAGAATATCTGACCAGACCATGCTTGAGCACAATCTACAGTTGTGGATAGTGGGAGAGGCAAAGAAAAATTTTAAGCCAACATGAACATGGCTCTTGTACAGATACTTCTTCTCAAGGCCATGGGTGATGAAATCAATTTTAGCGCCCCTCACACTGTTCCCAGATATCAAAAACTGAGCTTGCAGATTTCAGAGACCAGTGACATTCCTTCGGAATCCCTGAATTTACTGAAAATTTTTTTTAGCATTTGTGCAGTTTAGCACTTCAATCTGCAGTTCACAGAAAGATGACTAGCTCTACGCGACTAGCGTCAAAATAAATATGATTCTTCTCATGGTCCTGTCCTTTAAAAATATGCTTCAATATCGGGGAGAAAACTAATATTCCCTTGTAGATAGTGACCAGGTGCAGTCCTCTGCTGTACAAATCAGAGGATCTGTTTCTTTGAGAGAAGAATTGTCAAACAAAAGAACGTTAATTATGCATTATGTCTCTGTTTCATTAAAACCTCTATTTTTGCCAACAATAAAAAGGTTGGAGACTGAAGAAACTGCAGATGGATTGCGAGACTGTAATTACAGTTGCTTTTATATCCAACACCAGCGTAACATTTGTGTGCTACTTTTCACACAAAAGGAGGATGATCATGCTTCAACTCTTGATACAATCTTATTGTAATGAAATAATGCCTCCTGATACAGAAAAGATAACTTTAATTAAAATTACATGCCTAATTAAAATGACAAACTGCTTAAATCTGCTCAGTGCAGGGATGAGAATTTTATATTATTCTGCACTGTAATGATTAGCCGACAGGTGAAAATGCTCTCTCAGATGAAAAGAAGCTTTGCAGCTCTGGCTACATTGCCTCTTTTGATGAAGCTGCAGCTGTATTTTAAACTACAGCATTTTTAAGAATGTTTTTGATGTGGAATGACATCAAAATGCCTCTCTGCCATACTGCTTTGATGGTCATTGTTGCTGTGGAATTTTCTGACATGGAATTAACTCTAAGGTAGTCATCTAAAGTGCCTCTTCAATACAGCCACCTTTCTTACATTTGTAAAGTCCTAACACAGCATTAATTGAATTGACATTGACTCTGAAGGTATCTAAACACATACTGGTCATACTATTATATGCCCTGGGAGTCTTGCTTCCATTATGCCTCCATAAACTCTCGAAGAACAAAAAAAATAAAGAAAATTACAATGCAGGAACAGGCCCTTCGGCCCTCCAAGCCTGCACTGATCATGCTGACCAACTGAACTAAAATAAGCACACACAATCTTATTGACTTCTATTAGTCACTCCTCAACCTCCATCATTCCAGTGAGAACAAACCAAGTTTCTCCAATCTCTCCTCATAACTAATGCCCTCCATACCAGACAACATCCTGGTAAATCTTTTCTGTACCCTTGCCAAAGCCTCCACTTCCTTCTGGTAGTGTGGCAACTAGAATTGAACGCTATATTCTAAATACAGCCTAACTAAGGTTCTACAAAACTGCGACATGATTTACCCATTTTTAAACTCAATACACCGACCAATGAAGGCAAGCATGCCATATGTCTTCTTGACCACCTTCTCCACGGACATTAACACTTTCAGTGACCTGTGTACCTGTACACCCAGATTCCTTTGCCTATCGATGCTTTTAAAGGTTCTGCCATTTACTATATATTTCCTATCTGTATTAGGCCTTCCAAAATACAGTACCTCACATTTGTCCAGATTAAACAAAATCTGAACTAAACAATCAGCATTTGGGACCAAAGTTGGCAGCCAGTGAGGGCACTTCCAGGATTGCTTCCTTTATGCCTCCGTAACCTCTCCTTCTTCATCAGGTTCCCAAAGAAGCTGCTTTTTATAAAAACATTATTTATTAGTCATAAGTAAGGCTTACATAAATGCTGCAATGAAGTTCCTATGAAATTCCCCAAATCGCCACACTCCAGTGCTTGTTCAGGTCAATGCATCTTATCAATATATCTTTCAGACTGTGGGAGGAAACTGGAGCACCTGGAGGAAGCCCACACACACACATGGGAGAATGTGCAAACTCCACACAGTCAGTGACCCAAGCCGGGAATTGAATCTGGGTGCCTGGTGCTGAGAAGCAACAGTGCTTACATTATATACTTGTGCCATTTTCTGGCACAAGTATATAATGTAAAGGATCTAGGAATGTCGTCAAGGCATCCCCAAAGACACCAAACAATACTATCAACTCATGGGAGTCGCTGATTTTGTGTCTGCCCAAATAAGAGAACATTTATTAGGGAAGGCATCAAACGCATAGGCTGAAATTTTCTGGCCATTCGAGACTGCTGGATCTTTCAGTCCTGTCCATGGTGTTCCCCCGCTGTAGGGTTCACAGCGGCAAGAGGTGCAATGGGAAGCCCCATCAACAATGATGGTATCTGAAGACCCAGCCACCAGCCAATGGTGGGCCATGCATCGAGTTGCCCCGAAAATCCACTCATTGAGAGACTTAGTCAGAAATATGCACAATGACAGAGCACAGAAACCTCCAAGAAACTAATCTGCCCAACTTTTCAAGGACCATCTGCCCTGCATCTTTCAGAATCTGCCGTTCATGTACTGGTCTTACAGTCATCGCAGAACCGATCAAACTGGACTGGAAACAAATCATCATCAATCCTGAGTGACAGCATAACAAGGCAGCTAGAAATAGCAATTAGCATCAAAGATTATGGGAAGAAAGCAGGATTATGCTATTGGGTTAGATCATCCGCCATGATCATAATGAATGGCAGAGCAGGCTCAATGGACCAAATAGCCTCATCCTGTTCCTATCTTCCTATTTTCTATCTTCTACATAATCTCTCCAAAACTTTATTAGGTTCAAAACCTTGTTTGGAGGTTGAGAGAAAATTCAAATGTTGGCCAGAATCTCTTCAGGTTCTTCTGTTCTAGCTGACAATGCATGCCTATCAGGGATTTCCTGGCGGCAAGAAGTACATTCAGCAACAAAGCTCTTCAACAACAGCAGGGCTAGAAGATATAGTCATCACCAACAGCAGCCTGCCTTTCACCATGGCAAGGTTGGTGGGTGGTAAATATCGCACAATCTGAATGTGATGTAAGTGTTCCACGTACTAAAGTAAAGTCCTGCTGAATACTGAAAATGTGAAACAAAAACAGAAAACGCAGTTTCTGAAGGCGCAGGAAAATCCTGCCCAATGGTTCAGGATGAAAGATCATCAACTGGAAATTTCATTTACTTTCTCTCTCCATAAATGCTGCTGAATATTTCTAACATTTCATGTTTGTAATGTTAACATGTTGGCTGTCGATATACTATGTACTATAAAGAGGACATGGGAGGAGCCGCAGTAGAACTGGAACAGCAAATGCTCCATGTAGTCCATAAAGAGACAGGCATATCATGGATCCATTGTGGGCTGGCCATGGCCCTACCTTTCATTGGAGGAAGTGAAACAATTTAGAGAAAAAATTGTTGAGTGAAAGAACCAGTTCAGCCAAAGGAGCAAAGGAGAGTGAGGGTGGATGGTGATTGTTCAGACCTCTGTTTGAGGAAGAATCAAATTTGAGGGTTTCTTGGTGGGGAATGGAAGTGTAGAAGGATTAGGCATCTATGGTGAAGAAATTTCCATAAGAGGGATTAGAATCCATAGTGAAGAGGAGGAGGTTTGGGCTGAGCAACTGGAAGTCTTTAGTATGGCGTAAAACATTGAAGTAATAAAGATGTAGGTGGAAAGGGACTGGACAAGAGGAAAGAGAATGGAGTCAAGATAGGAGAAAATGAGTTCGGTGGGGTACTGTAATATGTGCCCACTATGATTTGTCCTAAATTTGTAAATGAACGGCCAGGATTGTTGTCCAATTCAGGATGGTGGGCAAGCTCTCAAACCAGAAGGTCTCACTGTTTATGGAAGCTGCATGGGATGTCACAGCAGGTAAGTGAGAGCGTGGGAAGTTCTAGCTTGTTTCACAAGTTTAAATAAATATTAGCCTTTTGAGCTGGCTACCAACTCTGCAGATCTCTGGAGCGTTTTGTGGGAGCTCTTCTACAGGACACACTGCAGCAGGTGGGCAGGGGTTCCTCCAAAGCTGTGTGGATGCTGTCCTCACTGGACTGCAATCTGGAGGCCATCTCCAGTAAGCTGTGCCCTCACCGCTCTCTTTGGGAACCCAGGGGCTTACTGGAAAATTCTGTATTAAAGGTTACTCATCAGGTCCCTATCCTATCTCCAGAACAAAGAACAAAGAAAATTACAGCACAGGAACAAGCCCTTTGCCCCTCCAAGCTTGCACCAGTCATGTTGCCCGACATAACTAAAACCCTCTACCAAAGAACAAAGAAAATTTCCAAGCAAAATAACTCAGCACTGGGAATGGTTCTGTAAACAAGCATGGTAACTGGCGGTGTCATTTTTAGCACCAGTCTGTCTCTGGCCCTGGCCAATCTGGGAATTCAGCTTGTTAACTCTTATCTCTCCCTCTACACATGTTTGTGTGACCTGCTGAGTAGTTCTTGCAGTTTCTGTTTGTTGTCATGTCATGTTGGTTGTCAGATTTAAAAAATTGCATTTTTAATTTGTAGATGAAGTAGACTTTCAAGTGATGAACAACAACTAGTTGTAGTATCTTTCAAAGATGGGCAACCTCCAAGTAAATTAACGAATGAATGGCTTATTAAGGAAAATCACAATATACAGTGATAGAACGACTGCCGAAATGCATGACCCCAGACTCCTCTCTGGTAAGGAAAAAGCTTCCTCTAGGATTCACAGACTTTGATGCAACGGGTTGAATGGGTCACAGGACCCTCAGAGAGCTTGTCCCATAGAAAGGCACACAACCACGAGTCAAAGTTTCAAATCTCTTTATTAAGAGTTTCTGAGATTCATATTCAACCTATCAAGCCCTCTACAATCAAAAATATGTAAGCTAAAAAAGCAAGTAAAGTTTTTTTTATTCGTCACAGGTAAGGCCTACACCGCAATGAAGTGACTGTGAAATTCCCCTAGCTGCCACAGTAGAGCACCCTTTTGGGTCAATGCACTGAATCAACACATCATTCAGGATGTGGGAGGAAACCCACACAGACATGGGGAGAATGTGTAAACTCCACACAGACAGTGACCCAAGCCATGAATCGAACACCAGGATCCCGGGTAATGTGAGGCAGCAGCACTAACCACTGTGCTACTTTTAATTTTTCAAAGTTTCAAACCTCATCATTAAGATCATGTTCAAACTACCAAACCCAGTATCACCAAAAATAGAAGCTCTCTTTGGAAGAAGTCACCACCAGAGGAGTTCATAGAAATCAAAGAACCTTACAGTTCAGAGAGAGGCCATTTGGCCCAGAGTCTGCACTGACCACAACCCCACTCAGGCCTTACTCCCATATCCGTAGACATTTACCCACTAATCCTTCTAACCTACACTTCTCAGGACACTAAAGGGCAACTTTAGCATGGCCAATTAATCTAACCTGCACATCTTTGGACTGTGGGAGGAAACCGGAGTACCCGGAAAAGGCCCTCGCAAACACAGGGAGAATGTGCAGACTCCACACAGACAGTGACCCAAACTGGAAATTGAACGCAGGTCTCTGGAGCTATGAAGCCATAGTGCTAACCACTGTACTACCGTGCCAGTCTGAGGAAGATAGATCACCTGCATGTTGGTCTATTTCTGAATTTACTTAATGTATGAAAAGAAATGATGAAAGGTCTGGATTTCATTTCTGGCCCCTAAGTTTGACATTAATTGAAATGTCCCAAGTGTAATTTTAACAGCTTTCCTTACCATTGAACATAATCCAACAATTTGGCTGCACAGAATAATACAAAAGCTGACCACCTTGGCTGACCCTCAGCCCTCATTTGCACAAGTTACAGAGTTTCCCTTGTGGAGTTGCTCATGGTTACAGATTAAGATTAATTGCCTTTCTCCAGTCAAGGATTTTCTGACCTTGCCGCTCTGCGTTGCAAGAGTTCTTGGGTGTGGCTGACAGGTTTCACTGCTGATGAAGGTCTGCTGAATGGTTTTTGTTGTGAAAAGAACGAACGTTACGTGAAGTGTCAGTGCAAAAGATTTCCTGCCATGGTTGCTCCCTAGTTATATTTCAACATGGCTCATTGATGAGGAATTTCATGAAGGAAAGGCAAGAGTAACTGATTTAGTTGATCTCCAAGGACAAGCTGCACAGCAGCTCGCCAACCCACCTTCTTCCAACTTCCCTCTTCCACCACATAGCAGGAGCAGCATGGTGGCACAGAGGTGAGCATGGCTGCCTCGCAGTGCCGAGGACCTGGGTTCAATTCCAACTTCGGATCACTGTCAGTGTGGAGTCTGCATGGTCTCTCCATGTCTGCATGGGTTTATTCTGGGTATTCCAGTTTCCTCCTACAGTCCAAAGATGTGCAGGTTAGATTGATTGGCCATGTTGAATTGCTTCTTAGTGTCAGGGGGATTAGCAGGGTAAATAGGTAGGGTTATGGGAATAGAGCCTGGATGAGAATGTCGTTGGTGTAGGCTCGATGAGCCAAATGGCCTCTTTATGCTCCGTAGGGATTCTTTGATTCTATGACAAGGGCAACAAATGAATGGGAACACCACCACCATTTGCAAGCACCCTCAAAGCCATATAGACCTAGAACAATATCGCTGTGCCTTCGCTGTCACTGGGTCAAAATCCTGGAAATTCCTTGCTCAGAGCATTGTGGGTATACTTCTGCCACATGAATTGTTGCAGTTATAGAAGACAGCTCACCACAATTTTTTCAAGGGATGGGCAACGACCATTGACTTTGCCAACGACATTCACGCCCCATGAAATAATTTTAAAAATAGCAATATATCCTTGGATTAATGTGCATCGCAGCTTGTGGAAGGTGCAATGCCACAACAAACTGAAGGATAGAGATAGTTTTGTTCACGAAAATAAGCTTGGTGATCTTAACTATTAACGCACAAATGACAACTTCACTGGGATTCATTGAAAAGTATGTTAGAGTTCGACCTTCGTAAGGGTTTCATTTCAAAATCATAGAATCCCTACAATACAAAAGGAAGCCATTTGGTCCATCGAGTCTGCACCAACCACAATCCCACCCAGGCCCTATTCCCATATCCACTTACCCTGCTAATCCCCTAACAGTAGGATCAATTTAGCATAGCCTATCAAGCTAATCCACACATATTTGGACTGTGGGAGGAAACTGGAGCTCCCAGAGAAATCCGCATGCAGACTCCACATAGAGAGTGACCTGAGGCTGGAATTGAACCTGGGACCCTGGCACTGTGAGGCAGCAATGCTCACCACTATGCGACCTCAAGAACAAGAAACTGGGTTGCATTCTGAATCTTTTGCAGCACTTGCACAAGTATCACGATGTGAAATAAACAAACAAGTAAGCAACATGTTGGCTCTCACTCAGAATTATCAAGCCCAATCTTCACACAGATGAATACATTCCATGGTGGAGATTGAGCTACTGGCTGCCTGTTCCTTGCCTGATGCTCCCATAAATTAGCAGTGGCATGTGGGCAGCATTTTTTTCTGGCCCAAGCTATTTATTTATGTAAATTAGAGCCTGCAATTACAACTTTCAAAGAGAAATGGGTGCATCCTGGAGAACAGTTAGATTAAAACCTGCTGCCATTTCATCTTTTTCTTGTCTTTTCAATTCTTGGATGGAATATGTTTCATAAATACTTTCTGGTCCTCAGATCTGATTAAAGTAGTCAGATTGGCTGAAATGTTTAAAGTGATCCGCACCTCATTCCCAGTGGTCCCAGCATAATCTACGCCAGGTTTTTGCAATACAATGCAAGCATCTCAAATTGGCTGCTGACGCAGAGCTGCCCATCCTATCTCTTACATTGGCAGGTTTTCTCATGGGTGGAGCTGCTGGGCCAACACAATTTACAGTTCTTGGGAGCCTCAGAGTTACAGTCCAGTGAAATGCTGTAAGCGTGCCTTGCATGTGAGACTGCTCAAGCCCATATAAGATCATCTTTAGTCTGTATGAATTAGGGCACCCACAATTGTACAATCATGAATTAACTTGTCCTTCAGTGCCTCATATCCACAAGAACTAATTAGGTGGCAATAGTTGCTTAGAAATAATTCAATTGATTCCCCAAATCGTAGCAAGTACTGATTAAAGCTTGCTTCTTCGATTATTCAGTTTTTCTCCAGGCTAAAATAAGAGTCAAAAGCTTTAATGTCTGTGCTGAACTTGTGCACCCCTTGCCTTAGGAGAATGTTGTCTTCTACTGAAATGACCGTACAAAGAAAGAAACTAACCTGAATCTTTGTTCTTCTTGAAGACCCAATACTGCTTGGTAATGAAGAGAACGCCATTTTCTATTGGTCTCCTGCTAGTTTTCGGACAGTCAAAAGAGCTGCTAACCAGGTATGGTCATCATGACCTCTCTCTTGTATGCCTCTTTCTACCATCTTTGCTCTCAATAGTTTCTGTGCTTCCTCTGATAATATAAATTTGCTTTTTACATCAATGTGTCTGCTGTTGCCACCATGTCTTGGGATGTTCCTTCGAGCTTGGATTTTAGCCATGAGACTTGGTTTGTGGTCAGACTGTGGACATACTCTGGTAAGTGCTGAACACTTGTTCCTTGGTACTGCAAGTACTACATCTTAACAGGTCACAGAATAGGCACATAAGGCACTTCTCTCTCTCTCAAGTGTTTAATACATGACTGACTAATGTCAGTATACATCACTATCAATTTCATACTGTGCCATATCCCATCTATTAACCCTTTATACAATCATCAACAATCTAAAAGGAGCAGTCAGTAAAATGGAAGGATCAGAAGTCCATGAAAGAGGACTACAACCTTGCCCATCAAAGAACAAAGAACAAAGAACAAATCAGCACGGGAATCAAGCCCTTTGGCCCAACGAGCCCACGCCGCCACCCCGATGTTCCCACCTCTACCCGCGATCCCTGTCCATGTTTATAGATCTATGGATTAAAAACCAAATTTGAGACAATTTAGGGAGAATTTGTTTTGCCAATTAGCCCAAGAGCACATCTTTGGGATGTGGGAGGAAACCGGAGCACCCGGAGAAAACCCACGCAAGCACGGGGAGAATGCGCAAACTCCCACAGACACAGGCCCAAATCCATGTATCTGCACAGCACAGCGATAGTCACTGAGCTGTCGTGTTGCCCATTAGATGGTCCAGGTCAAGCATACACTAACGACGTGAAGCAGTAGGATACTCTCGAAAAAGATCCAAGAGCAGTCCTCTCACAACCCATCATGTGTATGCCCCTCGTTAGACAACAAGGTGGACCAAAGCACCTGTAGGATCAATACAAGTGCTCCAGAAAATATGAAAAAAGCCAAGAATGAGCATGGATTTTTCAGCCCAATAATTGTATCCTTCGCAAACTCTATCACAATATCCAGATCCTTAATCCTTTGAGTTCACCACTTCACACTTGCCATTTTAATGCCTCAATGTTTCATGGTCCAGGAGCCCTGATAGATACATTCCAGTGCTTCTATTACCCCAACAGCTCATGGTATGCACTTCATTCAACCCAGTCATGAAAAGTGGCAGCTGGTGAACATTTCCTGTCACATTTCCTGCTCGCTCCTGATACACCTGAGGCAATCTGGCAATCTTGGGGAGGAAAACCCCCTTTTGAGACAGTCAATGGGCAACGAGGGGGAGTAACTTAGACAACGAGGGGGAGTAATTTGGACAACGGTGTAACCTCTGTTTGCAAAGAAAAGTCCATTGGACTCGGTATAAATTCCTCTCACGAACTGATCTGTCATCTCATCGATCTACAGGATCTTTGCCATCGGGACATAGGCAGCATTATAATGAAAAATAGCTGGAGGGTGGTTTTTGTTTGAGACCCAAAAAAAAAGAGGAGGGTGACAAGAAGAATTATAGCTACAGCTTTTAATGTACGCTGCCTGAATCCAGATTCAGCTTTTCTTTAAAGAAGTCATATTGAACTTGTGATGGTGATATTGTTGGTATATGGTGGTATTATCTATCCAATGCTACAGTCCTGTGACAGACTGTCACACCCAAAGCAAGGCAGCCTTCAATTCAAAACAAAACTAGCTGATTTTGAGTTACGTGTTTCAGCTGCACACAAAAGCAGTCGCTTATCCAGCCTTCCACTAATAACACTTGGGAATGAAGGATGAAGAGAAGCACAACGGTTTTTAGTTTTAACCTTAAAACTTTCCAGCCATCTTTTGGGCTCAGTGAAAGATCTGTCCGATTATAACAACATGATTCTATTCCGTAAGCTGTGGATACTCAGTGCTGTGGACATGAAGTATTATCGGGTTTAAAGGATTATTGAAACAAAAAAGTGGGTGGCACGGTGGTGCAATGGTTCACACTGCTGCCTCACAGTGCCAAGGTTTCAGGTTCAGTTCCAGCCTCAGGTCCCTGACTTTCTCCCCATGTCTGCGTGGGTTTCTTCTGTGTGCTCCCACACTGTTCAAAGATGTGCAGGTTAGGTTGATTTGCCATGCTCAATTGACCTTAGTGTTCGGGGGATTAGCAGGGCAAATATGTGGGGTTAGAGGAATAGGGCCTGGGTGGGGTTGTGGTTGGTGTAGACTTGATGGGCCGGCCGAACAGCCTCCTTCTGTATTACAAGATTCTATAAACAGCAACTTTGTGTCTTTAAGGAGGCAAATCTCCAAAGGAAAATCTGATATCTTGCCACAGAAAGAGTCATTAGTGCATATAACCAAAAACTTGGTCAAAGTGGTAGATTTTAATGATAGGGAGGTTGAGGAGTTGAGGGAGAGAATCCCAAAGCTTTGGGCCTCAGCAGCCAAAGGTATGGGCATCCATTTTAGTGCTATTAAAGTCACTTTCCTTCTAAAAACGAGTATGAGTATGGATTCAGCTTCTGCCACCAATTCTGGGAGCCATATCTAACCTCTAAGCACCCACAATGGAAAAAGAAAACTCTCACCTGTTTTTGTGATGATATTAAATTTATGGACTCCAATTACTGATTCTCAGAACAGTCAAAATATTTACACAGGGAAATCTCTCATAATTTTATCATCGTACACAGTTTGCGCTGAAAGACCTGTTTTGGGGCTGTAAATTCCTCTGACCATTAGCCTTCTTTTGTCAGAAGCATGACACGTACATCTTGACTTCTATTCTATCTGCAACATCTATTCTGAAATATGCTACTCATCAATGGCTTTTACCACCCATCACTGCTCACAATACTATATTAGTGCATGCTACATTGAGAACCGTTCAATGTTCTAAGTTCCTCAGCGCTCATTCAAAATGGAGACTGCCTTCTCAATGTTCTTGTATTGTACTAACATGGTCCTGCCACTGTTGTAACTGAGGTTTGTGTCTCCCAGTTCCTCACCCTAAATTGGAAAAGAATTCCTACTTTCTAACAAGCTTTGCTGTTATCCGAGTGGTCTGATGTTCTGCAATTTAACATTATCAATAATAATGTAAAATCCAAGTAGAAATGGAATGTCAGCATTCACAGCAGTGGAATGGTCAGCAACACAACCATAGATGGCGCTTTCTGTAACTGAATCGAATGCCCAGGTTGTGACCAATCTACCAATAAATAGAGAAGTGCTGTATTTGTTTATCCAAGAATAAATAAGCACTATAAATCCAAAAAGGCGTTAATTTGTTCATTGAGAAAGTGGTGAGTCTGAGAAACTTGCTGCCACATAGATTGGTGGTAGCGGTAATCAGCATAAAATGCAGGTAACAGGAAGTTATTTAGTACATGAGGGAGAAAGAAATTGCAAGCTGTGTTGTTAGAGGAAGGCGAAGCAAGATGGAAGGAGGCTCAGCATAAACACTGGTGTAGACCAGGAGGGCTGGAGAGCTCATTGCTGTGCAGGGAATGCCTTGCAATTTCTGACCTTGGAATCAATTTTCTTTTTAAGAAAATACAGAATTTTCCATATGAGTGATTTCCCCTCTTTTCACACTTCAGTGTCAAAACTAATCTTGCAATTCCATACAAGGCAGGACCTACATGGTGATATTCAGGATCTTCCTGTTTTGAACTGTGGGCAGCACGGTCGCACAGTGGTTAACACTGCTGCCTCACAGCACAGGGACCAGATTCAATTCCTGGCTTGGGTCACTGTCTGTGTGGAGTCTGCATGCTCTCCCTGTGTCTGCATGCATTTCCTCCAGGTGCTCCGGTTTCGTCCCACAGTCCAAAAGACTTGCTGGCCATGGGTTGGCCATGCTAAATTCTCCCTCAGTGTATCCAAACTGGTTTCAGAGTGCAGCAAATAAGGAATTTTGACAGTAACTTCATTGCAGTGCTGATGTAAGCCTACTTGTTGCACTAATAAATAAAGCTAAAAACTAGTAAAATTAAATAAAAAAAAGCTACAGGATATGCTTATGAAATTCCATATACCCGTTTTGTTTTCTGAGCAGTTTTAACTAATTCACTTTTCATTCTAACTCTCTTTTCTCCATATGGAAAATGTTTTGGAAATAGCACACAAAAAGTTCTGTCTGGACGAGCAGGTATATTATTGTCTGTCTTGAGGTGAAACCAAAATTGTGTTGAATAGAACGTAAACTGTTTATGAATGTGTAATATAGAACACAAAGCAGTTTTCTGCCAACTGGTTCTGCTAAATTAAGCAGCATTCTCATTAAATGAATATTAGTTTGAAAATCTGGGAAAGGCTGATTTAACGTAATTTATGAATTTGTTAAACAGTTTGAGCAACAGGGCATGGAAAGCTGATTGGCTTTTTCTTAAGAAAAGAAAAAAAGCCACTAACTATTGTAAATCGCTTCACCAATCTTTCCATGAATCGTGCCAGTTCTTCTTCAAGCCCAGCAGCTTACGGTACCAACCCACGTTCTGAAAAAGTGACTGTCCCGCGCACATGCCGAGATGTTAACATGCACAATCCAGATGGATCACATTCCCAATGTCATCATGCCTGATTGAGACAATAAGGCATTTGGGCAGGCTGAGAAATCAGAGGCCTGCCCATCTCATTCCCCAAATTTAATTAAATTGACTGTTTATCCTTGTCAAAGTCCTACCTGAATTAAATTATCCATTGTTGGAGCAATAAAATGCTTGGGGAGTCAGATTCACATTTGGCGGGGATTTCTTATTTTTAAATAGCAACAGGTAAGGGTAGGTTTTAAGTCTCCAGCTGAGTTGCTTTGATTTGATTTGATTTATTATTGTCAATGTATTGGTTTGCAATGAAAAGTATTGTTTCTTTCGCGCCATATAGCCAAAGCACACAGTACATAGGGAAGGAAAGTAGAGACTGCAGAATGTAGTGTTATAGTCATAGCTAGAGTGCAGAGAAAGATCAACTTAATATAAGGTAGATCCATTCAAAATGCTGGCAGCAGCAGGGAAGAAGCTGTTCTCGAGTCGGTTGGTACGTGTCCTCAGACTTTTGTATCTTCTTCCTGACAGAAGAAAGTGGAAGTTCGATAGAGGAAGTGGCATGTTTAGAATGAGACCTTTATTCAAGATCTCATTCTTCCTGCTCAGAGGTCAATTTAGGCCCTCACAGCAGTACCTCCTTACGAGGGGAAATATGAGAATGGTCATCTCTTTGGGAGACATATCGTCCAGTATGGAGGAGCAGATTGAGAGGAAGGAGGGCAAATCAAGAGATCTAGAATCCACTGGTTGTGGATAAGGGTGGCAGAACTATGCTCCATGATGATTCAATCGCAGTGCAGAATGACTGAGAGTTCCCCTCATGCATAAAGGCAGAGACTGAGCTACTTTCAGATGACTGAGACACTGTAGCACAGAAGGATCTTCAGAGCCACAACGATCTCTCTCTGTGATGGACTGGCAGAGGAGATCTCTTCCGAAGTCACCCAACGCCTCTTGCTGTGAAGGTGAGTATTGTACTGAATTTCTTTGCAACAGGATCCTTTCAGGCTGCATGTGGAGACCAGAGTCTACTGCACAAGAGAAGACAGACCATCAGAGTCAAGTCAAAAAGAACCAGAGAGTTTGTGGTGATCACAAGTTTCGACGGCATGCACGTCACCAGAAAGGCTCCAGCTAGCTGTTTATTACACTTCCTGTACATTCATTAACAGGACAGGATTTCATTCATTCAATGTCCACAATTGATGGATTATACAGATATTGGTGAAGTACAAGGTATCAACCATCACTTGAGCATTCTGCGTAACTTCTAGGTTCCAGACATATTCAGTGGTCCTGAGGCTCTGGGTGTTTGGCTCATAACTCCAGTTGTGGGCATTTCTTGGAACCAAATGACCTAATAAGTCAGAAACCAATGAACCTTCTTTCAATGTGCTGTCAGAGCACTTTGGTCTTGAAGGGATAAATAAAAGGGTAATAAAAAGAAATAACATGCTTCTCAACATACATGGGTCATCATTTAGAACCTTTCTGCTCATCCCATTTAAATATTCAACAAGCAGCATAACAAACCAGAGGCAATGAAAAGGGCAAGACAGGCAGTGATAAGGAAGAACTTGGATGTACGTGTGTGTGTGTGTGTGTCAGGAACCTGTATGTTTTTAGCATGAGGTTATAGGCATATGAGCAAGCTGAGAAATCAGGAGCCTGCTCACCTCATTCCTCAAATTTAATTAAATTGACTGTTTATCTTTGTCGATGCCCCATTTGAATCAAATTATACATTGTGGGAGCAATAAAATGCTTGGGGAGTCAAATTCAAGATACTGCAATAAGAGCACTACAATACAACAATAATAGAGTCAGTGCAATATAAAAATAGCACAGCAATGTAATATCATAAGACATGTTTAGAGTCTTCAAATAAGTTTCAAGTTATGCACAAGATGAACTGACTATTGAAAAAGACATAACATTTGGAATGGTTAATAAGAACTCTGTTTATGATGAAAGGAAATGTGAATACTAGAGACATACCAGTTCTGGAGCTATATGAAGGTTTATTGATTTAAGAAGCAAGTTTTTTTTAAAAAGATCCTGACCCTCAAGTTAGCCTGACTGTATGTTTTCAAAGCTGATTTACCCTCTGTATATCCCAGGCTTTTTCTGTATGTGCTTTGAGTAGAATAATCTGAGCTTTGAACTGCTGTAAAGGCCTGCACCAGTTTCCCCTGGAGTGACCAGAATTGGAAGCTGATTCTTCCCAACAGCTGTAAGCTAATTATTTTACTTTTAATTCTATGGGGAAAGCCCAGCAGGAGGCAAGAAGAGGCATGACTTATGAGTGTGTGCGCTACCTGTCACTGACATCATCTGATAAGATGTCATCTTCTATTTATGCGCTGACAATACCTAGCTCCACTTGGCCACCATTTCTCTTGATTCCTCCATTTACTTCAATTTCTCAGAAAAAGTGGCCAGTATCCAGCAATTGATAAAGCAAAAATGACCTTCCAATGAAATACTGGGAAAATTGAAGGCACTAATTTTGGTCCCCAATACAAATTCCACTGACTTCAGCCCTTTCACTGCCATCTTTCTAAAACTGAAGCTGATAATTCTCAATCTTGTTGTTAAATTTAACCCCAAGGTGACCTTCATCACAAAGTTTGTCTCTTTCCACCTCCACGGCATTGCCTGGCTCTGCCCGTTCTCAGCACATGTACTGCTGAAGCCCTTACCATGCCCCTGTTACCTCAAGATTTGATGTTTATTAGTCAACCTGACTTCCTCCATTGATTTCTGGTCTGACAATGTCTTCAAAAAATCTCAACAATGCAAAAGGAAGCCATTCAGCCCATTGAGTCTGTACCAGCTCTCTGAAAGAACATCTTATGCAGCCCCACTCACCTTCCTTCAAACCACAGCCCCACCCATTTATCATGGGCAGTATATTTAACGTACACATCTTTGGATACCAAGGGACAATTTACCATGGCTAATCCACCTAAACTGTACATATTTAGAGCGCGGGAGGAAACTGGAACATTTGAAAGAAGCCCAGGTAGGCATGGAGGGAATGCGTAAACTCCACATAGACAGATACCCAAGGCCAGAATTGAACCCAGATCCCAGGGGCTTAGTTTTGTAATACCCATCCGTGCTTTCTAGTCCTTCGTTGCCCCCCCCCCTCCCCGCAGCCCTGCACCTTCCTATTTCTATAACTTCACCCAGTATGAGACCTTGCCAAGAACCTTGCCAATCTTGTAGCATGATGGCACAGTGGTTAGTACTGTTGCCTCACAATTCCAGGGACCCAGGTTTGATTCCCGACTAGGGTCAATGTCTGTGTGGAGTTTGGACGTTCTCCACGCATTTGCGTGGGTTTCCTCTGGGTGCTCTGGATTCCTCCCACATTCCAAAGATGTGTGGATTAGGTTGATTGGACATGCCAAATTAATCCTTCATGTTCAGGGATGTAATGCGTTAGAGGGACTAGCAGGGTAACTGAGCTGGGATAGGACCTGGGTGGGATTGTTGTGTGCAGACTTGATGGGCTGCATGATCTCCTTTTGCACTGTTGAGGCGTATGATGTTATGACTTCTCCTCTCCTTCAAATCTGGCCATTTTGCAGGATCCCAATTTTAAATGGTGCACATAGATGCCATGCCTTCTGTTGAATGGGCCTCGGCTCTGAAATTTTATCCCTGATCCTCTCTCTCTCTTGCTCTCCCCTCCTTTAAAGTTGTAATATCTTGGAAAAAGTGATGACCACCAAATGGAGTATCTAAATAACTATAAACAGGAATAACGATATACAGAGGGTGAGAGAAAGATGATTCTGATTACTTTCACTTCAGTCTCCAATTGTCATGGGGAAGTCCATGTTGAGTCCGAGGACTTGCATGCTTTGACTCGATTGGTCAAACGTTTCACATGACCCTCTTAAAGAGGCTTGCTACTGCAAAGGCACTCTTTCAAGCCCTCCTCTGTGGCCAGTTCTTGTTCACCTGTCCTCATCGTCTCTCCCTGTGGCTTGGAGTCACGTTTTGTGTTAGAATTGCTCTTGCGAAATGCTTTACTGGATACTGGCATGATATAATTGCAATTGTTTTGCATTGGTTCAGCCTTGCCAACTACATAAGTCAATCATTTGATTGCTGCACCAGGGTTTTCATTGTGCGGAGAGATTATTTGTTCGGGCTGATAATAAATATCCAACAAGATCATCCACAACTGACTAATTTACTTCCTTCCTAGAAACCTAATCACACGGTTGAGTAATAACACCAATTGCTATGGACCAGACGGACAGCTGTACATACTCAGAGTGGATTAAATTCCAATAGAGACAGAGGCTTTGTATTCAGAAAACAAGTTTCCACAGATCTTTTCTATGATTACATCAATAAGTAAAACTACAGTGGATTGTCAGTGAAGATGCAATTTTTTTATCCATGAGCCAATAAGCTGAATGGTTCCACACGGCATATAGAATTATAAGTAAACTGCAGTCAGGAAAAGAGGCAGAATTGACTGACTGCAAAGGAACCAATAACTTGGTTTTGATTTGTTCCCTGAATTTTAAATTCAGAACAAATTAAATCCATTACAGAGATTTATTCTGACTTTTGCTTCAGGACTGCAGTGCACAATCAAGGCTGGTGTGATGCTGAGGGATTAAGCCACCGTCATAAATGTCATCCTTAGGTTTGCTGTCAAATGAGACTCTGCCTGACTGTTCCAAAGATTGGGGAGTAATAAGGATGTGAAGGCGCTGTTTGAAGTGTCAGAAATCCTTACATTGTTTTGGTCAGCGGTCCTCCCTTGATCAATGTCACCAAAATCAGAATTAATCTCCTCGAATCAGTCGCATTGCTTCTGGGACGCTGCAGTGCTCAGGAAAGTGACATGCATGCCCGTGTAACATCAATGGCAATGAATGCATATGTTATAGAATTTATAATAGTTTCAGTGGAAGTGAAAATTATGTGGATTTTATAACTGGCTTTGCCACTTTGTCATTGAAGAAACAATTTGTTCAAAGAATGTTAATCTTTGCATAGCCAGTGCTGGATGATCCATTCAGCTCCAGTCACCCATTGTTAGCATGTCTGACACTGCATAATGATATTGATTAATCACAACGTAGTGGTGGTGGTGAGGTGAGGGTTGAGGGGGGGGGTGGGGTAAAAGTGGGGGGGGGAGGTCAAACTTCCTACACACTCTTATCATTAATTCTACTTTGCAAACCCACACATGCCTTGAGAAGTACAATTATCCATTTTGTACATAACATGCACAGTGACCTACTTAGCAGCAGTGCCGACACAGAACATAATTGTCCCACGTGCATTATGCAAATATTGTTGCAGGCTTTACAAGTGAATTTGTGGCAAGGAAATAAAATTGATGCTTGGCTACTTTCTGTTGTCAATTCAAATTATTTCCAATGACGTTCCATTGATGTTTTGTCATATATTAACTCCGTCTTCACTTCACGTTGACTTGGCAAAGCAGGCAGCATAATTAAGAACCCCATGCACCCTGACATTCTCTCTTCATCTTCTTCCATCAGGTAAAAGATACGGAAGTCTGAGGTCATGTACCAACTAACTCAAGAACAGCTTCTTCCCTGCTGCCGTCAGACTTTTGAATCGACTTACCTTGCATTAAGTTGTAGTGACTGTAACACTACATTCTCCACTCTCTCATTTCTCTATGTACGGTATGTTTTCTCCATAGAAACAATACTTTTCACTCTATGTTAAGACATGTGACAATAATGAATCAAATCAAATCAAAATAAATGCAAGTTCTTGTTGCAATTGACTTGGCCAGCGCTGCACTTAACAAACACCAAATTGCTGACATGAACCATTCACTGGCTATTCTCCTCTTCTTACCAAGTGTCGATTTACCAGTTATCACAGAAACCCAAACTAATGTGGGAACATAGGAATTTGGCAGTTCAGCCTTCGAGCCTTGTCCACCAATCTTATGATCGTGGCTATTTCTATTCATCTTAACTCCACTTCTCTGCCTATCCCTATAGTCTTTTATACAGCTTTTGATCAAATAGTTTATCTATCTTTTTCTTAAATCCACTGACTGATTCTGCATCCACTGCACTCTGGAGCACTGAGTTCTATAGATTCATGACCCTCTATGGGACGTAGCTTCTCCTTATCTCTCTTGAACCTGCCCCCCCAACTTCTTACTTTACCTCTTCTCCTAGACTATTCTAGAAAGGGGAACATTTAGTTAACATTTATTGATCCTGTTGAGTATTTTACATAACTCAATCAAATGCTTCCTCATTCTTCTGCACTCCAGCGAGTATAATCCCTGGCTATCCAACCAGTCTTCTTACAACAGTCTCTTCAAACCTGGAATCAATCTAGTCAATCTCTACTGAACTGTCTCCAGTGCTACCACATCCTTCCTCAAAGAAGATGAGCAAAACTGAACACAATACTCCAAATGTCATCTCACCAATGCCTTATACAATTGTAGCAACAATTCTCTACTTTTATACCAGAGACCTTTTGCAATAAATGCCAAATTTCCATTTGCCTTCCTTATAACATTCTGCACTTGTATACCCACTTTCTGAGACACAAGGACACCCAGATTCCTCTGCACAGAGGCCTTTTGAATCTGTTTCCCATTTAAATACTAATTTGCCCTTTTTTTTCTGGCCAAAATAGATAACCTTGCAGTTATCCACTTAAACTCCATCTGCCAGATTCTGGACCATTCCCCAAGCCTGTCAATATCCATTTGTAAACTTTTTAACCTCCTGACCACAGACAGCTTTCCTAGTTATTTTCATGTCATAAGCAAATTTGCTATGTTACATCCTGTCCCTGCTTGGAAATCATTGACATAGATTGTAAATAGTTGTGGTGAGAACTGACTACTGTGGATCTCCATTGATTACAGATCACCAACTGGAGAAAAACACATTGATCCCAACCCTCTGTTTTCCGCCAGTCAACCAGTCCTTAATACTGAGAGAGGCAAGACCAGGGTGGGGTGGAGGGATGGTTTTGTGTGTGTGTGTGTGTGTGGAATTGCTGGAGTCCTGAGAGAAATCTTTACGTCTTCACTGGCTACAGGGGAGGTTCTCGAGGACTGGAGAATAGCTAATGTTGTTGCTTTGTTTAAGAGGACAGCAAGAATAATCCATGCAGGGCAGTTATGGTAAGTTCACCAAGTTCCATTGTATTGATTGCAGTTTTTCAGACAGAATTATTAATGTTTACTGTGAAGACAGAGACAGAGACTCAAGAACAGCTTTTTTCCTACTGCTATCAGACTTTTGAATGAATCTACCTTGCATTAAGTTGATCTTTTGCTACATCTCAGCTGAACTGTAACGCTATGTTTTCATTCTCCCCTTTCCTTCTCTATGAACGTATGTCCATGTAGCATGCAAGAAACAATATTTTTCACTGTATGCTAATACATGTCACAATAATAAATCAAATCAAACAAAATGTTGGTTTAGTGCCTCTGCCTTTTCCGAGTTTCCCATTATTACCCTGACATTTCCATTCTCTAAAGAGTCAACATCAACAGACAGTTCTACGGCCTAATAGGTATGGGTATGATCGGCGCAACTTGTGGGCCGAAGGACCTGTTTGTGCTGTAGTGTTCTATGTTCTATGTTAACTTACACTATTCTTTTCCTCTAAATGTATTTATGGAACTTTTACTATTAGTTTTTTATGTTTACAGCTAGCTTCCTTTCATGGTCCATTTTAGCATTTTTGATATTGTATTTAGCGACCTTCTGTTGGCGTTTGAAGTTCTCCCAATCCTCCATGCAGTCACTAACATTTGCAGTATTACATGTCCTCGCTTTTGCCGTTATGTTGTCCCACCTCTCAGTGGGAGGAGCTCCATCCCTTGAGGGCTGCTGTGCAATCTGATTGGCTGACAGCTCTAAAAGCCCTAGCAACACCACCTTGAGTTCTTGGTGCCACTTGGGGCTACAAAACAAACCCACAAGAAAGGCAGCTATGACATCTGGACCCAAATAGGTTAGAGAAATGGATCAGGAGAGATTGAGCAGCCCAGGAAGGGCATGGGAGGGCATGTTTTTAAGGTCAAGTGGGAAGGAACAAAGAGAAAAGTTTCATTTTTGGGCAAGGATGCCCCAATGGAGAAAGGGCATTTCCTGAATGAACTGCCTTCTTTCCCAAATTTGCAATTATCATTTTTTTACTGTCTGCCCACTCCTATCTACCAGGTCATGCCAATGTGGGCAGCATATTATACAACTTAGTTAGCTTGTTAACAAGCTTAACTGACCCTTAATAATTTGCTACCTGCCTACCTATCATGTTATGGGAGATAGCATAGGGGTGGGCAGGAAGATGCTACCCTTCATACGCTCCTCTACCAGTCAAAACATGGGCACGGTAAGAAACCTCACAACACTAGGTTAAAGTCCAACATTTATTTGGTATCACAAGCTTTCGGAGCGCTGCTCCTTCATCCACTCACCTGATGAAGGACCAGAGCTCTGAACGCTTGGGAAGCCAAATAAATCTGTTGGACTTTAACCTAGTGTTGTGGGACAACTTACTGTGCCCACCCCAGTCCAACGGGTTCATCTCACTTTGGTCAAAACATGCCCAGCAAGGAGCTGTGAAATCTAATCTCAGGATTTGTGTTCTTGGCTAGTGTGACTGCACTTTTCAACAGAGAAGCTGTTGTGGCAGATTTCCTTTCTACACTTATTCCAGCTGCCAGATGCAGATGGTTAAACATGTGTCTCATTTATATTAAGTATGCATAGAAATACAATCAGGTACATGTGTAAAATTATTTTGCCTATTTATTTTTTTCTGATAATTCTAACATAAATACAGAAGCAGACAGCAGGATGCTTTGTAAATGAGACAGCTACAGTGAGTTTTGAGGAAAACCAAAGAAGAAATCTACGTGAATAATGAAGATTTCTCTGTTGAGTTATTGATCACTGGGCAATGTTAAATTCAGTGGGGTGAAATTAGGAAGTGCAAGCTCAATCCCCAATTTGTATTCTGTGGGAAGGCTTGAGTGGAGCTCTGTTGTTAAATGGACAAAGAACAAACAAAATTACAACACAGGAACAAGGGCTTTGGTCACCCCAAGCCTGCAAAGGAAAAAGTGGAATAGAACATTATCTTCGCATCATCACTAACACCACCTATTTCCATCTCCAGAATATTACCGAACTCCATCCTGTCTCTGCTCAACTGTTGCTGAAACCTCATTCATGGCTTTGTTCCTTCCAAAGTTGACAATTTCATCCATTGACTCTGTCTACACTTCCCACTGCTTTGGCAAAGCAGCTAGCATAATTAAGGATCACACTCACCCTAGACATTCTCTCTTCCCCCTTCTTCCGTTGGGAAAAAGATACAGAAGTCTGAGACCACATACCAATCGACTCAAGAATAGTTTCTTGGCTGCTGCCATTAGACTTTTGAATGGACTTACCCTGTGTTAAACTGATCTTTCTCTACACCTTAGCTATGACTGTAACACTGCATTATCTCATTTCCTTCTCTATGAACAGTATGCTTTGTCTGTGTAATGCGCAAGAAACAACACTTCTCACCATATGCTAATAAATGTGACAATAATAAATCAAATCAAATTCCAATACACTTCTGGCTGGTCTCCCTTCTTCCAGGTGGTTAAACTTGAGCTCATTCAAAAGTCTGCTGCCCGTGTCCAAAGTCACACCATTGCTCTTCCTCATCTTGTAGTACATTGATTCTTTGTGAAGCAATCCCTTCATTTTGAAATTATGACATAACACACTTTTTTAATATTTTGCAATATCACTGTGGTGTATTGTGTAACAGGTTTGTATGCACAAGTATGGGTGTAATTTAAGTAGCTGAAGACAGTGGACTGCGAAGTTCAGAACATCAGAAAGGGGTTAGGTGTGGAAACAAATCATTTGAAATGGAAATGGGCACAGCTAAAATGGAGTACCAGCATGAATTAAGATTATCTTCCTAATTTAAGGAAGATAAGAGAAATGACATAAAGTTAACTCTGGTTTTGAACCATCTGACAAAGGAACAGCCAGTTCCAAAAACTTATGGTGTTTGCTACAAATAAACATGCTGGACTTTAACCTGGCATTTTGATACTTCTTACTGTGTTTACGCTAGTCCAATGCCAGCCTCTCCACATCATTTCAAAAGGGACACATACAATTGTCATTGACTGTAAATGGATAAATCAAAGTAATAAGTCTACTCTTATCCAAAAAGCAATAGGCACAAAATAACATGAAAGACCTGAAAATGAACTCCGAAAAAGAAATGTAAAACAACGGAGTGAAAGATGAAAGAGAAAAAACATATTTAAAGACAATTGGAAGGCTGTTTGAGTAGGTGTGGTTATGAGATCTGAAAACAATATCTAATGGAAATACAGCTGTAAAGAAAAGCTGTCGCCATTCTAAAGGAAAATGTTTGTGTCTGCCAGGTTTTGAGACAAGCTTTAGCCTCCCAGTTTTGAATAAGAGAGCGGGAGAGAGAACAAAACCTATTAAAGACGCCCTCCGTAGCAGCAATTGATTTGTGGCAATTTTTCCTCCAATTTTCATAGATTAAAATCTATGAGGACTGTTTCCTGAAAGGGATGTTTAGCTTTTGAGTTAATTAAGCAGAAATGTTTGGAGGAGTACGGTTAACTAGGTGAATGGAATCTTGTGCCTTTAAGGGTTTTTTTTTCCCTTTGTTTTAAAATTAATGTCAACATTTATTTTTTGAATCTTCACAAGCTGTCTGAAATTCTTTCTCCCGACTTCAGAAACCTTCTCATAAAAAAAAGGAGGCTGAGGAAATAATTTCCCACCCTTTCACACGAGGGCAGTGTGATGCCTGGGGATGAGGCGAACAAAAGAGATTTCAGTTTTGGGCAGGCTTAAAACACTTGAATTGAATGGTTTCTACATGGACCTACAGCCTTTCAATTGAAATATTTATGAGAGAAAAAGAAAGGACAACATGTAATTTTTTTTCCCCACCTAACATCTACATATTTACACCTCACTTGTATAGAAATTATATTATGTATGTATACAATATAGAATACCTTTCTCAATTTCAGAACGGTACAATGCATTTCACAGCTAATTAGAAATTAATTAATCCACTGAAAGGTTCCACTAACAGTAACATAATCAGTTATCAAATAATGTGTTCTGGTGATAGGGTACCTGGACGAGCAATGAGATCCTGCACAGACAGCTTCAACCTCTCTTTACAACAATCTGAGGTCTCTATCTGCTTTAAGAAGATGACCATCATCCCAGTACCAGAGAAAATCGGAGCAGCGAGCCTTAGTCACTATCGGCTAGTGGCTCTGATATCTATCATTATGCAGTGTTTCGAAAACCTAGTCATGGCACAGATCAATACCAGCCTCCTGCAATAGCCAGATCCATTCCAGTTTGCCTACATCTCAACAGAAGTACAGCAGATGCCATTTCCCTGTCTCTGCACTCAACCTCTGGAACACCTAGATAACAAGGATACCGATGTCAGACTCCTATTTATTGGCTACAGCTCAGCCTTCAACACCATTATTCCAAACTCCGTGGCCTGGGCTTCGGCACCTCCCTCTCTGACTGGATCCTGAACTTCCTAACTCACAGACCACAATCAGTAAAGATTGGCAACAACATTTCCTCCACGATCATCCTCAACACCAGTGTCCCACAAAGCTGTGAACTCAGCTCGCTACTATACTCCTTATACATCTATCACTGCATGTCAAATTCTCCTCCAATTTGATTTTCAAGTTTGCTGATGACACCACTACAGTGGGTTGGATCTCAAACAATGTCGAGACAGAGTACAGAATGAGATAGAGAATCTGATGAACTGGTGTGGCAACAATAATTTCTCCCTCAATGTCAACAAAATGAACGAGATTGTTATCAACTTCGGGAAGCATAAAGGAGAACATGCCCCTAGCTACATCAACAGGGGCGAAGTCGAAAGGTTCGAGAGATTCAAGTCTTTAGGTGTGCGGATCACCAACAACCTGTCTTGGTCCCCCCTTATGCTGACACGATAGTTAAGAAAGCCCACCAATGCCTCTACTTTCTCAGAAGACTAAGAAAATTTAACATGTCAGCTACGACTCTAACTTTTACAGAAGCATCAGAGAAAGCATTCTTTCTGGTTGTATCACAGCTTGGTATAGCTCCTGGTCTGCCCAAGACTGCAAGGAACTAAAAAGGTCGTGAATGTTGTCCAATCCATATGCAAACTAGCCTCCCATCCATTGACTCTATCAGCATTTCCTGCTGCCCCAGCAAAGCAGCCGACATAATTAAGGACCCTACGCACTCCGGACATTCTCTCTTCGATCTTCTTCCATTGGAAAAAAGATACAAAAGCCGGAGGTCACATATTATCCGACTCAAGAATAGCTTCTTCCCCAGTACCATCAGACTTTTAAGTGGACCTACCTCGCACTAATTTGATTTTTCTCTATACCCTAGCTATGACTGTAACACTATATTCTGCACTGTCCTTCTCTATGAAAGGTATGCTTTGTCTGTATAGTGCAAAAGAAACAATACTTTCCATTGTATGTTAATACATGTGACAATAATAAATCATATCAAATCAAATGGTGTCAGTGAAGGAATAAATTCTGCTCTTTTACAAATATTACAATGGAATTTTCTATGTTCATCTGAGAGACCTTAGTTTAAAAAAAGTACACCACAGAAGCACTGGCCTGAATTATGAGATCAAACCTCTGAAGTGGAACTTGAACTCATGACCTTGTGCCCTCGAGGCACAAATGTGACTGACTGATCCAAGGCTGGCGTAGAGAGGGGTGGCTACTGCCACCCCTATGACATGACTATAAATCTTCAGGCTATAGAAAACATTGGCTACCTGTTGGATATTGTTTTATCATCTGCAAGTATCTATAGATAGCTAGGAACTAATGTGTTATGTGAGCGTGTTCCAGGGAACCACATTTCACAGCTGCATGAGAAACTGAAGTAATATGTATATAACCAGTCCCATCTGCTTTTCTGATTTCAACCAGATAGCATAGCAAAATTAAATGGAAAGATTTGAATTTTTTCATTCATCAAGCACAGACACGGCAAGTCTGGAAGCAAGAGCAAAATGCGCTTCTGGCCGTGAGTGGCCCCGGAACACAATTTCGCGCTGACTGGCCAATTAATGGTAACCAGTGTGTAGCATGCACTGGGAAAGGCTCAACATTGCTGGGAAAGGCAGTACAAAAATGGGTGGTGAGAATTGGAAGGGTTGGACTGGCACTTCTAATGTGTTCCCTCAAGGGGGAATAGCCTCTGTGGAGCTGACTCAGGAAGCAACAGACTTGTACCAAGTAAATTGCAATGGAAAAACAATGCAAAGAGTGTAGGAAGCACACTCAAATGCAAACCTCAATCCGCAGATATATTGTTTAATTTTATTAAGTTCATCCCTCCTTGGATCAAGGTTACCGCTGAAACAAAATGGCTTCTGGTCAATTTGCTCACTCATTAACCGACTGGCTATGTAACATTGAGTTCAATTGGCCCCTTCATGGCTAAGTTGCCTATCTGATTTTCAGCAGGCACACTTCTACCTCTTAGCCACCCCTGCCCACCAAAATATTACATGAAATCACAATGACATTAGGCCACATGCCATAAACCTTTTCATGCGATTTCACACACTTCCTGGTGAGACACCCTCTGTCCCGAGCAATGTGAATCTCTGGTCAAAGAGTTTCTGATGTGTGATTATTAACAACATCAAGACAAGAACACATAGCATATAGGATTGCAAAACATACGTCGAGGAATAGATGTCAAGAAGTGGTGTTTAAAGGCTGGTATGATGTTTGGCAGACATGCCACTAGACTAAGTTGAAAACAAATTTATGCTGTTGGAATGTGATTGAATTGACTTCCCATAAGACTACTGAGTTTTCTTCATCCCAACCTTCATTGTGATCTTCAGCAAGAAAATGAACTCAGAATCAAGGGCTGCGATTCTCTCATTGTGACCTGCAGCTTTTCTGGCGGGTCGAGGTGGGAGATATGCATCACCAGCCTTGAACCGGGATTTGCTTATGTGCCAGGAACACATGTGCATCTCCCAGAGGGGCAGCATTGTGGGAGTTCTGGGCTGGCCAGCAAATAGGAATCTGACAGATCAGGACCACTGCATGTGCACAGAGCTCCAAAATTGTCAGACTCCAACATAAATACCACACCCCTCCTGCCCCCGCCAACAACCCTCTGGGTTTTTAATGATTTTCATCACTGGGACCTTTGCATTGTACTGAGTGTGGAGATTGAGGTGAGAAGCTGAACTGACAAAACAGTCAGGATTTAGAGAACAGTTTTCCTGCAAATTCAGCAGCATCTACATTTGGAAAGCTTTGACACAGATTGTTGCTTTCAGTAACATTGTGAAATTCACATTGCAGTGATTATGTGGTTGCATAATTTTGCCACTACCCTTGAATCGGGAAAGATATCTACTCAGGATAATGTGTTTCTGCAGTGGGAATTCTGCAGTGATGCCTCACAGCTCCAGTTACCCAGGTTCGATTCTTGGCTTGGGTCACTTCTGTGTGATGTTTGCACGTTCTCCCCATGTTTGTGCGGATTTCCTCCAGGTGCTCCGATTTGCTTTCACAGTCCAAAGATGTGCATGTTAAGTGCATTGGCCAAGCTACATTGCCCCTTAGTGAACCAGGATGCGTGGGTTAGAGGGATTAGCCAGGTAAATATTTGGAGTTACGGGAATAGGGTCTGGGTGAGATTGTTGTTGGTGCAGGCTCGATGGACCAAACGGCCTCCTGCTGCACTGGAGGGATTTTATGATTTGAATTCATGTGACTGAATAGGCAGATTCTCAACCTGCAGATCTTTGAGCTCGAAGTAGTGGGATCCAGAGCACAGGATTTGCTTCCTTTTCTTTCCTGCTCTGCTGCCACATAAGCTTTATCATTATGTTTGGATTCAAAGCATAATGCAGGTTGATGGATAAGTTGTCATCATTTTGAATGAATCCCAATCACCAGTGTCAATGCTGCTATGCTTCCAAGAAAAGATGAGTGTCTTTTTAGCATGTGCTTTGTCTTCCCCAAAATGTTGATCAAGAAAGTTGAGAAAACAGCACCTGATGGGGAGATGCTTCCAGAGATTTTGGATAGGATTCTTTGATCTCCTCTGCAGTTGGGATTCTCTAGTCCCACTGGGAATGGGGATTTGGCTGAGCATCAAATTCTTCATTCTTGCTGGTAATGGTGGCAGCATGTACAATAGTAGAGAATTCCAGCCTTAATCCAGTCCATTTTCATTGATATTGCAGTTTTGCCCAAATGTTTATGGTGTTGATTTCAAGAAGGACATTGTTAGGTGGTCCTCCCACTAAATGTGGAAAATGTTGCAGAGGCATTGCTTATAGAATATCTCTTGCGCTCTTACATGTCGATGGTACACAGTCCAATATGGTAATTACAACTGCTCTGTAAGAAGAGTTTTATTGACTTGTAGAGATTTCAGTTGTTAAATACTCAGTACTCAAGTAAAAAAGTGAGCTTACACAGCTGAGCTGGTGTTGAATCTCTTTGTCAATGGTGACCTTTTGAGGAAGGTGGTTGCCAAGGTATTAGAAGGTTCTCAAAATAATCAAGGGTCTCTCCCTCAATATATATGGCAGGTTTAATGTTTGACAGACCTGGGTTGAAATGAATTTTGTTCTGACAACACACAAGGATAAGCTGAGTCCCTTGTATGCAGAATTGAAGGGATCAGGAATGGTTTGTAAATCTGATGCAGACCACGTTGATCTGTGATGGTCAATTTAGTTGTGGCATGGAGGTGATTGAGATTCAAAAGTTTTCCATCTAGGCACTATTTAATACTTACATGTTTGGGCAGTTGATCTTCGAGGAGGTAAATAGCCAGTGTCAGGTAGATTGTAAACCATGTGGGGCCATCACTCAGCCTTTCTTGATACCAGTCTGTGTTTTGAAGGCATCCGTTTTAGATTTTTCCATCATCATGAAGCAGTTGTACAATTATGATTAAGCTTGTTGGACATCCAAATCGCTGGGGGACCATCCACAAAGCCTCATGATTTACTGAGTCAAATACTTTGGGTCAGCTTGATGAATTCAATTCTCAACATTTTTCTTGAATGGTCTGGCAACAAAGACCATGGCTGGAATTCTCTGGTTGTTCATGCCTATGGGATCTTCTGGTCCCATTGGCTGCCCATCATTGCTGGGTTTCCCAGTGGCCTGGGGCGGAGTCAGTCAGAAATAGCATTCACAGCAGAAGGATCAGAAGATCCTGCCTTTGGCCAATGGTGCATCACCTCCCACCACGAGAAAGATGCTGTGGAGGGGCCAGAAAATCTGGTCCCATGTCAGAAGTTCTTCCGGGAATTCTAAAGCAAAATTGTTTCTCTTTGAAATTATCTCAGCACAGGAAGTGTGCAATTCAGGAGAACATAGGAACATGGAAATTAGGAGCAGAAGTAGGTAAATTCTGCCCTTTGAGCCTGTGCCATCAATCAGATTACGGCTGATCTCTCCCTGGTCTCACATATTCTCTTAACTTTTTTTAATTGGAAATATATCTATCTCCCTCTTGAAACCATTCAATGATTCAGATTCCACTGTGCTATGGGGCAGCAAGTTCCACAAAGGCATCACCCTGTGCGAGTAGTTTCTTCTCATCTCAGTTTTCATCTATCGCCTCTCAACCTGTATCCATGACCTCTTGTTCTAGATTGCTTCATGAGAGAAAACATTTACTTTATCAACCCCTTTTAAAGTTTTACATACATCAATCTCATATCCCCTCTCATCCTTCTCAACTCCAGCGAGAATAAACCCAAACTGTCTAATTTCTCCTCATGCATTGACCCTTTCATCCCTGGAAACAATCAATGCATTTCAAAAAGTGGGCATTGGTCAAGGCAAGATCAAAATGTTTACAAGGTTCCTTCCCCTGACTCTCAGTGCTCCTCTCCAGGTGTGGCATACAAAAATGTAGGTCTTCTCTTGGATAAGTTAGCACTTCTTCATTCAGTGACTTCATCTCATGTCCTGGCCTGCGTGCCAATATCTCCAGTAATCTGACAGTAATGAGCCACAAGAATCATGACTAATCTTTCTTAACCATTTCCTTGAACATGCACACAGAGAACAGAGCAGGTGTAATGGTTGAAACCAGTTAACTGGGATCATTTGCTGGTCTGTGCAGTTCAGTGCCACATCAAGCAGTGCACTTATCATACTGGGACATCAAAGCGAGTTTTGAAACGTACTAATTATCAACCACTTTGTATAATTAAAAGGGCAGAAGTGTCAATTAAATCCTTGTTTTGATTCCAAGTGAGTTGTAAATTACTATGCCTGAACTGTATAAATGGGTAGCTTTCGAAGAGTCAATTTTTTTTTCAAATAGCTAATTGAAAAACTGATGGTTTTACAGAAAAATAATAAAATTTCTCACGTAAATTATTGCAGAATGCTATGTTTTTCCTAGAAATTGATTATTAAATAATTTACAATTGTCTCTATAATTATGAACCTTTGGGCAAGAGAAGGGCTCTGGATAGTGCTGCCTGCGAATCTGTGGACAAGGTAAAGCAAGGATTTTATTGATGTTCTTCGAAAACTGCGACATATGAATTTTTGCTTTACTCCAAGTCGTTCTTCAATACCTAATCATTATAATTTCACTTGCACATTTTGGGCAAGGACGGATCCAGTCACAAGCAAGTCGCGCTTGCTAATAGGGCTCTCAGAACCGGCAGTGGACTACTGTCAGCTTGACATTTTTTTTCCCCTCGTGATTAACCCTGATCTGTTTTGCATGATATCCACAATTTTCTCCACCAACTGCAAGAAGCCCTCTGAACAGTTTTTAAAGGTCACTTGTTAGTGGCTCAGAGTCACAATCGTTTTTAAATTGACAATGCAGGGAGGGAGGGATGGGGTTGCTTCTGTCAGTCCTTCTGTCTGAAGTCTTCCAATGGCGCCTGCTGTAAGAATGGTTCACATTTATGATGCTGTCATACAAAGTCTGTCTTCTCCCCGAGGTCAAAATATTGCTTTACTGCTGGAAAGCTTCAGCAAACATTACACAGAGCCAACATGCACCAGGGTTTGAAATTAACACTGGCTACAAGCAAATTACTACACATTGTCTGAAGATCACTACCACGAGTGGCCAATTACATGGAAGTGCAATGGTACCGGAGGTGACAGACCAAAAGGTTTTTCAAAGGTGTGATATTATTTGACAAGGCTTTTTTTTCTGCATCAGCTAATAAATCCATCTGTAAAATAATGCTGAACATAAGTAACTGGCTCCTTACTTGGTCTTGGCTCCTTCCCAGTTTTTGAATATAGTCAAATGTGCAAAGTTGTACTATAGGCATGGAAATGATACCACTTGCCGAATTAATAAATCTCAGCGTGAAAAGGGGGGTACACAGGATCTTACTGACAGCTGGCTCAACTCAATCAATCAGTCAATATTTCCCTGCCCCACTTCAATGCCCTCTCCCACCCTCCAATTCCCAATTTACTCTATATGGCTGGATTCTTAGGGCCGTTCATGCCAATGAGATTTTCCCACCCTGTTGCAGTGAACAGAAATTTGGCAGGGTGCCAAACTCTCTGACTTCACTGCAGCAAGCACATGATGTGAATGGGTCGGTGAGATTCTGTCCCACACCCCCCATATCCCATTCAAAGACATTGACTCACAAGATAGACTCTGATTTCCTTCCTGAAAGGATCAGATGGGTTTTTCTGACAATAAACAATTGTTTCATGGTCATCAGTAGATTAAGTGCCTCATAGTGAACTGAATGAAGTGTTGATTTACAAGGACAGAATCACCTTGTCATCTGGAGCACTCTACTCTCTTGAGAACCTGTGCCTGTGTTTTTAATTGGTCTGGCCATTTTTTTTTTGCAGTCAAACTAGTACCTTGACTGCAACAGGACTTCTTTACATGTAGGATTTCTAATTATTCTTTCATCAAAAACTGGAGTAGAATCAAAACTTCTCAGTCGAGAAACGGGGCCACCAGATTTATTTTCTGAGAAGTTTTGTAGTTTGAGGTTAATTGCTGTTGTAAAAGACCTGAGGGAAATTGGAGATTGTGCGTAAAAGGCAAAATGCTACAGAAGCTGAAAATCTGAAACATGAAAGGAAACAACTGGAAACACTTCACATGTCAAGCAGCATCTGTAATAGGTTATCAACCTGAAACATTAATTCAATTTATTTGTCCCCACAAGAGCGACATGACATGCTTTCAGTTTCAATGAATAAAAGCTGTTTCTTTTCTCTTTTTTTGGTGTTATTTATTGGCTGGCACTCCTGGTACCTAAAATGTATTTATTTGTCACGATAGACTTATATTAACAGTGCAATGAAGTTACTGTGAAAATCCCCTAGTTACCATACTCTGGCACCTGTTCGGGTACACTGAGGGTGAATTTAGCATGGCCAATGCACCCTAACCAGCACGTCTTTCACACTGTGGGAGGAAACCGGAGCACCCAGAAAAAATCTATGCAGACGTGGGGAGAACATGCAGTTTCCGCACCATTAGTGACCCAAGCTGGGAATTGACCCCGGATCCCTGGTGCTGTGAGCAGCAGTGCTAACCATTGTGCCTCATTGTGACTTGTTCCAATTTTAAAACTGCAACAACAACTTTCATTTATATAGTGCCATTAGCACTATAATGAAAAGTCCACAGAAACAACATGTGGCAAAGATTGACACCAAGGTACAGAAGATGATATCTGGGCAGATAATGGAAAGCTTGGCCAAGATGACAGTTTTCAAGCAATGTTACGAAAGTTAGACAAGAAAGTTAGAGAGACAGCAGCACGGGAAGGAATTGCAAAGTTGTGGTCCCAGAGAGCTGAGGGTATCAATGTCAGAGCAATTAAAATCTGGAAGGCCAGATTAGAAGAGCATGGTTCGTTTAGAGGATTTTGAGCTTGGAAAAGGTCAGAAAGATAGGAAGGGACAACGCCATGAAGGGAGTTGAAAGAAGAAGCAGAGTTTTAAAATTGAGGGAGTTGCTTGACTGGTGGAAACAAATGTCAGTCAGGGAACAGGGGCATGATAGGTGAATTTAGTGCAGGCACTTGGGTTACTCCGTGTTCACAGAGTGTTGAATGTAGAAGGCCAGCCTAAAATGAATTAAACTACATTGGAATCTCGAGGTGACAAAGAAATGCATGAGGCTCTCAGCAGCAGATGAGCTCAGCCAGGGTACGTCAGGCAATGCTAATGACAGACAGTCTTGGTTTTGGAATGGATTTGTGATTTGAAGTTCATTTTGAAACTCAGTTTTAACAACAAGGTTGTGAACAGTCTGGCTTAGCCTAGTTTCTACAGAAACAGAAGGAATCAGTGGCTAGCAAATGGAGGTTGTGGTGGGGGAGGGGCAAAATATAAACAGCATTTGACTTAATCAAGATAATCTGAAATAATGTTTATCGCTCACATGACTTGCATTACATTGCACTTGAGAAATCATTGTTGGCCTGAAACGTGCTGTGGCGGAGAATGGTGGACAAATCAGAGTTTGGGGCTTGACACTTAGAAGAGTTAAGGCGTTTGCCTCTCATGGCCATTCTAAGGTCTGCAAAGCGTACTGTCTCCAGACAGAGAAGAAGAGAGAATATATTTCTGCTGGTGACTTCCTCGGCCACACCCTCTTTTCCTGTATATTTGGAAGTCTTGTCCCCTTCTTCCCCTCCTTGATGGAGCTCGCCACTGTGATCCCTCAGGTCTCTCGGCAGAACCTGCTGTTAAAAAGGGGAGGGGCCCAGGGTGCAACCTTCTCTGGCCTCCTCTCCATTCCACTGATTGCTACAGCCTCAAAAATCCAAGTGCAGGTGAGGTTCACCAGTTTGGGCCATAGAAATCTATCTTTCAAGAGAATTTGTCTATCATCCCACCTTTTGACTAGACTTGGGGTGCCAATTGGTTTGCTCTGGTGAAGAGCAACTGACAGTCAGGTTGTACAGAGATTTGGGTTTGTTATGATCCTGGATCACATGCTCAAGATTTTGGTAAGATTTGGTTCAGGACAAATAATGTTTTATTTCACATAGAATAGATTGGATGTTCAAGAGAATAATGCAACGCATTTTATAGAAAAAAAAACTAAACTTTACCGCAAGGTCAAAAATAAATCAATTTATTTATCATATACTCAAGCTGAGTATGAGGTATATGAGAATTAACAGGCAAACTGTGGTTGAACACCCCACAGTGCACATAAAATGGCAGATGTGACCAAGACTGATTCAATGGATTTGTCAACAACCCACCCACCCAGGCATCAGCAAATGCTCTAGATCAAACAAAGTCATTGTAATGAGGAATTTCAGTCTGCACTTTTGAAGATCTCGCCTTGGAATTCTCTCTAACTGTGCTCTAACTCAGGTGGCATCAATGATGCCTCAACTCACAGGGTTCCAATGTTGTCTCTTGAGATTCTGTTCCCCTGGATTCCCGAACGTACATTCAAGCAGCAACTCACAAGCATGACTTCAGCTCTTTGGCTGTGGTGTTCAATGTATTGCTGCTCCAAAGGGGTAACCTCTACCCAACTAAAGTCAGTATGGAGTCACCAAACTTCTGCTGCTCTCTTCAATTTTCAGAGTTTCTCTTGAGCCTTTTGGTTTCTTCTCAGTCTTCTTCACTTAAAATCTGCTAACTGCAGCCCTTTTCCTATTTGGAACCTCTTTCTCTGCCCCTCCATCATTTCTTTAACTTATCCGGCACCTGCCTCTCCGGGACTCTCCCAGTTCCCTACTCAAGACTTTTTTGTCTGAAATGATGGTCCCTCTCTGCTCCTGGTCGCATCAACTGGGTTTTTCACACTGCTTTCCATTTCTACACAGGTGCAGTGGGCTCATCCTCGAGCCAAAAAAATTCATATGCTGAACTGTACACATGCCATCCACTCTCAGTCCATGCATGTATGAAAACTCTTGGGTCTGTCAGGACTTGGAATTCCAGATCTCTGCTCTCTACATCACAGATCCAAAACCTAAAAACATTCCCACCACCCCAGAAGGAACTAAGTATTACATTTCCTATTCTTTCTTTCAAGTGTGATGGATGCACTCATCCTTTATATGCAGATATATGGAACTTTGTATGATCATTATCATATATTTTGAAGGTCAAATTTAATGCTTCCATTTATGAAAAAAAATCTGCTGGGGGAAGACATAAAAAGCTCAACTTGTGAATTGATTTAGATGTGGAAAATATATTCAGGTGTGCCTTGTGAAGTGCAGGATCAGAAGAACAAACTGATGCCCATTCAGACAAGGTTGTGGGATCTGCCCTGCTTACACTGCAGGGCTATCAGGCACACAACCTGACATGAGTTCGCAATCCAGCAGTCTTTCTGAAACAGTAGATCTTTCCCAACGGTTATACAAAATCAGGAAGGGACTAATGCATCTGAGGTTATGTTCAGGGTAGTTGTTCATGATGAGGATGGGAAAGAGAAACATTGCTTTTTCACTGCCATGTCAAGGGACCTGGGTTCAACTCAGGCCTCAGGTGGCTGTCTGTTTGGAGTTTGCACATTCTCCCTATGTCTGTATGGGTTTCCTCCGGATGCTCTGGTTTCCTCCCACAGTCTAACGATGTGCGGATTAGGTTGATTGGCCATGCTACATTATCCCTTGGTGTCAGGGGGATTAGCTGTGTAAATACTTGGGCTTACAGGGATAGAGCCTGGGCCTGGAAGCAGGCTCAATGGACTGAATGGCCTCCTTCTGCAGTGTAGAGATTCTATGATTCTATATTGCATGCGTAATTTACAAAATATCCGAAGGCAGTTAATAAAAGGGCTTTAGGTACTGAGTGGTAGAACTAAGGGCTGTGCCCTTGAGCATGGTCAAGCACTTCTTTGAGGAGGTTTTTGAAGCTGGGGGAAAAGGATTAGAAAGAGAATTTAGAAAGCAAAACGGTGACGGCTGAAAATGACGTGGAGAAGATGGCAAAGGGCAATCTTGGTAAACAGGGCCAATGACAAATCATGAAACCTCCCAGCATTGCAGCAACTTTAGTTTCAAGACCAGCACTTGAGTGAGGGCACTTAATTCCACAAAGGCACAGTCACCACTGCACAAATAGCTGTTTCAAACTTATCAAATCTCACACTTATTTGGAGTGATGGTCAGTGCCTTTTTGCAAATAAATTGAACCAGTTTTTTCTGAAGCACTCTGAGACAAAAGCACAATTCTCATCATATCTGTGCATTTGCAAGCTGCCACTTGGCATCAAAACCAGAATAAATCTTGTGCTTTCCACAATGAGGCCATGTTTTGCTGCAGGTTTTCAAGCAATCCTCACTCCCAAGGATTTCTGAGAAGCATTTGTGACCTTCTGATCTGGATTCATTAACAAGCATTTTACCAGTACACTGTAGGTCCCATGACTGGGACCAAATGAGGGTCCTGAGCTGTTGTTGGCCAATGGTGGGACTGCAACCCACCACACCAGGACCACTATCCCATTAGGAGAGCAGCAATCCAGCAGCATCAAGAATAGAGCTGGCTGCTATTGAGGATGCTGAAAGAGATTGCCTCTGCACAGAAACGTCCTCCAAGGGACAGAAAGACTTTGTTTAATGTGACAAGGTCAGCCAAGCCAACTGCCCTCACAAACTGGAGGAGTTAATCCTCCAGGAGGGGGCCATTGCTGTTGGGTGGCCCTCCATGGACTGTCAAACATCATGAGAGAAAGTCACTCACTCACCCCCTGCTCCCAGGGAAACCATGATTCAGCTGCTTTAAGGGATCTGGCAGTCTCTACATGTGGCATGGCACCATTCTGACACCGATCAAATATTGGCAAAGGCATAAAATTGCCATTAATTGGCCTATTAATGACTTTACTAGGCCACTTGCCCCCAGTCATTGGGCAGCCTAATTACTGCTATACTCATTACTTGAAACGTTCCTGTGGCTAATTTGGTTTCCCTCCTGACATCATTCCTATCTCCCAACCTGTCTCCAGTGGGCTGTTAAAATCCTGGCCATTGTGTAGAGCAATCTCTGTACCTCAAGATTTTCTATTCTATATTTTTTCCATTTTCCCAGGTATAAGCACAATATTTCTGTTATTTCATGCTAATAAAAATCATTTTCCTTTGAGTAGATGCAAAAGGCTTTCGACAGGCATCCCAGGAGTGTCAATATTTGCAGGCGTCTCAGGGAGATGCTTAATATTTGCAGTAAGTCCCTGTGACTGTGTCAATATTTGAAAGAGGTCTCAGGAGTGTGTTGGTGTTTGCAGAAATCTCAGGGCATCCGTAAATATTAGCAGGGGCATCTGAGGGCATCAATATTTACAGGAGGTGCCTGGGAATGTGTCTGATTTTTGCCGCAGGTTTCCAACAGTGTGTCTATACTTGTCCGAGGTTTGTTAGAAATTGCTAATACTTGCAAAGAGCTCCTGCGGGCATATTGATGCTTGATGAAGAATCCTGGGAGTACGTCAATTTTTTGCAAGAATTCACAGGGAATCTTTATTTTGCAAAAGCATCTTTTTAATACCAAACTGTGGTGATGTATTCAATTGATAAAAGCAGCTTGGGGTTAAAATTGTCACAACATTGTTCAAACATCTGCAACTTGGTGGACTGTTTTCAAGCTAACCATGTTGGTGTGGCTCCTAACAGTTCTGACTTTGCAAGAGTAGACAAGATCACAAGTGGAACAATAAGTCTAGGGACCTCTGTCTGCCAAGTGCACAAGCTCCACAGACAACACTCTTCGTGGAAAATAATAAACTTGTAATCAAAAAGGCATATTAAAAAATGGATGAGAGTTTAAAGGCATAAAAATTATTTTGTACTCCACTATATTTTGCAATTTAAAATGAAATTCGCTACTGGGTTTATGAGCAATAATCAAATTGTGTTTATGGCCTGAAAAGTTAATTTTGAACTCTGCATGGACCATTAAGACACACTGATAAGACATCAGTAATGAATGGAGAACAACTATCATCAACTGTTGGCTAAACTAGTTCACACTTCAATCCATGATTAAATAAACTACACACAGTTTTCAAACTGTACATGTAATACATCATCCTCAAGGAAGCAAAAGTGAAACAGAATTGAACTTTTAATGATATTAAAACATTATTTATCTGAAGCTCTTCAGGACTGCAAGCCATTTAAAAACTGAAGGGCAAAGTGAAGGGAGTGTGCCTGTAATGGCTTCATGGTGGGGTGCATTGAGTGAACTGGGGACAGCATTACACTCAACTCAGCGCATCTCCTCAGGGGGATCCACAGCAATGGAGTTTGAGACAAACATGAACTTTTTGCCATTTGCAGAGCGCAGTTATTAAATCAGCAAACCATTTTAACAATGCAACCAACCAAACACAACACTTGTTCACTTTCTCCACCAACCACCCCTGCCTCCACTTCCCCACCCCAACCCCATCCCCCCCAACACACACACACAATAACAGAAATCTCCCATAAACTCTGAAGGATGCAATCCACATTTTCTGGCAATTAATGCCGTGGATCCTGGAACCTGATGCTAATCATTCTCAGTCTTCAATGGAGCATTTAAGGAGCCAAAAATCAGTTTTTCAAACATCATTTCATTTCTTGTAAATTGCAAGGTATTCTGTTGCAGTGTTTTATTAATGACAAACAATTCTTGGTTATTGCAGTCCAGTTGTACAGTTAACTGCTGTTTTATTAAACAATGTTTAATTTAAATGTGAAATCTCTCAGGGATGCATGCTTAGTGAACATTATGCTATTTCAAACTCGTAATTCAACGTGCTTCTATTAAGAGCAATTCTTTCAAGGAACGTAATGTACCAATGGCATGCACAATTTTAATCCCAAGGTACTTTTATCAACTAAATACATCACCACAGTTTGGAATTAAAAAGCTGGGTTTGCAAAATAGAAAGCTTCCCTGTGAATTCTTCCTGTGCTCGGGATACCAAACAGACACTGAGACAAACTTTGAGGAATTGACTCAATGACATGGTCAGGAATATGCTTTGAGATGGGTTTTGGAAGTGAGGATGAAGTAGTAAATAGGTTCAGGAAGGGAATTGCAGCATGAGGAAACAAGGGAGCTGATGGCTATCCATCGAACAGTGGAGCAGAGGTAAAAGAGGCCACTTAATAGATCGGAATCAGAAGAGTTAAGGTGGAAGGTTAGTGAATATTTCAGAGAAAGGGAGAGGAAGCAGAATGAAGTAATTTGTAGGTGAAAATAATGAACTTACCTTAATAACCTGGCATTGCTCTAAATTACAGTCAGATTTCACAACTTAGAGCTGAGAAGAACAGAATTAAAATGTTATTTTTCAAATGGTAATGCAACATTCATTCATGTGTGCTCTGCCTGAAGGCAATTCCTTAGTTAATTGTCTGCTGATGCTTTATGTTAAGCTGATGTTTTAGCAGTTTTTATCCATGGTGGTTTGCCTGGTCTGCTACTCTCCGGGGTATGATGAGGAAGAGGCAGACTGCAAATTCACCCCGGCTGGAAAAGAATTTAAACCGTTTTGTTGGTGGTAAGCTGAACCACACACTGACCATTGAGCCAGAAGCTAACCAGACCTCCAGTGTCACACATGCCCAGAGCAATACACATGAAAAAATAAGGCAAGCAACAGCATAATCAGGGCCGTCAGGCTTTCAAAGTCAAAACCACAGAGCAGATTACGGGAGAAGAGGTTTGATAAATTCTTTGGAGAGGAGGTGAGAAAGGAAGGCTCCTCTCTTAGTCACTAAATGTGATGATACTTCAAAGTAATTCATAGTACGTAATGTCATAGAATAGAATCATAGAATCCTTATAGTGCAGAAGGAGACCATTCGGTCTATCAAGTCTGCACCAACTCTCTGGCACTTGTGCTTAACCCTTTTTCCACCCATGTTGTCTGTACCTTTAAGACTTCATGACCTGTAAAGACTGGCATTCCAACTATTATTTTGTAAATTGAGTTTACATCTTGAAATGCCCTGTTTATGAACAGAACTCCCACTCACCTGATGAAGGAGCAGCGCTCTAAAAGCTTGTGGCTTCTACTACCAAATAAACCTGTTGGAGTTTAACCTGGTGTTGTGAGACTTCTTACAGCATATAACCCAGACCTTCTCGCCCACCTATCTCTGTGACACCACACCTTTTATCATGGCTAATCCATGTAACCTACACACACCAAGGGGCAATTTAGCATGGTCAATCCACCTAACCTGCACCTCTTTGGAATGCAGGAGGAAACTGGAGCACCCAGAGCAAACCCAGGCAGACATGGGGAGAATGTACAAACTCCACACAGACAATCACTCAAGGCTAGAATGGAAACCCAGGTCCCTGGCACTGTGAGGTAACAGTGCAAACCTTAGTGTTACCATGCCACCTTTTTTCATTTTCCTTTTAAAAATCCATCTGGTTCACTAATGTCCTTTTCGGAAGGAAATTGCTGTCCTCACTCTTGACTCTTAAATCACATGGACAAATTCTGTGGCCTTTTTGCAGAAAGCAAAACATTGTGAACAATAACATTCAATATCGTTAAGTGGCAGCTTTGGCTGAGAGAGAATATTGGAAAAAACTGAAGATTCATAGAATTCTACAGTAAAGAAGGAGGCCATTCGGCCCATCAAGTATACACCGGCTGCAATCCCATCCAGGCCCCTGTCTCCATAACCCCATGTGTTTACCCTAGCTAGTCCCCCTGACACTAAGGGGCAATTTAGCATGGCCAGTCCACTGAACCGGAACGTCATTGAATTGTGGCCAGAGACAGGGGCACCCGGAGGAAGCCCATGCAGACACGGTGACAATGTGTAAACTCCACACAATCACCCAAGCCGGGAATCGAATTTGGGTCCCTGGGGCTGTGAGGCAGCAGTGCTAACCACCGTGCCACTCATGTTGCCCTTCTGGATAATACTGGATCATTTAAGTATCATTCTGAATCACCAATCTCAGCAGAAATATGGTTTAACATCTCATCCAAATGTTACAAGTATTTGTGGCATCTGTACTTCAATGATCACATTCCCATAATGTTTTGGATTGGGGGTAAGGTGTAATTTGGATGCTAGAGGGAGTTTTTTCACACAGAGGTGGTGGGGTTTGGAATGCGCTGCCAAGTAAAGTGGTGGAGGCAGGTACTCTGGAGTTATTTAAGAAATACTTAGATGGGCACATGAACAGAATGGGAATGGAGGGGTATAGAAAACTGATTTAAAATAGGGATCATGAGCCTTGGGAGTCCCTGGGAAGTGTGTAAATAGATGATGATATTGATGTACTTGTTTTTATCCTACAGGTGCTTTGGTCCACCTTGTTGTCTAACGAGGGGCATACACGCGATGGGTCGTGAGAGGGCTGCTCTTGGATTTTTTTTGAGAGTATCCTAGTGCTTCACGTCGTTAGTGTACGCTTGACCTGAACCATTTGATGGGCAACACGACAGCTCAGTGACTATCGCTGTGCTGTGCAGATACATGGATTTGGGCCTGTGTCTGTGGGAGTTTGCGCATTCTCCCCGTGCTTGCGTGGGTTTTCTCCGGGTGCTCCGGTTTCCTCCCACATCCCAAAGATGTGCTCTTAGGCTAATTGGCAAAACAAATTCTCCCGAAATTGTCTCAAATTTGGTTTTTAATCCATAGATCTATAAACATGGACAGGGATCGCGGGTAGAGATGGGAACATCGGGGTGGCGGCGTGGGGTCGTTGGGCCAAAGGGCCTGTTTCCTGTGCTGTTTTGCTCTTTGTTCTTTGTTCATAAGTATTTCAAGTAATGCCAGACAGAAATTTATTTGGCCTCAACTTTCAACAAATCCAACTTGTCAAATATGGATGAAAGCACCAAATACAATTAACTAAAGATCTTCAGACGGCACCTTCCAAACCCATGACCACTTCCATCTAGAAGAACAAGGGCAGCAGGTACTTAAACAACACCACCTGCAAGTTTCCCTCCAAGTCATCCACCAACCTGACTTGGAAATATATTGAAGTTCCTTCGCAATTGTTGGGCCAAAATCCTGGAATTTCCTCACTAATAACAATATGGGTCAACCCACAGAACAGGGATTACCCCGGTTCAAGAAGGCAGCTCACCACCACCTTCTCAACGACAACTAGGGATGGACAATAAATGTTGGCTTAGCCAGTGATGCCTATGTCCCACGAGTGAATTAAAAAAAACGCACCAAACAACATTTGTTTGTCCGAAACATGCAGTTGAATCGTTAGACGATCCCATAAAGTTTTCCCCCATCAATGTTTTGTATTTAGTGTGATTAATGGTGGGTTGAAGAACACAGAAAAGAATTGACAGGAATTATCCAGTCTTGCATGCCCCACTGCCCCTGCCAATGAGAATGGAGAACTTGGCGCTCAGACTAATCTCTGCTCACTGCAGCAAGACCACAAAATCCCAGCCGCAGGCAAGGTTGAAGAATTCCAGCCATTAAGTTTACCTTTTGTTGACAATCTTCAGAGTTTTCTTTAATGTTAGTGATCTTCATTTAACCAGCAATACGAGAATTCCTTTGTTGTTCATGCGAGCAGGCCCACCATCTCCTCTGCAAATCATCAGCTGATCCAAGAAAGTCTCAGACCTGCAGCGAAAGAAGCATGAACATTTATTCTGCCTTTGTTCATAGTATTATCTGTGCTGAGTTGAAGAATGTTACAAACTATCATAGAATCCCTACAGTACAGAAAGAGACCATACCACCCATCAAGTCCGTACCATTCACAATTCCACCGAGACCCTATCCGATAACCCTCATTTACCCTGTTAATTCCCCCTGACAGTGGAGTCAATTTAGCATGGTTAATCAATCTAACCTGTATATCTTTCGGACTATGGAAGGAAACTGGAGCACCTGGAGGAAACCCACGCAGACACAGGAGAACGTGCAAACTCCACGCAGACAGTGACCCAAGACTGGAACTGAACCCAAATCCCTGGTATGGTAAGACAGCAGTGCTAACTATTGTACCACCATGCCACCCATGAACTAGAGCAGCTTTTGACCACACAGAAAATAACATTAGGATCATTGAATTTAAAAAGAAATAAGAAAAAAAACAAACAAAAAAACAAATCAAATAATAAAAAGTTATTTTTCTGAAAGAGGTGCCAAATAATTGAAAATTAATTGCAATTAGTGATTATGTTACAGCAGCACACGGCAATTGGCTGCAGAAGATGTCAATCACAATGTAGGTTTCGCGCTGAGTGCATCACTCTAAGATTGGTCTGAATTGCTGCCACCACCATTGTTCTCGCTCATTTCAGGCGGATGGATCTTACAGATTGGATAAAGCAGCTATCTCAATTGCTGATTTGTTTAATGAACTGTCAGTCACAGGATGGCAGCTTGGATTGGACAATAGCAGTAAAGAGGGCAGGGATTTCCATGGGTCCATTCGACACCATACAGAGCAGCAGCAAATGTCCGGCCTGTGGCTTCCATTACTGCATCCAGGTCAAGTCAGCAGCTCACTTCCGGATGCAGGAATGTTTGCGGCAGTGGGAATCCCATCCTGCCTCATTAGCTGCAGGCCACTACATGTGGCCCGCGGGCCATAGTTTGGAGACCCCTGACTTAAACAGTAAGATAGCATACAAGATAGCTGCTCTGGGGAGGGCTTGAGCCTTTTGGATGAACTGATTGAATAACTTGGGATTTGGTAGCCTTTGGGTTGTCGTTGTTTGACAAGCCAGAGCTGGGGACCTGAGATCTGAGAGCCTTGAGGAGTTGGACGCTGTCCGTAGTTGAAGGTTGTACTAGAATTAAAGGATGTGAAAAATCAAAGGTTTTATCTTGGCACATATGGAATAAAATATGGGAAATTAAGAGGATGGGAAGCGGGTAGGGGAGTGATTTGTACAGATTCTGGCAGCTCTGAAGACAATTACGAGTTAGCAGCAAATGGGGTATCAGAGGTTAGTACCCTGAATGGGCAAAAGGGATACAGAAGGCGTTCAAGTTGGGCATGGCCCCTTTTCAGTTCATCAGACCTCAACTGCTTAAACCCATACATGCATCAGCCAGGTAGAATCATATCTGAGTCCATTTGCAACCTGCATTACTTCATCAAGATTTCCCAGTTTGTTCTTCCACTGATTTTCCTAACATTTCCATCTTAAAATAGCATGAAAGCAATTCCTGCACCATATTAATTGGCCAATTTACACAGTTTCTGTGAAACATATATTTCCATGAACAATCAACAATGACTTAATGAAACATCCACAAAAGACATTTAAGTGTCTTTTCAGTTCTGAGCGGAAAGGAACTTTCTAAAACCCTTGAAAATGTTGCTGATGGGAAAGATGTTTTTTTTTTTAACACAGTCTTCAGCCACTGAATTGAGAGAAATAGTTTTTGATCCTTGAATAAAACCTACTTGAAATAAATCACTAAAAAACATCAAGTTTCTTTCCAAAGCTTTTGGAAAATGGAAGAAACTCACACGTGAGACATCACCTTAACACGGGCAGCACAGTGGCATAATGGTTTGCACTGCTGCCTCACAGCGTCATCAACCCGGATTCAATTCTTAACCGCGGTTCAGTGTCTTGTGGAGTTTGCACATTCTCCCTATGTCTGCATGGATTTCTTCCTCTAGTCCAAAGATGTGCAGGTTAGGTGGATTGGCCATGTCAAATTGCCCCTTAGTGTCAGGGGGACTAGCTCGGGTAAATGCATGACGTTAATGAGGGTAGGGTCTGGATGGGAACATGATTGGTGCAGACTCGATGGGCTGAATGACCTCCTTCTGCACTGTACGATTCTATTTCCTTCATCTCATGAAGATTGGAAAAAAACATGGCTTAATGTACGTAACTTTCTGGAAAATTGAAATCTTTTCCCCAGCTCAGAACATGAAGATGATCTGCTGGAAAATTCTAAAAAGTGTTCACATTCTTTATCAGTAGAGATGAACATTGTTTTGCACTGTCACCAGGTTGTGGTGAGGTTTTAATTTTGTTGTGTTTTATCAGACCTTGATGAGGCTTTGCCTCTTTGGAAGACTTGACTTTGTTCAGAACTATTTACAAAGACTTCAGGGTAAGCACGTGGACACAACTGATTCTGCATCTGTCAGGGACTCACGGTCACTGATTACTGATGTCACAGTTACATCAATAATATCATCTCATTAACATATTCATGAACCCATATTATACAGTCTTCTAGAAAATTCTAGGCTTTTCAGACACCCCACACGTGGGGATAACCTTCCGGAAAATTCTAAAAACTGCTCATGTTCTTCAAATGTGGAGATTATCTTTGAGAAAGTTCTAGAAACTGTTAATATCCTTCAAATGCGGAGATGATCTTCCAGAAAATTCCAGAAACTGCTCATATTCTTCAAATATGGAAATAATCTCATGGAAAATTCTCAAAATATTTATCCTTTCAAAACAATTTTTTTTTAAATCTTCATGAGGTGAAGGAAATAGAATCATACAGTGCAGAAGGAAGTCATTCAGCCCATCGAATCTGCACCAACCATTCACATTCCAGAAATTTCTAGACACTGTTCATATTCTTCAAATGTGGAGATGATCTTTTGGAAACTTCTAGAAAGTGCTCATATTCTTTTAATGAGGAGATGATATTCTGGAAATTTCTTGAAACCATTCCCATTCTCTGAAATGTGCACATGCTTCTCCAGAAAGTTCTGAACTTTTCATATGCCCCCAGATGTGGGGATGAATTTCCAGAAAATTGCAGAAACTGCTCATATTCTCTGAGTGTGAAGATGAACTGGAAAATTCTAGAAACTGTTCACATTCTTTGACTACTTTAGACGTTATCTTCTGTAAAATTCCAGAAACTGTTCATATTCTTCGAATGTGAAGATAATATTTCGGAAAGTTCCAGAAACCTATCATATACTTCAAATGAGAAGATGACCTTCCAGAAAATTCTGCACATTTCATATGTTCAAAATGAGGAGATAATCTGTTGGAAAATTCTCAGCATTTTTCAGAGCCTTTGAACATGGAGATATTTTCCAGGTACTGCTAAAAGCTGTTCATATTTTTTGAATGGGGAATTAGTATTCTGGAAATTTCTCAAAACCATTCCCATTGTCTGAATGTGCATATGCTCTTCTGGAACATTCTAAACATTTCACATACTCCAAATGTGGAAACAACCTCTGAAAAATTCTAGAATCTGTCCATATTCTTTGATTGTGGAGATGATCTGGAAATTTCTAGAAACTGCTGTCTTTCCATCTGTCCCTCTGAGATCTTCCTCCCTCTCAGGGAAAGGTCGATTTCCCTTTTTCCTTTGTTCTGCACGTTCCATTCATAGAACATAGAACATAGAACATTACAGCGCAGAACAGGCCCTTCGGCCCTCGATGTTGCGCCGACCAATTAGGAACAAGCAGTGACCCTCTAACCTAAACCATTCCCTTTTCATCCATAAACTTATCTACTAACGTCTTAAATGCCCCCAAACTTGGCGCATCTACAACTGACGCAGGCAAGGCATTCCATACCCTTACCACCCTCTGGATAAAGAACCTACTCTGACATCTGTCCTAAAACCACCACCCTTTAATTTAAAGCTATGTCCCCTCGTGCTAGCTTTCTCCATCCTAGGAAAAAGGCTATCACTGCCCACCCTATCTAAACCTCTAATCATCTTATATGTTTCAATAAGATCTCCTCTTAGCTGCCTTCTTTCTAACGAAAACAACCTCAAATCCCTCAGCCTCTCTTCATAAGACCTGCCTTCCATACTAGGCAACATCCTGGTAAACCTCCTCTGTACCCTCTCCAATGCCTCCACATCTTTCTTATAATGTGGGGACCAGAACTGCACACAATACTCCAAGTGCGGCCGCACTAGAGTTTTGTACAGTTGCAACATGACGTTGCGGCTCCGAAATTCAATCCCCCTACCAATAAAAGCTAAGACTCCATATGCCTTCTTAACAACCTTATCGACTTGATTGCCAACTTTCAGGGATCTATGCACATATACACCAAGATCCCTCTGTTCATCAACACTATTAAGAGTCCTACCATTAGCCCTATACTCTACACATTTGTTATTCCTGCCAAAGTGAATTACCTCACACTTTTCCACATTAAACTCCATTTGCCACCTCTCGGCCCAGCTCTGCAACTTGTCCAAGTCTCTCTGCAAACTAGAACAACCCTCTTCACTATCTACCACTCCTCCGACTTTGGTGTCATCCGCAAATTTACTAATCCATCCTTCAATACCCTCATCCAGATCATTTATAAAAATTACAAACAGCAGGGGCCCCAAAACAGACCCCTGAGGTACACCACTTGTCACCGAACTCCACGATGAATATCTCCCATCAACCACCACCCTCTGTCTTCTATCTGCTAGCCAATTCCTAATCCAATTAGCTAAATCACCCTCAATCCCATACATCTGCATTTTCTGCAGAAGCCTTCCATGGGCCACCTTATCGAACGCCTTACTAAAGTCCATATATACCACATCAACTGCCTTACCCCCATCCACCTCTTTGGTCACTTTTTCAAAAAACTCATTAAGGTTAGTAAGGCACGACCTACCCTTCACAAAACCATGCTGACTATCCCCAATCAATTCATTTCTCTCTAAATAACTATAAATCCTATCCCTAATAATTCTCTCCAATACTTTGCCCACAACAGAAGTAAGATTCAAACCCCTCCTTGCCATAGAGCTTTACAGCATGGAAACAGGCCCTTCAGCCCAATGTTTCCATGCCACCCTTTTTTTTAAACCCCTAAGCTAATCCGAATTGCCCACATTTGGTCCATATCCTCTCTACCCATCGTACCCACGTAATTATCTAAATGCTTTTTGAAAGATAAAATTGAACCCGCCTCTACTGCTACCTTGCTCCAAACATATAGCACCCTTTGTGTTAACTGCAAACTTATTAGCCATGCCCCCTATATTCTCATCATTAATATAAATGACAAATGTTCTGCATATTCCATTCAAACCCCTCTGTGCTTGTCCCTCGGGAACACCTTTATTCCTCCTTCTTTATACCACTGTCTGCTTTGCTCCATTGTTCCAACTGCCTTCTACCACTCATTAGTTGACCAGATGCCACCTGCCGGCAGATGTAGCCCTCAACATTTGTTTCCCTGCCACTGCTTTAACCAGGAATGGCTCTGAAACCCCAGGGTTCTGATGAAACAAGACAGTTAAATTTGGGTTAATTGCCCTTTTAAATACCTGCTGCATCAATGTCAGAACAGTCTGCCTTCACACCTCCTGCCTCTGGTGAAATCTGGACTTGATGTCACGACAGACTTCAGGCTGAAAGCACTCAGCACAATCTTCTGCAGCCCCACCTCCTCTGGCCTCACTCTCATTGGCCCAGCAACATTCCGATCAGAATGTTTACATCATCCTCTGGAACATTCCAGAAACTGGTCACGATGCATTGCTGTTTGTTTAACATGTGTGAGATCCCCTGAGAAATTATCTGCCTTCTGTTTTATTTTTCTTTACCTATCATTTTGTTTATTCAACATTCTGGGGAGGATTTTCACATCTTGCCTGCCATTTGTGGAGTGAGGGTGGAAGCAGATGGGGTGGGGGTGGGGAGGTGGGGATGTGGTATCCTATGCAAAGATCCATTGACCTTGGCTGGGATTTTGCAGTTTTGGGGCAAGCGCTTCCAGAAAATCTCACCCTAAATGTTTAGTACTTAAGCTTAAAAACTACATTAACTTATTCTTGTTGCTTTGGTAAATGCATCTCCTCTCTGCTTTCCACGCCTCTCTCCCTTCCTCCGAGCAACCCCCTCCCTCGCCTCCCCCCTAACTTCCTGAGCACTAAGTAAGTACAACATGCAGATGTATCAAACATTATATTACATTCTCATAACAGTTCTCTGTGAATTAAGAGCTACTTCATGGAGCCCAACCCCAATCTCTTCACTGAGCTGGACACAGCAGGTGAATTAGTTCACATCGGTTCATTCTCCTCCCAATGAGCGGCTTCTTATCCTTGTCCGAGCATTTTGTGGTATTAATGTGTGGTCTTTCTTCCAGTCTGCATATACTCACATATCCCAAGTGATGTTTTCAACTTCAATGTCCCTACTTCCTCTTTTTACTGCAAAGGCTTTACGTAGCCCACATCTCATTCCGAACTTAATTTTACTAACTCAGTGCAGATAATGACAATGCATGATTGGATCAAAAATCTAAGCATTAATCCTGAGGCATTAGTTTTCAACAGAATCCCTACAGTGCAAAAGGAGGCCATTTGGATATTGATTCTGCCACAGCAACAATCCCATCCCGGCCCTATCCCCATAACTCCATGTATTTACCCTGCTAATCGCCCTGACACTAAGGGATAATTTCAGCATGGCCATTCAAACTAACCTGCACATCTTTGAAGTGTGGTAGGAAACTGGAACACTGGAGGAAATCCACGCCACGGGGCGAATGTGGAAATTCCACACAGACACTCAGCCATGCTGGGAATCTAACCCCAGGACCTGGCACTGTGAGGCAGCAGTGCTCACTGCTATGCCACCATCACTGTGAGCATTTTACTCCACAATAAATCTGTAGGATGGATCACCATGAGCTGCAAGGCCAGACTTGGAGATGTTCTTGATTTTCTTGAGCCAGTTGGAAATGTTCCTGCTCTAGTCCTCTTTTACCAATGAAAAGCAGCTCCCAGCTCTCAATTTTACTTTTAAAAAGTCTTTTGGTCTTATGAGGCATTATAGCCTGTGAAATTGGTTCAAATCTGAAGTTTGATTAAATTATAACAAACTGGAATGTAAAGTGTGTCTGCTACAATAGTTTCTTTACCAGCATAATTAGAAGTTTCAGCAAAAATTAATTTTCACACAAATTTCGCAAATTTGTCAAGTCCACAGCTCCAGCCTCACTTTACTACTTTAAATGACCATCTTTCAAAAATATATGACAATTGACAACCTTATATTAAACAAACCAAGACATGCATATTATCTTACAACTACGAAGTGTCACATTCTTAAGTATCAAATTCTTTTTAAAGCTTATTTTTTTGTGTCACAAGTAGCCTTATGTTAACACCACAGTGAAGTTATTGTGAGAATCCCTAGTCACCACACTCCAGTGCCTGTTTGGGTACAAGGAGGGACAATTTAGAGTGGCCAATCCACATAACATGCACATCTTTAGACTGTGCGAGAGCACCCAGAGGAAACCCAAGGAGACTTGGATGAGAATGTGCGAACTCCACACAGACAGTGACCCGGGCTGAGAATCAAATCAAGGCTCCTGGCATTGTGACGCAGCAGTGCTAACCATTGTGCCACCCTACACAAAGATAGTTTGAAATTGCACAACATCACTGCTTCAGGCTATGTCCTGCTTGTCCTGGACTCCTTAGCCAGTGGGACAAGTCTCTCCCTATCTTAGCTTTTATTGGTAGGGGGATTGAGTTTCGGAGCCGCAACATCATGTTGCAACTGTACAAAACTCTAGTGCAGCCACACTTGGAGTATTGTGTACAGTTCTGGTCCCCACATTATAAGAAAGATGTGGAGGCATTGGAGAGGGTACAGAGGAGGTTTACCAGGATGTTGCCTGGTATGGAAGGCAGGTCTTATGAAGAGAGGCTGAGGGATTTGAGGTTGTTTTCGTTAGAAAGAAGGCGGCTAAGAGGAGACCTTATTGAAACATATAAGATGATTAGAGGTTTAGATAGGGTGGACAGTGATAGCCTTTTTCCTAGGATGGAGAAAGCTAGCACGAGGGGACATAGCTTTAAATTAAGGGGTGGTAGTTATAGGACGGATGTCAGAGGTAGGTTCTTTACCCAGAGGGTGGTAAGGGTATGGAATGCCCTGCCTGCTGCAGTTGTAGATGCGCCAAGTTTGGTGGCGTTTAAGAGGTTAGTAGATAAGTTTATGGATGAAAAGGGAATGGTTTAGGTTAGAGGGCCATTGCTTTTTCTTAATTGGTCGGCGCAACATCGAAGGCCGAAGGGCCTGTTCTGCACTGTAATGTTCTAATGTTCTATCTATCCTATCAATTATCTTTCAACGACCTCAAATAAATCACTTTGACTTCCTTTTTCCAAGGGAATACTTGGTCATGATATTACATGCAAGCAGTCTGTTGAAATTTTTGTGACATTTGGGTTATAAATTATACCATACTGTGCACATCAATGGCTTCACAGCAACTTTACAGGCTTTGACAATGACTCTCTAATCTCACGGGTATTAGAACGTAGTTGGTCGCCTGTGGCGAGATTAATCTTTTACTTAGTTTGAACATGTTTGCATCTGACAAATTCCACAACAGTTGTTTGATAAGCACCAGGCTAAAGGAGAGAGGAGAGATCTTAACTCCCAACATGCTTGCTGTTGGATAATGCGCAGTTTGATTACGCAGTTGGCTTCAAAGAGACAGCCGCATCTAACAAAAGGAAAAATATTGGCTGTAGATACTGCAGCAACATTTTGGGGAAAAAGAAGGTATTCTGTCAAATATCAAGGAGCTCTCAGCTCAGATGAGATATTTCTGAAATTACTCCATTGAAGATTTAGTGTACCGTGCAGTTCTGCTCTTTATATTGTTGCGAGCACCTCATGCCTGACACAGCTATTTTCCAGAGAATCGCTAGTCAATTTTGACAGCCCTATTGTTAATAATGAAAAGGTTATGCTTTACTGTGGGAAGAAAGAGTAGTTAGCTGCAAGCACATTGCTCGAAAATATTAGTCTTGCCTTCAGTTGTGTATTGCAAGACTTGGGAGAGAGCTCAAGGTGACCTCAAAGCTTGATCTGCTCACCAAAGATTCATTTTGTAAAGAACATCTTATGAGAAGTGTCATCCCTCAACTGCCAGAACCATTTTGTTCATTGTTTCAGCATGTTACATTTCTACATATTTAATTCTCAGTGACAGGGTAAAATATCGCACTCCAGTTCATGTAACAGTGGAACATTATATGAATTACCTGCAACAACTTTCATTATTTCCTGTAACAGAAGAAGTTGCTCACTATAAAATATCACAAGCTTTTGGTTGGATGAAAAAAAACAGCTTAACAAGGGACTTGGAGTTCCAATATTAATTTAATGCATTGCCATGTTATTTATTTGTGGTGATGCTACAGAAGGCACTAAAACATTTTCGGCAAACAGAGTATTGAAACAATAGATTATTTTCACAGTGTCATTTTTAAAGAACAGAGATCTGAACTTTCAGTCTCATACCATTCACACTGATTACTCTCTCCTGAACTTTGCTCCCTACATTCTTCGTCAAATAATGTTCAATCAATTATGTTGGTAGCTTGAAATTATTTAATCAAAGGTAAAGTGTGCATGAAAATGTGTGATTGGACAGCAAATTGCAGAAAATTGTCAGACTAAAACCTCTCCAACTTGGAAATGTTTATCAAATAGATGGCAACCGAACAACATACCCAAAATGGCAATGTTTTTCAGGCAAAATGGGATGTTTACATCTTTTCATTACCTCACTCCCTCCTGCCTCATTCCTACTTTCCATCCCACAGGCTCCATTTTTTTGAATTCCACCATCCACTCCATGGACTCTGACCAACACTCCCCTATCGGAATCACCCAGAGAATTTGTGAGCTTAGTCATGGGCCTTCAGATGAGGAATGGGAGGAGGACAATATTAGGGGGAATGGGTGAGGGGAAGGTAATATCTTGCTCCTCTCTCCCAACTCCTCAGGCAAATCAGTGCCCTGTTCCTTGATCCCTGAGCCACCCTGCAACATGTTGCTGCGTACCAACAAGAGCATTCAATGCCTTCAGAGGAAATGGATTCAATCAGCCAGCAAATAAAAATGCATCTAATCAGCACTTCCTAGTTAGCGCTTCCAGACAAGTTTAAAATTATGGTAATCAGCAATTAGGACCACATTTGTGTGCTAAATGCAGAGTTTCAAACAGATGAGGTTTTATCGACACTGCGCCCCTTTAATGCCTGTTTCCGTCTTTGCCCTCCCACCCATTTGAATGCTTTCTTGAAAAATTGATTTGATGACATGCAGTGGATAAATCCACTCTTTTGGTTTTCTGCTGATTCATATTCCTGCTTGAGGCAATGCGAACATCAGGTTGTTTTAAAACTCTGTTTGCATCTCATGGTAACTCTTCCGGGAATACAACCCCAACAGCCTTTGACCAGGGCACATCACAGCAAACCGCCTTAAGATGTTTTTTTTCTCTACATTAAAGACGCTGCCAAAATGCAAGCTATTTGTGTTGCTCTCGCATTGGCTTTTGTAATCCCATTTCAACACTTAATATTCATTAAACTCACTACTGGCTGCTTGGCATTCCTCACAAATTATGTTCAATCAAATACCAGAAATGTCACTTTATGTGTAAAATCCTGGGAATAAAGGGACACACTGTAAAACATTATACTTGCAAACCCAAGCGCAAACATTTCAGATAACATCAGGATTGCTCAGTTTGGGATCATCAGATTGAGTGTCATGGATTTACATTCCATATATATTCTCAACCCCTGGTACATAGCCACCAAGGTGGTTTTAGGGATTAGGGATTTAGGGAAAAGGTTTTAGGGATCTTTCAAAATTCATTACATAATATTGATCCTCAACTGTAAATGCAAAGTCCATTCTGTGACAACTCAAATCAGTTTTTATTTCATTTGTTCATGAGAGGTGGACATTGACAAAGCGCCATCTGGACTCGAAACTTCAGCTCCTTCCTCTTCTTACAGATGCTGCCAGATCTGCCAAGATTTTCTAGGGTTTTCTCCTTTGGCTGTCAGTGTCACTTGCTGGGTCAGCATTTGTTCATCCCTGTGAGCATTTAAGAGTCAACCACACTGCTGTGGCTTTGGAGTCACACGTTGGCCAGGCAGGTAAGGATGGCAGATTTCCTTCCCTAAAGGACATTAGTGAATCAAATGCATTTTTAACTACAATCAGCAATGGTTTCATGATCATTATTCGACTTTTAGTTCCAACTTTTCATTGAATTCAAATTTCACCATCTGCCATGTCAGGATTTGAATCCGAGTCCCCACAACCTTACCATGGGTCTCTGGATTACCATTCCAGCAACAACACTACTAAGCCATTGCCTCTCCTACACCACAACTTTGTCTCTCCTTTGCTACAGGCATGTCTATTTTCAAAAAAACTTACCAAACTGCTGTTTTTCTTGAGTGATCTTTCTCCAATCATCAGAAATATTTTCAGCAAAACTGCCCTGATTATTCTTCATACTGAAATACAAGTGTTTCTCGAAAATGAAAGCAAGATGCAGTGGATTGCTGGAAATCTGAAATAAAAACAGAAGATGTTGGAGAACCTCAGCCACTCTGGCAGCATCTGTGGAGAGAGAAAAACAGAGTCAGCACTTTGAGTCTGTATGACTCTGTTTCTCTCTCAGCAGATGCTACCAGATCTGCAAAGTTTTCCTCACATTTTCTGTTTTATTATAATACAACAGTGAGTTTTAAGAGGTGTCTGGACAAATACATGAATGGCATGGGGATAGTGGGATATGATCCCCAGAAGGATAGGGGATTTTAGTTCAGTCGGGCAGCATGGTCGGTGCAGGATTGGAGCGCCAAAGGTCCTGTTCCTGTGCTGTAATTTTCTTTGTTCTTTGTCTTGCTGACTCCAAAGTTACAGTTTCCTCTTGATTTATGAAGTTGCCTCATCTCTAAATCTTGCTTTGAATATCACCACAAGAAACTACAAAGGGTCGTGACCATAGTCCACTGCATCACGCAAATCAGTCTCCCATCTATTCACCCTGTCTACACTTCCCACTGCCTTGGCAAAACAGCCAGCAGAATTAAGGGCCTCATGCACCCTGGACGTTCTCTCTTCCACCTGCTTACATCAGGAAAAAGATACGATTGTCAAAGGTCACGTACGAGCCAACTCAAGAACAGCTTCTTCCTTGCTCCTGTCAGACTTTTGAATGGTCCTCGCATTAAGCTGATCTTTCTCTACACCCAAACTATGACTATAACACTACATTCAGCACTCTCTCCTTTCCTTCTTTATGAACTGAATGCTTTGTCGCTCTAGTGCAAGAAACCATACTTTTCACTGTCGACTAATACATGTGACAATAATAAATCAAATCAATCAAATCGAATCAAATCAAATCAAAATCACCCTGCTATGATTCATCATTTCCTTCAAGAAAGGAAATCCTTTCATTTAGATGCCAAGTGTTGCCATACTTTAACTTTTGTGTCAGAAATCTTTGATTGTGGGTTTCATCATTTCAACGTCACTGACTTTTCTTTTAAGCTTAAGAATATGAATGTTGCATAAAACTCTGCACAGGGTGCTGACTGAAGTGAGAAAATGGGTGTGCAGTTCTCCAGCTGTGCCACTGAGATTTTTCCCCAGATTCTCTGGCACTCCCTCCACTCCAGACATGTTGAGCTTTTGCCAGCATTTGTTGTTTTTTTTTATAAATCTTTTTGTCACATTGCTATATTGCAATTATGGTTTGCAAAATTGTTAGAAGACAAGGACTGTGTCTTCAAGTTAAGGTCACATAAAGAGGGTCATATGAGCTGTTCTAAAATCTGGGGGCGTAGTTTTTGCTATCACACAGATGGGGAGGGGTCTGATCAGGTAGCCTCATGGCATCAGGACTTGGCTTCGATTCCGGTCTTGGGTCACTGCCTGTGCAGTGTTTCCACGTTCTCCTTGTATCTGGGTGGGTTTCCTCCAGGTGCTCCGATTTCCTCACAGAGTTTGAAAGATGCGCTGGTTAGTTGCACTGGCTATGCTAAATCCTCCTTAGTGTACCTGAACAGGTGCTGGACTGTGGTGACTATGGGATTTTCACAGTAACTTCATTGTAGTGTGAATGTAAACCTACCTGTGACGAATAAATAAACTTTACTTTAGAACCAACAACGCCAACTCCACAGAGCTCGGGGCACCATTCAGTGACCTGCACTGAAACAAAAAACTACCACCACCTCACCCCACCCCAAAGAAGCACATGGAACTGGGTGTCTGGGACATAGGGATCCCACATTCAATTCAGGACAGAATTCTCTTGAGTTTGTAGGAGATCATATCAACAGGATGGCACCAATTCAGGTGGTGGACAACCAGCCTTTGCTGCCCTCATTAAACCCCACCTCACGTCTAAGGCCATATCATGAAAGAGATTCACGTTGGTAATGCTGCAACTGAATGCTGCTCGAATTACAATGTGGTATTCAAAGTGTTGGTCCAATTTATGCAAAGCTGGATTTTCAGCATCAGTGGAAACATTCAGAATGAACACTGACCACGCTGAGATGTGTGTTCACTGAAGGCATCTCCATGTCTTGATAGAATTGTTGCCTGGCATTAACAGGTTTTACACTGATTAAGTAAATCAAAAGAAGAATAATTATTCATATTTAATTGCATAATTCATTTTGGATTTAAAAAAACATGAATTGTGTTACAGGGCATCCGTGGAAGTTGATAAGATGGGAGGAGATGTGATTTGAGTCAAAAAGACTGAGACTCCCTTCTTGATTCGAGCCTCTTCACACCTCAGTGCTAAAGAACAATTCTTCATTCCTGCGCACAAGCACACTGCTTCTATGACCCTTTTCAGCATGATTTTATGCAGAAGTTCCACTCATGTGGCAATCCATCCTTTACCATTTGCTTTTTAACCTCAAACAATACATTTGGTCCACAGGCACATTAACCCAACCACCTTTTCCTCACAGTACTTCTCATTGACTCTTCAGTTCAACATTTCAAAAAAAGAGATTAATTTGCCTAAGTATCAGACACAAATGTTCAAAATGGTTAATTAAATTAATTGCATTGTGCTTTTGATTAAAAATATTGGCAGCGTCTTTTTGATATACGTGATGTTAACTGGATATTCAGGAAGTAATATTGGGTTTCTTTGGGAAATGCCATGTCAAACAGTTGAATATTGATTTTGACACTAAACTTAAAACCTGACAAGAAAAATTAAGGATTTGCATTTATTTATTGACTTTCCTGAGCTCAGAACTTCCTTTGACATATTAACTAAATATTTTTGAACTGATCACTGTTGTAATGCAGGAAACATGGAGACCAATTTATGCACGGCAAGGTCTTCCCAACAGCAATGCAATAATTGTAATTAAGTAATGTGGGTTAAGCTCCTCTCCAAAGCCTTGAATACTCATCCAAGTTTCACAGACCCAGTGCAATACTTTAAGACAGCTGTACTGTCAGCGGTGCCATCTTTCAGATGAGATAACAAACCGAGAACTTGGCTGCCCTTTGAGTTGGGCATAAAAGATCCCATTGCATTAATCTGATCTGGTCTATAATTGTGCTTCAATCTATAATGCTAAAAATATCAGAATTTTTAATGAAAGATCCATGGATGTGAAATGTTAACTCTTTTTCTCCCTCCATTCCAGAGCTTTTGCCAGCATTTGTTGTTTTTTTTATAAATATTATTGTCACATTGCTGTATTGCAATTATGGTTTGCAAGATTGTTATGGTTCAGGACTGTGTCTTCAAGTTAAGGTCACATAAAGAGGGTCATATGAGCTGTTCTAAAATCCATCTTACAGTAAACCTGGGTGGTTTGACTGTTAAACATGAAAGGGAGACAAGATTGTTTTACTGGGCAGAAAATGCAAGGCCCGAAACACAGGAAAATACTGGCAGCTCTGTGCTCAGAGTAGATGTGCTGTGAATCTCTGAAGTCACATGAATGTGTTGAGAATACTGAGCTGCCCATTTACTTCCAAGATAAAAACGGATTTGGGGTCTCCCGGATACTGTGTGCTTCTATTATAGTTAGTCTGGATTTCTCCCTGGGTATAAGGCCCATGTGATTCACACTGTCATGAAGATGGGCTTTGACGGGAGAGAATTTCTAAGTTGGCCATAAAAAGTCACAGACAAGGTTAGTCTGCAAGGATCTGGGAGAGGGAGAGAGAGAGAGAAAGAAAGACTCGATAGAGGTTAAATGTTTCTCTGATTCATTGACTCATTGACAGATTTGACTAGCTTTAGCTGGAAGAAGTCTCCAGGAAAACTCATGCTGGAACAGTTTGAAAATGTCCAAATTGGGAAAAGAGAATTTGGAAGTAAATCCCACGAGCTGAGAGTGAAATTTTGCAGCCCCTCCCACTGACAAGATCTTGCATTCTATCAAAGTTTATGGAGTTTTGAATGGCTTGCTTAATTTTACAGCCCTACCTCAGAAGAAGCATTTTGGACTGGTTCCAGAAAAGCAAAGTCTGCTTGCAGAACAATGGAACATATTCCCGATACTGGGAATTTTATTGGGAAAAGTTTGATTCTATCATTTAATGTCTAAGTTGTCTATAAAGAAGTGTCCAATTAAAAGTGCTTTTCGTCTGTTTACTACAGTAAACATTTTGAAACAACAAATTTTGTTGCGTCATGTTTTCAACTATTAGCTCAAAGTTAAGAATTTCTTTTAAAAGGTTTTTTTGGTTTCGATTGGAATTTTAACAGGTGTCTGTGCGAGCTTGCGCTGTACAAATTGGCTGCCATGTCTCCTTCATTAGCACAACAATGACACCTCAAAAATTCTGAACTGGTGCTGAGGCACTGTGGGGTCTGTCAAGATATGAAAGGCACAATGTAATTTCATAGTCCTTGCACCATTTCTATTTGATCAAGGGGTCAGCTTTCATGCTAAGAGTCAGTTTGTGGAACTGTATCTCCCGTGGTTCAACCAACACGAGGATGAAACTTTACTTTTGATGAACCCAAGCCCAGAAAAAAATCAAACTCAACGCCGGTCATGGAAACAAACAAACAGACCTCACTGTATTGAACAGACCTCAACCAAGCAGTCTCGAAATATCATCATGCAAATTTCACGTGTCATACTTGAGAAATCAGAAAGAAAGATGGTTATTTCTTGTTGGTTTCAGAGTAATTTACTTTGCAACAGAAAACATCGATCAGTTTACCTCTAGGTTTGCCTTACAGCAATTAATTTTCAATCAATTTTAGAGTGTGCCTGTACAACAATTAGGCTGTCCAACAAGAAGGAGATATATCAGGTTCACACAGCTTTGGTCTAGCGGTGGGAAGATAAGATATGTTGCGCGGTGTTATGCCTCCAACCTTTCAAACCAAAGTGGTCTTCAATATAGCATGCGCAAGTCTGCAGGAGATCTGACAGTTTGCTCTGTTCCATCAAATTGCTTACTGAGTCTAAGCTTTGTGACTCAGCACTTCGTTCAATGTTAATGAGCATGTTCCTGACTACAAAGGAAAAGAAGAAACAACTGCCTTTAGGCCCTGCATGCATGCTTCATCTGGTGGCGCAGGGAAACAATCTGACTGTTGTGCCTTTTTGTGCTGCTTTGCTGTAAACTTGTGAAGACTTAGATTACAGGGAGTTTTATTTGTTCCCTTGGTTGGCTTCAAGCCACAAGATTGATTCGTGCAGGCACTGCAGTGGTTTCTTATTGATGGCCAGGTATACCCAGTGATAATTTTTCAGTCACGTAATGAATAGTATCTCTCTAATGAACAAAAGATAGTGAGGGACTGTGATCAAAGAGCAATAATGAATTTCACTTGGGTCTTTGGTTCAATACAGCGCAATTAAATCATGTTTCTTAGACTTGATATGAGGAGCGGAGATTCAGTAATGAATTGAACCCAACATTAAGAAGTTTCAAAATCCTTGGAATAACATTTCTCGGCCAAAATCCTCACCGATGTCCAACATCAATCATTAAAAATAAAGATATAAATATTGTGCAACTCTTTTCTTCCATATCTTCTTTAATCTCTTTGAAGTCTTTTTGGAAAAAAAACATGCTTTTGTATTAATCTGGTGAAGGGCTAATGTTAGAGAGATGCTGGGAAGAGAAGGTAAGAAAAGAGCCACAATATAATGTCACTGGCCTGCAAATTACCCCTGGCAATGTTACTGAACAATGCTGAATGCATAATGCAAAATATTGCAGATGCTAGAAACCTGAAATAAAAATAGGAAATGCTGGCAATGTTCAGTGGGTCAGGCAGCTTCTGTGGAGGGAAAATCAGAGTTACCATTTCAAATTGATAACTTTCACCAAAATGAATGGTATGAGCATTTACCATAGACCTGAGTTAAAATAGCAGGCACATGAATGTCAACATGAATTCATTAAACATCTGTTCGCTCATGTTACCAACAGCGATTACTAAGGTATGGCAGCGCAAATTGTGAGATAGTTCAGCAGTCAGCAAGAGCAAATAATAACTTCATTAGATTTCTGGGGTTTCCTGTATCCTCAGCCAATATTGATGACTGACATGCAAGGAACAGCCACTTGATGAAACATTCAAACTAGAAGCAGGAGTAAGCCATTCGGTCCTTCAAGCCTGCTTCATCATTATGACCATGGCTGATCATCAAGTTCAACATCCTGATCCTTCTTCCATATCCATCGATCCCTTTAGTCCCATGAGCTCAATCTAACTTCTACTTGAAATCACACAACATTTTGGTCTCAACTACTTTGGTCTCACTCTCTGGGTGAAGAAATTTCTCCTTATTTCAGTGCTGAGAAGTTGACTCCTAATCCTCAAACTATGACTCCAAGTTCTGGACTTCCCCATCATTGGGAACATTTTTGAATCTATCTTGTCTAATACAGTTAGAATTTTATAAGTTTCTATGAGATCCCCTCTCACTCTTCTAAACTCTGATGAATATAATCCAAACTAACTTAGTCTCTTCTCATGTAACAGACCATTCCTCCCAGGAATCAGCCTGGTCAACTCTCAGTGTGCTTCTTCCATACAAGGACCATCAGGGTGCCTCACTAAAACCTTTTCAGCTCACCCAGGCTATCAAAACTCCACACACATCTGAGGAGTGTTCCTCCCAAAAAATTCTAAGCCTCAAATTCATTTAAAAACTAGAGTAAATAGTGCTGTTATTTTCAGTGAGAGTTTCAAAATGTATCTCCCACTCTCTGCAGATCACACTAGCATAAATCTCGATAAAAATCAGGAGGTGGGGACTTATTCTTGCTGAAGAGGCTGAAATCAGCACACTGAGTTGGCACCTTGCACATGTGCACATCTCTGGGAAATCACTAAACAAGCCCTCCCAGCATTGACATCGCTGGCCTCAACCACCTCACAAATTTTGCTGGCCTCATCGCTGGCTTCTCATCACCCCATGTACATATTTGGCCTCTCATCCCACTTAGTCCTACAAGGAAATCACTGGTGTCTTGCCCCCCAACACCCCCCCCAACCCCACCACCAGTGGACATGACTGGCTCCTCACCCCACTCCCCCAACAAGAAAATTGCTGGCGTCCTGGCCTCCCCATCCCTTACTGACTCAGACACTGCTGGCCTCCTGGCCTCTCCATTCCCCATTGACCTGGACATGGCTGGCCTCCCCATTCCTCACTCCCACACCCCCAACATCACACACAGAGCACCGTACTGCCATGCACACCTCTTGACTGTGAGCCTTTGTTGAGTGAGACCGTTAAGCTTTGAGCCCCCTGGCCACAGTATCTTGTTGAGTTCACCTAATCAACAATTTTGGAGATGGCTCACCTTTATTGAAAACATGAACGTTGTTCATAATGAAATTTAACTAATGGGCACATGACTGGCTAAAACTGACTGCACCTGGACTCTCTGGTTTGGACTCATGTTGTTTCAGCAGAGTCAAAGAGGAAAACTGAGGCATTGCAGAGCAGTTAGCCTAACACCTTTGGTGGGAAAACTATCCTGAGTTTGTCGTCAAGATTAGGGTAACTGAACACCTTGAAAATTTTCAATTGTTCAGGGAGACCCAGCACAGATTAATGACAAGTAGGTCATGCCTTGCAAACCTCATTGAATTATTTGAAGAGGCGACTAAGGTAGCGGACAGGGGAATGTCTATGGGTATTGTTTATATGGATTTCCAGAAGGTGTTTGAAGTCCCACGTAAGAGGTTGTTAACTAAGGTAAAAGCTAAAAAATTAAAGGCAAATTACTGATATGACTAGGAAGTTGATTGAGAGGCTGGTGACAGAAATTAAGTACAATTGGTAGGTACTCAAATTGGCTGGAAGTGGCAAGTGGTGTCCCACAATATCTATATGAGGGCTTCAATTATTTGCATAATTTATTGATGACTTTGGCAATGTCATAGAAAGACGTATGCCCAAATTGCTAATGACACAAAGTTAGGCGGCATTGTGGACAATGTAGATGATGGCATAAATTACAAGGAGATATTGACAGACTAGGTAAATGGCAACAAAACTGTGGCAGATGGATTTCAATTGAAGCAAGTGGCAAGTTATTTATTTTACATTTTCTAGATGATGGACTTCAACGCAGATAAATGTGTAGTGGTCCATTTTGGCAGGAATAACGGGATGAAGGAGTACAGTATAAGGGGTAGGAGTCTTAGCTGTGTTGTAGAGCAGAAGGATCTCGGGGTCCGAGTCCATCGGACTCTTAAATCGGCCTCGCAGGTGGAGGAAGTGGTCAAGAAGGCGTACGGTGTACTGGCCTTCATTAATCGAGGAATAGAGTTTAGGAGTCAGGAGGTAATGATGCAGCTCTATAAGACTCTCGTCAGACCCCAGTTGGAGTATTGTGCGCAGTTCTGGTCGCCTCATTATAGAAAGGATGTAGAGGCTATTGAGAGAGTTCAGAGGAGATTTACAAGGATGCTGCCTGGATTGGGAGGCAGGCCTTATGAAAATAGGTAGAGGGAGCTGGGACTCTTCTCACTGGAGAGATGTAGGTTGAGAGGCGACCTGATAGAGGTTTATAAAATGTTGAGAGGAATAGATAGGGTGGACTCTCAAAGACTATTTCCCCGAGCTGAAATGGTCACTACGAGAGGACACAGATTTAAGGTGCAGGGAAGCAAATACAAAGGAGATGTCAGGGGTAGGTTTTTCACTCAGAGGGTGGTGAGTGAATGGAATCGACTGCTGTCGGAGGTTGTTGAGGCAAACTCACTGGGGTCTTTTAAGAGACTTCTGGATGAGTATATGGAAAAAGAATAGGATAGGGGGTTATAGATAGGTCTGTGGATTGGTAGATGTGATCGGCGCAACTTGTGGGCCGAAGGGCCTGTTTGTGCTGTATTGTTCTATGTTCTATGTTCTATGATACAAAGTTAAATACAATGGATTTCCAAAGAAACTTGGGGGTTCAGGATCATAGATCTTTAAAATGAACGTGCAGAAAATAATTATGGGTGGTGTGGTGGTATAGTGGTTAGCACTACTGCCTTACAGTACCAGGGACCTGGGTCCAATTCCTGGCTTGGATCACTATCGATGTGGAGTTTGTGCATTCTCCCTGTGTCTGCATTGGTTTCCTCCAGATGCTCTGGTTTCCTCCCACAATCTGAAAGACATGCTGGTTAGGTGCATGGACCTGAACAGGTATCGGAGTGTGGCGTTTCGGAGAATTTCACAGTAACTTCATTGTAATGTTAATGTAAGCCTTACTTCTGACTAATAAACAAACTTTAAACTGGATTAGGAATGCTAATGCTGGCATATATATCTTGAGAACTGGAGTATAAGAATGCAGAAATTACGCTGCGTTTATACAAAATCCTATTGAGATTCCACTTGGAGTACTGTCAGCAGGTCTGGGCACTACATTTTTGGAAGGATATACTGGCTTCAGAGGGAGTATAGCAGTGATTTATAGCAATGATACATGGACTTCAGGGGTTAGGTGAAGAGGAGAGATTATGCAAATTCAGCTATTTTCTCCATAATTTCAAAGTTTGAAGGGTAATCTGATCAAAGTCTTCGAGATATTAAAATGAAAATACAGGGTAGATAAAGATAAATATTTCCACTTGTTGGAGAGTGTAGGATTAGAGGATATTGTATAAAGATTAGATCCAGACCATTCAGGAATGATGTTATGAAGCACTGCTCCACACAAAGAGTCGTAGAGGTTTGGAATCTCTCCCACAAACTGCAGTTGATACTAGATCAGATACTACAGCTGAGTTAGACACATTTTTGTTGAACAATGGTACTGAGGAATATGCTCCAAAGGCAGGTATGTGAAGTTAGGCCACAGATTTCCTTGAATGCCATGAGCCATGATTTCCTTCAATGGGAAAAACAGGCTTGAGAGGCTGAATGGCCTGCTTACTCCTGTTCTATGTTCTGCCACTAATATTTGATTTAAAATCCTGATCCTTAACTTCCCAACCAACAGAGGTAGTTTCTGTCTGTTCAGCCTATCCGTTCCCCTCAACAACTTGAAAATTTAAAATCAAATCACCCCTTAACCTTCTAAATTTCTGGCAATATAGTTGAAGTGTGTCTAATCTCCCCTCCTGTAATTTAATCCTTCGAGGACTGAGAATGCCCATGCTTCATTACGGCTTACTCCCACAATATAGTAAATACTGTAAATGAATGTTTTGTTTGTTTGCAATCATAAAAAATATTCTCTAGATATTATCTCCTGTGAACACTAAAGCCACTGCCTACACGTATTATGGGGGTAGTAATTTTACGATTGTGTCAATTGAATAGCCATTAACTTGTGCACATGCAACTAAACTTTCTCTTGGGGGTATATATTTCAAATGCATCATAACACACAGAGCCTGGCTCATTAAGCAGCAATTAACAGTGAATGTGCAAATTTACTCATGATTTACCTCATTTCCATATCCTATTAATTTTTCCCCTTCTCTGCTGGCTTGAAAAACACAAGAAAGAGTTGGCAGAGTTCCAGTGGTGGTCAGAACAGAAGTCATCTGCAGAAAGAGAATACTGTGGGTAAGCTATGGAGCAGGATTCATCTAAAGGGATTTGTAGTGAGAGGAAGATTCAGTAACAACAATGGGAGACCAAAGCTGAGCATACTCAAGGGTAGCAGAGGTTGTCTCTCCAGCCTTGGCTCATTGCCCAATGCAGTGCGCAGACCATGAACAAATTGTCAGCTGAACCCCAGTATGAATAAACCTGTGTGCTCCTCCACTCACATTAAAGAAGGAGAAACATTTCATTTTTCTTGAACACATTCGGTGCCTGCAAAGTCACACATGTCACACTATCTGTAATCGCCACGACATGCCTGGGCTTGCAAAATCTCACTAATTGTCCTGGCTTGAGACAATTCACACCTCTTTAACTTGTGCTTAACCCTTTCTCCATTCACATTGTCTGCACCTATAAAGGCTTGATTACCTGTAAAGACTTGCATTCCAACCATTATCTTGTAAACTGAGTTTGTGTCTATGTTTGTCCATGTTTGTTTATGTTAAGGACAGCTTCTGCATGTCCTTAATGAATATGTACCTGCCAGGCAGGGAGGAAGTGGTCGAGTGAGGGAACCATGGTGTACCAGGGAAGTTGAATCTCTGGTGAAGAGGAAGAAGGAGGCTTATATAATGATGAGACGTGAAGGCTCAGTTAGGGCAATAGAGAGCTATAAGTCAGCCAGGAAGAAGCTAAAGAGGGAGTTGAGAAGAGCTAGAAGAGGACACGAGAAGACTTTGGCAGATAGGATTAAGGAGAATCCTAAAGCTTTTTACAGGTATATAAATATTAAAAGATTGGTTAGGGCAAGATTAGGGCCAGTCAGAGATAGCAGTGGGAAGTTGTGTGTGAAGCCTGAAGAGATAGGAGAGACACTGAATGAGTATTTTTCATCAGTATTCACGCAGGAGAAAGACAATGTTGTCGGGGAGAATACTGCGATACCAGGTTGTAGACTGGGTAGCATTGAGGTTCATAAGGAGGAGGTGTTAGCGAATCTTGAAGGTATGACAATTGATAAGTCCCCTGGGCCAGATGGGATTTACCCTAGGATTCTCTGGGAGGCTAGAGAGGAGATTGCAGAGCCTTTGGCTTTGATCTTCATGTCGTCGTTAGCTACAGGTGTAGTGCCGGAAGACTGGAGGATGGCAAATGTTGTCCCTTTGTTCAAAAAGGGCAGTAGGGACCATCCTGGAAATTATAGACCGGTGAGCCTGACTTCTGTTGTGGGCAAGGTCTTGGAAAGAATTATAAGGGATAGGATTTATAAGCATCTAGAGAGAAATAAATTGATTAGGGATAGTCAGCACGGTTTTGTGAAGGGTAGGTCGTGCCTCACAAACCTTATTGAGTTTTTTGAGGAGGTGACCAAAGAGGTAGATAAGGGTAAGGCAGTTGATGTAGTGTATATGGATTTTAGCAAAGCGTTTGATAAGGTTCCCATGGTAGGCTACTGCAGAAAGTGCAGATGCATGGGATTGAAGGTGATTTAGCAGTTTGGATTAGGAATTGGCTAGCTGATAGAAGACAGAGGGTGGTGGTTGATGGGAAATATTCAACCTGGAGTGCAGTTACAAGTGGTGTACCTCAAGGATCTGTTTTGGGGCCACTGCTGTTTGTCATTTTTATAAATGACCTAGATGAGGGTGTAGAGGGTTGGATTAGTAAATTTGCTGACGATACCAAAGTGGGGGGAGTTGTAGACAGCGAGGATGGATGTTACAGTTTGCAGAGGGACATAGATAGGTTGCAGAGCTGGGCCGTGAGGTGGCAAATGGAATTCAATACGGATAAGTGTGAGGTGATTCACTTTGGTAGGAATAACAGGCATATGAAATATAGGGTTAATGGAAGGACCCTCAATAGCGTTGTTGAGTAGAGCGATCTTGGGGTACAAGTACATAGCTTTTGGTGACAACCACTACACTACAGAAGCAGTTAGGACTCATCAGCTAGTTCATACTTTAGTATGCCGATGCTATTAGCCTGGTTGAAGTCATCACACTTTCTCACCATGGGGTGATTCCACATTTTCGTTCTGATTGTTCCCCTGGCCAGATGACCCTTACTCTGCTGTGTTTCCCTGAAAGGGATAATCACCACATCTCTCTCTCTCTTCAAAGTTAGAGTTAAAGCTGGTTTATTAATCACAAGTAAGACTTATATTAACACTGCAATTAAGTTACTGTGAAATTCTCTGTGTCATCACATGCAACATTTGTTTGGAAACACTGAAGGAGAATTTAGCATGGTCAATGCACTTAATCAGCTTGGCTTTCAGGCTGATGAAGGAAACTGGAGCACCCAGAGGAGACCTACACAGATATGGGGAGAATGTGCAAACTCCATGTTGTAAATAAAGATACTTCTGAGGCGAATTGTAAATCAACGTATAGTAGTTTATTCAAAAGCTTTTGGGAGACACACCTGTCACCTAACAGCGGTTCCCTCGGCATCTATTCGAACACAAGTTAAGAGCATACCCCCTCAGTCACGTATCCATCTTCTCATTCTCAGCAGATTTCCAGGCTATGGATTGTCCTTCATCATGGGAACATGGCTGCCTTGGCATTTCTTCATGGTTACCTCAAGGCCGCAATTGAGGTGTGTGATTAGCCCTTAGCTAATGTACAGGCTGACAAGACAAGTTAAAATTAACGGCCGGTATAACAATCTATGCTCATAAGTTGTATAATGTATGTATAGTATAATATGTTGGTACATGACACGTAAGCAGTATATAATGAAAATATATATATTTTATATATATATATATATATATATAATATGAATATATTTAGGACATGCAAGTTTCACTATTTTAGGTGAAAGTCCACGAAATTAAAGATACAACTTAACTACAAGCTTGGTCAGCTACATTTCTGAGCAGGCTTATCATAAACTTGTGTATAATAGCAAGAGCAGCAGCTGTCTCCCTGTAGTCTGGGCACACAAAAACAAAGTTACATTTATCTGAAATATATGAAAACTAGCTGCATGTAGGCTACTCGATATTTTTTCATTCTCCAGTACTACAAAGTTCATTAACCTATTCATGCACTCCATGAAATTAGTGACTCAAGCTGGGAATTGAATCTGGGGTCCCTGGTGCTGTCAGGCAGTAGTGCTAATCATTGTGCCACTATAACTCCAAATATAATCTTCAATAACTAATTCATTCTGTCCTAAAAATGAATGAAACATTACATACATGAGTTGGACAATTATAAGTCGAGTCTTTGAGGATGGTTTCTGTTTTGTTATGAAATGAACTATTCTTTTAAAAAATGTATTTTCATCATGTTGTGTTGCAGGATGCTTCTGGCAAGCCTTGGAAGCTGTCGGCTTCATAACCAGTGTCCTCAAATTGTTACTGAAGCAGTATATTTGATATTATGTTGATTTTCATCTGGATTAATCAGATGTGTAGTGTTGTCTCGAGACTCGGGGGTGCCCTTTAGTGTTGCCCTGGTCTCTGAGGAGCTGGCTTTGCTAGCATCTTTAAGTCCCCATTCCAAAATACGTTCCAAGTGTGGGTGAATTTAGTGAGGATCTTCTCAGGCACCAAAAAGATTTCTCAGTGTGGGTTAATTGTGAACTGATTCACACCACACCATCCAATGGGAATCTGACTGACTAACACTTACAATGTTTTGAGAGAATTCTGCCCACAATGACACTACTTCAAGAGGAGCAAAATGGTCCCTGCTAACATTCCATCCTTTATCAATACTGCTAAAATCAGGGTTGCTGGTTGTTTGTGGGATATGCCTGGTACATAGTGGTTGCCATATTTGCCTGTGTAAAAAAAGTCTCACATTTCAAAGCAATTATTTCTGTAAACAATATGATAAGTAATAACTATGTGATCAAGCTCCATGTAAATTGCAAAATTATTTTTCTACCTGCAGGTGAAAATAATTGGACCCAAATCATTGTGTAGAATTTTCTACCCTCCTCTCATGCACCTACTTTAGATTATTTTGAGACATCAGTCATATATAGTTTCACGTGTTATTATCTTAAAAGTAAAATTCATTGATGAGGCCTTCTTATTAATTCAGTGAATTCATGACTTATAAAGTGGCCAGTGGGGAGAAAAATCTAGCCTTGTTTGTGAAATCTGGTTCAAGAGCATCTAAGTGTGTCCAAGTGGTCGAATTGGGGCTATCCAACTTTGCAGGAGTCATTGAGTTCGGAATGATTTTCAAAACATTGGTATTTCTAAGCTGTTTCAAACTTGGGCTTCAAAGCATCTGCCAGCCTTTGAAAGCAATCAACAACAATGTTCTATGAGCAATCTCATGCTGGATTGGGTTCCATGCAGCTTTCATCTCCAGAGATGAAACAGGATATCTAAGAAACTGTTGTGTTGTTAAGTGGTGAACTACAAAGTCAATGATTATCAACAGGCAGGGAGATACATGGCCTGCTGACTATTCTTAAAAGAAATCTTGGTTCTGAGAGGAAATCATTATCTTTAGTTAAAATGTTGATTTCCTTTTACCCTCCTGTGCTTTCAGCAGAAACCAACCATGGTGGCAAATAACTTGACCAATTAACAAAAAGGTACTGCCTCTGACTTTCCCACACTGGCACAGAATGTTTCTTTTGAGCCTTCCTGTATCCTGCTTCACTGCTATTCCAATAGGCAAAAAATACAATAATATTCGAAGATCTGTGAGATAAGTAATTCCCCCCACTGCCCATGTCAACATTATTGGAGACTGTGAGAACATTGGAGTGGAAAAACAACATCAGGAATAGGAGGGAGAAAACAGCCCTGTGCGGAGACAAAATTAGTGCACCTAAATTGATCATCTCAAAACATAATTTGTGGCCAAAGCAATTATTCTACGTGCTTTGATTGAGAAATGAAACATTCAATAAGTCTGTTTAAATGAGAAACCTAGTGAATAGTAAATGCTTGAAAGTTTGTTTTTTGTGGGATTCAATATCATTTGATTTCTTAGTGCACCATCAAAGTACAGCCAATAAATTATATATGTGTGTAGTTAACAATCGCGCTCCTGGAAGAAGGCAGTTATTCGATGCTGTCAGGGCATTTTATGAACCTCTATAAAGAACAGAGTGCAGTACATAGAGAAACCATAAACATAGAAATTGTTATTTACAGCTGAAGGAAATAACTGAATCGTCACTGCATTTCTTCTAGTTTTTTTAAGCACCATTTATTACTTCATTTTGTTTGTCATTTTGCACCTTCTACAATTAGTTCGTTCTGTGATTTCTCAGAGATTGATTTTATTCTACAAGTTGTCAATTCTCAGGCTGGCCTGTGCTAAAATCTCATGAATACACAGACTTGGAATTACATTCACTGGACTTGATTTGCATGCCAACATCTCACTTGTTTTGGTTACGTGCATTCAAGGCAGAATAAGGAACCTCAACCTGTTCAATATTAAGGAAGAAAGAGGCCACTTGGCCCATTGAGTCTGCACCAACCACAACTCCACCCAGGCTTTATCTGCCATATTCCTATATATAACCCTCTAACCTATGCATTTCAGCACACTAAGGGTCAATTTTTTAAATCATGGCCTATCAACCTAACCCACACATCTTTGGACTTTGGAATTTGAATAAATGCAAAGACCATAATTGTTTTTGCTTTGGTAATGATGCAGCAGATCTGCTGAAGTTGCAAAATCAGAAATAGTCAATTAAAACATCCCAAAAAATCTATAAAGCTTTATCAAACATAGAAACTAGAAGTAGAAGTAAACCAATTTACCCTTCGACCTGCTCCACCATTCATTATGGTCATGGCTGATTATCAAATTAAATATCCTGATCCCCCTCCCCCGCCAAATCCCTTGATTACTTTCGCCGCAAGAGCTTTGTAAAATTTCTTCTTGAAATCACATAACGTCTTGGCCTCAACTACTTTCTGTGGTAGTGAATTCCAATAATCCCAATTATTCTTTGGGCGAAGAAATTTCTCCTTGCCTTACTCCTAAAAGGTTTACCCCTTATCCTCAAACTATGAGCCCTAGTTCTAGACTCCCCCATCATTGGGAACATTCTTTCTGAATCTAGCCTGTCCAAACCTGTGAGAATTTTCTAAGTTTCTATGAGGTCCCCTCTCACTTTTCTAAAGTCCAATGAATATAATCCTAACCAACTTAGTCTCTCCTCATGTGAGAGACCTGCCATCCCAGGAATCAGCCTGGTAAACCTACACTGTTTTCCTTCTATAGCGAGATTGTCCTTCCTCAGATAAGGACACCAAGACTGTCCACACTCTTCCAGGTGTGGCTTCACCAACACCCAATATAATTGCAGCAAAACATCTCCATTCCGATTAAGTTTTTACAAGCACCTTTACAATTTCACGAGGCATGGTGACCTGAGGTATTCTCACCACTATCTGCTAAAACTACAAAACAAAAGTTCCCAAACATTTAGAATTTCTCAAAAATGCAAAGAAGTGCACAAAAATGCAATTTGGAATGGGCACTAAATAAATCGGTTGGATTTAAAATTGGTGTTGCCAGACTCTTACTGAGTTTACCCCAGTCCAATGCCGGCATCTCTACATCATCACTAAATGCTGGCCAGCCAGCAACGCCTGTGTCTGACAAATTAATTAAAAAAGAGTGCCAATGCAAGATGAATGCCCCTCCACTGATACCCAGCTTCATTCTCATCTATGAACGTATTCACCTACACCTGCCATGTATGTGCAGTTGGGCTAACATGAGAACACTAGCAGTTTTAAACAGATGCAGATGTTGGAAAGAAGCAAATCTGAGTTATTTCACAAAATAGTTTCCTGGGTTAGTCATTACAGGGCTGAGGTAAGTCAGATAGCTTGTGTTGTAAGGTTATATGCTATCCCATGAAGAGGTATTTTAAGATTAAACAATAACTATCTATTAATACACACAACTATTAATTTACATATGGGGGGAATTCTGCCTGGGTGCTGATTTCATGCTGACTTCCACCAAACTCACTGATAGCCTTTATTACTTCTGTGCAACTACAATGGACCTCCACGTGCTTTGGAGAAGTCCTCGTATGATGAACGGTGAACATTTTTTTTCTGTCCTTCAGCCTCCATACCTATAATGAAGTATCTAAGGTGATCATTGGCTTCGTATTTGAGGTCTTCAAGTTAGGCACACTTCTCTCAGGTCAAACTGAGATTTCTTTACTTTATCATGCTTAGGAGTTTTGGGATCTGTTACCTGCTGCCACCATGTTGTAAGGTTGTATATTGTCTCAGGAAGAGATTTAAAGGCTTATATGGTTGAAACATATCTGTTTGTTAATAACACACAACTATGTACATAAATGTAAGATACAATTCTGACTAGGTTCTATTTTTTACTCAGTACTCCCCTCTACTGTTCCCGCGTGATTCTCCGCATCATTATGTGGGCAACACTGCTTCACAAGTCCCATATTAACTTTCCCAGGAGAGAAAACATTCTCTCAGCATTTACCCTGTCAAGCACCCTCAGAATCTTTTACATTTCAATTGGATCAAACAAATAATATCATTCTTCTAAACTCTAATGAGTAGAAAATCAACCCGTTAAACCTTTCCTTAAAAAACAACCCCTTATTCCCAGGTATCAGAAAATTGCATCACACCCAAACTGTCTTCAATGCAAATGTATCCCTCCTTTCGAAGAATGTATGCAGTTCTCTATGTGTGGTCTCACAAAATGTCTTGTACAGCTGCAGCAAGGCTTCCTGACTTGTATAATCCTTCCTCTTTAGAATGAAAGACAACATTCCATTTGCCTTTCAATTACTTGCTGTACCTTGATACTGACCTTCTATGTTTCATGTATGAGGACATGCAGAGCCCTCTGTAACATTCTGCAGTCTTTCTCCACTAAAATAATATTCTGCTTTTCAGTCTTCCTACCAAATTGGATAACCTCATATTTCCCCTTGATAGTCCATCTGCCAAATGTTTGCCCTCACTCACTTAATCAATCCATATCCCTCTATAGAATTTTTGGATGGCATTTTCCTATCCCACCAGCAATGGAAGGTGGCCATGGAGAATGTAGTGGCATGTCTCAAATTAGAAACACGCAGACTGAAAATGGTCTCCAATTCTCCCAATGGTATGCTGGTTATCTACTACCTCATGTCATGAATGCCATTTGCATTCTTTAAATCTCATCAATGATCATTACAATATCTGCTCCCCAAATCTCCTCATGCCTTCCAACCTTGCATCATGCTTCCACCTAATGAAAAAGAGGGAGAAACTGACAGGCACTCATTGAAACCATTGAGGACACCATATGGCACTGCCTGTCCGTGGAGAATCAATGTGAACTGCAGCATCAGTGAAAACTCCAATTAAAACAAGATTCTCATTTCCCAATCTGTGTGAGCTCAGAGTCTGAGCTCCAAAAGACTTGCTGTGACTGGTGTCAGTGAATGGGAAACAAGAGAAATATCTTGGGATCACCACTGACTCTCCAGCATGGTCTGCATCCCAGGATCCAGCTCTGCTGTGTGGGATTGCAGGGGGGTTACAAAGACTGAGAATTCCCATAGTCCCAAAACCCAAAAAAACAGTAAAAGCTAACAGAAACTGTTCTGAGATGGGTGCTTCTACCCCGGACTCTAGGCAAAGAATTTATTTCTTCGGCAGACTGTAAACATACACTAGTGTCTGCTTTCTGGAACCAGCCATCAAAAAACAAAGAAAATTGCAGTACAGGAACAGGCCCTTCAAATCTGCACCAACCATGCTTCCAGACTTAACTAAAATCCCTACTCTTCCGAGGACCATATCCCTCCATCTCATCTTATGTGTTTGATAAGATGCCCCTTAAAAGTCACTACTGTATCCGCTTCCACCACCTCCTCTGGCAGCGAATTCCAGGCACCCTTCACCCTCTGTGCAAAAAACTTGCCTTGAACGTCTCCTTTACACCTTACCCCTCACACCTTAAACCTATACCCACTAGTAATTGATTCTTCTACCCTGGGAAAAAGCTTCTGACTATTCACACTATCCATGCCTCTCATAATCTTGTAGACTTGTATCGGGTTGCCTTTCAACCTCTATCGTTCCATGAGAATAAACCAAGTTTCTCCAACCTCTCCTCATAGCAAATGCGTTCCTTACCAGGCAATATCCTATTAAGTCTTTTCTGTACCCTCTTCAAAGCCTCCACAACTTTCTGGGAGTATGGAATTTAACAATATATTCCAAGTGTGGCCTAACTAAGATTCTATAAAGCTGGAACATGACTTGCTAATTTTTAAACTCAATGACCTGGCTGCTGAAGGCAAGCATGCCATTTGCCTTCTTGTCGATCTTCTCCACCTGTGTTGCCACTTTCAGTGACCTGTGTACTTGTACACCCAGATCCCTCTGCTTATCAATATTCTTAAGGGTTCTGCCATTTACAGTATATTTCCTATCTGTATTAGACTTTCCAAAATGCATTACCTCATTGATCCAGATTAAACTCCATCTGCCATCTCTCCGCCCAAATCTCCAGCTGATCTATATCCTGCGGCATCTTTGATGATTCTCATTGCTATCCACAATTCCACCAACCTTTCTGTCATCCACAAACTTACTAATTGAACCAGTTACATTTTCCTCCAAATGAGTACTTTTCCTCCAAATCATTTATATATATTACAAACAGCAAAGGTCTCAGCATTGATCCCTGAAGAGCACCACTTGTCATAGTCCTCCATTCAGAAACGTACCCTTCCACTGTTACCCTCTGTCTGCTATGACCAAGCCAGTTCTGTATCCACCTTGCCACTTCTGATTCCACATGACTTCACCTTCTGCAACAGTCTGCCATGAAGGACCTGGCAAAGGTGTACTAAGGAGCATATAAATAACATTCATTGCTCTACCCTGATCAACCATCTTCATCACTTCCTCGAAAAACTCAATCAAGTTAGTGAGACATGACCTCCCCCTTCACAAAACCATGTTGTCTCTCACTGATATATCCACTTATTTTCAAGTGGGAATAAATCCATAAAGAATCTTCTTGAATAATTTCCCTAACACTGATGTAAGGCTCACAAGCCTGTAATTACCTGGAATATTCTTGCTACCCTCCTTAAACAAAGGAACAACACTGACTATTCTCCAATACTCTGGGACCTCCCCTGCAGCCAGTGAGGATACAAAGATTTCTCTCAAGGCCCCGGCAATTTCCTCCTTTGCCTCTCTCAGTATTCTGGGGTATATCTCATCAGGCCCTGGGGACTTGTCTCCTTAGTGTTTCTCAATAACCCCTCCGTTTTCATCTCAACATGACTCAAACTATCTACACAACATTTCCCAGACTCAACTTCTATCAAGCCCTCTCTTTGCTGAATACTGACACAAAGTACTCATTTAATACTCACACATTTTCTCTGGCTCCATACATAGATTCCCTCCCCTATCCTTGGGTAGGCCAACCCTCTCCCTGGCTACTCTTTTGCTTTTTATATATGTATGAAAAGCTTTGGGATTTTCCCTAATCATGCTCACCAATGACTTTTCATGACCCCTTTCAGCCCTCCTTATTCCTTGCTCAAGTTTCTCTCTACTTTCCTTGTATTTCACACTTGCTTTGTGTGTTCCCAGCATCCTAACTTTGACAAATGTTTTCTTTTTCTCCTTGACTAGGCCCGTAATATCTCTCATTATCCAAGGTTCCAAAAACTTGCCATACTTATCTTTCATCCTTGTAATGATCCTGAATCCCTATCAACTTACATTTGAAAGCCTTTCGCTTGCCAAATGTTGATTTGACCTCAAACATCTGCCCTCAATCTACATTCTTCAGTTCCTACCTAATATTGTTGTTATTAGCCTTCTTCCAATTTAGCACCTTAACTTGAGGACTATGCTTAACTTTATCCATCAGTTCCTTAAAGCGTGCTGAATTGTGTTCACTGTTCCTGAATCGCTCCCCTGCTGAAACGTCAACCCCTGCCTGGCTCAGTCTCCCATATGATGCCCCAAACCATTTGTTCAATGGGCAGGGACTGCTCACTGGCCATCACTGTCTATCTTTAGTGTGCTGCCTGCTTCCACCAATTTTTTATTCACGCTGCTTTCAAAGGTTTCTTCACTGTGCAGTTCTTTCGACAACACTGGTGTGTTCAGTTGCCCTTGCAGTGGCACTCATTCCTTGTTTTCTGCTCTCCTCAAGGGCAAGCCTCAGCACCAGCAGGAAAACAGGAAGCTCAATGATGTTCATGAGCATGCACGTTGTTAATGTTTCATATCATGACACCGAAAACACAATCAGGTCATCATTTTTGGTGAGTGATGGCTGTGCAGAAACCTTGTTTGATTATGAGCATTGATTTCTTCAACTATTATTTTAAAATCTTCCAGATTATTTTCAACAGCCACTAGGAAATTAACAGCAATTCCGGTACACTCATGGCTATTCTAGCATGATTACCTACATGAGTTTCCTTACCTGAGTTTCCACTCAGGTAATGTCATTGTGCTTCGCCTCAATGGTCGCTCCATATGCTTTGGGTTACAACATCTAATCTTTCTTCTCAGCATAAAATCAAATTCCTGGCTTTAATATTGACTTTAACAACTTTGGACCATAATCGCTGCTCTATTTATCCTCCCAACGTCAACTGCCTGTAATGGTGAAAGACAGTACAAGAGCCACTGGGAGTGCAAGACGTGTGAGCTGCTGCTTGGTTTGGGCACCCTTCATTGGTTCAGGGTAGAGTCCCATATTTAGTAAACTACCTCTGTAATATCTCTGATAAGACTGCCTTCCACACTCTGGAGGGTTGCTATCATTCCGATAATCACACCTCTGATAATATGTCCATACGATCACCCTTGTAGACAATGTGCATCTTCAGCTACATCAATGTAATAACATTGTTCCTTTGAAAGACTGTTAAGGGTACAGCATCCCAATGGACTTCCTCTTGACAGTGATTGTTTGTGAACTTGACAGCCGTGTGGAAGACATCTCAATGGTCAAAATATATTCCATAATCTTGCCTCAGTCAGTGTGAAAACCATTCGAGATGTTACATCTGGGAAGCAGTTAGAATCATAACATATTCTAAGGTCTTCTCGGACTGACAAAAATTCTGTCATCCAAATAAAATTCAACCACATAAAATTCACCCTTGACAGTTGACTGACTTGTTTTATATTGTCTGGAAATAAAGTTAATATGCACGCCCTTGCAAACACTGCAGTCAAGACACTCAATTCACATAATGATCCCCATGGGAACAAGTCTGGTAATCTATTCCTCAAACTAACTTTGTAATAAATTCTATTACTTGAGCTCCTTATTGAACTATATGTCTCAGGTTTAATTCTCTAATCTGAACTGAACAAATTGTCCAATTTAGAGACAACATGGGTCAACCCCACCTCTTGGAATTCACTGTCATAAATGTTGCAACATCATATTGGGTAAATTGTTCTGAGTCAGGCTCACCCAAAAATTGCTCTCATGGATAACGGCACTTTTATAGACAACTCCCATAAACCAAAGCATGACCTAATGTTGAAGTTGGCTGGGTTAGTATGCTGAGTGCAATTAATTTCAGTGTGACCAGAATCCACATATGATTCCACTTCATGACATATCATTTCAGACACTGACAGTGTCCAATGAAACATTTTATCTAACAGCCAAATCTATCCAACAGCTTCATTCCGAAGCAAACAAAAGGAATACAATCTTTCCACTCTCTGGAGCCAGATTCTATCTTCGTAGCTTAGAACTAGGCAAAACTAAACATCCAGCCTTCAAACTGTACCTTACTGATGCCCCCAACAGTCTTATAAAAAGCTATGCCTCTATGGTCAGTTAGTGTATAAGAGGAACCTTTTTTTTATTGTTCTCTATATTTTATTTCTTTGTCTTTCTTCATTTTTCTTCCCCCCCGACTCTTTCCCCTGACTTCGTTCCCCACTTTCCTTACCTTTTCTCCCCCTTTGCTTCCTCTTTCCCACCCTTTTTTCTAAATTTTATTTCTTTCCCTCCATTTCCCTACATCTTCATCTGTTACAGCTTACCCTCTGATTTTAGCTTCTCTGCCGTTTGGCCATTCACAACCTTTATTCTCTCAGTGGACAGCCATTAGCAGCCTTTTCCACTGGCTTCTGTAGCAATGAGTCATCTTTCATTCCTTCATTTTGTGGGATAAATATCTCCCAATTTCTATGCTTTTTAGCTTTGACAAAGGGTCATCTAGACTCGAAACATCAGCTCTTTTCTCTCCTTGCAGATGCTGCCAGATCTGCCGAGATTTTCTGGCATTTTCTCTCTCGGTTTCATATTCTAACATCTGCAGCATTTACTTTTGCACAGGATCCAGCATATTGAACAACTCTGCTATTTCTTCATTGTTAATGAAATGACGGGAGAAGAAAAGCAAAAGATCATTCTGTTTATGGTACATGGACCTCAGACTGATAATCCTTTTAGAAATTTACTACCCCAGAAACTCTGATATTAAGTCCTTTGAACAGCTTGTAAAGAATCATCATAACCCTAGCCTGTCTATCATCATGCAGCTTTTTAACTCTGCTGTAAGGGATCCAGGGGAGTGATTACGACATACACAGCCAGAAGAAGCAAACTGGCAAAACGATGCGAATTTGGTCCAAAACAAGGTGACATGCTGCGAGACAGATTTGTTTGTGGCATAAGTAACAAAAAAAGCTTCTGGCAGAGGACAAGATTTCTTTAGCGAAAGCTATGGAAATGGTTCAGGTGATTGAGAGGGCAGAGGTATTTTCAAGTTACAGTGCTGCACACCGGTGACATGAATTAGCTATGAAGTGAAACTTTTGCAAGTCAGCAAGTTTTGAGTGCACAAAAGAGACAGAAGAAAAAGAAAATTGGTGTTCAAATTAGAAATCCTGATGTATGCCACTGAAAGGGGGGAGATCATCCCCAAGAAAAATATAAATTCTGGGATGCTACCTGTTTGACTTCAATTGGAGAGGCTTCCATATCCTTTCAAATAAATTTGGGACAGATTTTGACTAGCCACAATGCATCTTTCTATGTATCACTTCACCTGAAGAACCTCAGGTTTACTCTCAAATGTCTCCATGCATGCATCTTAACCTCTGCTTGCTGAACTTCCAGGTATATGACCCCAAATGCTCAATTAGCTCCCCTGGCACCTTCATGCCCCCATGCCATCTAGAACATTTATGTTGATACAGTTCCTAGATGGCTTCATTATGAATGCTTATCTGAGGTCCAAGACTCACTAATGGATCAGCTCAATGGTGGCTTGTTTGGTCAGGTTGAAGTGGAATGTTTCTTCAATTGGTGTTATAAATTAATCCCCTTTGATCCCATATCAATAACATCCATCACTAATCCTCTTTGATCCCCTAACACTGGGTGAATCCTTTTAGCTAATTCCCACTTGATTTTTCTTGGTCTTCCACTCTTGTTCTCCAGAGCTCCTCCATCCTGACACCAACCTCCCACTTTACATAACCTCACCAAACCTTCTCTTCAACCATGCACTGAGCAGAAATCGTTTTCCACTTTTCCTCGCCTACACATTCCCATCATTTTCTCACTCTGTGTAAATGATGCAATGATCCAGCTACTAAAAAAAACTAAAACGAAAAAAAAAAATCAGGAGGTCAGATTTTTGAAGAATGATGTAGAATTTTGGCAGGCGCCATCCGTGTGATCCAAGAAAAACACAGCAGTTAATAAAATGAAAGCGTCATACAAAGTATCAAATAATCTGCACCAAAATGAATAATACAAAACACTAAGTGAAAAAAAAGACATAAAATGAAAAGAATAATCCAATAAATAATTTATGTTTGGGAGAGAAGAGCGTGAGTTTTGCGTTTGAACAGTTTTTTTCTGTGAGCTGCAATCATTGTATGGGTTGCTTATATTATGGACCGAGATAACAGGATAAACCTCAGTGATGAATTAAACATAGAAAGAGAATGTGCCAAAATGTTTTGCATTAAAAAAAAACATGAGAATGTATGATTACTTTATTATATTATGAAATGATTTTTTTCCCCTAATAATCAATGATTTTACATTACCAGATGGTATGAAGCATTAAACAGAAACTTCAAGATCTAAAAATTATTTTCCAATTTAAAATGAGTTTGCACCAAATATTGACAAAGAGGTTTATGAAGAAACAAAATGATTAAGACAGCACACATCATTTCTTTTCCAAGCAGCATCTGAATCAAATTTAATTTGGTGTTGGGAAAATTCGAATATTTTACCAATTTGAATAAAAGATAAGCAGTGTTGAGAGCGCAGACTATTCATTTTTGCTGCATTAATATTTTATCTGTGTCTTAAATAATTTATTCTGCAGAGTCAATGTTTAATATCACCATGAATTTGTTGGGGACTATTTTTCCTGAGTGTTTTCTTTTTGACAACAATAACAATTTTCCCTCAAGCCTAGCATCTGCTCCAGTGTTTGGCACCCTTGTTGCAATCAGTCATAAATTTGGCTTTTGTTCCAAAACAAAATCAAATGGGATCCTTCCTGCTGGCCAGGACGCAGCTTGGCCCCAAAAATACTGAGATTGCAATGGTAACTCAGCTACGTTGCTCACAAAATGGACAATATTTGTGTGATTCTCACAAAACAAAGGAGAAGCGGAACAGGTGGATTTGAGGCCAGGAGAAGATCAGCCCATGATCAGACTGAAAGGTGGAGCAGACTCAAAGCGCTGAATTTGTTGACTTCTACTCCTAATTCCTATGTCCAACATTTGAGCTATTAAAAGTTTAAAAGGTTTAAAGTTTATTTATTAGTCACAAGTAGGCTTCACACTGTAATGAAGTTCCTGTGAAATTCCCCTAATCACCAGACTCCAGTGCCTGTTCGGGTACACTAAGGGAGAATTTATCTCATTAAATCTAATTTCTGTCTCTATTACTGGAACAAACCTGATGGCTCAGATTTTGTGGTCATCAAGGAAACTGCAGGAATGAGAAATGTTGAGGCATACTCACACAAGCCTTTGAAACTGACAGAACAAATTGTGAAACCATTGAAAAAGATACCAGGGTTCCTTGTTCTTATAAACACAGGCATTGTCATTCTCAAAGTTCTGGACACCACTGGCCTGTTAAAATGGCCACTGAAATTCAGGTGGCATTTCGCATTCTGAGCCAGACAGTTCTCATTCTTTATAATTGATATTGACAGCCAGTGAAGAGATTCACACATCTCTTCATTTAAGGATGGACCATTAGCAACAGAACTCTAGCATTGCAGCTTACTCATCTTTCAATTTCGTTGTGGACAAAAGGAAGATCAAAACTCAATGGTTTGGATTTTCACCAGGTTGGGTTGACTTGGGATCTCTTTAGTAATGATAGGCAAATCTTGATTCCAAGATTCCCAATCTCATTCATAGGTTTCTAATTTTGGGGAGTGTTTTTAAAGGGTGCAGGCTGGTTCCTGTCAAAAGCCCACATCTGGCACTCCGAACCCCCTTTTCTCCATTGAGGATATAACCTTGCTGTACTCTTCTGTAATTTTCACAGAGTCAGACCAAGCTTTTACAGATTGCTGGGCATGAATTGTCCATCTCCTCACACTCAAAGGATGTTCTGGTCCTGTTGATGTGAACAGAGATTTCCATGGAAACCCTCTGCAGGAGGGGTGATGAGGGCTGGATAACTCTGGCCTATATTCATGATTCTTTTGAGAAGAGGGGAGCCCAAATGTGCATTGGGGGATCTCTAAGTTAAACTCTGAAGGTCTTCCTCATGCTCCCTATGCCAGTTTACAACCAACCTATCTCTCAGGCCCCTCATACTCCTTCAGCCAAGTTCTGGACTTTGGATCAACTTGTTGCTTGTTTCTGCTTGTTGATCCACTGTACACTTTCCTGAACCAAATGAATCAAGCTATAAAGCTGAATGCATAAATTAAAAGCTTTTAATGAAGTCATCCATGATTAATTAATTCCCATGTTTGAAATAAAAGTCTGGACGACAAACCAATGATCAGTCATTCGGGAGAGGGTATTGAATATACTAATGGAAGTAAAAGCAAGTAAATCTTGGGACCTGATGGCCTGCACCCGAGGGTATTAAAGAGGGTGGCAACAGAAATAGTGGATCCATTGGGTTGTGATATTTCAAAATTCCTTGGATTCTGGTAACGTTCTAGTGGATTGGAAAGGCGCTAATGTGACGCACCTATTGAAAAAGAGAGAGAGCAAAAAGTCGGAATGCATAGGTCAGTTAACTTGACCTCTCTGGTAAGGAAGTTGCTGGAATCAATCAAAAGACAAGATGAGTGAACATTTGGAAAGACAAAGTGCAGCCTACCATTGTCAGCATGGTTTTATGAAAGGAAAATCTTTTTGACAAACTTGCTTGAGCTCTTTGAGGATGTAAACAGCAAGACGGACAGTTGGGAGCTTAGAGACGTGGCATATCTAGATTTCCAGAAGGCATTTGACAAGACGCCCCACAAAAGGCTGATCCTGAAGGTGAGATTGCAGAGGCTTGGAGGTAGAGTATGAGACTGAATTGAGGATTGGCTGACTGACAGAATATAAATGGTTGGGGTAAATGGATCTTTCTCTGGTTGGTGAAATGTAAAAAGTGGGGTCCGCAAGGGTCAGTCCTCAGACCTTAACTATTTACAATCTAAATAAATGATCTGCAACAGCGGCAGGATGTAAGATAGCAAATTTTTGGATGATATTAAAGTAGGTGGGAATTCAGGCAGAGAAGAGGATCCAAAGATTCCAAGAAGAATAGAGATAAGTTAGGAGAATGGGCTAAAATTTAGCAGATGAAGTTTAATGTGGATAAGTTTGGGGTTATCCATTTTGGCAGAAAAAAAATTGCAAGTTATTATACAAATGGAAAACAGATTTAAAATATGTCTGGACAGAAGAATCTTGGTGTCCTTGTTCATGAATTGCAGAAAGTCAGTATACAGGTGCATACATAATAAAAAAGGCAAATGGGCTATTGGCATTTATTGCAAACGGATTGGAGTGTAAAAGTAGAGAAACATTGTTGCAATTGTATAGGCTGTGGTGAAGCCACGGGGGCAATTCACCCAACGCGCCTGTGCTAATTTTTTTAGTGCAGCAGGCCGGGAGATTCCAGTGGCATCCAATGTTTAAGATTCGCGCTGCACCAGGACCACTGGCATGTTCCAGCACCAGATTTCCGGCATCACACCCACTCTGGAATTCAGCAGGAAGGCACATGAATTATGGTAATTAACATTAGCGTATATTTTAAATGTGTTTGCCAGTCCCAGGACTGAAGTCTCCGGGCCCACTAGCATCTCCCCCACCTTTCCCTGACTAAATTAGTATAACTCCCCAATTTGAGGGAGGTGGTCGGAAGATCCTGCTGGAGTGAAGGGGTGGGCAATTGGGACCCTCCAGAGGGTTGGGCATTGGTACCTGCTGGACATCAGCATTGCCAAAGGGGCAAAGTGAAAACGAGAAGGAGGTACCTTGGCGCTACCCATTGAGCAGTGTCAAGAGGATGTGTCCTGTGAGGATGAGACCGAGGAGTGGGCCTGATGAGGCAGGGCCTTTGGTAGGGGTGGGAAGGTTCCACTGCCATTCTGCCTAGAGATTGGTGGGAAACAGAGATCAGCAAACAGAGCTGGACATTACTGGGAGAGGTGGAGGCTACTACGGGGGTTCCAGTGATTGGGTTGTGGGGGGTGAGGGGGTTGATGGAGAGCCAGCGTTATGGGGGTCGTGGGGCTGGCTAGTGATTGGGGGGCCAGCAGTGTGGCAACATTCGACACTGGCAGATTGGTGCATGCTGAATGACCTGCTCAGCGCAATGCTGCCAACTCCCCAGACAGGGATAGAGTTAGTGCTGTCTGCATCTCTGTCGTTGATTTCACAATGTTGCTTACACATGTTAAGTGGCTTCAAGGTTTGTGGTTTTTGAAACTTCAAAGGAACAGGCTGACTGGCCACTTTCAGCTTGCAGATCAGACTTTTTTTCTAGCGCATAAAAACGTTATCAATGGATTACCATCTTTCCAAGTTTTTTTTTCACATGCCACTGTTCACTGTGGGGTTAGATCATTAAATAAAGTAGGAGTAGGCCATTCAGTCTTCTGAGCTGGCTCGAAGATTCAATGAGATTTTGTTTGAATTTCCACTTCAACATAATTTTCCCGCACTAACCCTGCTCTTCCTTGTTGTTTTTAACAAGTATAAATCTGTTGGTCTGAGTCTTGAACACACTCAGCAACTGAGTCTCCACAGCCACCTGAAGACAAAGTTTAAAGGAGATATACGAGGTATATTTTTTACACAAAGACTGATGGATGCCTGGAACTTGTTGCTGAGGGAGGTAGTAGAAGCAGATATGGTCGTGACTTCTAAGGACTGTCTTGACAAATATGTGACTCAGATGGGAATAGAACACTATGGACCCCAGAAGGATAGAAGGTTTTAGTTAAGTTGGGCAGTATGGTCGGTGTAGGCTTGGAGGGCTGAAGGGTCTGTTCCTGTGCTGTAATTTTCTTTGTTCTTCGGTTCTTTGTTCTTCATAGTTAAAAAGGGCCCAATAGACAATTTGGACTGAAGGGTCTGTTTCCATGCTGTAAACCTCTATGACTCAATCCAATAGTTCCCCCTTATTTATTTTGCTCGTTACGTTCTCAAAAAACTCCAACAACTTTGTTAAGTATGATTTCCCTTTTATATATCCAAGCTGCTTAATCGTATAACTATTTTCTAAGTGTCTTACTGACACTTTCATTATAGATTCTCACAGTTTTCCTCCTGCGGACATCAGGCTAACACATCTGTTGTTTGCCATTTTCTTTCTCTCTCCTTCCTTTTGCTACATTGCAACTTACAGGAATTGCACAGAATTTATCGAACTTTAAAAGATGATCACCTTTGCATGTACTATCTTTGCAGCCAACTATTTCAAAATTAGTGTCAGGAAGTGTGCACGGGTCCACGGTCTCAGAAGTAAATAGGGGACATCAGGATAGGTGGAGGAACAGAGAAGGCATAAAGGGACAGAGGGATGGGAGGAATGGGGCAGCATTGATGGGGCAAGAACAGTGTTTGGAAGATGAAGGGGCAATGGAGGTGCTGAAGATTGAGAGCCTTTATGTTCTTAATTTTACTGGGACAATTTCTCAAGGCACTGAAGTGGGCATTCTAGACCCTGAGGCTGCCTCCAGATATCTTCCCAGATTGATTGGCCAAACTCCAGCTTGCACCCCATCCTGCTCACAAATAAAGATCCCGCCTTTGTGGGCACCTTCTCTCAAGTTGGGCATGCTGAGCCTGGAATTTTCCCAACTCTAAATTTACTCTCTTTTTTTATAGACAGTAAAAAAACACATTAATTCTGTCCGGGGCCACCATAGACTATAAAAACAAGAAATATATTCAAAACATTTAGAACACACTGGTTTGCCTCCAGCCAAAGTACAAATGTTAAGTTCTGTGTACTACACCTGAGGGAAGATTTGAAGGCTTTTGAGAGAGCGCCTTCAGGAAGAAATTTACCAGACAGGTAGCGGGAGAAGGAATTTGAGTAATTTGGATAAATTGGTAAACTGGAGTTCTTCCATTGATTCCTCAGAACAGAAAAAGTTAAGGGGAGTTTCGTTAGAGGTGTTCAAAAGCATGAAGTGTTTTAGTGTAATGAAAAAACGCAAAGCTGTTTCCTGTGGCAGGTAAGCTGAGGGTGTAGATATAAGGTGATCGACAAAAGAGTCAGAGGTAAAATGAAAAACCTTACTTTTTGTCACAGCAATCACTTATGACATGGAACACGTGGTCTGAAAGGTTGTGGAAGCAGATACTGGATGGAGACATAATGGAAGAGGATGCAGGAATTTGGGAAAAGAGCAGGGATTGAGATTAAAGGGGCAGCTCTAAGAGCCACTGCAGGCATGATTGGCTAAATGGCTTCCCTCTAAGGTGCACATCATTTTCGGATTCTCTGAATACAGAAAGCCTTTTAAGCTAGAGAAATCCTTGCAAGAAAAGAAATGCATGGCATTCTTCAGCATGAGGGGTCTGCTTTGGGCATTGATGCTGTCTTTTATGTTTTGCTGATTTGAGCATTGTAAGGGGAAGAAAATCAAGCCATAAATCACTGCTAACAATACTCTGGCAGAACGAGGCAGAACCACAAGAATTAGAACTGGAGACTTGACTGCTTTGCTGCAGAAATCTCAACATATCAACACAGGTCTTTGCAGCAGAAAGAGACACACTGTGGGCTGCCAACTCACTGCCTTGTCCCCCGCTCTTGGTCTTGGAACCCTGACTCTGTGATTGGCAGAACCTAAGGCGTGGAGTGCAGAGAGAAGAGGTCACACAGTTTAAGGGAATAAAACTAATCTCTGTCCTGCTGTGCTGCATTGCAGCCACATGTGAATACTGGTAAGTGAATTAAACTTTTAAAACCCTTCTCCATCCATCTTTTGAAACAGTTATAGTTAATATTCCAGTTTTGTTTCTTCATCCCCCACTACAACCTGCAGTAAGATTTATAACGACACTGGGCTGTTGGCCCCAATTGGCCAGAGTATGTAAATAGCAAGGCAGATTCCTCACTACTGATCTGTACAGTGGTGTCTTGGCATTAATACTGGACCATGATGAGTAACAATAGGACTGGACTCCAGCAGGCACCAACGCAAGAACGTTGCACTCTGCAAGGCAGTTTATCAGGCCAGGGGAACACACAGCGACAGCAGTCATGTTATGATGGTGTTAAAGTGGGATGATGTGTGAAAACATATTGCTGAAACTACAGCAACATATTAAAAGATAGTGCACAAAATTGCACAAGAAATACCTGTGATGTGGGACATGACCATGATGGCCATCCAAGATATTCAAATTATTGTTTGCATAATTTGTGCACAAATTTATTTTATGACATTTTTGGCTGTTATTTAAATCCAGGTATCAATCCTCCATTAAAGAACAAAGAACAGTACAGCACAGAAACAGGCCCTTCAGCCCTCCAAGTCTGCACCAATCATGATACCTGCCTGAACTAAAACTGTATGCACTTATGGAGTCCATATCCTCTCAGTCCCACTCTCTTCATGTATTCGTCTAGTTGCCCCTTAAACACCATATCATATCTGCTCCCTCCATTTCCCAGGCAGTGCCTTCCAGACATTCACTACCCTCAGTGTAAAAAACTTGCCTCGCACATCTCCTCTAAACTTTTCTCCACGCACCTTAAATTTATGTCCCTAGTACTTGACTTTTCTACCCAAGGAAAGAGTATCTGACTATCCACTCTGTCCTTGCCACTCATTCTTGTAAACTTCTATCAGGTCACCCCTCAACCTCTATTGTTCCAGTGAGAACAAACCACATTTATCCAACCTCTCCTCATAGCTAATACTCTCCAGACTAGGCAACATCCTGGTGAACCTTTTCTGTACCCTCTTCAGAATTGTGCACAATATTTCAAATGAGGCCTAAAATGGAAGACAATGGAATGTCATAGGAATGCATCTACTATCAATAATTTCTAGGTTACTATGTCATGAGGTTGAGTTTCAGAAGTTGGCATCTTGTAGCTTTTTCGTAACAATCTCTCACTCATCACATCATAAATCACTGGAAAAAACCCTCAAATCAAAAAGTAGGTTTACACTAAAATAGTGACTTTTCAAAGATCTCTCAAAGGGCTTCACGGACAATTAATTCCTTTAAAGTGAAGTGATTGTTGCTATGTAGACTCGCAGCTGAGAAAAGAGGCGGAATAAGCAGACCACAGAAATTTCCAAGGGTTATGAGGAAGAAGTAGTGGGTTTAGGAGTAATTGGATTGCTCTGTAAAGGAGCTGGCATGGGCACAATGGGTCCAAACGATTTCTCTCTGTGCTGCTCTGCTTTGTGCTATGCTTCTATGAATTTCTGTTGTTGTTAAAAAATCAACTGCATCAAATATTTTCAAAACCACAGTTCCACAGTCACTCGTTCTCTCATGTGAGACATGATGATAATGATGCTGGTGTTTCTCACAGCAGGAGATTCCTTTTGATTATTATAGAACTTCTCCCTCGTAACTGAAATAAGCCCTTAGGATTCATATGAGATGACAACAAGGTTCTACAACTGCAGCAGCATCAAATAATGATCTGGTAACAATCGACAAAAGTTTAGAACTGCAAGCATGAAGGCACAAACACTGGTGAGATATTGAACCATCAGGCACAACTAAGTGGGAGCTAAGGGTTATAAAGTCACTTCACTTGCCACTTTTTCTGGGACATACAATCTCATCTGTGATGAAAGCTTTTCACTGCATGATTGCACTCACATGCTAGCGACTGTCACTATATGAAAAGCCAGCTCATTTTCAAATTATGTTTATCTCTCTCAGTGCCTTTCTTTCTATCCAAGTCTCTGCCAACCTCACATGTCCACGAGATAGGCTCAGTATTTGGTGAACTAGTATATTGGCGGACTCTTTCTCTTGCCATTGTGTGCTGAGCTGTGACTTAGTGTGGTTTCCGATTGCTTCGTCCCTGCCAGTCCCTTTCCACATCATCTTGCCCATTATCTGTTTAGGCTACAAGTCATATACATATCTCTGAATGAAACGATAGTTACACGACTGCTGTATTGGACAGCATTTACCCTCACTTGGTGCCTTGGCTACCTCACCTTTGTTATTGCTGTATAAAAATTTTGTTCAGATTGTTTGATGGCACCTTAGATTTTCTGCGATCTTTAAGTCAACTGTCAACATCTTGTTATTTTCTTTGCATCAAGCCGATCTTCAGGAATACCTTCATAGGAGATACGATTACGAGCTCCATTACTGTCTCAGAGTTTGTGTCTGAAAAATTGCAAATCTAGCTTTGTTCCAAAATCTTCATAGAATTATAAAACCCCTACGGTGCAGGAAGAGATCATTTGGCCCATTGAGTCTGCATCAACTACAATCCCACCCAGACCCTATCCCCATAAACCCACATAATACTCTACTAGTTCCCCTTGGCACTAAGTGGCAATTTGGCATGGTCAATCAACCTAACCTGCACATCTTTGGACTGTGGGAGGAAACTGGAATACCCAGAGGAAATGCACGCTGTCTGTGCAAACTCCGCACAGACAGTGTCACCAAGCTGGAAATCAAACCCAGGTCCCTGGCATTGTGAGGCAGCAGTGCTAATCATTGTGCCACCATGTCATCCCTTCTAGAGCAATCTTCTAGCAAACTGGCCATCAATTTCTTTAACTTATTATCGATAGGCCATCATATCAAGACAATGGATTCTGAAAGTGACCACTTCTCTTAAGTGATTTTCCAACACACTCCAGAGTCTAAATGGGTCTCTCTGGTCTGCTTCTAATGGTTCAGGAGTGTTGACACGATGGAGAATTTCATTGTCAATCCCGATCTTTAATTTTGCTGTTTGCTTGCCAGTTATGCAAGATCGAAAAAAAAACTACATATTTTGTTGAAATAGTTGGAAAGCATGGAATGTGTCCTGAAACTTTCAGTTCTAAACTGGGATTCTCATTCTTGAGGGTAATTTTTGTGTCCGGTCCGAAATCTTGTTGTCTCTGTTTCTTCCAGTCATCTTCAGTGCTGCCTTTTCACTTTGTCCCATTCTCTATGATCGCTGTCACCATGTTGAACACCATTGCTTATACATCATGCACATCCACATCACTGCCACCATATTATGCACTGATGCCATCATGTTGTGTTATTGACTCATAACAACAAATGTACTAAACACTGCAATGATAATTGACAAATTAAATGAGGGGCTAAAGAATTACAAGGTCCAGAAGAGCTTTACGCTTCGATGCTACCTGCTGACTAACATTGCTCCCAATAACTGTACCACATGTCAGATTGCATCATTTCTTGAAATGATGAATAATAAGCTATTTATCTATTCAGTAGCATGACCATTGGTATTAAAATAATTAAAGCAATAACACAACAGGGTGCAGTTCCATTGCCCTCCAATATAAGTTCTTAATTTGTGAGCTAGTCAGCCATATGGAAGGTGGCTGAAACACATCAAACCTCAACTGATCCTGTCCACAATTCACGTTTTCACAGTTGATTTTGATGGTGCAACATTCCTGGTCTTGATGGTTTAGAAGTGGACAGTTTCAAAATAGTTTGAGGTCAAGATACAGAAACTTTTGAACATTGTTATAGCCTACCCGCCTCAAAACAATTCATTTTTTTTTTAGTAACGTGGAATTTCCCACATTAAATCAATTTCTTTCTCCTTTGATACAGCATGAAGGCACAGTGGTTAGCACTGCTGCCTCACAGCGCCAGAACCTGCGTTTGATTCCCGGCTTGGGTCACTGTCTGTGTGGAGTTTGCACATTTTCCTTATGTCTGTGTGGCTTTCCTCTGGGTGTTCTGGTTTTCTCCCTGAAGTTCGAAAGATGTGATGATTAGATGCATTGACCATGCTAAATTCTCCCCTAGTGTACCTGTGATGACTTCAGTCAAGCAAATGAGCTTGGCCTACTACAGAATGAACTCCCTGCTTGCATCCTTGCAAAAAAATGTCCCTATTCCAGTCCAAATTGTTGGCTCATTCAGGGAACTTCATGTTCCCTATTTAAAACAAGTGTGTCAGCCTCTCTGCCTGCTGAAGCAGGAAGCACGCTGTTGTACAGCATATCTTTTAAATCAAGGAACTTTTGGTGACGGGACCTTTGCTTCATGGATTTATTCCAGTACTCAATGCTAGGGTGCACACGCCCCTGTCTATATCAATGGGGATGAAGTGGAAATGATCAAGAACTTCAAGTTTCTAGGTGTCCAGATTATCAACAACCTGTCCTGCTCCCTCCACACCAACACTATAATTAAGAAGGCCCAGCAACGCCTCTACTTTCTCAGAAGACTCAGGAAATTTGGCATGTCTGCTACGACTCTCACCAACTTTCACAGATGTACCGTAGAAAGCATTCTTTCGCCAGACTTGGAGGCTTTTGCAATAACTTCATTGCAGTGTTAATGTAAGCCTACTTGTGACAGAAAGAAACAAACTTTAAACTTTATTTGCTGTGTTTGCCAGCCTTTTCTGTTTAGATTTCAGGTCTTTTTGAACCAACTGGATGAACATATTGTCCTCCAATTCACGAGAAACACTTCATAACTGATTTAAAATTCAACCTTTCTCCTGACTACAATTTTCCTGTCTCACAACTGAAAATAGCTGTCAGGACAATCACTCAATGGAAAGTAAAGCAACAATTCAGGAGACTATAAATCATAACGTCTACCCATGTGTTCAACTCCATCACCTCTCCATGGCAGACTGTGTTCCGCTAGCAATATCTCACCACAATGTCCATCAACAAATACATAGAACATAGAACATAGAACACTACAGCACAAACAGGCCTTTCAGCCCACAAGTTGTGCCGAACACATCAAAACCTACCCAGCCGTAGACCTATCTATAACCCCCAATCCCATTGGATCCCATATACTCATCCAGAAATCTTTTAAAAGACCCCAGCGAGTTCGCCTCGACCACCACCGACGGCAGCCGATTCCATTCACTCACCACTCTCTGAATGAAAAACTTTCCCCTAGCATCCCCTCTGTACTTGCTTCCCTGCACCTTAAATCTGTGCCCTCTCGTCGCAACCATTTCAGCCCTGGGAAATAGGGTGGACTCTCAGAGACTATCTAATCCTCTCAACATCTTGTAAACCTCTATCAGGTCGCCTCTCAACCTTCGTCTCTCCTGGGAGAACAGTCCCAGCTCCTCAACATGTCTTCATAAGGCATGCCTCCCAATCCAGGCAACATCCTTGTAAATCTCCTCTGCACCCTTTCAATAGCTTCCACGTCCTTCCTATAGTGAGGCGACCAGAACTGCGCACAGTACTCCAAGTGTGGTCTGACAAGGGTCCTATAAAGCTGCAGCATTACCTCCTGACTCCTGAACTCAATCCCTCGATGAATGAAGGCCAGTACACCATAAGCTTTCTTAACCACATCCTCCACCTGGGAGGCCGATTTGAGAGTCTTATAGACCCGGACCCCAAGATCCCTCTGGTCTTCCACACAGCTAAGACTCCTACCTTTGATAGTGTACTCATTCATCCCGTTGGATCTGCCAAAATGGACCACAACACATTTATCCGCGTTGAAGTCCATTTGCCACTTCTCCGCCCAGTCTTGCATCCTGTCGATGTCATGCTGCAACTTCTGACATCCCTCCAGACCATCCACAACACCACCGACCTTCGTGTCATCGGCGAACTTACTCACCCATCCCTCCACTTCCTCATCCAGGTCATTTATGAAAATGACAAACAGCAAGGTCCTAGAACAGATCCCTGGGGCACTCCACTGGTGACCGACCTCCATGCAGAAAAAGAGCCATCCACAACCACCCTCTGCCTTCTGCAGACAAGCCAGTTCTGGATCCACAAGGCCAAAGCCCCTTGGATCCCATGCCCTCTCACCTTCTCAAGAAGTCTTGCATGGGGGACCTTGTCAAATGCCTTGCTGAAGTCCATGTACACCACGTTCACTGCTCTTCCTTCGTCAATGTGTTCAGTCACATTTTCGAAGAACTCAATTAAGCTCGTGAGGCACAACCTACCTTTTACAAAACCATGCTGACTATTTCTAATCAATCTAAACTTCTCCAAATGCTCGTAAATCTTGTCCCTCAGAAGCCTCTCCATCAGCTTACCAACCACTGAGGTCAGACTCACCGGTCGGTAATTTCCAGGACTATCCCTGTTCCCTTTCTTGAAAATAGGGACCACATCCGCAATCCTCCAATCCTCCGGAACCTCTCCTGTCTCCATCGACGACGCAAAGATCATCGCCAGGGGCTCTGCAATGACATCCCTCACCTCCCACAATAACCTGGGGTACATCCCATCTGGTCCCGGAGACTTGTCTATCTTGATAGCATTTAAAAGTTCTAACACATCCGCTTCCTTAATATCTACATACTCAATCTTTTCAGTCTGCCGCAAACTTGTAGTGCATCCTCCCAGATCACTTTCCACCGTGAATACTGAGGCAAAGTACTCATTAAGCACCTCTACCATTTCTTCCGGTTCCATACAGACATTTCCCCCTTCACCTTTTATAGGTCCTATCCCTTCTCTTCTCATCCTTTTACTTTTCACATATTTGTAGAAGGCCTTGGGATTCTCCTTAATCCTACCAACCAAGGCCTTCTCATGACCCCTTCTGGCTCTCCTAATTTCCTTTTTAAGCTCTCTTCTATAAGCCTTATACTTCTCTAGATCCCCAACATCTCTTAGCTCTTTGAACCTTTTATACACCAAATACATTGGTCTTTAACTTTCCCATCTGCGAAATAAACAGTGTTTTATTTACAACAACAATTTTTATTCATGTAGCACCTTCAGCATAGCAAAACATTCAAAGGTGCTTCACAGGAAGGCAATGAAGCAAATCTGATACCGCGATGATATTAAGGTAGGTGGCCAACAGCTTGGCCAGAGGGGCAGGTTAGAAGCAGAGTCTTTAGCGAGAACAGAGAATTGGAAAGGTTTAACATTGGAATTCCGGAGCTTAGAGCCAAGGTTCCTTAAATCACAGCCATGAATGGTGGAGCAAGTAAAGTCATGGACCACAAATGAGGCCAGAATTAGTTGAGCGCAGAGATCTTGGAGTGTTGTGGAGCTGGAAAAGGTCACAGAGATAGTGAGATGTGAATCTATGGAGGGATTTGAAAATAAAGTATTGCCTCATTGGGCAGCAATCTCCCTGGTTCTACACGCTACCCTGGAACATCTAGAAAACAAAGATACCCATGTCAGACTCCTATTTATAGACTAAAGCTCAACTTTCAACATCACTATTCCTGCCAACTCACCTCCAAACTCCATGGCCTGGGGCTTGGCTCTTCTCTCTACAACTGGATCCTAGACTTCCTAACCCAGAGATGGCAATCACTAAGGATAGGCAACAACACCTCCTCCATGATCATCCTCAATACTGGTGCCCCACAAAGCTGTGTCTTCAGCGCCTTACTATACTCTTTATACACCCTATGAGTTTGTGGCCAAATTCCCCTCCAACTTGATTTTCAAGTTTGTTGATGATACCATCATTGTGGGACAGATCTCAATGATGAGACAGAGTAGGAAAGATATTGAGAATCTGGTGAACTGGTGCAATAGCAATTATTTCTCTCTCAATGGAAACAAAACGGAAGAGATTATCATTGACTTCAGGAAGCATCAAAGAGCACATGCCCTTGTCTACATCAATGGGGATGAAGTGGATGATCAAGAGCTTCAAGTTTCGTGGTGTCCAGATTATTAACAATCTGCCCTGCTCCCTCCACACCGACGTTATAATTAAGAAAGTGCAGCAACACCTCTATTTTCAGAGGAGACTAAGGAAATTTGGCATGTCTGCTACAACTCTCACCAACTTTTACAGATGCACCGTGGAAAGAATTCTTTTAGATTGTATCACAGCTAGATATGGCTCCTGCTCTGTTCAAGACCGCAAAAAACTACAGAAGTTCATTAATGGAGTTCAGTCCATCACACAACCAGCCTCCCATCCATTGACTCTGTTTACGTTTCTCGCTGCTTTGGAAAAGCAGTCAACAAAATCAAGGACACTACACAACCGGACATTCTCTCTTCCACCTTCTTATGTCAGAAAAAAGACACCAAAGTCTGAGGACACAACTTAAGAGCAGCTTCACCTACTGCATCCAACTGGTGAATACATCTACCTAATATTAAATTGATCTTTCTCTATACCCAAGCTATCATGCGCTTTCTCCTTTCCTTTTCCATGTAAGGTATACACAATCTGTATAGTGTGCAAGAAACAATACTTCTTACTGTATACTAATGCATGTGACAATAATAAATCAGATCAATGACCTCAGACATCTCAGGGAAATGGAACTTGGTTTGAATAAGTAAAATTTTTTTTTAAAGTTTATTTCTTCATCACAATTCGTTACATTAACACTGCAACGTAATTATGAAATCCCCCTAGTTGCCACAGTCTGGCTCGAGGTGTGCTCGGATCAATGCACATCTTTCAGAACATGAAGGGGAGACCACAGTTTTGTGTTAAAGGTTGAGGGATTCATATATTCTGCACCTTAAGATATCCGTCCACATAATTCCCCATTATTTCAAGTGCAGCAATTGTTGTTTTGTTGAAAAATAAAACTGCCATTTGTATTACATGATCCCACAAGCTAAGTCGGCAATCCATCTGATTACAATGTATTTTGTTTCAGAAGAAGTAGAGTTTTAGGAAATAATCCTGAATGGTGTCTTCAGCAGCCAGATGAACATTTGGAATAGCTAGACGGAGCTTCATATAACATCTCATCTCAAGTACAGCACCTCTGACAAGGCAGGAAGTCTGTCGTACAGTGATGGGAAAGCCAGGGTCAGCTCTTGTACTTGAGACTGGGCTTCAAACAATTGAGCCAAGCTGACACAGGGAATTGATATTGGAGAAGAAATTAAAAAATGAGGAAACAGGAAAACATAAGTATCATAGTTACCCAGATCAATTCATATAAGATCAGCATTTTTGTGTCACCATAGTATCTGTAACATTGATTTTTAAAATCCTAATGAGTGGTTTTCTGTGCAGACAGGTGTCTTTGGAAATGTATTTTTGACTTGTAATATGTCAATAGAAAGTTTTTCCAGTTGTTATTTTGCAAACATGAAATGTGTAAGTGAAATTCTAGCTCCTTTTAACAGCTTTCACTGACAGCTAGAGACCTGAAAATGCTTGGAAATAGATTGCAAACCACAATTGCCCATTAAAGACCATAAATATTGGTACAGTTGCAGGCAACTCGATTTGTAGATTGATGTCCTGCTTGCGGCATTCACTCAGGGAATAGAAATACCAGTCAAACTTGAGGACAAAATAGTCCCATTGTAATCAAAAAAGGAATTATCGGTTCATTAGTTTAGAGTTCCATAAAATACTGCCAGTTTTCTTCACTGTGAAAAAAATAAAGTCAACATGTTGCTCACAAAAGTTGTCAACAAGGCTCTACGAGAAAAATGTTGATATGAAAATAGTTTGAAAATAGATATGAAAAACCTTTATGGATAAGAAAGATGTGGCATTTGACATTATTTCACCTTTAGTGCATTACGGGGCCATTGGGTCAAACTCTGAAGGAATATTTTCTGCATTGCGGGAATTATTGAGCAGGGACTCAAGAGTGAGGCAACAGAAGGAACAAAGACATGATGCTGTGCTCCTTTCCACAACCTCATTGGAGAGTTTCAGTGATGGATAGTGAAATTCCAGCCTCCCATCCATTGACTGTGTCGACACTTACCGCTGCCTCAGAAAAGCAGCCAACATAATCAAGGACCCAATGCACCCAGACATTGTCTCTTCCACTTTCTTCCGTTATGTACCAACTAACTCAAGAACAGCTTCTTCCTGGCTGTCATCAGACTTTTGAATGGACCTATCTTGCATTAAGTTGATCTTTATCGATACCATAGCAATGACTGTAATACTACATTCTGTACCTTTCTCTCCTTTCGTTCTCCTCTTAGAACCCTCTGAATGGTAAGATTTGTCTGTATAGAAACATAAAATAAAATAAAAAGAAACAATACTTTTCATTGTACACCAATACATGTGACAATAATAAATCCAATCAAATCAAAGAAATGCTAAGGGAGAAAATGTGCATGTGTAATTTCCCATCATAAGATAACAGCGAAGAGATGGTTGGGTTAGATATGCTGATTAACAACTGGGAGCGGGCTGCCTGCCAACCACACTGGTGATAGGTGTAACTTGGAGTGAAGGCAAGAGAGGGAAAGAGCAAATGAAAAAAAACACAATATTAGTGTCCTAAACTGATTTCTTATCCCTTTGGATTTCTTTTTAATTCATACATGGGATATGATGTATCCCATGTATGAATTAAATATGAGTGTTGCTAGCTGGGCCAAAATTTATGGCCCATCCCTAATTGCCCTTCAACAAAGTGGCTTACTGAGCCATTTCAGAGGGCATTTAAAAATCAACCAACTACCTTACCATGGATCTGGAGTCAAATTTCATAGCAACTGCATTGCAGTGTTAATGTAAGCGTTACCTGTGACTAATAAATAAATTTTCACTTTATGTCAGCCAGACCAGTTCCGAAGGCAGATTTCCTTCTTTAAAGAATGTTATGTGAACCTAGGCACTAAACACTGACCAAGCCAGCAGGATGTATGAAATAGCATGGCTAGGGGTGTCAGTTTTTGATTCAATTGACAGGGCGAACATTGATCAAAATGGATTTCAGGAGAAATGGACAAGAGGAGATATGGTCAAACAACAGTGGCTGCCTATTCAGCTTCTCGTATATTGATCCACCATGACAATACACAAGTTAAGTGTATTGAGTTAAGAACTTTAGTGACAAGGAAGAGAAAACAAGAAAGGGATTGATTGTGATTAACATATGGTCAGTAGATTAGTACAAATATCTTCTTCTTCTTCTTCGGCTGTCCATCGATTTCGATGTTGACTGTGTTGGAAGTTTAGATTCTGCAAGCACGTTGGTGTGTTATAAGGCCTGCATTGGATCGGCATTGTCTCCCACATCGGTGTCAACTGTGATTTGTCTGATTTGTAACAAAATGTCTGCGTTCATGGTCTGCTTCATATTTTTTCTGCCTTTTTTTCTCGATGAGTGGGATTGTCTTCCTGACAATGCATTGCCAACTTCTGTCCAAAGCATCCTTCTCCCAGGTGTTGACATCCATGTTAGTGTTCTTCATATGGCGCTTGAGCACATCTTTGTAACGCAGCTTCTGTCCACCATGTTTTCTATTTCCTTCATGTAGCTCGCCATAGAAGACGGCTTTGGGCAAACGATCGTCGCTCATTCTTATGACATGGCCAGTCCACCGCAACTGAGAGGCTGTGATGAGCGATTCTGCGCTGACCGTTCCAGCTCATTTGAATACCTCCACATCAGGAACCATCTCTTGCCAATTGATGTTTAATATTTGTCGCAAGTGTCTGAGTTGTATCTTGTACAAATATACAATACAATATACAATACAATATACAAACATATAGTACAAATATGTTGCGCTGGTGAAGGATGTTCAAGATGCTTTAAATAGCAAAGTTAAATACTCTGGGTGGGATGTTCTGGTCCATCCTACAGGGGGATCTTCCAGTCTTGTCACAGCAGCTTCCCAACAGCTGAACGAGCGAGTTATGCAAAATGACGTAGACATTGGTTGGACTGGAAGATCTTACTGGCGGCCATTGGCCTTAATAAACCAGATGGGCTTTTATAATAATCAAAAACGATTTCATGACTATCATTAGACTTCTACTTCCAGATTTTTAATGAATTTAAATTCCACAATCTGCCATGAAGGGATTCAAACCCAGGTTTCCAGAACATTACCCTGCTTCTGGATTGATTACTGGTCCAATGACAATATTGCTTACTGCACCAAACAGGAAAATGATTGTTTTCAAAGTTTTGCTTGAACAGGGCAAAACATTACGAACGTGGGCCAGAACTTGCCAAGGTTCATGCTGATGAGACCCTGGTCCTGCTGACCGCACATCCCATGGTGAATTTCACAGTTGCAAGGGTTGCGTTCGATGGGAAAGCCCACTGACAACAATGGGACTATGGTTAAGGACTGTATCGCCAACCAATGGCAATCCACCTCCCGCTACCGCAAGACATGGGGATGAGTGCTCGGCAAATCTCACCCAAAGTCTTTTCACTATTAATCAGCAAAATCCAGTTTTTATGGAATCAAACTACAGCACCATGTCGACAGTGGTACTTTGGAACATTCAGGTGTCCAGAAAGAGAAAACTATTATTTCAAAATATTACAGTGCCTGATAAAGACATGACAACTTAAGCTTTGCTTGCATAATGAGCAGCAGCTTACATGGAATAACACCAGAGTTTTCACTGTCTTATCTGCAATGAGGCCATTGTGCAAGGAACTGGGAGAATACAGCAAGGTCTTACAACTACAGGAAAACATATTTCTGATGAGCACGCTTATGGCCACCTCATCCCGTTAACTACTAACTGCTTAATAGATTCTCTTGCAGAGCACTTTATCGATTGCGGTTGCATAAGGGTTGAATGTATTTTCTAGATGAGTAATCTGGTTGTGACACAGCAGCAGATAAGTTGACATATAGGGACAGAGAGAGGTAAAATAGACAAGTTGTTATGCCTGAAATATTTTGGGGTTTTTTTTGTGAAAAACTTCATGGATCCTGACAGGCAATTAATCAACATATCTATCCACTGACTACGAAAAATGTCACAAGTATTTGAATGTTCAAGAGTAGATAGTTCACAACAAGCAAGTGTGTCCTTTAGTGTTGTGTCTTGACTCTCTTCAGGTTCCTGCTGTGGGATACATCCATGTGCAACTTACTGAATCCATGTGATTCAGTAAGTAGCTGCCAACTCGATTTTCAAGTTTGCTGACGATAGCACTGTAGTGGGTCGGATCTCAAACAATGATGAGGCGGAGTACAGGAAAGAGATTGAGAATCTGGTGAACAGGTGTGACGACAATAATCTCTCCCCCAATGTCAGTAAAATGAAGGAGATGCCCCTGTCTACATCAAAGAGGATGAAGTGGAAATGATTGAGAGCTTCAGGTTTGTAAATGTCCAGATCACCAACAATCTGTCCTGGTGACGCTACAGTTAAGAAAGCCTCTATTTTGTTAAGAAGCTGAGGAAATTTGGCATAGCTAGTGTGACTCTCACCAACCTTTAAAGAAGCATCATAGAAAGCATCCTTTCTAGATCTTTGCAGGTTGGTATGGCTCCTGCTCCGCCCAAGACTGCAAAGAGTTATGAACAAAGCCCAACCAGCCTCTCATCCATTGACTCTATTGACATTTCTCGCTGGCTGGGAAAAGTAGCCAGCATAATCAAGGACTCTGCACATAGGGCAGGATTCTTCAGCCTCATTGTCTCAAAACTAAAATCCCACTGAACCCAATGGACTTTTTCATGGTCCATCCCTCACCCATTCCAATTCCGTGGCACTCAGGATGGTAACATTCTGATCACAATCTCTTCCACCTTCTTCCATTGGGATAAGGATACAAAAGTCTAAGATCATGTCCGAACCAACTCAAGAACAGCTTCTCTCTTGCTGCCATCAGACTTTTGAATAGATTTATCTCGCATTAAGTTCTTTCTCTACACACGAGCTATGCGTGTAACACTACATCCTGCACTCTTTCCTTTTCTTCTCTATGAATCGTTTTTTTTGTATAGCATGCAAAAAACAATACTTTTCACTATATACTAATACATGTGACAATAACAAATCAAATCATGTCAAATTATTCCAAAAACTCATTGGAATTGCCTCTCTTTGAAGATGGTCAGGGTGAGTACAACATTTCTCACTTTCAACAGCAGCATATGGCATGCCAAGGCCAAGAGCTGTTCTTCCACAGCCACTCTCTCATTCCCCATAACCTGCATCCATCAGCAGCTGCATAAGGGTCATTATGCTGAGCGCATCAGCACTAGACCTCCTGTCTGCCTGTCCTAGTGTGTCTGACCACCAAGATCCTTCAGCTGGCCAGCAGCACCTCCCAGAACAACAATTTTAAAGTTATTTATTAGTGTCACCAAATAGGCTTACAATAATGTTGCAATTAAGTCACTGTGAAAATCCTCTAATCGCCACACTCCGGTGCCTGTTTGGGTATAGTGAGGGATAATGTAGCATGGCCAATGCACCCTAACCTACAAATCTTTGGCGTCTGGGAGGAAACAGGAACACCCTGAGGAAATGCATGCAGACATGGGGACAATGTGCAGATCTGTACAGACAGTGACCCAAGCTAGGAATGAAAGCAGGTCCCTGCCTCTGTGAGGCAGCAGTGTTAACCACTGTGCTACTGAATTGAGTGTAGCTCACCATCCACAATGATGAGGTGCTCAACAAGCTGCTTGGAGGGTTCAGCATAGCTCCAGTTTGTACCACAGCCCAGGCACCACAGAAAGTTTTATGCTGAAAGCAATTAGATGAGATAAAGATCAAGATTGCAAAAGTCAATCGAGTTTCCAGAGCACCCTGGACAACACAAGCTGTCAAAAAGTGAATCATTTCTTGATGCCTATTAATATTTTATTGTCACTGAATCTATTGCTAATATGCTGTGACAGCAGTGGAGAGAAATTGTTTTCATTTCTATTAATCTCGCCACCATAAAAATTAGGGGTAATCTATATTCTTGTCTTGCTGCTGTGTCCAACGCATCTGTAACATTGCGTTACTGAATGAGCTTCACTGGAGAATATTTAATTTACTGAATATAATGCCTGGAACAAAGATAAAAAGCTGAAGGGCAGTTGGGGAAGAAGTGGTGAAGGTGAGAGGGGAGAATTATCCCTCAGTGAGTGAGTGAATGAAATGGGGCAAAGAAGCATCCTTTGTTGCACGTTTCCCACTGCTCAGTTAAACCTTGGTTCACCAGCCAATTAACTCCCTTACCCCTGAGTGCAATTCATTGAGATGTATTCATCTCATTTTGTTTTTTCATTCATCTTGACATGACTTATGGGTTCCAGTACATGGTATTCCAGTGCTATTAGATGATATATTAGTGCATATTACTCAGTCCAGTTACATTTTTTATTATGTGTGATATCTCTTCCATTAGAATTGGTAAGATTGCTATGCAGTCTGATATGATGAATTTATATCACTTCGTGATTTATTCAGAAATTGTGCCTTTTCATTTGAAAGGTGCCTTATGATACAGATTGACCTTTTTCACACAGAACTGATTTCATAACCCTGATGCAATGCGCACTATCAGAGCTGATTGATTGGCTGTACAGAAATATTCCAGTTTGAAGTATTCTGCAGACCTTACACATGTCAACTATTTTCTTAAATATAAGGCAATTAAGTCTACCTTCATATCACACTTCAAGCATCATATTACAGGTCACTGTATCAAAAGCAAGGCAGTGGTGGAATGTGGAAAGCTTGCCACTCACTGAACAAACTGAATTCACAGAAAATCCAAAATGATCACAGAAATTTTTTGTAGGATCCCTGCAGTGCAGAAAGAGACCATTCAGCCCATCAGACCTGCACCAATAACAATCCCATCCAGGTCCTATCCCTGTAACCCAGTGTACCAAAACCAGAGGGCATAATGTCAGGCTGAAGGGATGGTTCTTTAGAACAGAGGTAAGGAAGAATTGCTTCAGCCAGAGAGTGGTGCATCTGTGGAACTCTTTGTTGCAGAGGGCTGTGGAGGCCAGGTCACTAAGTGTCTTAAAGACAGAGATACATAGGGTCTTGATTAATAAGGGGATCAGGGGTTATGGGGAAAAGGCAAGGGAATGGGGATGAGAAAAATATCAGCACGATTGAATGGTAGAGCAGACTTGATGGACCGAGTGGCCGAATTCCGCTCTTATGTCTTATGATATTTACCCTACTAATTCCCCTGACACAAAGGGGCAATTTAGCATGGTCAATCCACCTAATTCCCATATCTTTGGAGTGTGGGAAGAAACTGGAGCACCTGATGGAAACTCACACAGCCACATGTAGAGGGATATGTGCCAAATGTGGGAATTGGGAATAGCTTAGTTGTTAATAACTGGGCGACATGGACAAGTTGGGCCAAAGGGCCTGTTTCCATGCTGTAAACCTGCATGACATCTACAACTCTAATGTATAGCCTGGGGTTTGCAATAACCTTCCAAACTGCAAGTACCCATCAGAATAAAATAAATGATCAATTCTGAATTATTATACCATATTTGTCCAATGTCACTCAGACAGAATGGTATCCACCACTGATAAACCTATTGTACCATCCCCTGCAATGACCAGAGTTCAAGAAAGGGTTGCAGATGGAGTGCAAGTGAAACTGGCACATTGAAATCTCTTTTTTATTATAAAGAACACATCACAAGAATTGCACTTGTAGTTTAAACTGCTGATTATTTCTCAGGAAGCCAAGGCTGGTGATAATGCGATCAATCTATTCGCACAATGAATGTCATCAAAAGCCAGAAATGCTATACAGCACCAACAACAGCCAGAACGGTTAACAATCATGCCCGAATGTACACCTGGTGATCAATACAATTTGTGTGTTTTAATCATTAAGGTTGCCTATCTCTGCTTACTTGGCAGGGCTGACATGTGTTTGGCACTTCTTGACCATTTAGGTCAGATCAAACCAAACAGATTTCAGAGGATTGTAAAACTGGAGACAATAACACAGGGACGAGAACACGATGCGGTTTGAAAACATACAGCAGAGTTTTTTTAAAAAAATCAAAGCACCTGTGGTTAGCACTGCTGTCCCACAGAACCTTTGAGTACGCTATCAAAGGTAGGAGTCTTAGCTGTGTGGAAGAGCAGAGGGATCTTGGGGTCCGGGTCCATAAGACTCTCAAATCGGCCTCCCAGGTGGAGGATGAGGTTAAGAAAGCTTACGGTGTACTGGCCTTCATTCATCGAGGGATTGAGTTCAGGAGTCAGGAGGTAATGCTGCAGCTTTATAGGACCCTTGTCAGACCACACTTGGAGTACTGTGCGCAGTTCTGGTCGCCTCACTATAGGAAGGACGTGGAAGCTATTGAAAGGGTGCAGAGGAGATTTACAAGGATGTTGCCTGGATTGGGAGGCATGCCTTATGAAGACAGGTTGAGGGAGCTGGGACTGTTCTCCCTGGAGAGACGAAGGTTGAGAGGCGACCTGATAGAGGTTTACAAGATGTTGAGAGGAATAGATAGGGTGGACTCTCAGAGACTATTTCCAGGGCTGAAATGGTCACGACGAGAGGGCACAGATTTAAGGTGCAGGGAAGCAAGTACAGAGGGGATGCTAGGGAAAGTTTTTCACTCAGAGGGTGGTGAGTGAATGGAATCGGCTGCCGTCGGTGGTGGTCGAGGCGAACTCGCTGGGGTCTTTTAAAAGATTTCTGGATGAGTATATGGGATCCAATGGGATTGGGGGTTATAGATAGGTCTACGGCTGGGTAGGTTTTTGATGTGTTCGGCACAACTTCTTGGCCGAAGGGCCTGTTTGTGCTATAGTGTTCTATGTTCTATGTTCTAACCAGGGACCTGGATTTGATTCCTGGCTTGGTCACTGTCTGCGTGGAGTCTGCACATTCTCTCTGGTTTCCTCCTATAGTCCAAAGATGTGTGGGTTAGGTGCATTGGCTTTGCTAACTTGTCGCTTCATGTCCTGGGATGTGCATGTTAGAGAGATTGGTGGGGTAAATATGTGGGATTGGGACATAGGGCCTGGGTGGGATTGTGTTTGGCGTAGACTCAATGGGCCAAATGGCCTTATTGTATACTATAGGGATTCTATGATCCTATGAAATGTAAGATGGGGTGCAACGCCTTTTCTTAAAGTTTATTTATCATCATCACAAGTAGGCTCACATTAACACTGCAATGAAGTTGCAGTGAAAATTCCCTCGTCAGTTTGGACCTTGTTTGTCTCTCTTGTGGAGACCTTGATTTGGATTCAATTGGAATTTGAATTTGATTTTTGGAGCAAGCGAGGAGTGGATTTGGGTTTGCCCTGTCCATTGGCTTTGTAACTTTAAGGATGGAATACAATAAAAACTGCTAGTGATTTAAGCTGGTCAGACAATTTAGATACCTATGCCTAGAATTTGCCATCAGATGTGGGACCCAGAGATGGTGATGAAACCCCATTCTGCTGCTAGGTTGTGCTGAAGTGGGATTATTCCTGGTGGAAGGTACTGGAGTTGAATCTGTCATATCGATCAGCAAGCTTGAGACAGGACAGTCTGGGAGCAGGCTGAAGTGCTTGCCTCAGCTGCTTTTTCTTACGAGGGTTCCAATGCTCCATAAAGGTCCTGGTTACAGGTTTGACCCTCAGTTGCTGATAAGACCCACTCTTAGAATACATCAAGATCAGTGCCTACCAAAATTTGATCCTACTGCAATGTCATCTCTTGTCTTTACACCCACATTACTAACCTCTCTCAACTTTAAGGGGCAACTTGACACTCAAAAATCTAATCTACCTTTTGAGAGGTTTTCTGATGTTCAATCCTGTCTCCTTAGCCTTTTCAACCACTCTTCATTTGGCAAGGTTGTGGCGAGCTTCTGAAGCTTGCCCACCCCAATGAAAATTCTGCAGGACTTGAGCCTCATCAACAGGGATGGGGGAGATTCTTGTCCTATGTCCTTTACGAGGCCTCACAAAATAGCTGCTGTGAAACAGAGGAGGGGCACTGGCAGTCATTATTCTGCCTTCCTGCTTCTATTTGCTTCTATTTTGACATTGTAAAGTTTGGCCCAATGTTTTTAAATTTATTTGTGGCTGAGCTGTGCCCATTACCCCTGTGCTCACTGACCTACGGTGCCTTCTGCTCCTGCAATGCTTCAATTTAAAAATTCTCTTTGTTCACAAATCCCTCTATGACTTCACAGCTTCTTCTCTGTGTAACTATTCCTGATGTGGAGCTGCAGCATTAGACTGGGGTTCCTTACTCTAACTATTCCTGCCCAACAACCCTCGCAAATTCCGATTACTCCAATTTTGATCTCTTGCACATCCTGCATTCAAATTTCCCCAAAATTGACAACAGGATCTGTTATGTTTGCTTCTCTCCTTAAAACACACATTCAAACATCACTACAGTCGTACATTGTGAGCTCTTTATTGAAAGACTACAACGGCACATACACGTTGTTGGAGAGTTCTTACCAGTGCCTCTTGGTTGGTCCTCTACATTTTTTTAAATTAATTCATGGGACATGGGTGTCACTGGCTGGGCCAGCATTTATTGCCCATCCTTAGTTGCCTGAGAGCAATTGAGGATGAACCATATTGCTGTAGCTCTGGAGTCACATGTAGGCCAGGCCAGTAAGGACAGCAGATTTCCTTCCTTAAAGGACATTAGTGAATCAGCTGGGTTGTTCCAACAATTGACAATTGTTTCATAGCCATCAGGAGATTCTAAGTTACAGATTTTTTTAAAACTGAATTCAAATTCTACCATCTGCCATGGCAAGATTCGATTCTGGGTCCCCAGACATTAGCTGAGTTTCTGGATTAATAGTCTCACGCCAATACCACTCGGCCATGCCTCCCCTAAACATATTTTAACTAATGTGTCATGTGACAGGTGATGTCATATCCTGTCCAATGACATGTACAGATTATGGACATTCTGAAAGACAGACTGCAAAAGTGCCTTGAGTTTCCTTGGCAGCAAGCTCTGAAATTGCCCCTGTAAACCTTTTTGACTCTCCCTGCCTTTAGTTGCAGCTGTGTTTCAATTGATAGAACTTCTGTATCTTAGTCGGATGATTGTGGGTTAAAGACCCACCCAAGGAACTTGATTGAGCACCTAATCCGGTCTTACACTCCTACCGTAGTACTGAGGGAATGCTTCACTGTTGGAGGTGAAACATTTTGAATGAGACTTACCTGCGCTCTCACATGGATGTAAGCAATCTGTTGCCACAATTTCTAAGAATTGCAGGAGAGTTATCTGCTGTGTCTTGACCAATCATTGTTCCTCAGTCAACAGCTAGAGTAGATTACTTTTTCTGATACAGGAACTTTCTGTATGAAAATTGTCTACTGTGTCATAGCAGTGGTTGCACTTCTAAAGTTCCTTCGTGGCTGTAAAATGCTTTGGGATGACCTGGTCTAGTGGGAGCCACTATACAGAATCATGGAATTGCTAGGGGCTTAGATCAATGAGATAGTCAATATCATTTCACAAAGGTAGTGAAGTCTAAAACTAGAGGGCATAGGTTTAAGTGAGAGGGGAGAGGTACAATTTTTCACACAGAGGGTGGTGATTGTCTGGAACAAAGCTGCCAGAGATAATAGTAGAGGTGGATACAATTTTGTGTTTTAAAAAGCATTTAGACAGATACATGAATAAGATGGGTATAGAGGGATATGGGCCAAATGTGGGCAATTTGGATTAGCTTTGGGGCTTAAAAAAAAGATGGCATGGACAAGTTGGGCTGAAAGGCCTGTTTCCATCCTGTAAACCTCAATGACTCAAGTCTACACTGCAAGGAGGTCATTTGGTTAATTGGGTCTGCACCAACTCGCCGACACAGCATTTTATCCACCCGCTTTCCCTGTAACCCAATGTACTTTACTCTGCTCATCCCCCTAACCAACACGAAGGGCCAATTTAGTATGGCTTGTCCACCTAACCTGCAGATCTTTGGACACTGGGAAAAAAAACTGGAAGAAACCCACACAGACACAAGAGAACTTGCAAATTCCATACAGGCAGACACCCAAGACTGGAATTGAACCTGGGTCTCTAGCACTGCGAGGCAGTGGTGCTAACCACTGTGCCACTGTGCTGTCCAAATGGGATCTTTTTGTCTTTGCATCTTACTCCTCCCTTAAGAGGTGGCATGGTCCATGAGGGATGTAGGAGGCATCAGCCTATCAGGTAAGATTTAAACTAAGGTCCCCACCTGCTCTCTCAACTCTTGATCAATGATCCAGTGACATGATTTTGAAGAAGAGGGAACAACAGGCCAGATTTATTCTTCAGTCACTTAAAAAAACACACTTGCCGGAATTCTCCACCCGTCCACACCAGCAGGATTCTCCAGTCCAACCAGCAGCACACCCACCTCCATAATAGCCTGAGGTGACATCAATGGGAAATCTCACTGGCAATAGTGAGACCAGAGAACCCCACCATCAGCAAATACACACCTCCATCCACTGCTGGGAAACACGTGGCTAGGAGGCCAGAAAATCTCACCCACAGACTGTCACATTGCTATCTGTGGGAGCTTGCTGTGCATTAAATGTGCATTTCCCACAGTGACAAAACTTTAAAAGTATTTCATGCGCTATAAAGTGGCTTCAGATGCCACAAAAGGCACAATAATGCATGTGTTTCTTCATCATCTTTCAATGCATCCTGGTAAGAATAACTTTGTCTTCATAGAACAATGGTTGGATATCCCAGCAAGTCTGCTTTGATTTTCTTTTTACCACCTTACAGCTTTTCATTAAGACCAACACTCAAATGTTAACCTTAGATCCCTGTTGGGATTTTACTGCTTCGCCTGCCATGTATGATCTCGCAAGAGGTCATCAGAGATTGCCGTTCCGTGGGCATCACCCACCCCGAATCCAGGATGGGCATGCCAGTAAAATTCCAGCACCCATCTCCCTGTTTCAGTGGCTCAGATGATATTGAAACATCCTAGAATTGATTTTGCCTTCCTCTTTCTGAGCAGGTAGGTCCCCTAGACTTCTTTCATCATTGGGGCTACATGCTCTGTTGTTACATGTTTGTTATCATGGAACAAGTTGAACTGAAGCAGTAATTCCATACAGGTCAACATCAGAACACTGCATTGTATGCCCCCACGTGTCTGAAAAATGCATCGGTTACAATACACAAACCATTCCAACACTATTGGAAACATATTGGAATTTATGTATTAACAGGGAAGTCAGGCAGAATGTCTTCATCCTCCGGGTATTATATCTGTGGAGCAAATTATCCAGTGGGCCAATGGAAGTAGTTAGCTCAAGTGGTTTAGGAAATACCTGGTTGCATTATGGGACAGATGAATATGTTAAACCAGAGGTATGATGGAAAAATAAACTGGGAAATCATAAACTTTGCAAGGAAACACTACTTTCCCATCCTCCAAAGTTCTTATAATTCCTTTCGTTAACATTTTGGATTGAATAGACTCTCTCCTGAAATTCCCTTTAAAATGTCTAGATTTGTGGATGGTCTTTGATTTACTTTCCCAGTCCATTGGCTTTGCTAAAAAAAAACACAAAGATTAAATCATATATATTTCCAGAGGGTTCGCGATCAAATGCTTGTTCTGTTGTTTCTTTGCAATGTTCACGTTACTCATTTTAACTTCCTGTGTGAATTGATGTCCACACATTATTTAAAGCAAGTCTGAATATATAGTTTAAATTTCCTGTGATATATATCACAGCTTTAATCACCATCCATGCCAAAGTCATAAAACATTAAAACATGGAACGTGGGCGATTTACACCACTAGTGGCCTTGTTATAATGCAATTCTTGCATGAGCATTACTTATAAAACAACGTAGGTCATATAAATCCTGTCAGAACCATTATTAAGGATTCTACACAGCTCTATGAAATCTTTTCACTGTTTTAACCCTACTTATCCAAATTGGGCTTCTCGTCGAGCCATTGAGTTTAATCAGTGATGTTTATTTAAACTGCTTGTTATCCCTGTAGATACATTGTTTACACATTCCATGTATCCCCCAATATTGTACAACCATCTGGATTCCCATTGCATGTTGCCATCAATTTCACTCAATGGTCACTGCCCAGCACTTGCCTCAGTTCATGGCACCCTTACTCCTGAACATTGAGCATGTGAGTTTCAAGTACACTCAAGGGTTTGGGTACATGACCAGGGTTGACACTCTGCTGGAGCTCAAAGTGAGCATAATGTCATCAGAGGTCATTCGGATGAGACATTAAATTTGGGGTCCTTTCTGATGGTTCTGGACTTTTGGGTAGATGTTAAAGATTCCATAGTACTCCTTCTACTTGAAGGAGTAGCACAGTGGTGAGCACTGCTGCTTCATACAGCTTGGGAGCTGGGTTCGATTCCTGGCTTGGGTCACTGTCTGTGAGGAGTTTCGACCTTCTCCTCATGTCTGCATGGGTTTCCTCTGGGTGCTCCCATACTCCAAAGATGTGCAGTTTAGGTGGATTGGCTATGCTAAATTGCCCTTTAGCATCAGAAGGACTAGTTAGGGTAAATGCATGGGGTTATGGGGATAAAGCCTGGGTGGGATTGTGGTCAGTGCAGACTTGATGGGCCAAATGGACTCCTTATGAGCTGCAAGATTCTATAAAGAAGCTGTTCTGACCAATAATCCTGTCTGAAGGAGAAAAAAACAATTTAACTGGTTCCTGAGTTTGCTGTTGCATATGAGATCTTAGAGTGTGTAAATTGTTTGCCATGCCTACCCTTCACCTACAAGACTTGTGATGATCAAGAGTATGCAAAGCAATTTGGGAGACATGTTACGTTAAACTTGAATAGGATCCTGGTTCGGTAACACTTAGAGTTCTCGCATCCATATCAGAGAGACATAAAAGCACCAGACAAAGAGCAAAAAACAAGGACAAGGATGTACCTGAACTGAGAAAGAAAGATTGAACAGGTTTGGTCTTGCCTTTTAAGCAAAGGAAAGACCTAGGGGAAACCTGTTGGAGGTTTGCAAAATTATGAATGGGTTCAACAGGGTATCATTATGCTCCACATAGGCCTCCATTCACCTCACATCATGTAATTTATCAGGAGAATCTGATGGCCAAAGAACCCCCTCATATTCCTTTCATGATGGCAAACTGGTTAGCACAGCTTACTCTCAGCACCAAGGACCTGGATTCAATTCCAGTCTTGGGTCAATTACTGTTGCAGTTTGCACAATCTCCTTGTGTCTGCGTGGGTTTCCTTCGGGTGCTCTAGTTTCTTCCCACAATCGAAAAATGTGCGTGTTACGTGGATTGGCCATGAAAAATTGCCCCTCAGTGTCAGGGGTACTAGCAGGATAAATATGTGGAATAGGCCCTGGATGGAAATATGGTCGGTGCAGACTCGATGGGCCAAATGGCCTCCTTCTGTACTGCAAGTGTTCTGTAGATTCTATGACTCTTTCACTCTTGCGCAAGGATTTCTCACTAATTTAGTTTGACCTACCAGATAAAATTTTCAAAAGTACATCTATCTCTTTTGATTTCTATTTCATTCAAATCCAGATCAGTCCCTTTCTCTTTTAAAGCTGATATCCCGCCCTTCACCTTTTAAACAAGTACTCATAATCTTTTTTGACAACATTAGAATTAACTCCCTCAGTTGCTCTTACTTCCCAAAGGATGAACGCTGTTGGTACTACTATTGCCCTCCTCTGATCCTTTTCAGTGCCTCAAGTAAGTTTACATATCAAGACTAAACTTAACTAAATCACGCACAAGTGGGACGTACTGAGTACATCAGTACATATTAATACATAAGAACATAATACTTGGGTAAAACCCAGTGAAATCAACATCAAACATTTCAGTTCTGATATGATGCTGGGAGCACATTATCTCCTTTCCGCTGTGTGCAGCAGTGATGTGTCAATGTCTTATCAATTACATTTTTACTGTTTGTTAATGCCAATTACATTGTTAAAGCAAATTGGCGATTGGTGGTTAAACATATATAAATAGGGGATAGTTGGGACACAGGTTGAACGTGAGGAATTTTGACAGCGACAAACTCAATGAACTCTTGTGGCAAGGAAAGGCTCTGAGTATTAGTTTTGACTAGTACGGAACCAGTTAACATGATGCAGAATGCACTTTTCATCAGCTGCAGCATACATGACTCTACAAAGTTCCACAAGGGCAAAGGTTCTTAAGATGCAGCGAATATCCATTGTGAAATCATAAGAAAGAGGAGCAGAATTAGGCCATTCGGCCCATCATTCTGCTCTGCCATTAAATTATGGCTAAAACTCAATTTTTCCATCTTTACCCCTTAACCTTTGATCCCTTTACCAATCAAGACCTATTATCTCTGTCTTAAATACACTCAATGATCTGCTTCCACAACCTTCAGTGGTAATGAATTCCACAAATCACCACCCTCTGGCTCAGAAAGTCCTCCTCATCTCGATTCTAAAGAGTCGTCCCTTTACTCTGAGCTGTGCCCTCAGATCTGCATCTACCCTACTAATGGAAACATGGTCTTCATGTCCACTTTCCCCAGGCCTTTCAGTATTCCGGAAACTGAGTTCGCCCCACCTCATCCTTCCAAACTCTATCAAGCACAGATCCAGAGTCCTCAAATGCTCCTCGTAAATGAGGATAGCTTCTTGTGCACAGTAGCTTGGATTTAAATAGCATCTTTAATGTGATGCATTTGACAATAAAAATATCCGGGGGGAAATCATGCTGAATCATAGAATGAATAACTGACCTTAAAAAATGGTTTTAGAAGGTGCAAAATGACTGTACTATGCTATTTCATTCAAACATCTTTTCTTCCATGCGCACATGGAACTCGCTATCAGCGGGATATTCAGTAGAAGGGAACAGAATGTCAAAGCTCCATTCTGACCTCAACTCGATATCCACTCAGCTATCAGCAGATAACTATCTGGACTGTGAATCTTGGCTTTTTTTTTCTCGTCAATTTTCCCCTTCAGCCAATTGGATTTCTAACTCTGTTCCAGATAAGATCAGGGAAGTCAGCACATTCTCAATTTCATGAGAAAGATAGGCCACAGGATATCTTATATTGCCTTTCGTGTGCAGGAACAGGCCATTCAGCACAAAAGCTTCCCGTCCATGTCAATGTTTTCGCTCCACGCAAGCCTCCTCTCACCAGACCTCATCTAACAATGTCGATCTTCCTCTCATTTGATCTCATTTCCTCTAAAATGTGTTTATTCCATTTGCTTCAGACAGCAAGCTCCGAGAAGATGCTGAGATTGAACAACAAATGTTCACTAAACTATTAGGAAATGTACATTTAAAGTGATCTCAAATGAGAGTATCAAGAAATGCTTCAGGGAGAAAATGGAATATTTTGTTGCTTACATCTCCTCAAGCAACAGTACATATCTCAAACTGACCTATCCACCATGTTTGATATTTATCCTCATGACTGAAAATACAGCACCTGTTCAGAGTTCTGGACTTATCAAAGAGCATGTGAACAAACTTGACAACTTAAGGAAACAAGCATAATGAGTGTTTACCAAAGCTACTCTGACACAATTGAAGAACGGAATATGAAAAGTAAAAAAAGCTCGATTTGGACTTCGCTAAAAAAACTCTTAATCCCATTTCCCAATGCCACTATCTCTTGCTATCATCACATAAAACTAAATGTATGATGGAATTAAGGAGAAAAGATATAATTCCACAAATAAGTTGTAGAATGAATAAACTGCAGGACAGTCCAATCCCCTACTTTATAAAACTCAGAAATAATATGTAAATGACTGAGAGTTTAATGAATTTAACCTGACAATGTATGATCTATAAGCTTTATAAAGTGCAAGACACAAGGTTAACATCAGGAACAGCCAATACTGATGCAATTATTAAGTTTAAGTTTTTATTTATTAGTCACAAGTCAGGCTCGTGCACTACCACTGCAAAAAAGTTACTGTGAAATTCCCCTAGGCACCACATTCCAGTGCCTGTTTGGGTCAATACACCCTTAGATGGATAAGTAACTGGCTTGGCAAAAGGAGACAGAGACTAATAGTGGAAGGGTGTTTTTCTAGCTGGAGATCGGTCACTAGTGGTGTGCCGCAGAGCTCAGTACTGGGACCTCTTCTATTTGTAGTATATTTAAATGACTTGGAAGAGGGAGTAAGTGGAGTGATCAGCAAGTTTGCAGATAATACAAAGATGGCTGGACTTGCGGATAGTGAGGAGCATTGTCAGGCGATGCAGCAGGACATAGATAGGCTGGTAGCTTGGGCAGATAGATGGCAGATGGAATTCAATTCTGATAAATGCGAGGTGATGCATTTCGGGAGAAAGAATGTAGGGGGGAGGCATATGATAAAGGATAGATCTATTAAGAGTATAGAAATGCAGAGGGACTTGGGGGTGCAGGTACACAAGTCTCTGAAGGTGGCAGAGCAGGTGGAGAAGGTTGTGGAGAAAGCATATGGTATGTTAGTCTTTATAGGAAAGGGTATGGAGTACAACAGCTGGCCTTTAATGTTGCAGTTGTATAAAACATTGGTTAGACCTCATTTGGAATACTGCGTCCAGTTCTAGTCACCTTACTGCCAGAAGGACGTGGACACTCTGGAGAGAGTGCAGAGGAGATTTACCAGAATGCTGCCTGGTATGGAAGGTCTGAGTTACAAGGAGGGGTTAGGCAAATTGGGACTGTTTTCCTTAGAAAGACATAGACTTAGAGGAGATCCAATAGAGGTGTACAAAATTATGAGGGGTATAGATAGAGTAAACAGGGTTAAGCTTTTTCCTAGAATGGACTCAAATAGCACAAGGGGTCATGGGCTTAGGGTGAGGGGGGTAAGGTATAATTTGGATGCTAGAGGGAGTTTTTTCACACAGAGGGTGGTGGGGGTATGGAACATGCTGCCAAGTAAAGTGGAGGCAGGCACTCTGGAGTTAATTAAGAGATGCTTAGATGAGCACATGAACAGAATAGGAATGGAGGGAGATAGAAAACTGATTTAAAATAGGGATCATGAGCCTTGGGAGTCCTGGGAAGTGTGTAAATTGTCAATGATATTGATGTATTTGTTTTATCCTACAGGTACTTCGGTCTGCCTTGTTGTCTAACAAGGGGCATACACACGATGGGTTGTGAGAGGGCTGCTCTTGGATTTTTCGAGAGTAGCCTAGTGCTTCATGTCGTTAGTGTATGCTTCACCTGGACCATTCAATGGGCAACTCGACAGCTCAGTGACTGTTGCTGTGCTGTGCAGACACATGGATTTGGGCCTGTGTCTGTGGGAGTTTGCGCATTCTCCCTGTGCTTGCGTGGGTTTTCTCCAGATGCTCCAGTTTCCTTCCACATCCCAAAGATGTGCTCTTAGGCTGATTGGCAGAACAAATTCTCCCTAACTTGTTTCAAATTTGGTTCTAATGCATAGATCTATCAACATAGACAGGGATGACAGGGATCATGGGTAGAAGTGGGAACATTGAGGTGGCAGCGCAGGCTCGTTAGGCCGAAGGGCCTGTTTCCTGTGCTATTTTGTTCTTTGTTCTTACCTATTCCTATTGATGTAACTATGGTGAAATGTCACAGGACCAAGAGACTGTGACTTGATGAGAAGCAGAAGTGCAATCTCTTGTTTGATTCCAGACAGACCTCCAAGACTTTGTAAGATTCAACTATGGAGCAATAATGTTTTGTTTAAAACAGATAATGTTTGAAATTCCAGACATTTACTGCCAAAAGATTCCATAGGTCATCAGCTAAGAAAATGAACTTTTACCATACAAGGTCACAAAGATAAAACATTTTACAACATTTATCTTATGCTTTAATCAATGTCAGGCACATGTGAATAACAGGTAAATTGTGCTCACCACAATGCACAATAAATGACACATGCGACCAAACCAGGTCCCATAGATTTCTCAACAACCCACCGAGACATCAGTAACACTGTGAGTCACTTAATTTCGCTGAAACTCCATTAGTCTCACAAGGTTTTTCAATCATCACCTTTGGAATATTTTGCCTGAGGATTTTCTCCAAAAGTCTCTCCAATTCAGACAACTTAAACAACAGCCCATCGTACAAGGTTTCAATCCCATCTCCCAAGGTTCTCTTCCCCTGGATTCCCAGGTCCTCACTCATTCACCACCTATAAACATAACTTCAGTTCTTTCATTGCACTGAGAAGAATATTCCCGCTCCAAAGAGGCACCTTGCCCCCAGAGCTCTGCAATATGGAGTCACCAACCTTTGGGTGCCTTCCTCAAGGCTTCTTGTCAGTCTTCTTCAGTTACCAAACTCAGATGGCATCAAGATCGGCCCACCTCATAAACTGGTCTCCTGAGATTCCACTTGCCTGGATTCCTGAATATACACACAAACAACAAATTAAAAGCACAACTTCAGATTTCCAGACATGCAAGCAGAACACTTTTGCTCCAAAAGGTACTTTTGCCTCAGGTGCTCACAGCACAAAGTCACCAACCTTAAGCTACCTCCTTCACTTAAAAATCTGCTCCCTGCAGCCATTTTTCCTGTTTGGAGCCTGTTTCTTTGTTCTCTACTTTTTCCTTCACTTAACTAGAATCTATTTTTGTCTCTGCCTGGGGCTTTCTTTTGGGATCTCTCCCTGTTCCCTGTCTTTCAGAGTGGCCTGCTCATAGTGAACTGACCCAGGACTTTATGCCACTTTTTGTTCCTCTCTTCGTGCGCAGACACACTGTGTCTGTCCTGGGGCCAAAGAACATCAAGTTGCAAATCTGTGAATTGCACATGTGCAGCCCAATCTCAGGCTATGTGGGAAGTCCAAGGTTTGTCAGGACTTGGAGTAACCAACCGCCACGCTCAACATTAAGCTAAATTTGGGTTTCATAATGGTACTGAGATGTACATAGATCTGTAAATTTACATAAATAGTTCTTACAAATAACTATCTATCCATCAAAAATTCATCAAACTCAGCCAGAATGTATTCAGCAGCCCATCCTCCACTGTTCTCCGAGGAAGAGAATTACAAAGAGTAACGATCCTGAGAGAAAAAATTCTTCCTCATTTCAGTCTTAAATGGAAGGCCCCTTAGTTTGACAATGTGATTCCAAGTTACAGATACCCCCCATAAAGAGAAACATCTTCTTCACATCCACTCAATCAAGTCCACTCCGAATTTTATATGCTTCAATAAAAGCACCTCTCATTCGACTAAACCCCAATGAGTATAGATGTCATTTTGCAACCTTTCCTCCTTTGATAACACTTTCATCTCAGGAATCAGTTTAGAAAACATTTTCTGAACTGCTTATAACACAGGTGTGTCCCTTCTCAAGTAAGAGACGAAAGCTGTGTGCAGTACTCCAAGTACAGCCTTGTCAATGTCCTCTGCGATTGTAGCAAAGATTCCTTAATTTTATACTCCCTTCCTCTTGGAATAAAAGACAACATTCTATTTGCTTTCCAAATCCCTTGCTCATCTGCCTGCTAACCAGAGGTACAATGATATCCAAATCCTTTTGTCTCACAGCATTTTGCAGTCTATCTCCATTTGAATAATTTTCTGATTTTCTGTATTTCCAGCCAAAGTGGACAACTTCACATTTTCCCACATTCTATGCCATCTGGCAAATTTTAGCCCATCTGCTTAATTTGTCTATGTCCCTTTGCAGTCTCTTTGTGTCCTCTGAATAACTGGCTTTCCTCCTTATTTTGCATCATCAGCAATTTGTCCACAATGCAGTCCAGTCCCTTGATGCCAGCCATGCATACAGACCATAAATAATTGAGGCCCCAGCGCTGAATATTGTGACACTTCACCAGTTAACAGTTTTTCAATTAGTAAATAACCCAATGGACTCTAACTTCTATCGGTTAGTCAAACCTATATCATGCTAAGATTTTACCCCCATTAATCTTCTATGTGGCACCTTAATGATCTTTTGGAAATCTAAATGCACTATTTTGACTGGATTCCTTTTAACAACCCGACTTGTACAATGATAGTGAACTCAAATACATATTTTAAACATTATTTCCCTTTCATAAAACCAAATTAACTTGACTTGATAGCATTATGATCTTCTAAATGTCCAATTCCAATAATTTCCCAATGATAAATTTTAGGCTAACTGGCCTATAGTTCCCTGTTTTCTGATCCCTCCTTTTTTGAGTAGAAATAGTGGCTGCGATTTTCAAGCCACATTGTGTCCATCACAAATCACATTGGGACAAAGCAGGCTTGGAGAATGGTGGGTGCGGCATCGAGCATATTCAGCCGAGTAGAGGGCAAGAATGAAATTAGCATATTTAAATATGTTTACCTTGTTTGAATCCCTGCTGCCAGGATTCTCTTATCCTTGGGTGCAGCAGGAACCAGACAAGAGTCATGGCTGGTCTCCACAGACAGAGACCTGATATGATGGCCATGCCAGCGGGACGAGGGGGCAACTGAAACCCCTGAGGATCAGTGACATGGCTGGGTAGTGGCCACCTGGAAATGCCAACCTGGTACCCTGGCAGTGCCAACTGACACACTAACACTTAAAGAAGAGTTAGTGTCCAAAAAGGCAGTGCCAAGAGGATGGGGCTCAAATGGGGCAGTGCCAAAGGGGTGGGGCCTGAGGAATGTGGGTGGAGTGGGTGCTGAAGGAGTGTGACATGTAGGGGGTCATGAAGAGGGGACATGAAGGACGGCATGAAGGGAGTCATGAAGGGGAGCCAATTGGGAAGACGCCAATATGCCAATCTTTACTGGGGAAGGATATGGGGAAACAATGGGGGCAGGGGAGAGGAGTCTTCAATTTCAGTTTGCGACCAGGGCACCCAATGTTTCTGAAACTGGACATAGCGGCGTGTTCTCTCAGAACTAGTGAGAAACTCACCCTCTCCATGAAGTATGGGACATTCAGATGTGAATCACACTCACTTTCTCTTCCAAAATGACACTCAGTTGTTTATTGGAAAATTGCACCCAGCATGTTGAACCATTCCTGATTGGGGGAAGAACCAAGAGCTAATAGCATTCTTCTCCCAAGAACTGAATCTTGAAAACTCCCCACACAAACTGATTTGAATTTCCAAGTTTTTGTAATCCCTTTGGCTGTCTGAAGCATAAAATCCAAATGATCAAAAACTCAAGAATTCTAAATCCAAATTATATCCATATTCGCTGTTCCAAAGATCAACCTCAAAACAAAGCTTGCCCTTGTTCAAAGAAGTGTTTCAGTGGGTGAGATGACATCAGCTGTTATCAGCGTGTAACAGACAGTCTACAAATGTAGACGGCAATGTTTCATAATGCTCTTCTCATCAATTTCATCAATCAATAAAAAGGATTCTAAATGTAAACTCAGAGCTTTAAAATGATGCTGCACACATGATCTTGTGCTTCCTGGGATGATGGAAATTATCTATCTGCAGTAAGCTCACATTCACTGACATCTCCATTAGAGAAAGGCCAATTATATGATTCCAATTCTTGTTCACTTTAAAAGGATGAAATCAAGAGTACAAGCTCTTGCTTTGGAAATTTGTTTGCCTCCTCATAGATTTTTTAAAATTCATTTGTATGACATGGGTGTCGCTGGCTGGCCAGCATTTATTGCCCATCCCTAATTGCATAAGGGCAATTGAGGGTCAACCACATTGCTGTGGCTCTGGAAATCATATGTACAGAATCGTAGAATCCCCACAGTACAGATAGAGGCCATTCAGCTCATTGATCCCAATCTCACTCAGGCCTTATTCCCGTAACCCCACTTATTTACCCTGCAAATCCCCCTGACACTACAGTCAATTTTGCATGGCCAATCAACTTAATCCTCACATCTTTAGACTGTGGGAGGAGACCAGAGCACCTGGAAGAAACCTATGTAGACATGGGAAAATGTGCAAATTCCACATAGATAGTGATCTGAGGCTGGAATTAATCCTGGGTCCCTGGCACTGTGAGGCAGCTGTGCTAACCACCATGCCTAAAGGACATGAATGAGCCAGATGGGTTTTTCCGACAATCAACAATGGTTTCATGGTCAGGAGCAGATTCTTACTTCCAGATATCTTTTATCATTGAACTCAAATTCCACCATCTGTCACGGTGGAATTTGAACTCAGATCCCTAGAATATTAGCTGAGTTTCTGGACGAACAGACTAACGATAATACCTCTAGATCATCGTCACCCTTTTTCAGAGTCCAAAGCAAAAACACAAAAGAAATTACTTTAGGAATCTGTTGCTGCCATTTCCATGAAACTGCCACTTTACAGAAAGGACTGTGTGTGTGTGTGTGTGTGCGTGCGTGCATGCGTGCGTGCGTGTGTGAGACATCATCACACACACATAGAAATGGCAGAGGTGAAAGACCAGTTCTGCAGCTTTCCTGTCAAAGCCATGCCAAGAGACCAGGCTCATAATTATCTGTTATCAGTATGTAACAGACATAAAAAAGAATCATAGGATCCCTACAATGCAGAAGGAGGCCATTCAGTCCATTAGGTCTGCACTGATTACAATCCCCACCAAGACCCTCTTTCCATAACCCCACATATTTACTCTGCTAAATCTTCAGACACTCCAGTCAACTTAGCACAGGCAATTAACCTAATCCACACATCTTTGGTCTGTGGGAGGAAACCAGAGCACCCGGCAAAAATGTGTAAATTCCAGACAGACAGTGATTAGAGGTCAGAATTGAACCTGAGTTTCTGGTGCTGTAAGGCAGAAATGGTAACCACTGTGCCACCATGCCGCCCCATCTACAAAGTTTGGTGGTCAAGCGTTTACATTAGTGGACTTGAAATTCAGAGATCTGTATGAATGATCTGGAGACATGAGTCCAATTCCACCATTGCAGCAGGGAATTCAAGTTCAATTCATTCAATAGATGTGGAACAGAGAGCAGGTGTTGATAACGATGACCATGAAGCTGCTGGATTCTCATTAAAATTCCTTTGGTTCACTAATCTCTATGGGAAAGAAAATCTTCTCAATCTGTACTGACCTTGTCCAAAAAAATCCAATAGGGAAAACAGAAGTAACTCCTTCACTCAAAAAATGACTAAAATCTGGAACTCACTGCCACAGTTGAAGTGAATTGATAGGGAAACAGATGACCCGGAGGTCATGTTGGTAGATTTTGATGGTTATGTTCATGGATCTTCATGAAAGAAAATTCATTGGAGCACCAACAATGGGCTGGTTCGACCAAAAGGCCCTTTTCCGTGCCATATATACAATGTAAGTATGACTGCAAATGCAAAGCAATGTCCCTTCTGAAGTTGCTCAGCAAACCATTCAACCAACAAGGTGACTCATCAAGCCTTCTCAAGGATCGGAATTGGCAATGGATGCTAGCAAGGAATGTCCGAATCCCATGAATGAACGGAGGATAAAATACCATGTTCTATAATACACTCCTCATGACTTTTATAATTCAGAAGGAAGGATACTGAAAGGAAACTCAATGCTTTACACAAGATCCTAGGTGGGATTTTCTGGCCACACTCACCCCAAGACTGGAAAAGTTCACCAGAAGTTAATGGACTTTCGCATGGTCCATGTCCCGCCCGCTACAATTCCTGAAGTGGGCGGGACAGAAAGAATCCATCTCCTAAGTGTTTCCTGAGACAAGGAAGTGTATCTGTCCCGAGCAAGTTCGGATTCAAATGGCATCACTCCACCAGGAAAAGACAGACTTGTCAGGTTCAGCATATTCATGACACACTCGAGCACAGAATTTCTTCTCTCCAATCCACCAAAATTGAAATTAGGATAGCCTCAAACCGGATCCTGGGTAATGTTACACTATGTGTAACCCAACCATTTGGCCTGGTATGAAAATTCCGACTGACTATACTGGCTTGAGACAATGCACACCTCTTTAACCTGTGATTATCCTCTCTCCGCTCACATTGTCTGTACATGTAGAGACTTGACTATCTGTTAAGATTCACATTCCAACCATTATCTTACAATTGAGTCTCTGTCTATTTACGCCATGTTTGTGAACCCAACTCTTCACCCACCTGATTAAGATGCAGTGCTCCAAAAGCTCATGACAGAAGTAAACCTGTTGAGACTTTAACCTGGTGCTGTGAGACTTCTCAGTGTGCCCACCCCAGTCCAACATCTCCACATCAAAATTTAAATTGGTTTGGAAACAAATTTAAATTTACCCCCAAAATTACCTGAGGATCGCATTATTATGTCATTGCATATCAGAATCTAGAAAGTGAGTTAAATCAAGAGATATCAGGCCTATTAAACTCGTCGAGCCCGAATAAAATATGGAATGCACATCATCTTTTTTCATTATGTTTACTTTTTCTTGTTGATGTTATAAATATTAAAGTTTCAAGCTATAATTTATGGACATTGAGACGACATGATTCGGCAAATGCAGTGGTCAAAACTTTTCTTGATGTTACAAATTCTGTCCTGGAAAAAAAAACACTCGAGTCTTTGAAAAAGACAGTGCAGGTCTCATTCAGGGGGAGATTGGGGGAAAAAAATTGAAAAAAGAAAAATTAAATTGAACATTAAAAATGAGTTTGTATCTCATGCACCTGAAGTGTTAGTCCTAAATTTATACCCATTTGAAAATGTAAAAAAAATTAAATTCCCCAGCCTTTTGCATGGTAGATTTATACTGATGACATAAATGGGCTTAAAGTTTATTTATTTGTGTCTCAAGTAAGCTTACATTAACACTGCAATGAAGTTACTGTGAAAATCCCCTAGTCGGCACAATGCAGCACTTGTTTGGTTACCTTGAGGGAGTGTTTACGATGGCCAATGCAACTTACAGCACATTTTCAGACTGTGGAAGGAAACCAGAGCACCCAGAAGAAACGCACGTAATTACGGGGAGAAGGTGCAAACTCAGCACCGGCAGTGACACAGGAACTAGGAATCGAACCAGGTCCTTGGCTCTGTAGGGCAGCAGTGCTAACCACTGTGCCACCATTTGGCAATCTTAATTTCCAACTGATCAATGCAATGCAGTGCAATGGATATTTTGTAATACCAACACAAAGCGTGGCAAGTTATTTTCCCCGGAAAAGAAAGTGGTGCAGCCATTTTTGTGCCTTTGTTTGGACAAGGCAATTTAGCAAAAAATCAGGAACTTAAAGCATGAATTAAAATGCCAGGTTTGTCATCCATCATCAAGCAATTTTTCGCATCACTTTCTGGCTGTTAACTTCTGTGTTTCATGTAAACAGGGTTAACCTCTGTGTTCATGAACCTCACATTTTTCTCCCATCTTCTGAAGGAGTCAACTGTGCTAGCTCAGCATCTGCCAGGAGTCTTGTGGCAATATGTTCAAGTGGCCACCTCTGATTTTTGATTGCAGACACTGAATATTTCCAGTTTATTCGTCCACACAGAGTATCGTAGTCAAGTCTTTCCAATCGATTTGAAGTTAATAATAGTGAAAAGGGATCTTTGTCTCTAACTGAGGGCAGAATTCTCCGATGTGCTGGAAGATGGACTTCCTTGATGAAACTGAACCAAGAAGATCCACACCCAGAGCTGTGGTATTCCTGGGATCCAGGGTTGCTGACGGACTCTATTGTGAACTCCAGAGTCAGTCCCAGGCATTGATGTGGTGAATCCTGATTTCTGTACACCACATTGTTCCAGATATGTTCTGGACAGGTGTGTTTTCCTGCTCAAGAATCAGGCATGAGTGGAAGATTCTGGTTGGATTTCCATCTATATCCCATTAGCAGGATGCAAATCAGTTTCATGCCAGATCCAGTAGGTTTCCCAATCTGCACTGGCATGCACCAGCTTCTACATAATGTCTTTTCCATGTGGCAAGTTCAAGTCATGTCAGGACTTGCGCTCATGTGTCTTCATTCAGCACCAGACCCAAATGCTCTCCCATGGCATGAACAGTCTTAGCTTGGGTTAAAAGCCATTCCATGAACGGGACACTGTGATGGTCAGATGTTAGAATAAAGCAGAAAGTAAATGAATCAGTTACTAAGTTTGTACCCATTGTGGCACTTTGAGAAGGCTTTTAGAATTCAGCTTTTATTTTCAGTGTGAGGGTAGTAATATGCAATTTTTACAGATTTTGTTGAATAACTTTTAATTTAGGAAAGAAATGTTCATTTACAAAGAAATTGATGACACTAAGTAAGGGAATAAATGTCATTTTCAGTTGCTTGGTGGACCAGATCATCGACTCTCTGCAGTGCAGAAGGAAGCCATTTGGCCCATCAAGTCTGCACTGACCACAATCCCAGCCAGGTTCTATTCCCATAACTCACATATTTGCCCCGCTCATCCCTCTATCACTAAGGGGCAACTTAGCATGGCTAATCAACCTAGCTTGCACATCTTTGGAGTGTAGGAGGAAACCGGAGCATCCAGAGGAAACACACACAGACATGGAGAAAATGTGCAAACTCCACACAGACAGCGACTTGAGGCTGGAATTGAACCCAGGTTCAAGATGACAGATATTCTAATTACACATGTTTCTTTTTCTTATACGCAATCCATTTTCAGATGCATCGATAAAAGTGCACCAGGCATTTTTAAATCTAATCAAAGCATATTACTTAATACGGAGGTGACAGCACATGGGGGTAGTGTGGGGGAAGAATTATATTCTGTCCCACTATTAGATTGTGCTAATTCATTAAACATTTGGGAATGTGAGTGAGTTTAATCAGAAACATGAAGAAAAATTTCTCTTCAGAAAAGCAATGTGATTTCAACAATAACATGTGGCCAGGTTGTTAATCGTAGCCAAAGTGGGACCCCTCCTCCAGAGAATTTGGTATAGGAATTTCCATCTTGTACACCAAGCGGTGGCTCATCTGTGTAAAAGTGCCAATTTGTGTCCATGTAGAGTAGTTAACTCCAAAAAATGGATAGAGACAGGCAAACAATAATGTCATTTAAAAATAACAAACTGGAGGATGGTTTCTCTGCACACTACAGGAAAAAGCTAACACCTTGATGTGCAATTTGTCCACAATTTGTGTCAAGGATTTTTCTCAAAACTTGATCGAATATATTCTTTGCTCTTCATTGCAACAGAAATGCATGTTGACCTTATCAAGCAATCATGCTGATCCCTATCTGTACAGATAGATCAATGTCAAGTTAGCATCTCTTAGAAACAAAGATATGACACTGGAGTTCACCTCTGAGACCACCAGATATGAAAGATGCTTGCAAAACTGTCTATTAATAATGCACTAAAGAAGCCACTTGTAAAATTTGCTGATTGCTGGTTTTTATTTGGACTTGCAAGTGCAAAAGAGATACTGCAGTGTTTTTTTTTAATCTCACAGATCTAAAATCATCCATCAGCGCTGAATCTTCTTAAGGTAACCAAACAGAACAGAATCCAAGCAGCAACACACCAACAAGACAATTATTCATCAGCAGTAAGAGTCTCCATGATTTTATCTAGCCCGGTTGGGATAACGTACCTGCGCAATTTCCACAAGTTTAGCTGGTTCGCACTAATAATTTGCAAAAAGAAAAATTTGTAATTTGTTCAGAAGAGTAAAGAAAGATAATATGGACTAAACAGTACAACAGAGAGTGCAGGAAAAGACAGACCTGGAAATGACACACACACATCTTTGAAGGAAACGGGAGAGGTTGAAAAGATTGTTGAAAAAAAAACAGACAGTGAGAGACAAAGAGTAGAAAAGCAAGACAGCCCTACTGAAGCTTTATGAAGCAATGTTTCAGACTCAGTTGGTGTCATCTGTTCAAGTCTGGATACTGTCTGTCAAGGGCAGCAGAAATTTATGAGACTGCTATTAGGATTGAGAGGTGCATCTGAGTGAAAAGACTGGAGAAGCTGGGGTTGTTTTGCTTGAGGGCAGAGAAGGTGAAGAGGCGATTTGATAGAGGTATTCAAAACCATGAAAAGTTTTGACAGAATAAATAAGAAGTACAGAGTAATTCATAAGCAGAGTAAATAAGTGGCAAAAAGGTCAGGAACCAGAAGACACATGCTGAAGATGATTGACAAAAGAACCATACGTAACAATGGAAGTATTCCTTTACTTGGTGAGTTGCTGTGATCTGGGAAGGGCCACAAGAAAAAAGCATGGAATTGTTGAATCTCTACAGTGCAAAAGGAGGCCATTTGGCCCATTGAACCTGCACCGACTACAGTCCCACCCAGGCCCATCCACGTCACCCCAAGTATTTATTCTACTAATCCCCCTGACACTAAGGGGCAATTTAGTATGGCAAATCCACCTAACCCACACGTTTGCAGTGTAGGAGGAAACCAGTGCAAACCCTCACAGAGAAAGGGAGAACATGCAAACTCAACACAGACAGTCACCCAAATCCAGAATTGAACCCAAGTCCCCGGCGCTCTGAGGCAACAGGACTCACCACTGTGCACCGTGCTGTCACTGGGGTGGAATTAAATTCTACTGCAACTTGCCAAAAGCATTTGGACATTCATTTGAAGAAAACTAAAACTGCAGGTATGTGTAGAAAGGGTTAAGATTTGGGATTAAGTTGGACAGCGCTTTAAAGTTATCAGCAAAAGCACATCAAATAGCCTCCTCTGTGCTGTTAATGGTTTGAATCATTGTCCTTTGCCTTGTACGTGGGTAAAGTTTAGCTTACTCTTTGAACGGTTTGGACATGATCGGTTTTTCTAAAACTATATATTTCCAACTATTTGCATTTGAGACTTCTTGATAAGTATTATTTTCTGGACACAGACAGTTCTGGAAAGTATTTGTCATCTGACTCTGATGTCATGCTGATGTAGCTTGCCCTGCCACTCCATATAATCATGGCTGTTCCTCTATTTCAACATCACACTCCCACTCTCTCTCTCTCTCCATATCGTTTGACAGCTTTAGTGTCGAGAAATCTAGCTATTTCCATCTCGAATATATTTGGAAACATATAAGATCATGAAGGGAATAGATAAGATAGAAACAGGGTAGTTGTTTCCACTGGCAGGTGAAACTAGAACTGGAAGGCATTGCCTCAAAATAAGGGGGAGCAGATTTAGGACTGAGTTGAGGAGGAATTTCTTCACACAAATGGTTGTGAATCTACAGAATTCCCTGTTCAGTGAAGCAGTTGAGGCTACCTCATTCAATGTTTTTAATGCAAGGGTAGATAAATTTTTGAAAAGTGAAGGAATTAAGGGTTATAGTGAGCAGGTGGGTAAGTGGAGCTGAATCTATGAAAAGATCAGCCATGATCTTATTGAATGATGGAGCAGGCTCGAGAGGCCTACTCCTGATCCTAGTTCTTATGTTCAGTGACTTGGCCTCCCTAGTCTTACATGGCAGAGAATTCCACATGGTACATCATCATTGACTAATTAGTATAGCCATTAAACATGGGCCTGGGCAGCATGGTGGCGCAGTGGTTAGCACTGCTGTCTCACAGCACCAGGGACCCAGATTCAATTCCTAACTTGGGTCACTGTATATATGGAGTTTGCATATTCTCCCCATGTCTGTGTGGTATCATTCCAAGTGCTCTGGTTTCCTCCCACAGTCTGAAAGACTTGTTGGTTAGGTGTTTTAACCCAAACAGGTGCCAGAGAGTGACAACTAGGGGAATTTCACAGTACCTTCATTGCAGTGTTAATTTAAGCCTTACTTGTGACACTAATAAATAAACTTCACTTTACCTATACTCTGTATCTCCACCCAAATTAACCTCAAAAAATTATTGAACTATTTACATTCCCACTGCTTGTTAACTTCACTCACTATTTAATTTCCATCCAACGCATCCCTGCCTGCTGTCCTTTCAAATCGCTTTTACCAATGGCATCAATCCCTAGCAGTTTTCTTGGAGAATGTGTAAGACATACATGTTTCCTTATCTTCTCTTTGAAAGGGAAACATATTGGTGGAGAGAGACAAAAGTTTCTCTTGACAGCTGATTCCAAGGCTGTGACTTACAATGATTTGAATCTAAAGATAGGTGAAGACCATTCAAGGAGAAATAGATTGAAGTTCCTCCAGGAACTGACTGATTACAACTCCTTGGAAAGGAAGACTGAGAACTTAAATTCTCCTCTCATCTTCTTCTGCGCTGTACATCAGGAAAAGGTGAAAGTACGAGTCAGAAAAATTGAAGCCAGTTTCAACTCCAACTAAGAACTTTGCAACTGAATCATTTGCCATGGCTATGACAACAAGAGAAGCATCCGATACAGTGAACAAATCTGGGAGACTGTAATGGCACAGATAAGCGATTCTGTGGGTGTGAACGAGACTCCAGGATGGTAGTCTGCCTCCCTAGTGCTGGGATCCTGGATTTCTCTGAGCAGGTAGAAAGCATACTAAAAGGGGCGGATAACCAGACAGATGTCATTATCCACATTGGTGCAAATGACATAGGTAGAAAGAGCAGGGAGGTCCTGCAAGAGCAATTCAGGGAGTTAGGTAGTCGGCTAAAAAGCAGGGTCTCTAGGGTAGCAATTTCTGGGCTATTCCCCTTGCCTATTGCTGGTGAGGCTAGGAATAGGGAGATTGTACAATTCAATGTGAAGCTAAAAGACTGATGCAGGAGGGAGGGTTTCAAATTCACTGCGAAGTCTTCAACAGAGGATGGCATCTGTACAAGAAGGAAGGGTTACACCAAAACTGGAAGGGCACGAATATCCTGGCTGGGAGTTTTGCTAGTGTGTTTCGGGTGGGTTTAAATTAACGTGGCAGGGGGATGGTTATCAAAACAATAGGTCAATAAGCATAGGGGATGAACTTGGGGCCAAGGCAAGGCTATCTAAGAGGAAGTGCATTCTGGGGGAGGAAGACCTCAGTGGGCTTGGAGATCTGGAATACATCTGCTCCAATGCAAGGAGTATAACGGTTAAGACAGACAAACTTGCGCAGAACTTGGATGTGGTTGCAGTGACAGAGACTTGGTTAAAGGAAGGATAGGACTGGCAGTTGAATATTCAGGGGTATAAGTGTTTTAAGCGCGACACAGAAGGGACTAAAAGAGGTGGGGGAGTAGCAATACTGGTGTTAGGGAGCATATTACAGCAGTGAGAGGAGTCATATAATGAGTCACTGTGGGTGGAGCTCAGAAACAGGAAAGGCACAGTCACTATGCTCAGGGTATACTACAGGCCTCCCAACAGCCCATGGGAAGTTGAGGAATGGATGTGTAAGGAGATTCTGGATAGGTGCAGAAAAAATAGGTTAGTTGTCATGGGAAATTTTAATTTCCCTTGTATAGACTGGAAATCACTTAGGGCTGGGGGTCTGGACGAGGAGGAATTTATAAAATGCATACAGGAATGTTCTTTGGAACAATATGTTGATAGTCCAACCAGAGAGGGGGCTAAACTGGACCTAGTACTGGGGAATGAATCCGGTCAGGTCATCAAAGTTTCAGTATGGGAACATGTGGCAAATAGTGACCATAATTCTGTAAACTTTAGGATAGTAATGGAAAATGATGACTGTTGTCCTATGGGTAAGGTGCTGAATTGAGGGAAAGCTAACTACAGCTGATTAGGCAGGATTTGGTGGCTGTTGTTTGGGAGAGGCTGTTCAAGGATTAATCTGCATCTGGCATGTGGGAGTCTTTTAAGGAGCAGTTCATAAGGCTGCAGGAAGGATAGGAAAGGTAAAATTTGAGAGCCGTGGATAACCAGGGAAATTGTCGGTCTAATCAAAAAGGAAAAAAGAGGCATACCTAAGGTCGAGGCAGCTAAAAACAGATGGAGCACTGGAGGAAGATAGAGAAATAGGAAAGAGTTCAAACAGGGAATTAGCAGGGCAAAAAGGCAGTCTTTGGTAGACAGGATTAAGGAGAATCCTAAGCATTTTATACATACGTTAGGAACGAGAGGGTTGTCAGGAAAGGATCAGACCTCTCAGCGAAAAAGGAGGGGAGTTATGCTTAGAGCTCAAAGAAGTAGGTGAGATCCTAAATGAACACTTTGCATCAGTATTCACAAAGGAGAGGGACATACTGACTGGTACTGTCTCAGAGAGATGTGTTGACCTGTTAGAAAAAATTCTCAATTACAACAAAGGAAGTGTTAGGTTTTTTTTAGGAAACATTAAGACAGACAAATCCCCAGGGCCTGATGGTATCTCTCCTGGACTGCTCAGGAAGACAAGAGATGATATTGCTGGGCCTCCAACGGAAATCTTTGTGTCTTCACTGAACACAGGTGAGGTCCCAGAAGATTGGAGGATCGCAAATGTGGACCCGTTACTTAAGAAGAGTAGCGAGGATAACCCAGATAATTATAGGCTGGTGAGCCTTATGTCTGTGGTAGGAAACATGTTGGAGTCCATTCTTAGAGATAGGATATATGCACATTTGGAATGGAATAATCTCATTAGCGCTAGACAGCATGGTTTTGTATGAGGGAGGTCATGTCTCACAAACTTGGTTGAGTTTTTGAGGAGGTGACAAAAACAACTGACAAGGGAAGGGCTATGGATATTGTCTACATGGATTTTAGCAAAGTGTTTGACAAGGTCCCTCATGGTAGGGTTGGTGCAAAAGGTTAAATCTTATGAGATCAAAGGGGACCTAGTTAGATGGGTGGAGAACTGGCTTAGCCATAGAAGAAAGAGGATAGTAGTGAAAGTGTCTTTTTCTGGTTCGAGGTCTGTGACTAGTGATGTTCCGCAGGGCTCTGTAGTAGGACTACTGCTGTTTGTGATAAAGATTGCTGGAGTTGCGGATAGTGATAAACATTGTCAGAGAATACAGCAGGATATAGATAGATTGGAAAATTGGGCAGAGAAATGGCAGATGGAATTTAATCCAGATAAATGTGAAGTGATGCATTCCAGTAGATCTAATATGGGGGAGGGTGCTATCCAATAAATGGCAGAACCATCAGGAGTGTAGATATACAGATGGACCTGGGGGTGCAAGTCTACAGATCCCTGAAGGGACAGGTAGAGAGGGTGGTGAAGAAGGCATATGGCATGCTTGCCTTTATTGGACAGGGCATAGTGTACAAAAGTTGGCATATGATGCTGCAGTTATATAAAATGTTGGTTAAGCCACACTTGGAATATTCCATCCAGTTCTGGTTGCCACACAACCAGAAGAATGTGGGGGCTTTAGAGCGAGTACTGAAAAGCTTTACTAGGATGTTGCCTGGTATGGAGGGTCTTAGCTACAAGGAGAGATTGGGCCAACTGGGGTTGTTCTCCCTGGAAAGGCAGAGGATGAGGGGTGACCTAATAGAGGTGTATAAAATTATGAAGGGCATAGAGTGGACAGTGGGAAGCTTTTTCCCAGGTCAGAGGTAATGAACACAAGAGATCACAAGTTCAAGGTGAGGGGGGGGCAAAGTTCACCACAGATGTCAGGGTGACATATTTTACACAGAGGATGGTGGGGACCTGGAATGCTCTGCCAAGCAAAGTGGTTGAGGCAGACATTCTGGGATCATTTAAGATTTACCTAGATAGCCACATGAACAGACTTGGAATACAGGGATACAAACAAATGGTCTAATTGGGTGCATGAGCAGCGCAGGCTTAGAAAGTAGAAGAGTCTGTTCCTGTGCTGTACTATTCTTTATTCTTTGATCTATGTTCGAAATTATGGGTTTTAAATAAAAAGGAAAGCCTGTGGTTTACACATGTAAATTCAAACCAACAACAGCTTTATTGAGTTGTTGTCTGTACAGAGAACAAAAACTAAAATAGCAGCCAGTACAACACCCTAATGAAATCACCATCAAATCACGTGATCAATTTTGAAAGCAATCTGCAACTACTTAAATATATAACAGAGATGAAAAGAACAATGAAGAACATCCTGAAAGCACAGCTAGATACAGGGAAGGAACCCTTCCCTACTCCACTTAGTCAGGGATGTTATTTTCTGTTAGTAGTCATGTCATTTCCAATGCTTGCCTCAGGGTGAGGCTGCTGTACTGCAGACAAGGGGTCAGCAAGAGAAAGCACAATTGCACCATCACCAAGAATGGAATAAGAGTCTTCAAGACTTTGATTTATAAGATATTCCTGAAAAGTGTTCTGCTCTTCAACCTTGCTTGAAAGTACAATTTCAACATCAGCCAATGTTCTTACAAAAGTCTTAATTGTAATATACGGTAAATGGCAGAACCTTTACAAGTATTGACAGGCAGAGGGATCTGGGTATACATGTACACAGGTCACTGAAAGTGGCAATGCAGGTGGAGCAGGTAGTCGAGAAGGCATACAGCATGCTTGCCTTCATCAACTGGAACATTAAGTTTAAAAATTGGCAAGTCATGTTGCAACTTTATAGAACTTTAGTTCGGCTGCACTTGGAATATGGTGTTCAATTCTGGTTACCACACTACCGGAAGGATGTGGAAACTTTGGAGAGGGTACAGAAAAGACTCACCAGGATGTTGCCTGGTGTGAACAGCTTAAGCTATGAACAGAGATTGGGCAAATTTGATTTGTTCTCACTGGAACAATTGGGGGGGTGACCCAATAGAAGTTGACAAGATTATGAGAGGAATGGACAGAGTGGATAGTCAAAAGCTTTTTTGCCAGGGTGGAAGAGTCAATTACTAGGATGCACTGGTTTAAGGTGTGAGGAGCAAGGTTTAAAGGAGATGTACAAGACAGATTTTTTGCACAGAGGGTGATGGATGCCTAGAATGTGCTGCCGGGGATACGGTCATGACTCTTAAAGAACATCTTGGCAAATACGTGAATAGGATAGGAATAAAGGGATATGGTCTGGAAGGATAGAGGATTTTAGTTAAGTGGGATAGTATGGGCAGTGCAGGCTTGGAGGGCTGAAGGACCTGTTCCTGTGCTGTAATTTTCTTTGTTCTTTGTTTTGTAATAAGAAAGTCAGCTAGTGTCAGGACTCCTTCAGCTAGTTGGTCTGTAGCCAATGCTTTTGTCTGATGCTGTGGCAATTTGCTTAGATGCAGGATAACATTTACTGCAAATGTTCACTTACTTTCTGCACAATTTCGCACATGGTCATGTCATGCGACTGCAAATGGCTGAGATTTTAGTTCAGCATACTGTTTAAGTTATTAGGCTTCTCTCATTCTTGCTTAATTTCAATATGCACAAACTCTGTTTGATGTTCGATCTTAAGGTTTTCTAAGCTTCTCTTCAGCTCGAGGAGCCCTGCAGTTCTGCGCCTCTATTTCTGTTTTAAAAGAAAGCTCAAATGCATCTGTGCCTTGCTGATAAGATCCAAGTACGAGCTCCAGCTTGTATTTGTACAAAAATAATAAGCTCTGAACTTTCACGATTTGTTTGATCCAATTTAGATTTAAGCGTTTCATTCTCCCACAATAGCTTTTTGCTGAATGTTTGCAGTTGTTGAGGTATGTCGTTGGTGGTCTCAGAGGAATAAGTAGACAAGTTCACTTTTATTACCTTCTTCAACAAAAGGATAATTCTTCCCAAACTAGACATCAAAGGCTTTATGATCATTAGTGATGGAGAGAAAGAGCAAAGTCAGATCTTCTGCCTCCATGGTGGCTTCATTCTCTTGAATTCCTTCCTAGTGGTCTAGAGGCTCATTTAGTGCTGGTCAGCAACCATCATTGGTGCAGACAACTTGCAGCTCTTCCAGTCTGTCTCCAAAGAGAATGGAAGATCTTCAATCTCTTCCTCTGATCCTATGGGTGACGTTTCTTCAATAAAAACAAGTTTACTGTGCAATAGGTCAATTTCTGCTGCCATTTGGACTTTTCCCAGGCCTTGCAACAACTTTGGAAATTCATTACTGAATATTGCGAAGCTGTCATTTCATGTCACCTCATCCAACTTAAATGCTGTTCTGTGTCCTTTGACTGCCAGGTTGACAGGTCTTGAATTTCTCGTTGGGAATCAATCAGCTGAAATGGTATATTTCGAATTTCTTGAGATATAAAATTATATTAAGATTGTTCCAGCTATCTTGCTTCAAATTGTGCTTCAGATCTGCAGAATAGTTTAAAATGTCTGGTGTTGCCATAGAGAAAGCATTTGGCTCCACCTCTGACTCACCACCCTCTGAGTAAAAAACTTACCCCTAACATCCTCTCTGTATTTGCTTCCCTGCACCTTAAATCTGTGTCCTCTCGTAGCGACCATTTCAGCCTGGAGAAATAGCCTCTGAGAATCCACCTTATCTATTCCTCTCAACATTTTATAAACCTCTATCAGGTCGCCTCTCAACCTACGTCTCTCCAGGGCGAAGAGTCCCAGCTCCTTCAACCTATCTTCATGACGAATGGCAGATAGAGAGTTTAATTCAGATAAACGTGATGAGATGCATTTTGGTAGATCGAACCAGGGCAGGACTTAATGGCAGGGCACTGGGGAGAGTTATAGAACAAAGATCTCGGGGTACAGGTTCAGAGATCCTTGAAAGTGAAGCCACAGGTAGACAGGATGGTGAAGAAGACATTCATCATGCTTGGTTTCATTGGTCAGAACATTAAATGCTTGAGTTGGGATGTCTTGTTGAAGTCATACAAGACATTGGTACGGCCACATTTGGAATAATATGCACATTTTGGGTCACTGTTTTATAGAAAGAACATTATTAAACTGGAAAGAGCGCAGAAAAGATTTACTAGGACTTGATGGCTTGAGTTGTAAGGAGAGGCTGGAGAAATGAGACTTTTTTCCCTGGAGTACAGGAAGCTGAGAGGTGATCTTATAGAAATTTACAAGATCTTGAAGGGCAGAGATAAGATAAATAATCAATATATTGTCCCAAAGGTTGGGGAGTTTGAAACTAGAGGGTTTAAAGTGAGAGGGGAAAGATACAAAAGTGTTCAGAGGGGCAATTTTTTCATACAAAGAGTGGTGACTGTCTGGAACTAGCTACCAGAGGTAGTAGTAGAGGCAGGCACAATTTTATCTTTTAAAAAGCATTTAGACAGTTATGTGCGTAACATGGGTATTGAGGGAGATGGGCCAAATGTAGGCAGTTGGGATTAGCTTCGTGCTTAAAAACTGGCCAGCATAGGTAAATGTGTAAATGCTGTAAATCTCTATGACTCTGTGAGAATAATGCAGAAATGTGTTTGCACACATCAAAATCCAGCATTCAACAAGGAAGATTAATGGCAGGTAATCTCTTTCCTTTGATGATTGTTATGTGTGCAATAACATTCAGGGAACTCTGCTCTTTCTCATGGTATTTTCATGTACACTTGAACTCAGTTTAATCAGGGTAATTTTTAACTTCACTGTCAGGGAAATACATTTGAAATGGTTTTTACAATTGATTCCATCAGGCCAGCACCCAGAGATCCAAGTTTAAAATTAACCCCCAATGTCTAACCAAAAAGAATGGCAATGTTTTCTGACAATGTAATACTCCTCAGCACTGTACTGAAATGTCAGAGTAGATTATGGGTGGGATTTTATGGCATTGTCCATCCCGTGAAACTATAAAATCTTGTCCTAGGTCAACAGACCTCTCTGGACAAATGTGACGTAATACATTTTGGAAGGTCTAATAGATAGGAAATATACAGTAAATGGCAGAATCCTTAGGAGTATTGAGAGGCAAAGGGATCTGACTGTACAGGTATACAGGTCACTGAAAGTGGCAATGCAGGGGGAGAAGGTAGTCAAGCAGGCATTTGGCATGCTTGCCTTCATCGGCCAAGGTACTGAGTTTAAAAATTGGCAAGTCATGTTGACGCTTTGTAGAAATGAGGCCGCACTTGGAATATTGTGTTCAATTCTGGTCGCCACACTACCAGAAAGACGTGGAGGCTTTGGAGAGGGTATAGAAAAGATTTACCAGGATGTTACCTGATTTGGAGGGCATTAGCTATGAGGAGAGTTGGAGAAATTTGTTTTGTTCTCACTGGAGTGATGAAGCTTGAGAAGGGACTTGACAGAAGTCTACAAGATTATGAGACGCATAGACAGAGTGGGTCGTCAGAAGCTTTTTCCCAGGATAGAAGAGTCAATTACTCGGGAGCAGAGGTTTAAGGTGTGAGGAGCAAGGTCTAAAGGAGATGTTCAAGGCAGATGTTTGACACAGAGAGTGGTGGGTGCCTGGAACTCGCTGTCAGAGGAGGTAATGGAAGCAGATATGGTAGTGACTTTTAAGGGGCATTTTGACAAGTACATGAATGAGATTGAAATAGAGGGATATGGTCCCCGGAAGCATAGGGGTTTTAGTTAAGTCGGGCAGCATGGTCGGTGCAGGCTTGAAGGGGCGAAGGGCCTGTTCCTGAGCTGTAAGTTTCTTTGTTCTTTGCTCCACCACACACCCACTTTGATTCCTGTGGTGGAGCGGGACAGTAAAATACCAGCCTATGTGCTCAAATTTGACAATGCAACATGAACCCATCTTCAGCAACAACACACATTCACAATGTGTCCTTCATACATGTCTCGGGACACTTCACAAGAGCAGCAAACAACAAAGCTTTACACTGAGCCACATGGGAGATACGAGGAGAGCTGGCTAAAAGTTTGGTCAGGGAGGTTGATTTTAAAGAGAGAAAAGTGAGTCGGAGATCTTTAGGCAGGAAATTTAAGAGCGCTCAGACATCTGAAGGTATGGTGGAATTCCCTCAGCCTTTTGAGGTAAGATCAAGCATTGGATCAAACCCCAGATGGGGTATAATGATTGATCTTGTCAGCCTAGATCTTGTTTCTCTCCCTTGTGGGGAACCATGAATCGGATTCAATTGGATTTTGAATTTGGTTTTTAAAGCAGGTAAGGAATGGATTTGGGTTTGCCCAATTCAGTATAAGCAATGGCTTTGTAATTTTTAGAATGGAATAAATAATTTAATTTAAAAAAATTAAGCATGCAATGGGCTGTAAGAGGAGCACAGAGACTTCAGAGCATTGTAGGGCTTGAGAAGCTTTCAGAGATCAGAAAAGACGAGGCTGTGGAGGAATTTAGAAACAAAGATGTGAATATTAAAATGAGGCCTTGATAAATCAACAAGTAATTTAGGTTACTTGTACAGGAGTGATGGATGTTCAGGCATGAGTTGTGAATGCAGGGAATAGAATTTTGGATGAACTCCAATTGTCAACAATTATGCAAATTACAAAATCCATCTGAGAGTTGAATTTTTTTTCAAAGTCGGTTTATTTATTAGTGTCTCAAGTAGACTTACATTAACACTGCAATTAAGGTGCACTGAAACTCCCCGAGTTGCCACACTTCACCCAACTTTCAAGCAAGCTTGCAGACCAGAGAACTTTTCAGGAACTTCTAAGAGGAGGAATATCAAAGACTTGAAGATTCTTATTCACTTCTTGATGATAGTGTGATCCTACTTTCTCTTGCTGACCCATTGGCTACAACTGGTGCCTGTTCAGGCACAGTGAGAGAGAATTTAACATGGCCAATGTACCTAACCACCATGTCTTTTGGACTGTGGGAAGAAACCGGAGCACCAGATGGCAGATGGAGCATCACATTAGCAAATGTGAGGTTATCCACTTTGAAAGAAATAATAGTAAGATGGAATATTATCTAAATGGTGAAAAGTTGCATCATGCTGCTGTACAGAGGGCCCTGGTGGTCCTTGTGCACGAATCACAAAAACTCAGTCTGCAGGTGCAGCATGTGATCAAGAAGAGGAATGGAATGTTGGCCTTTATTGTGAGGGGGATTGAATATAAAAGCAGGGAGGTCTTGCTGCAACTGTACAAGGCATTGGTGAGGCTGCAACAGGAGTACTGTGTGCAGTTTTGGTCCCCTTATTTACGGAAGGATATACTGGCCTCGGAGAGAGCTCAGAGAAGATTCACCAGGCTGATACTGGAGATGAGGGCATTAGCTTATGAAGAGAGATTAAATAGACTGGGCCTGTACTCGCTGGAGTTTAGAAGACTGGGGAGGGGGAATCTTATATAGACTTACAAGATAATGAAAGGGCTAGGTAGGATAGAGAGGTTCTTCACACTTAGAAAGGAAACCAGAACTAGAGAGCACAGCCTCAAAATAAGGGGGGACAGTTTAGAACAGAGTCGAGGAGGAATTTCTTCACTCAGAGGATGGTGAATCTCTGAAATTCTCTGCCCATTGAATGGTGAAGGCTACCTCACTGAATATGTTTAAGTCACAGGTAGACAGATTTCTGATACATAAGGGAATTAAGGGTTATGGGGAGCAGTCGGATCAGTGGAACTGATCCACTTCAGATCAGCCATGATGTTACTGAATGGCGGGGCAGGCTCAAAGGGCTAGATGGCCTACTCCTGCTCCTATTTCTTATGTTCACCAGAAGGAAACCCATGCAGACACACAGAGAACATGTAGACTTCACCCAGACAGTAATCCAAGCTGGAATCAAACCTGGATTTCTGGTGCTGTGAAGAAGCTGTGGTAATCACTGTACCACCCACAGTTCTCAATAAGTACACAATCCATGTGAACCTGTAGGTGAAATGTAGCCAGACCCTCCGAAACCAAGTGATAAGACACTGACCAATAAAACTTTGGTGGATTTCTCATTAAATCTCCTTAGATGCTTATAACACTGTGTGAGCCAACTGATCCCATTGGAACTGTTTTCCACATGTGTTACCAATCTCCACTCTCAGAAAACACACTTTGGAATCTTTTTCACACTATGGGCAAGATTCAGCGGGCCCATGTGCCATAGATGCAATTCCCATTATGGCCGATTAATCTTCCAAGAGATCCATAACAGGATAAGCACCAGTGAGACCTGTTCAAGTCTATCCTGTCTTCCCTGGTGGCAACGTAATCAGGTTCATGTCCAGAAAAGTAATTAACCTGATTTGCATGATTATAAATGAATTTAAATAAAAGGATACAGTTCTACACCATAGCTCCAATTCCATGGAATTCTCTACTCCCAGTGGGGTGACATCATGCTGGCACGACTCATTCCTTGTTTTCAATAACAAGTTGACCACGCTGGAGCTACAGAGATATCTGGAGGTCCTGATGGTTGAGGGCAAAGGCTGAATGTTGTTCTGCCAACCTAAGTTTAACTGGGAGCCTCTTTCAGCTCCTTATTTTAACTTCCTTTGATTTCATAGTCACCCTGCGATTTTCCTCTGTCCCATCCTTGGTTTCTGGGACTCTCCATTCTTTAGTCTGGGACTGCACAGTGTCTTGCCTCTAGAATGCCCCTTGCATCTAGGTTTCCTGATTCCAAACAGATGCTGAAGTGTCCTTTTTCTCTCAGTGCAGGCCTCTGGTAGCCTCAGCCTCGGGTGGCACAGTGGCACAGTGGTTAGCACTACTGCCTCACAGCTCCAGAGATCTGGATTCGAGTCTGGCTTGGGTCACAGTCCGTGTGGATTTTGCAATTCGCACCATGTTTGCATGAGTTTCCTCTGGACTCTGGTTTCCTCCCACACTCCAAAAATGTACGAGTTAGGTGCATTGACTGTGTTAAATTGCCTGTTAGCGTCCCAAGATCCGTAGGCTAGAGGGATTAGTGGAATAAATATGTGGAGATGACAGGGATAGGGCCTATTTGGGATTGTTGTCAATGCAGACTTGATGGGCCAAATGGTCTCCTTCTACACTGTAGGGTTTCTATAATTTGTATTTGCTTTAATGATTAAAATTATAATTTCAATGCAGGTATCTAAACAGACCTATAGAGTTTCAGGCATTTTTTTAACATGAAGTTAAACTGAAGTTTCAACCCTTTCTTAACATAAATATTCAGAAACACAAAATTACATATTTCAAATAACCACAAAAACACAAACACTTAATAATATCTCTATTTCATAACAATACATCATGCTAGCAAGAAATAATGGGACACTGTGCGACGCTATATCATGCAAAAGGGGCAAGTATAAGAAATCTTTAAAAACAAGTAAAATACATCTCAAGAGAGGGAAGAAAACGCCAAAACCTTAACTGTAATTAAAGTCAACACAACCTCTTGATTAGCAATTAAATCCTGCCTGTTCTGTCAACATTCATAAGCCATTATGATCCCACCAGTATAGTCTGGTGTAGGAAACTGCAGCATTGGAGACAGAGCTCTGTCCGACTTCTGAGGGATCATATTGACGTGACCTTCGATTGCTCAATTGTAACACCATTCCTCGGCACAGGTGACCCTTACTTTGATGAGAACAAACAAACTGTCTGGGGAAGGAAATTGCTGTGGGCTTTTTTTTGTTGTTGTTCAAAGCACAATTACATTAACAATAACGTTGATTGCAGGTGTCTGTGGGTTTGCTTTAAAAGGATGTGACACAGCTTGTTCTTCAATGAATGCCCCAACAGACTTGTGATTCATTTACATTCTGGTGCTGCCCTCTCATCCTTCCAAATGAAGACAGGATTCTTTTCTAGTTGGCAGTGTGATCGTGACCTGGGGGCATGCCATTGAATCTTCGAGTACAGGTTTGGAAACTTCAATCTGTGCTGAAGCACTAAAGGATTTTCAGATGCCTCTTAAAGTAACAGTTCTATTGTAATGCAACTGGTTCTATGAAAGATTGAAGGTTCTAATGTTCCATGCTGAAGAGAACGCCCTTTCTTCATAAATTGCCTCATCTTGCTCTTCTCTTTTCAACAATATCTTCTGTTTGCATCATTCAAGCTCCCCAGCTGATGCCACTTCTAACAGAATCCAACCATATTTGATTTGATTTGATTTATTATTGTCGCAAGTATTTGCGTGATATACAGACAAAGTATACCATTTATAGAAAGGGAAAGGAGAGAGAGCAGAATGTAGTGTTAGAGTCATAGCTATGGTGTAGAGAAAGATCAACTTAATGTCAAGTAGGTCCATTCAAAAGTCTGATGGCAGCAGAGAAGAATCTGTTCTTGAGTCGGTTGATACATGATCTCAGATTTTTGTAATCTTTTGTGGTCTTCTTCCAACAGAAGAAGGTGGAAGAGAGAATATCTGGGGTACATGGGGTCCTTAATTATGCTGGCTGCTTTGCCAATGCAACGGGAAATGTAGGCACAGTCAATGGATGGGGGGCTGGTTTGCATTTTGGGCCACATTCACGACATTTGTTCTTGGGCAGAGCAGGAGCCAGACCAACCTGTGATGCAATCAGAAAGAATGTTTTCTATGGTACATTTGGAGAAGTTGTATCCCATTTCCACATCTATTGGGCTCTGACATAGACTCAGCAGCTTAATGAATGTCTTAACTTTGAACTGGAAGCCTCAGTCTGATCTGATGTGGTACATGGACTTTCCAGACTAACGTGAATCAAACTTAAAATCCAGTTCTCTCTTCCCACACCCTCCCCATTACACAGCTTCCCTCTCTCCTTTCCACCTGTCTGCCAAGCTTCCAGTTTTATTACCCAGTCTCCCTCTCTCCTGTCAGCTGAGCAAATTCAGACAAATGTAATGCTTGTGTCTCAGGTTCAGTTCAGAACTCACGTTTCATGTCAGGACATGTGCAGCTGTGGTTCAGTACAAAAGGAGGCATCTCTTGCCAACAGGAAAGAAGTAAACTGTACTAATGAGTAACTCAAAGGGAAGATCATATATGAGCTTTTTCTCCCCACTCTGTTTGAAAAGCCATATAACGGAGGATGTTAAGCACATCAAAAAGAAATGTTCTTGCAAAGTTCTTCGCTATAAAAGAACTAAAAGAACACCCGTTGTGTGCTTTGTTCTGACTGACTTCGCAAGGTTCAGAGAAAGGTCATAAAGACACCAGAGAAAAAATGAAGAAGAAAGACTTACCAGATGGAGACAGGAAGTCATTTTGGTTGTACAAAGTTGAACGTGGGTTACAGAGTCAAAGGAAGGATTCTAAGGAATGTGAAGGAACAGTAAGATCTTGGGGTTCATATCCACAGATCTATGAAGGTCACCACTCAAATGGACACAGCCATGAAGAAGGCTTATAGTGTGTTAGTGTTTATTAACAGGGAGTTTGAGTTTAAGAGTCATGGGATTATGCTGCAATTGTCTAGGATCTTAGTGAGACCATATTTGGAATATTGTGTGCAGTTCTGGTCACCTCACTTTAAGAAGGACATGGAAGGATTGGAAAGTGTGCTAAAGAGATTTACCAAGATGCTGCCTGTTTGAAGGGTAGGTCTTATGCAGAAAGGTTGAGGGAGCTGGGGCTTTTCTCTTTGGAGCAGAGGAGGATGAGAGGCAACTTAATTGAAGGTTATAAGATGATGAGGGGGATAGATAGAATGGACGTTCAGAGACTATTTGCTCACATGGATATAGCTGTTACTAGGGGTCATAACTATAAGGTTCATGGTGGGCAATATAGGAGGGATGTCCGAGGTAGATTCTTTCCTCGGAGAGTTGTTGGCTTTGGAATGCACTGCCTCCTGCAATAGTAGGATCAAGCGATTATTGGAAAGGCACATGGAGCACACCAGAATGACAGGGAGTGGGATAGCTTCATCTTGGATTTGGACATAGCTCAGCACAACATCGAGGGCTGAAGGGCCTGTACTGTGCTGTACTGTTCTATGTTCTATGTTTTTAACTATGAGGTTATCAACCACATTGGAGCACATTTTCCTGGAAATGAGAATCTTTGAATCCATGTAGTAGAGAAGGAGGCCTTTTCAGTCTGTACAACTCTCTGACAGAGCATCTTTACCCAGGCCCACACCCTGCCCTTTTCTCTATGCCCATCTATTTATCCCACTAATCCCCTTAACTTACACATCTTGGGGCACCAAGATGCCACCTAACATGCACACCTTTTGACTGTGGGAGGAAACCTGGAGCATCCGGAGGAAACCCACACAGACACAAGAAGAACATGCAAACTCTTTACAGACAGTCACCTAAGGTTGGAATAGAACTCCAGTGCTGTGTGGCAGCAGTGCTAACCAAAGTGCCACTTTGCTATCCCTGAACTGAGAGATGATTGGTCACTCAGGCTGTGAAAGGAAAACAGGCTGCACATGGGCCCAGAATTTCAGGTGATAGATTTGGCCTCCCACCATCTGCAGATGGCACAAAACTTGGAAAGTATTGTCAACTGTGAAGAGCATGGACAAGTTGATGGAGTATGCAGATAGATGAAGTTTAATGTGGAGGAGTATGCGATAATGCATTTTGGTAGGAAGAACATGTGATATTATAAAATAAAGGGTCAAAATCTGAACATTCTGGCTGCAGCTGATAAGTGGCAAGTAACATTGGAGCTAAACAAGTGCCAGACAATAAGTATCTCCCACAAGAGAGGGTCTAACTAAGAATCACCACTTGACCTTCAATGGTATTACCATCACTGAACACACCAGTCTCAACATCCTGGGGCTGCAACTGACTAGAAATTGAACTGACCTAGCCTCATAAATACTGTTGCTGCCAGGGCAGGTCAAATTATAGGAATCGTATGCTGAGTAAGTCACCTTCTGACTTTCCATAACCTATCCACTATCAACAAAGCACAAGTCAGAAATGTAATGTAATACTGCCCACTTGCCTAGATGAGTGCAGCTACTACAACACTCAAGAAATTCACCACCATCCAGGACAAAGCAGTCTGCTTGATTGCTACTCCTTCCAGAAATATTGAATCCATCAGCACTGATGAACAGTGACAGCTATGTGTACCATCTCAAGATGCAGAGCAGAACTCACTAAGGTTCCTCAGGCAGCACCTTCGAAATACATGACCATTGCCATCTAGAAGGACAAGGACAGCAGGTATCTGGGAACACTACCACATGAAGGTTCCCCTCTAAGTCACTCATCATCTTCATTCAGAAATATATTGTCATTCATTCACTGTTGCTGGGTCAAAATCCAGGAAATCCCACTCTAACAGAACTGTGTGTGTATCTGCACCTCAGGCACTGCAGTGGTTTAAGAAGGCAAGTCACCACACCTTCTCAAGGGCAATTAGGGATGGGCAATTAATGCTGGTCCTGCCAGCAATGCTTCTATCCTATAAATGAATTTGAAAATGAGAAGCAGGAGGGTCCGGATGTCAATGTGACTAGATCATTGAAGGTGAGGAGAGCAGTTAGGAGAAGTATATAGTATCTTGGGCTTTACTAATCAGGGCACAGAGTTTAAGATTAAGGATGTTATGGTGAACTTATGCAAGACGGTAATTAGACTAGTTGGAGGTTGGGGTTGTTCTCCATGGAGAGGAGAAGGCTGGGAGGGGATTTGATAGAAATGTTCAAAATTATAAAGGGGCTTGCCAGAGTAGATCAGGAGAAACTGTTTCTCCTTGTGAAAGATCACGAACAAGACAGCACAGTTTGAAGGTGATGTGATCGGAAAAAGAATTTATTCACTCAGTGAATGGTTTAGATCTGGAATTTGCTGCCTAGAAATATGATGGAGGCAGATACAACAGGTCAATTCAAGAGGATATTAGATGATTAGTAGAGTAGAAACAACATGAGGGGTATGAGGAAAAGGAGGGTCATGGCAGAAAATCACAATGCTTGTTTGAAGAGCTGGTGCGGAAATGGTGAGCCAAAGTCTTCTTCTGCACTGGAACAATTCTGCTTACCTGAAGCTGTTTAATGGTTCAACAAATGTCTAATTACCATTTTCCTTTTCACACTTCTACAAAATTCATTGATGTGATGATATGATATGGGTATCACTTGAAGGGTTAATATTTATTGCCTGACTTAAATACCCTTGGGGAGATGGTGTTGAGCAGTCTTAGTCAACTGCTGCAGTCCATCTGTTGAAGGTACTGATAGACCAACAGTGGTGTTCAGGGGATTCCAGGGTTTTGACCCAGTGACAATAAAAGAAAGGTGATATGTTTCGTAGACTGGGATTGAAATCTGTCATGGTGTTACCATGCTCTTATTGTCCTTGATTCTCTAGGCAGCAGAATTCACAGGTTTGGGAGGTACTATTGAAGTCTTTGGAGGGTTGTTTGTTGCAGTGGATCTCATTGATGGTGCATTGATAGTGCAACCATTGGTGGTGAAGGGAGTGAACGTTTAAGGATTGGATAGATAGTTCAGTTGAAGAAAATTCCATTCTACCTGACAGTATTTTGTTTAATTAGGAAGAGAGAAAGACTGACATTTAGAGTGCATTTCATTATCTCTCTGTGTTTATTGCAGTGAGATCCTACAAACAATAATGGCTGGAATAACAAACTAATATATTTTTGATGATGTCGGGTGAGGGAAGGATCCTGGTCTAAATTCCATGTTCTCTTTTTGCAATATTGTACAACCTGAAGTACATATTTAGACAGAAGGGTCCCTATTTAAAATTTCATCTGAAGGTTCCAACAGTGCAAGCCTCCCTTGTGCTGCACTGCAGTATTGGACTTGAAAATGGCTTGAAGTCTTCCAAGCGAGAAAACCCCTACTATACCTCATATACCACCTTCATTATTTCTGCACCTTCTTGTTTACTGTCAGTCTGTAACCCAACAACAACGGTTTAAAATTTTAACTTCCCGTTCAGTCTCACTTTACGTACTTGCTAAATCCTGCTTGAATCACATCCAATGAATTTTACTCAGCTGTCTATTTTTGTGCTTGAGGAGACCAACAAACTGAAGGCTCTGTGAGCCTTCCAGACTCAGGGAGATTGTGCCTGGCGTGATGTTACTTATGAATTCAAATGGAAGCCAGCACTTTGGCTTACCCTTGAAGGCCAATTCCAATAACTGTTGGCTTGGTGCTGATGTGAACTCAGCAGGTTTGTTACGTTCCAACAGGAACCACCAGATACTTCCAAAGCAAATGAACCAATTCCAAGAGCCATGGAGGCCGCCTCCATAACTTCTGTCACCAGTTATAGTATGGCTCAGGAAGGTAGAAGCAGAGGACACAGAATGAAAATGAAAATAGGAGAAAGATGAGGAAAAGTAGTATTTACAGGAGTGTCACTTTGCATTCTTGAATAAATTTAATGATTGAAGAGCTTTCCTTGAAGAAGTTAATGTCTCTGGGTGTGAGCAACGTGAATGAACCATCAGAAAAGATATGGTTATTAACCCAGGGGTGAGTCAGAAACATCTATTTATTCAACTCCTTCAGACTGGTTCTGTTATCTGTTCAAATGAGAATCACTGATACCATTGCCACCCGCTTATTCCAGAAGAATACCTTAAAACAAGGAGCCTATACCAAGAGAACGTGATTATAATTCCTTCCCTTTGCTGCATTTGTCAAAGGGGATTTAATGATGGGCAGGTGAAATTGAAAAGTACATAGTTGTAAATAGAAAAGCATTTTTGCTGGGAAACATAGGTGAAAATTCAACTAACTAGCACTGATGTTGTCAAAACGGCAGACAAAGTGGCTGCAGATAAAGTGTTCATATATTGTGTGATGCTGAAGTCAGCATTTGGTTCCTAATATCCCAGCCAAAATGAAATAATATTTCCCCAATTCTTAAAGTTCACCTTTATTGGCAATTCATACCCATGTGTTCAACAGCTTTCAATTTTGATCACATTTAGTGTTAAACAGCATTCAGACACAAGAAGTAGTTGAAGAAATCAGGAATGAGAAAAACTTCGAGTGATTAGCAAGGACAAGCTGTTATGGAAAGATATTTACAGCTTGACGCATAAAACTTGTACTATCAGGCAAATGAGAAAGGCACTTCAGATTGGGCAGAAATGAGGTATGTCATTTATACTGGATGGAAAATAAATCTTCAGGTAAGATGCTCGATTATATTCACAAGTCTAATCTGTTTCAAATTGTGCTGTGGTTAATCTTTTCTGTGAATAACATTTTTTTTGTTTGAATGATGGTATTTTAAATCAAACACACAGACTGCGAAGTAGAAAATTCATTTACGTTTGAGCATTGCCTACAGTCACAGACCCTGTGTTGGCTGATTTGTGAATTCATCGTAGACTGTACTGCTGCTCACTCTAATGCAGATTAAGCAGTCAGGTTTGATCCTTACAGCTGGCCTGTGAAGCTGTAGCATTTTCCTTTATGAACAATATGAAGCACCCCTGCAGAAATCAAACTGGACACTTCTACAAAGTAATTTGCATTTAAACAGAGTGCTGGAAACAATGACTTTGATCAGCCTGTCTATCACCAAAAGAAAAACACAAAAAAATGCGATCTATTCCAGAATTGCAATCATGTTATCAATTTCTCCATGTTGCCTGCACCCCAGTGCGTTCTGCACATTCACTTCTCAACATACTGTCAATTCTCTGCTTTATCTAAACTGTGGCAGTTACTGAATTTTTATTCTTTCTCTTTCTCATCCCCACCGGTAATTTCTGTTTTCTTTGACTGCTGCTCATTCTCGATCCAGGACAAGAGATTCATGAAATTGAAGAAGCTCTAGAGAGGGACAGGGAGCAGATAGTTTAGATTTACCACAACTACTTCACACAAAGGTTTGTAATTCTGTGGACAGATTGCCCAAGGAGATGCTGGAGGTGGAGAGTGTCAGCAAATTCAAGAGGCAGTGAATAGTCCTTTTGTGAAACAAGTGATTAAAGGATGTCAGAGATGTTATACGGTATTAGACACGGTTATGTTACAAAGCCTGGTGAAAGATGTGAAAGTTCGATAGTATAATGAACCCTCACATGAAGATCAACAGTGGCGATTGGATTCACAAATCATCAGGGTTTCAAAGTCAAGGCTGCTGTACTTTTTAACATGCACACTGGTTAGATGGTCCACAATGGGTCTTCGCTTCCAGTATGCTCCTGTATTCCAATATAAGTATTATTTTAACCATATCTGTGAAATGTGGATATATAATTTTAACCTCACATGCCCTTCAAGAAGCTGACAAGATTTTTATAGCTTGCTACATAGTAATATTCACTGATTTCATTGAATAGTATACTCAAACCAAGTGAACACCGAGTGTCACATCTAAGCCTGTCAGCTTTTATGGTCGGCCTTCTTGGAGTCGTTCAAGGATTCCAGGTCCAATTTTCAGGCAGTCAATATTGAGGAAGTCAGTAGTGAATTTTCACAGTAACTTCATTGCAATGTTAATATGAGCCTACCTTTGACTAATAAATAAACTTTGTCAAATTCAAGAGAACGTGTCAGTGGAATAGAAAAATTCTGGCCCAGATAATGTTATCATGCATTGTAAGTTCAGTGAGTAGAAACACTTACAAAATCAGATGACTCGAAGGAAGACTGATCTTGATTTTTGATTTTGATTTATTATCTCACATATGAGTGTATAGTGAAAAGTATTGTTTCTTGCACGCTGTATAGACAAAGCATACTGTTCATAGAAAAGGGAAAGAGAGAGTGCAGAATGTAATGTTGCAGTGATAGCTAGGGTGTAGAGAAAGATTGACTTAGTGTGAGGTAGGTCCATTCAAAAGTCTAACAACAGCAGGGAAGAAACTGTTCTTGAGTCAGTTAGTACATCACATCAGACTTTTGTATCTTTTCTTCCGAGGGAAGGCTGATTTATCTGGTCTTCCGTCGACGATACAGCTGCTTTTCAATTTAATATTTGGCTTCATCAAACATTGAAGAACAAAAGCTGTTGATTCTAAAAGTATAATGAGATGCTCATGCAGGTCAAAAGTCCTCATGTGCAGGCTGTACCCAGTCACTTCTCAAGTATTATGCGAACAATGTATTTTCTTGTTGAAAAATCACAAAGTGCTTCACACTCATTGAATAAGGTTTTGAGTAGTAGGGTAGTGATGTAAACAAACGCAACAACATTTCTGTAACCTCAAGATGGCAAACAAACAGATACATGTCGGTGGCCATCATTTCCAGTCCAACTATCGTAGAATAATAGAGCCATTGCAACACAGTGGAAAGCCTTCAACTTCCAAAGTCATGTTAGCTCGCCACAAAAGCAATTTAATGAGCCAATGCTCGCCCCCTCCCCACTCCACCCCTGCATTCCACCCCATCGAGCAGAATTAGGCTTGAAATGCCCTCGTTGAAGCTAAATCACTGTCTTATGAAGGTGCATCATAATTGTCATTCTGTTGTATATTATTCCTCGAATTGAAAAGGTCAGGAATGATGTACTCTTACAGTGGTACAGTGTTTAGTATTGCTGCCTCACAGTGCTAGGGATCCAGGTTCAATTCCGGCCTCAGTCACTGCCTGTGTGAAATTTGCATATTGTCCTGTTTGCATGAGTTTGCTCTGGGTGCTCCAGTTTCCTCCCACAGTTGAAAGATGTGCGAGTTAGGTTGATTGGCCATGCTGAATTAACTGTTAGTGTCAGGGGGATTAACAGAGTAAATATGTGGAGTTATGAGAATAGGGCTTCGGTAGGATTGTGGTCAGTGCAGATGCAATGGGCCGAATAGCCTCCTTCCGCACTGTAGATATTCTATTCTATGACTCAATAAACTACTTCTCAACTTGCCTGTCACCTTCAATGATTTGTATATATGTACCCCTAGATATTGTTTTATAATTGTGTCCCTTGACTAACATTGCCTCCCCTATCCTTGCTACTGAAATATGACCATTTTGCACTTTGCTGCATTAAACTTCATCCACTAATTATTCAAGAGCTTAATGTCAGCCAAGACATTAGAAAAACTGTTTGGAAGAACAAGAGCAGCAGGTGGAAGAAAACACCAGCATCTGCAAGTTCCCTTCTGAGTCCTGCATTGAAATATACAAACGTACAATATTGGAACAGGAGTAGCCATTTTGGTCCTCTGAGCCTATTTCACCATTCAGTATGATCATGGCCAATCAACCAACTTAACAACCTGACCCTGCCTTCTCTCTATATCCTTTGATCCCTTTCACCTCTGCAGCTATATCTAACACATTCTTGAAAGCGTACAATGTTTTGGCCTCAACTCTTTCTGTGGTAGTGAATTTCACAGACTTACCATTCTCTGTGTGAAGAATATTCTCTTCAACTCAGTCCTAAAAGGTTTATCCTGTATCCTTCCATGATGACTCTTGGTTCTAGATGCCCCACTATCAGGAACATCCTTCCTGAATCTAACCTGTCTATTCCTATTAGAATATGGGTTTCTATGAGATCCCACCTCATTCTTCAAAACGCCAAATCATTTAATCCAAACCAACTCCTGGAGGACATCCACTCAGAAACAAGGAGAATGTGCAAATTCCATACAGGTAATGGCCCAAGCCGGGTATTGAACCCCGATTCCCTGGAGTTGTGAGGCAGCGGTACTAACCACTATGCCATCCCTGTTTGGTAAAGTGCTAGGTTTTTACGAGCATACATGAAGGGAAGATAGTTTAGTATCAGCCAGTTACCAAGGAAAGGAGATATAACTAAGTGTAAATTTAAAAATGTGGATATTATAAAGCTTGCTTCATAATGATATTGAAGTTTGACTCAAATTACTGAGCAACCTAAGTGTATGCTTATTAAAATTTGAATTGAATGAATTTGCACCAGAATTGGATTAACAATTCTTTGTCAATGAAAGTCTGAAACTATCAAAATCAATGCAATGCTAATAGATTCTCAGTCTCCCGTTCATTATGGACGTTTAAGCATGACCTCAATGTGGTGCACTCAGTCTAGACATTCACTGGCTATCGTCAGGCCTCAGGTAACAGAGAGAACAAGATCTGAAGAAATAAAAGAAAGACATGCGTTTACATAAAACTTTTTATCACCATTGCAGATCTCAAAGTATTTTACAGCCAATGATATCCTTTTTGAAGTATAGCCCCTATTGTGGGAAATGTGGCAGCTAATTAGTGCTCAGCGAACTCCCCAAAACAACAGTGTGACAATGATCAAATAATCTAGTTTTGGTGATGTAGAATGAGGAAGAAATATTGGCCAAGGTACTTGCGACTACTGAAATTTAAACAATGCTGCCACAACTTCAGGTCTGGCTGCATCTTGGCGAACGAAACAGAGGTAATGGGGATATACACCTGGCAGCCTTTAGGGCTGGTCATGAGCATTATGGACCCTGAGACGGGGAGTTGTGGGGGGTGGGGGTGTGTAGGAGTTAAGTGCAGTACCCATGTGCCCCTCTGCTGCTACCAGGCTGCAGAGGGAGAGTTCCCCCAAGGATCCTGGGTGTTCGTTGGGGTTGGGCTGACATTAAGGCATTGACATCAGCATTCTCTCTCAGGATGGGGGTCTTGTGGCTAGATTGTCCCTTCTAGCCCTCGGAAACCTGAACATCATTCTTGGCATTGTCATTTCAGGCATCCCTCTGATCAAAGTCTTCATTTTGGTCTGTGTGTTGTGAAAACTTTGAAGTGGGCAGGTCACTTTAATCTCCATTACCTTGGACACCTGCCAGGCTTCCAAATCCCAGCAGCACTATATTCTGAAGAAGGGATTCCCCTTTCCCTCTCGTTCAGAAAGGCTCCTTTCAAGTCCTCTGACAGGAGAAGACATTTTCACTTGCCACAGTTGCTCACTTAGGCTCATTTTTTAACATTGCATTTCGTGCCAGTCTTTGAGCCTTCCTAGAAAGGGCAAATTCTTTGGAGTCCTTTGCTTTCCTTTGAAAACCTTGGCTTTCATTCAATTTCATTGCTCAGTCTAACAAATCTTTGATTGACAGCCGAATGGTTTTTGCACAGCACAGAGTTGTTATTTTTCCATCACAGTTGAATTATCCCTCATTAGTCCTAACCTCAATGTTTTTACAAAAGAGGACATGAGAGCACATTGCTGCTAGGATGTTGCCTGCCGCTGTGAGTCAGGATCTCTGAACAGCCAAGCTGGCTGGAACATTTTCTGTGATGCATAAATTTGCATCGATCAGTGGGAGAAATCCACGTCACAGTTGTTGCTAACATTATTCTTTTCAGAAGAATTCCACAGTGACTTAGAGATTGGCCACAATTTCCCAGCCTCACCATGTTTGGCACAGATCATGCCAACCCTGGAGACTTGCATGCCAGCCCAAAAACAGGTTTTGCACCTGGCATCAAACGATTTGCAATCATTCTGGTCCTTTGCTAATGGCGCAAATCAGATCTCACTCAGAAAGGGCATGGGGCTGATTAGCATATTTAAAGTAGCATTTAAATATGCTTAGCCCATTCGACAGCACATTCTCCCAACTCCTGGGCAGCACAGCAGTTAGCACTGTTTCTTCACAGCTCCAGAGACCTGGGTTCAATTCTCGGCTTGGATCCTGTCTGTGTGCAGTTTGTATGTCTGCATGGATTTCCTCCAGGTGCTCCAGTTTTCTCCCACATGTGGATTAGGTCGATTGGCCATGCTAGAGAGATTAGTGGGTAAATGTGTAGCAATATGTGGGTAGGGTCTGGATGAGATTTTGGTTGGTGCAGACTTGATAGGCCGAATGACCTCTTTCTGTGCTGTCGGGTTTCTATCCCCTGGAAGCAAATATTGTAATGAGTTTTAAGGGGCGTCTTGACAAATACATCAATAGGATGGGAATAGTGGGATATGGATCCCGGAAGGGGAGGGGGTTTTACTTCAGTTGGGCAGCAGATTTGGAGGGCCGAAGGACTTGTTCCTGTGCTGTAATTTTCTTTGTTCTTGTTGTGATCATTGGGGTGCACATGTTGGACGTCATGAAAGGGACTCATTGGGAGGGCCCCAATGCAAGTGATCGGTGTCGGAGAGGGAAACATGTCACCAAATTGGGGAGTAGTTCCCAATGTCTGTTGGAGGAGGAGGGGATCTTCCAGCACATTGGGGAGTTTGGGGCACCTTTACAAATTGGCATCCAATTGCCTTGCAGCTGGGCTCACTGGTCCCGGCCCTCCCAGAACCAACATGAAACCCACCACTCTCTCAGAAAATGATAAAGTGTGGGACCATTGTGATAGGATCGCTCCAGTTCTCTCACCATTATAATACTCAGTCATTTTTTGGGAACATTCCACCCATGATTAATATATAAAACTGCTGTTTTCTTCCATGCTGAGGTAAGCATTTCAACAAAAGAAGAAAATATGGGATCTTGAACAGTTGCTGCACCAACAGGAACTAACATTTATTTCAAAATGCTTCTCCACTAATTAATAAAAATTCAGAGAGAATATGTACAACAATGTGTAGGTGAAACTGGTCAAATATTAAACTACTGGTCAGCAAACATGGTTCCTGAATTATCAAGTCTCAGTTATCTGACACTGCATGGTTAGTTGAGATGGCATCTAAATTGGCATGGAACGGTCCAATTAATTCGCAAAGTCCCACCAACACTTCTATTTTCTCAGGAGGTTAAGGAAATTTGGCATGTCCACTTTAACATTCACCAACTTTTACAAGCTTCCTTTCTGGTTGTATCATAACTTGACATGGCTCCTGCTCTGCCCAAGATTGCAAGGAACTACAAATGTTCATGAATGTCGTCATTACAGCTCAAATGCAATGCAATTTTTTTAACAAAAAGATAATATTTTTGATCCTCCTTAATGGTGTCACCTAATGGGAACATTTGACAAACTGAATTAAGACAAACAATCTTCCTTGTACACAGAAGAAAGACATGCTCGAACTCTTAACTAGACGCAAATCAGGCAATGAGAAAAAGCAATAACTGCTAGATGAATTGAAAGATTAAAACACAGCATTAAAGAAAAGAAAAAAAATATTACATGCACTTTGCATGAGATGAAACCAAAGTAAGATACAATATGGTTTCAGAGACACAAACTTGTCTAAATTAATCATATTTATACTGGGAACTATGGACAATATGAAGGCTGAGGACAGTGCCAGGCTTCTGCAAACACAGCACAAAAATAATCAATAAACAGATCTCCCCCACTGTGGATTGATGTTGTCCGAAGTTCAGTATTTCTGTAAACAGTAAGTTAAGGAGAAAATAATGTCCTTTATTTGAGCATATTCAATCTATTTGCTGTGTGCTCTGATATGATCTACACATGCATTCAAGAAAGCGTATCTTAAACTGCTGTCAGTCACTTAGCACTAAGATAAGGTTTGAAGTAATAGTCCTCTTACTTGTATTCATTGTAAAGCAGCAGATGGTAAGAGTCAGACATGTGTACTTTGTCTCCTCGTTGACATTATTTGTCTATTGTCTGATCTACAAATAAAGAACCTGCCTTATTGTTTTACTAATTGTTATGTGATTTACATCAGATCGAAGAACGGAAGACGACATACATATGAATTAGGAACAGGAATCGGCCATTTGATCCCTCAAGCTTGCTCTGGCATTCAATAAGATCATGGCTGATCTAATTGTAACTTAAATCTCCCAATCCAGACTAACCCGATAACCTTTCACCCCCTTGCTAATCAGAGTGGCACAGGGATTAGCACTGCTGCCTCACTACCCTGGGGATCCAAGTTCAATTCCAGCCTTAGATGACTTAGCCTAGCCAATCCACCTAACCTGTATATATATATATCTTTGGACTGTGATAGGTAACTGGAGAAAACCCATGTAGACACAGGAAAAATGTGGAATTTTCACGTTGTCCCTGTGTTTGTGTGGATTTCCTGCTGTTGCTCCAGTTTTCTCTCACAATCCAAAGATAGAGGTTGGATGGATTGGCGAGGCTAAATTGCAATTTAGTGTTTCAAGATGTGTCGGCGAGATGGGTTAGTCGCGGTAAATATATGGGGTTACAGGGATAGGGTGATTAAGGTACTCTGTCAGAGTCGGTGAAGACTCAATGGGCTGAATGGCCTGGTCTACACTTTTGGAATTCAGTGACTGTATGAAGAATCTAAAATACGCAAAATATTCTGCTTCATCTGCCTTTTAAGCAACAAAGTTCCAAAGACTTATACTCTTGTGAGAGAAAAACATTCTCTTCATCTCTGTCTTAAGTGAGCGACTACTTATTTTTAAACAGTGATTCCTAGTTCTAGATTCTCCAACAAGAGAAAATATCCTCTCCCCATCAATACTCTCAATCTTCCTTTGGATCTTAGAAGTTTTGATCAAGTCACCTTTCACTGTTCTAAACTCTGGTGAATACAAACCTAACTTCTCCAACCCTTCCTCGTAAGATAGCCAAACCTTCCCTAGTATTAGCCTAGAAAATTTACTCTAGACTACTCTGAATTTATTTATATAGTTTCTTAAATTAAGAGAACAAGATTGTGCTCAGTACTCCAGATGGGGGCTCACCAGTGCCCAGTACAACTGAGCATAACCTCCCAAGTTGCGTAATCAACTTCTCTCACAATAAATGGTAACATTCGATGAGCTTTTCTTACTATTTGCTGCACCTGTAACTAGCATTTTATGATTCATGCACTAAGACACCCAAATCATTCTTTATTTCTTTTTTATTTTTTCTGCCAAAATGGACCTTTATTTCCCATATATTTGCCCAAGTATAACACATCAAATGTTGTACCTTTTTCTAAGTTGTGATTTTGTTTAATGCTCTCCAGATAGGTTACTGTGGGGAAAGGAAAGTAAGATTCACAGATGAAACTGCCAGAGGTAATATACAGGTCAAGTATCCTTCATTTAAAACCCCCAGGACAGATTGCATTTTAGATTTGAGATAACTTTGGTTTTCATATCCCATATATATAACTTCCATTACAATTGCCTAAGCCTGGGCTGGTCTAAAGTAAATAAAATAGCTAGAAAAGTAATATGTATAAATGAATAATAAACACATGGTACATGTAATAAGCTTCTTTTCCAGAAATTCATCACAAAAATCGCAAGATAAACACTGCAGACAAACAATGAGATTTGCTGTACTGGAGCTGGATGAGGTTCTAAAAGAAAGTGTGTTTAGGATGCTTTGGTTTTCAGATATATGGATGAAGGATACTCAACCTGTTTCACTTCTTGCAACAAGACTTTGATGGATAAGGATTGCCCAGCTCCTTGTAGAACTGAATTGGATTCTGAACTGCTTCTCCAAAGCTGATTAGAACCAGACCGTGCAGTGGACATGGGAACATCTGAAGGTAGGAGCAGGGAGGCAGCCATTTGGCCCTTTGAGTCTGATCTGCCATTCATTAATATCATGACTGATTGTCCAACTCAGTAGCTGAATCTTGCTTTTATGCACAACCTTTGATCCCATTTGCCCCAAGTGCTATACCCAGCTGCCTCTTGAATACATTCAATATTTTGGCATCAACTATTTCCTGTGGCAATGAATTCCACAGGTTCACCACTCTTTGGGTGAGAAATGTCTCCTCACCTCAGCCCTAAATGGGTAACCCTGAATCCTCAGACTATAGCCCCTGGTTCCTGGACTCCCCCACTAGTAGGAACATACTCCCTGCATCTACTCTGTCTAGTCCTGTTAGAATTTTGTAAGTCTCCATTAGATCCCCCCTCATTCGTCCAGCGAACTCTAGCGAAAAAACAATCCTAACCTCTTCAATCTCTTCTCATACATCAGTCCCCCCATCCCCAGAATCAGCCCTGTAAACCTATGCTGCAGTCCCTCAAGAGCATCTTTTCCTCAGAAAAGATGATTAAAACTGCACACAAAACTGCAGGTGCGGCCTCACCAAGGCCCTGTATAACTGCAATAATACATCCCTGCTCCTGTCCTCAAAATTTCTGCAATGAAGGCCAACATGTCATTTGCTTTCTTTATTGCCTGCTGCATTGGCAGGCTTATTTTCAGTGACTGCTGCACAAAGACACTAGGTGGGCTGCACACTACCCACTACGACCCAATGGGCACAATTGAAAAACACAGTTAAAGCGTACAATATTTTCTGTACACAGCACAGAAAATAATTCTCAATCTGACCACAAAGTGTAGAATGAGAAAAAGTAAACAGCACAAGTTATAAGGAAAAACAATGTAGGATGCATCTGTCAGGTTGGTTGCTTTCACCACTGCCTCCATGAGCATCTCATGAGGACTGACCATCCTTGCAGTATCGTACATGGTAGTATGGTTGGCATGGTGGCATAGTGGTTAGCACTGCTGCCTCATAGCGTCATGGACCCGGGTTCAATTCCAGCTTTGGGTCACTGCCTGTGTGGAATTTGCACATTTTTCCTATATCTGCATAGGTTTCCTCCAGGTGGTCCAGTTTCCCCCTACAGTCCAAAGATGTGTGGTTAGGTTCGATTCGTCATGATAAATTGCACCTTAGTGCCAGGGAGAACAGCAGGATAAATATGTGGAATTACAGGGATAACGGCTGGGTGGGATTGTTGTTGGTGCAGGCTCGAATGGGCTAAATGACCTCTTTCCGCACTATAGGGATTCTATGATTCTGCACTGTCAGACCATTGCTAGGCCAAAGTCTGCATCTCTAGAATATGTGAAGAATTCTGTAGCATTACTTGCTAAAAAAACCAAATGAAATCCTCCCAATGTCTCTTTCCAGAAATTTGGTTAAAAATGGATGAAGAGACTTCATCATCAAAGGTTCGTTAAATATTTTAAGATGTGATAGAGACTTGTATCAATACAAGGAAATTGAGACAAATTTCTTGAAGGAGTATTATTTCCTCACTGCAAATCATTCTCGCACGCAGAAAAAGAAACAGCTTACAATGCTTGTAGGAAAACTCTTCACCATAAACTTACAATATCATATAAATGCATTATCAGGAAATCTGCATTATATAAATCACTTTCCAAATAAATCCATACATAAGGACTGAAATTTATTATGTATTACAATTGATAACTCTTGTTCTGTTTGAACTGGTAAATTACAGTGAGAATAACATCCAGTTCATCTTTTTCTCATGTGACAAAGAACAAGGACAACCAAGATAGATTTTTCAAAACATATCCCCAGAAATACCTTCAACAATTTTGCTGACAATAAAGTGAATACATAAAATGATTGCGAAATTTAATACCAAATGAGGACCGCTTTCTTTTTATTCATGGTTTTAACTTTGTATCTAGATAACAAAAATAACTCCCCTTCATTGTACATGAAATGCTTTGACACATCTCTGAAAGATGAGATGCAGTGCATGTCTGTCTTTTTTTCTGTTTCTCACAAGCCAGAGTCCCCAGTGCACTTTGCAAGCACAGCGAAGTTCAATTCTCTTGTCGGCACTGAGTTCACTGATCCCAGCCATAATGTTAGCAGAGGTAACATCTAGTCTCAGCCCCCCTGAGATAAGTAAAGTTAAAGAATGATCAGGCAGGGTTTTACATTGTACTTACAGTACAGGAACAGGCTATTCAGCCCAACTGTTCTCTGCTGGTCTTTATACTCCACGCAAGCTTCTTCCCACTTCTTCATATTCATCCCACCAAGATATCCTTCTATCCCTTTCTCTCTCATGTGCTAATCCGGCTTTCACTTTCTTGCATCTATGTTATTTCCTTCAATTGCTCAAGTTTCAAATTCTAACCATTCTCTGGTAAAAATATTTCACCTGAATTTATAATTGGACTTCTTTCTGACTTTTTTTAATATTATCATCTCTGTGCATCTATCCTATCAAATCCTTCAAGACCTCTATCAGATCAGTCCTCAGTCTTCCCCTTTCTGCTCATGATCACTTTACAATGGTAAATAAAAGTACAAAAATTGAACAAAAATACGATCAGGCTCATGCATTCTCCTCCCTCTTCGCCCAACACAGGCTGCACGTTTACAGTATCTTGTAACACAATAAAATGTGCTAGACAGCAAGGCATGAGCATTGTGTGAGAAAGAAATGAAGAAAGACTTTTATTTATACATCAGTTTTCATGGCTATGGGTGGATTTTTATGGTCTTCCTCAGGCTAGACATTTCTGTTGTCAGACCCTTGCCCACACTGAATCCGTGGTGGACAAGGTGATAAAGTTCCAGCCCAGATCTTTCATAGTGCTTTACAGCTAATGAAGTGCAAATAAAGCACCTGAAAGCACAATCAAACAATTCGTAAGCATTTGGTGATAGGAGTGACGAAGCAGGCATTGAACAATGAAGGCATTGAACAATAGTGAGTGTCCATATAACTGTATCCTATCACAAGGCACTTCTGAAAAAGAGCAAAAAAAGAATGAAAATTGTTCAAATGATAACATAATGTGATATCTAATATGGAGAAGGTCAAGTTAGTTGGTGATTAAGGATGATCCTACTTTGAGTAAAGGGATTTTGAGTTTTCATTCCATTGTCGTCTACACTTGACTGGACTCTGTCCAACTGGGACTCAGGGTAGGAAGGGTTGATCTTGCAAGGGAACAGGATTCAGCTCCCAGGACTAACGGATGAAAGTGAGTGTTATTCATAGTTTCCAATGCCAGAGCCAAACAGGAAGCTGATGTGGATTTGGATCATGTCAGCTTCTGACTGATGATCTGATTGTTCAGATGCAATGCCCATCAGATTAGGCTAAAGCGGCAATGTGGCTCTAATGGGTGATACTTACCTTTATTATGTCTGGAGTCCCTGGTCACTAAAGTGTCTGTTCCCAGACATGTTTCCTCCAGCCTCCTGATCCTTAGTACTATATGGGTCAGCACCAGCAATGTGTGGAGAATGGCTGAATGATGATCAACACCCTTGGAACTTAATCCTTTGAAAGCTGCTCCTCTTCATCTGTTAAGTGACATGGCTTTTTTCCAACCGTCCATGTGGGAATCTGTTGTGGATTGTGGGGAGTATTAGTCTGCTGTTTCATCATTGTTGACAATGATGGAATTTAACATTCCATGGGAAGTGAGGGGAAATAATATTGGGTGTACCAGGGCCAAGGAAAATGTATCTTAGAAACATAGAAACTAAAAGCAGGAACAGGCCATTCGGTCTTTGGAGCCTCCTCTATCATTCATTTTGATCATGGCTGATCATCAAATTCAATACCCTGAACCCAACTTCCCCCTTTTACATTGGTCCCTGTAATAGAATCTTAAAAAGGTTAATCCTGAAGAAATTTTCCACAGGGAAATTATGCTGATGCATCCCAATAATGAGATCCACATTCCTGCTCATTATTTAGCCATCCATATTTTAGAACTGATATTCCATCAAATATATTTTTGGATCTGTCAGTCCCATTTTAATACAGCGAGTGCCAGGCCAGACTAAAGGAATGGGCATCAGCTTCCAGCAAGACAGTGTCACCTATCACACAGAGAAATGACTGGGAAGAATTTTTTGTATAAGCTGGAACAACATAGAACGGGGAACAACAGCTCATCAGGTTATTTCAAATCATAATAAATGTTGGGCTTGTTGCTGATAGAAAAGAATGCAGATATTGGAGACCAGGTTCCGGGGCAGTGTGTTTAGTTGGTGGCAGAAAATTCAAAGGAGGCCTTGGGTAATTGATTGGCTAAAGGACCAATGGCATTCTCATGTCCCAGGTCACACCAAGGAACTTCTTCGAAGGCTCACTGAGGTGTGTAGGTGCCTGAAGAATTGATGGTTTGAAACAAGACAAGATTGGCCCTTTACCAAATCCAAAGGGAAGATAAGGAAAACAACATACCCATATTCACATGAGCAGCAGGGAAAAATAAGCCAAGCATTACGTTAGTGTTCCAGGATGATGCTGGAACTAATGACCAGTTTTAGTCAATGATAGGTGGATCATGAAGTATTTGAGGAGGTCCAGAAGAGATTTGGCTGACAACGCTATGTCGCTCATTCTAATCCAATTCTAGTTTCAAGTCACGCTTATCAACTGCCATCCATTGCCTGTCTACAACAAGTCCTGTTATGATCGGGTAGTGACGTGGCAACAGGGTAGATTTACTGGACGCTGAGCTGTGACCCTGCACACAGGTTTTAAGGTCATTTTTCACTAGAAGGACGAAGTCCTTTTCAAGGTTACACTGCCCACCCTCCTAGTTTGAGGAAAGCTGGAAAAAGTGCCCGAAACATTATTTGCAATACCTAGCCTGGCTTACCCACAAGTATCCCATCACAAGGCCATAAGATGTAGGAGCAGAAGTAAGCCATTCAGCCCAGCGAGTCTGCTCCACCATTCAATGAGATCACAACTGTCATAATCCTCACTTCCACTTTCCCTCCTTATCTCCATAGCCCTTGTTTCCCTAACTGATTAACAATCTGCATAAAAGCAAATTTCTGTAGACATTGGAATCAGAAACCAAAAGAGAAAATGCTGGAAAATCTCAGCTGGTCTGGTAGCAGCCATAAGGAGAGAAAAGGACTGATGTTTCGATCCAGGTGACCCTTTGTCTGATTAAAAATCTTTCTCTCTCAATCTTGAGCATACTTAACAACTCAGCCTCCACAGCTCTCTGTGGTAAAGAATTCCACAGATTCGCTTCCCTCTGAGAGAAGAAATTCCTTGTCACCTCTGTGTTAAATCAGATTACACCCTTTTGCCCTAGACTCTCCCACAAGCCCAAACTAGAAAGCAACTAAATAAGAAAATCTTTCCATAACCAGGATCAAGCGAGTGAACCTTCTCTGGATTGCCTGCAATGCAATATACTCCTCCTTGGATATGGGGTCCAAAACTGCTCACAGTATTCCAGGTGTGATATAATTAGTTCCTTGCATAGTTTTGGTAAGACTTCCCTATTTTTATACTCCATTCCCTTTCAAATAAAGGCCAATATTCCATTTACTTTCCCTAATACCTGCTCAACCTGCATGCTCGCTGTTTGTGATTTATGCACAAGGACCTCCAAATTCCTCTGTGCTGCAACTTTTTGCAGTCTTTCCTCATTTAAACAATACTTTGCTCTTTTACACGTTCTTCCAAAGTGCATAACTTCATAACTTCAATCAACACAATTGCAAATCAATCTCAAAAAGCAAAGTCAAGGTGAGGCAGATCATCATTGCCTCATGGAACACGTGTGACCTCATGGGACAATGCCACAGCCAACAGACCCAAAAGAAGAACTGTTTGTCACCCTCAGGATGATTCATCTACCTATGGGGGTAAGAGGTTGGGGGGAAGGGGGTGCAGTCAGGTCAAAGAAAATTAGTGCAACTTTTTTTTTGCAAGGGTCTTAGAAAAAGAGAAAAGCATGAAGCTGGTTTGGGCTTTGCTGTCATGAAGCATCTGGTCAATAACTTGATAAGCCTTCCCAGAGGTGTTAACATTCATGAGATAAGCCTTAAGTTCCTCCTCCAACAGGCAAGCAACTCTCATCAGCTTGTGCGCCTTTTACCATAACCAACCCTGATGAAGTCAAGCATGAATTCTGTAATGATTGCTGCTGAGCCCAAATCAGACAAGCTAATTTTTCTTGATGAGTCTTTGGGTGTGAACTGAAAGGCACTCACCCAAGACCCCAGGCAACCAAATCAAAAATGGTGCAGCTTTTTTCAAAAACAACAGTATATCACAGGCAGAGAGAAAACACAAGCTGAGGAAACAGTAAGCCAACAAATCATCCAGAACTGAATCATCCATGACATTCTATCCTCTTTCCAGCAAAATCTCCCAGGCACAGATCAGCCTCAGCAGTCATCTGCATATCCATTAAAACTTGACCTAACATCTCAGTTAATGAACACAGTAATTGTTGCCCACAAGTTGAACAACAGGGAGAGGCGAAATCATGGACAAACTTCATGATGAAATCAAGGATGAGAAGTTTAAAATCAAGTCATTGCTTAGTCTGGAAGCCAATGGCCAAATTTCTCTGGCCGTTTCACGCCAGCGGGATTCTCTGGTCTTACCAGCAGTGCACCCCAAGCCATTTTGATGTTTCTTATGGTAGTTCCTTTCCTCTACTTAAATATTTCAGAAAAAAATTGTTTCATCATCAACATTGCGTCCAGTTACAAAAGATAAAACTTAGTTGTCCACTTTGAATAATAGTCATTCAGGTTCTGCATTCTCCATGTCATATTAAGTACTTCATGTAGGTTCTTTCTATTGCATTGGTGGTGGCTGATTGATGAGATTGAGATCTTGAGGCTGGTGTGTATAAATATAGACACCTTTATTGGTAGACTTCAACAATTTACAGTTCCAAGTATGGTCAGACATGGTGTTGCTCATCATGCAGACTAATTACTTATTGAGTTCTTTCTAGGCCGACATCAGATGATGTTACACATACATCATAGATTAATAGATAACAGGCAAAAGATTAACGCATTCTAGAATAGCAATTTATGGAAAGAGGCTGATATGATGGGTCCATTGGGGCAGTCTCATTTGTGGATTTTGGGAAGGATGTAAAAGCAGGCTGCACAGTGTTGGGGACTATCAGCTTGGAAACTGTGGAGATCAGAGACAGTCCTAGAAACAATGCCTTGATTTTTGGTGATTGATCATGGTCCAGGGGAGGTGGGGGAAATGTCTGCGAGTTGGTGCTCAGCCTCTGTGAGGTAGAAGTCGGTACACCGGACAACAATGGCACCACGCCATTGGCAGTTTCAATGACAAAGTCAGGTTTGGCCCTGAAAGAGAGAATGGAATGCAGCAAGTTCAGAGGGAGACAGTATGGAGTGGGTGAGATGAGCAGAAAAAATGAGACTGTTGATGTCATGTCGATAATTCTCGGTGTAGAGGGAGAAAGCTGGAGGCCATTAAAAAGATTCATTGGAAGGGGTGAGGACTCCTGCCCAAAAATGTGACAGTGGAGAAGAAGATAACAGAAGAAGAAGAGTTCTGCATTGTGCCAAGTCCGAAATTCATTGAGATGAGGTTGTAAGAGAATGAAAAAGGGTTCATTGAAGAGTTTTGGTTTATTATAATTCATTTGGTTATTGACAGGTCTCCTGTGCCATTGCACAGGAGTAGTCCGGAAACTGAAACCTGGTGGTTAAGAACGGTTACTGATCCTGACTCCCAGCTTGTTAACTAAATAGTATTCTGAGCTATTGGTGATCAGTGAAGGTTGGATAATAGTAACAACTATTTGAGTACAGGCAGAAGGAGACACAGAGAATTCTGACCATACTATTACTACCCATTACCAATGCACCCTATTTTATGTTGGAACGAGCAAAAAACTGCTTTGTACATTTGAGAATATCAACTTATTCAATATTATTCAAGTTACTCTGAGGGTTGTTGCAACGCAGTTTGATCTAGGCCAGGACTTTGAACTGGATGGGTCAAACGGTGACATCACAGAACAAGTGTGACCCTGTGCTGGAACATCACAGTGAGATCAGACATCACAATAGGTTTTTCAACTGAGTTAAGCTGAGGTAGGAGGCTGCAGGACTCAGTCAGAGTGACGACAAGGTAACAACACTGACTAACTCTTTGATCTGTCTGAGAGTGAATGGAATCAGAGAGAAGATCTAAACAGCTTCTCTTCACAAAGGAAATAAACATCATGAACCAGCTGATTTGATCAAGGATTATGAGGTTTAAAAGGTTAGTCTAGAATTGTTCACCTGTTTAAGTTAGACAAATGAAATGATATTGAAAGTTTATTGAAGCTCCTCTGGTGATTGGGAGATCACTCGTGCCTTCGCTCACAGATAGTCTGAAAACTGGAGCCTTAATAATGTTGATTACTGACCCTCACTCTCCGGTCACTCACTGATTGGTCCCTCCCAGCCCTTCGTGCTCATTCCCAATCTGTAAATGTTGATGATCATTACTGACCCTCATTTCCAGTTTACTCACTGACTGGACCCTCCCAGCCCTTGCTGCTCATGGGACATAGAGCAATAAACATTAGATTCATTTGCAAGAGTTGGCCATTCAGCCCTTTGAGCCTATACTACCATTTTAATAAGATCATAAAATGGTTGTGGCCTCAACTCCATTTCCAATCCTTTCCCAGAACTCTAGACTCCCTTGAAGATCAGAAACCTAATGAACACAACTTTGAATGCATTCCGTGACCCAGCACTGACTGTTTTTGTGAAGGATTATTGCACAGAGTAATGACCATTTGTAAAATGGAGAAAACAAAAATCTCGTCTCCGTGTTGGAAGGGAGACCTGTTAGTGGCAAGTGTTTATTGGGTGTCCACAGAGAAAAAGTGGGAGTATGGGGAATCCAGACAAACCCATCACTGCCACCACCCACACATCCCATTCTTTGTGTTGCAAACAACTAAAATCTGGTTAGCGCATTCGAGAACGGCAACTTATTGTAACCTCAATAAACGAGGAAGAGTTTGACGACTACCTGTTCGATCAACGGCAGACCTTTGAGGATTATGAGGTTTAAAAGGTTAGTCTATAATTGTTCATCTTGTATTGTCAGTTGTTCAAATCAGATTGGGAAGTCACCCAAGCCTTCACTCACAGATATAGGGAAACCGGAGCCTGATGAAAAATGGTTACTGCCCTCAATCTCAGTTCACTCATTGACCAGCTCCTCCCAGGACTTGTTCATTAGTAGAAGGACAGAGTGTGGCGATGAGAGGATTTTCACAGTAACTTCATTGCAGTGTTGATGTAAGCCTACTTCTGACAACAATAAACTAAGCTAAGCTAAATTAAAATCCCATGGTTGTGGACTCACCAATCAACACAGCCATTGCTGGCACAGCCACCTGTGCTCAGAACTCTTCTAGTTGAAATATTCATTGATATTCTTCAGTATAGTTACCTTATCTTCACTCTCAGAATCCTGCAGCCTTACGGTGAAAACTTTCTCTTCTTAGCTGGACTATTGCGCAAATTCTACACAAGGTTCCAAGTCCTTCATGTCACATGAAGTTTAAATACAGAGGCCGGTATTTTACTGGCCTGCCCACCACGGGAATTGGAGCAGGCGAGGGCAGAGCATGGGAAGGTCCATTGGCCTTGGGTGGGATTTCATGGTTTTGGAACCAACGAGGCTGTAAAATCCCTCCCAAAATTTCACTGAACCCTTTTTGGAAGAAGTGTTTTGTGCACCATATTTGTCCCAAACTAAACTGCTTGAAACAGAGTCACCCCCAAAATCGGAGTTTAAAATTTATTATTGTTAATAATGATAATAATATTAATATTATTATAATTCACCTCTTGTTGATCACTTGCTATTGTTTTTCTCCCAGGCAAATTGATCACATGATCATTTTCCAGAAATCCCCCTTCAGAAAATCCTAAAAAGGGAGCATTGCCTAAATATAAAATATTGTTTTTCTGAAAATCACATGGGCCATGACAGTAGTTAATTGTACCGAGAAGCTGGAAAAAATCTGGAGTATTTCATTATAATGCAATGATTCTTATTTGCTTTTTTCTTCTGTTAGAACCGACATGACTGGTGTCAGGATGAGCAAGAGCAATGTTTCCCCAAACGATCCACAGACTAAATTTCCACAACAGCACAAAGGATGAATGGATCATACAAAAGTGAAAGTATATCCTAACTAAAATCAACTCAATATCAACGAGAGAGAGAGCGCGAGCAAGTGAGAGAGAGAAACAGAGAAGGGGAAAGAGAGAGAGACAGAGAAAGAAAGGCAAAGAGAGAGAGAGAGAGAATGACATGGTGTGGCATCAAGGAATCAATGAGTATCAAAGCACAAACAGTCCACTGGTTATGGTCTTAGCAACTATAAAGGAAGATGGTTATGGTTGTGGAGGGTCAGTCATCTCAGCTCCAGGACATCTCTGCAGGAGTCCTCAGGGTAGTGTTCGAAGCCCAACAATCTTCAGCAATGATCTTCCCTCTGTCATAAAGTCAGAAGTGGGGATGTTTGCTGATGATTGTATAATGTTCAACACTATTCGCGACTCCTCAGATACTCAAGTAATTCAAGTTCAAATGCAACAAGATCTGGACAATATTTAGGCTTGGGCTGACAAGTGGCAACTATGACATTCGTGCCACGCAATTAATCACCGCGCTTTGACATTCAATGATGTAATCATCACTGAATGCCTCACTGTCAACAGCTTTGGAGTTACCATTGACCAGAAACTTAACTGGACTCACCACATAAACACAGTGACTACAAGAGCAAGTCAGAGGCTAGGAATACTATGGTGGTAACTCACCTCCTGACTCCCCAAAGCTGAAATGAAAGAGAATATGAATCTTGACTAATCTCGCTCATTTTTTCTGATAAGCCATCAGTGAATAGACGAGGGGAGGATACAGTTGATTTTTACTAGGCCCTGGTAGGCTAACGAAGATCAGAGAATTCAAAGTCAGGGGGATCAGAAGCAGAGTGGTTAACAGGCCCATTGCAGAGCGTAAAGTACAGTTATACAAAGTGGCAGATATTGACGAGTTGTGTTCCACAAGGATCAGTGTGGGACCACACTTGTTCAGAGCACACAGTAACAATTTCAACTTTGGAATCAAAATTGGAATTTCTGAATTTGCAGATCTTAAATTTGCGGGATTGTGAATAATGATGAAGATTCTGACTAACAAGATATAAACAAACTTGCAGAATGGCTATGTAATTGGCAAATGCATTTCAATATTGATCAGTGTAAGGTGTTATATTTTGGTAACAGCATCATTTGAATGTGTTGACAATTCACAAGCTGGCATGGTAATGAGTTTTCCAGATTAAATGTGACATTTCTGGGGATAGTAATGTCTTTCCACATGTTCAATAATTCAGAAATGAGAACTTTTTATCTGGTTTGAACTAATTCAATTTCTGATGGGTTGATGTCACAAAAGTACTACACTATTATTGAAATTTTATTTGTAAAATGATTTCAACTGACTGGACATTAGGGTCTTCAGTAAAATGAATCAGCAAACTGCTTCAAAATATGAGATCACGTTCCCAGGTAATGGAAACATTCTTTGACTCAAGATTTGATTTGATTTAATTTGTTGTCATATGTATTAGTTTAAAGTGAAAAGTATTGTTTCTTGTGTGCTATACGGAGAATACATACCATTCATAGAAAGGAGAGGATGCAGAATGTTGTTGTATTGGTTCCTGATGAGGAAGTACAGACATGTGAATTGGAAAAGGAATCCACAGGGAAAAGAAATTCAAAATCTTTGTTCTGGCCAACCTTGGCGATTGAATAAAGAGAGCCAGTTTATCCTTCCCCATCCTCTTGTAACAATAGCTCATGAATCTTCGAGATATGTCAAATCAACAGACTGCAGAGACTGGGAACTAGTTTGTGCATTCCAGAACAGTTTATTGTAACCTTATTGTAACCTAAATATCAGAGGGTTTCTGTGGCTCCCTGTTTGATTTAAGGCCAGGCCCCTTGAACTAGACAGGTCAAACGGCAAACTCACAGAACAAGTGTGACCCTGAGCCGGGACATCACAGTAAGATCAGATATCACAATAGGTTTGTAAACTGGGTTAACTTGAGGCAGGAGGCTGCAAGAGCCTCAGTCAGAGTGAACACACTGACTGTCTAACTGGCCGATCTGTCTGGGAGTGATTGGAGTCAGAGAGAAGATCGAAACAGCTTCACTTCACAAAGAGAACAAACACCATGGACCAGCTGATTAGATCAAGGATTGTGAGGTTCAAAAGGTAGTCTATTGTTCACCTTGCATTGTCAATTGTTTTAGTCAGACAAATGAAATGATATTGGTAGTTTATTGAAGCTCCTCCGGTGAGTGGGAGATCATCCGTGCCTTTGCTCACAGATAGTCTGGAAACTGCAGACTGATTACAAATGAGTACTGCTCTCACTATCAGTTCACTCATTGACCAGTTCCACCCAGAACCTGTTAATTAGCAGAGGGAAAGCAAGAGGGACATAGTGTGGCTCGAGGGGATTTTCATAGTAACTTCACTGCAGTGTTAATATAATGTGACAGTAATAAACTAAACTAAAATCCCATGGTTGTGGACTCACCATTTGACACAGCCATTGCTGCACAGCCACCTGTGCTCAGAACTCTTCTGGTTCAAATATTCCTTAATATTCTTCTTCAATTTAGTTATCTGGTCTTCTCTCTGACTGAGCATCCTGCAGCCTTACACTGAACACTCTCTCTTCTGAGCTGGACTATCACAGAAATTTTACACACTGTTCCGAATCCTTCACATCACATAATGTTTAAACACAAGAGGCAGGAATTTTACTGACCAGCCTGCCATGGGAATTGGACGAGGCAAGAGCAGAGCATGGGAAGGTTGTTTGGCTTCAGGTAGGATTTTACAGTTTCAGGACCAGCGAGGCTGTAAAACCCTACCATAATTTTATTGAACGCTGCTTGGAAGAAGTGTTTTGTGCACAAATATTTGTCCCAAACTAAATTGCTTGAAATAGAATCACCCCCAAAATCTAAGGTTAAATTTTATTTATTATTCACATGTAGACTAACATTAACACTACAATGAAATTGCTGTGAAAATTCCCTAGTTGCCACACTCTGGCACCTGTTTAGGTACACAGAGAGAATTTAGCCTGGCCAATACATCTAACTAGCACGGCTTTCAGAAAGTAGGAGGAAACCGGAACACCCAGAGAAAACCCACATGAACGTGGAGAGAATGTGCAAATCCTGCACAGGCATTGAACCAGCCTGTAAATCGAACCTGGGTCCCTGCCGCTGTGAGGCAGCAGTGCTAAGCACTGTGCTATTGTGCTGTCCAACGTGAAAATTCCTTCACAGTGACATGAACAAGATTGAAAATAAATGTCGTTAAAGCACACTATTTGAATGTTGCCACACTCCGGTGTCTTTTCAGATACATTGAAAAGAGAATTTAGCATGGCCAATGAACCTAATCAGCACGTCTTTCAGACTGTGGGAGGGAGCCGGAGCATCCGGAGGAAACCCATGCAGACACGGGGAGAACTTGCAGACTCTGTACTGACAGGCAAATTGATCACATGATCCTTTAGTGGAAGTCAGGTGCTTTTTCAGAAATACCCCTTAAAATGGAGCCTCGCTTCAACATAAAATACTGTTTTTGTCTGAAAATCACATGGGCCATGACAATAGTTAATTGTACCGAGGAGCTAGAAAAAGTCTGGAGTTATCTTGTTATAATGCAATGATCTTTAATTGTTTTCTTTTCTTCTTCTGTTAGAACACATGACTGGTGTCAGGATGAGCAAGAGGAAATGTTTGCCCAAACGATCCACAGACTAAATCTCCAACAACAGCACAAAGGATAAATGGATCACACAAAAGAGAAAGTATATCCTAACTAAAATCAATTCAATGTCAGCAGACAAAGAGAGAGAGCAGTGGAACTCAAATTCTCTTCAGCCCATTCCTCTGTGTCCCATCCATTTCTCAGTGTGACAACCCGACGCCTTTTCATTTGCTGTTTTTATACAATGGCCAATAACAATCCTCCCACTGATTCATTTCAACACAGCTCCACTGACTGGAGATGGTGCATAACCAATTCTTTCACTTTTGGCCTATTTCTCTCCCTTTCCCCGTAAGTTTATCATCACAATGTGAATTTTTCTATCCTCATTTTGATACCTGTTTTTACTGTTCATTTTAAAATTTGCCTCTGTCCCCAGCTTTACCTCCAGCCCTCACGTCACTGCATCAACATCAAGCACTAACTCTGCTCCAACTCCATACTCAGTTTGATATTGCTCAGGACTAATTACACTGGCATGGACCCATTCCGTACAGTCAGCCCTGACCAATATATGCTGTGACTCCATCTTGAGGCTGAAGAGAAAGGTCCCAAGGTGGAAACACTCCAGTTGTTGTCTCAATGGTATCAACTGGGATCAGCTGGTTAAGGCCAATACTCCTGGCTCCAAATGACTCTGAGGTGTCCGTACTGACTGGTGTCAGTATCAGGTTGGTATCCCCATGTGCAGCAGCTAGTGTTGGTGGTCCCTCACCACAGACACCCATTGTGGCCTTTGGTGACACCAACTCAGCCCTGGGACATGGGTGTCCAGTTGGTGCCAGCACAATTGGCGATATGTCACACCCCCCTGCCCCTCCTGCCAGCTATTGCTGGCCTTTTCAGCTGATTGCCACCCCCTCCCCCAAACCGCAATCGCTGGTATCCCCAGCTGATCACCACCTCCCTGTCCACCTTGGTCAATTGCTGGTTGCAGATTGTGTAGCTTCCATTCTCTCCTCCCAATTCTGGCTGCAGATTGGACATTGACTGTGTGCCAGGCTGCTAGTGCCAGTGTACCCAATGGGCAGTGCAAGGCTCATTGCAACAGTTCACTGTTGATCAGGACAATATATGAACCTTTAGTGAGGATTCTCTAAATGAACAGCTTGAACCACCATATTTCTCACAACGTGGTTTGGTTTGATTCTCAGAGGAACCATCTCCTTGTGGCCATTCTGCCAGCTGAAATCCTAGTCTTTTTGCATTGGGAGAGGGATTGATCTTTCTGAAGAAAGATCTTGTACCTTTTTTATGATGATTACTCTGCCCAAAACATTTCCACAGCTCTTTTTTCACAATATCTGAATGGAATTGATTGATTTGATTTATTGTTGTCACGTGTTGGATAAGTGACAAGTATTATTTCTTGCGTGCTACACAGACAAAGCATACCATTCATAGGGTAAATTGGGGAGAAGGAAAGGACAGGATGCAGAATATAATGTTGCAGTTACAGATAGGGTGAAGACAAAAATCAGCTTCATATGTGACAGGACAGTTCAAAAAGTCTGACGGCAGCTGGCAAGAAGTGTTCTTGAGTCGGTTGGACCATGTTTTCAGACATTTGTATCTGAAGAAGAGTTGATGTCTTGGGCAACAGGGTGTTCCCCAGGCTCTTCAGTGAATGATTTGAGATATGGGGTGTGTGCGCCTGCGTGTGGGGGAAGGTCACATTCAGGATGAATGGGATCCCTGGCAATTGGACATGGTTCTGTTCACTTGACCTTTCAACAGGCTCAGAGGTGAATGACATTATGGGTCAGTGACCACTTTCAAACTCAGTGGAGGTCAAGACAGTGCATTTGCAGACAGACAATACGACAGCAATCCAGCAACAGACATTAGAGGTCTCAATGGTGCATGCACAACGTAAGCGAGAGATCTGTCAGTCAGTTTCCCTCCTACCCAAGGGGCACCGTACCTGTGACCAACTTCCCGGGGCCTCAATGGCCTCTGATCCTATTGGTGAGGGTACCACGACAGGCCCCGTTAAAGACAACCATGTGTGATTCTGACCAGTGAGGATTTACCTGGGCAAGGCCAAGGGCCAAGTGAGGCCGTGATTGCAATTGAACTGATGAATAATGTTGAAATTTTATTACAAATAAATTTAAAAATTTAAATCAGCCTGATGCCCTTTTCAGGTGTAAAGCTGATCTTGCCAAATATCACGAGAGGCATGAAAGCAGGCATAAAACCAATTTTTTGCCTCCCGTGTGATCTTACAGGCTTACCCTGCCTCTCACTCAAGGAGGCAGGATTCCTCCACCCTACAGCCTAAAACTGGCTTCCGGATGTCCTGTCATCTTGGGGGTTTGAGTTCATTATTGAGGTCTTCCTCAGGCCACAATCATCAACTCGTGTTGGATTCCCCCTCCCTATTTTTGGACTAGTATGGACTGATGAGATGAGTTCACTCCAATTCAGGCCAAGGGAGACAGTATCCATGGTTCCTTCATCACCCTGCTTCACACATTGCAGCTTACTGGCAATTGGCCATCTGGAGACGTGATGACATCCAAAGGAGGCTTAGCATCACCTCCACCCACATGTGGGATCTGGCTGAGCTTTTCCTGTAGAGTTTGGCACATATCCCAACTTCCCATACCACCAAATCCACAGAGATGTGTTTGCCAATTCGCTCGGCCACTCACTACAGAATTTCTTCAAATGCGGCAGGTACTCCTCGGAGTGAAAGTGGAAGAGCTGTGGCAGTAGAACACTGCTCACTTTCTAACGTAGATGAGAGAAGCTTTTCACTCCCCCATTCCCAATCCACAGTCCTGTTCCAATCTACAGCCCATTACAAATCTTGGCCTGTGCGTCTCCTACATTCTGGTTTTGAATAATGCTGGGTTGATTTCTGAAGCACACGGAGAAGGTCAAGTTAGTTGGTGATTAAAGACCACCCTATTTTCCACAAGAGGGGAATCTTCAGTTTTCATTCCAATGTCATCAACACACGGCTGGACACTGTCCAACTGGGACTCAGGGTTGACCCTGCAAGGGAACAGAGTCCAGCTCCCAGGACTCATCGATGAAAATGAGTGTTATTCATGGATACCATCACCAGAACCAAACAGTAAGCTGATGTGGATTTGGATCATGTCAGCTTCTGATTGATGATCTGATTGTTCAGATGCAATGCCCATCAGATTAGGGGAAAGCAGCAATGAGGCTCTCATGGATGATGCTCACTTTTATCATCTCTGTCTCTGTCATTTAAGTATCTGTTCCCAGACAGGCACCTTCCAGATGCTCATTCTCAGTCCACTTTGGTGAGTCACCAGTACCATGTCAAGAATGTCTGAATGACGATCAGTGCCCTTGTAAGGTCCTCTTCATTCTTCAAGTGACTTAGCTTTTTCCATTCACTACTTCTACTGCAATGCCCCCTTGCCCCCGATCTCCCAGGAGGCCTCAATGGCCATCATGGCAAGTCTCTGTTTGTGGGGACCAGGTGTGATCCTTGCCAAAGAGAACTTTCACTGGTGAGGCCGTAAAGCCAACTCAGCCTGTGACCAATTGTGGAATGGGCTTACTTGTAATATTTAAATTCTATTGAAAATAGATTTCAATACTGAAATCAGTCTGACACCCTTTTCAAGTGTGAGGCTGATCTCGTCAGATATCTGGGGTCAATAAGAGCAAGATAGGCAAGAAATCAGGTGCGAACCCCATTTTTCACCTATGTCATGATGTACTGGCTCACCCTGCCTCTTGCCCAGCAAGAGGAGGAAGTAAGATTCATCCACCCCAGTGTCTGAAACTGTGGCTTCTGGGTGACTCTTCACCTTGGGGGTTTGAGTCCATAGGTGGCATCCTCCTCAGATCACAAGCATCGACTACTGCTGGATTCCTCATTCCTATTTCTGGGCTAGTGTGGACTGATTAAATGAGGTCTCTCTGGTTCAGGCCAAGGGAGACAGAATCCATAACTCCTTCACCACTCTGCTTCATGCCACGCAGTTTATTGGTATCTGGCCAAAAACTAGAAATGTGAAGATATCCAAAAGAAGTTTAGCACCAGCTTCCACTCACATGTGGGATCTGGCTGAGCTTCCTGCAAGTTTTGGCACATATCCTAATTTGCCATACACCAAATCCACAGGGATTGGTTTGCCACTCATCACGGAGTTTCTTCAGATACAGCAGATACTCCTCAGTAGGAAAGTGGAGGAACTGCTGCAGTAGAACCTTCGGGCATTACTCAATTGGCAATTCATGTGGGATACCCCCCAGTTTCTCAAGTGGACAAGAGGTCCTTTCCACGACTCCATTCCCAATCCACTGATCATTCTTAATCTTGGCTTCAAACTGTGCTTCTCCTACACCCTGATTTGGAATAATGCTGGCTGATTTCTGGAGCCCACAGAGAAGGTCAAATTAGTTGGAGATTGAAGATGACCCTACTTTCTATAAGGGGGAAATCTTCAGTTTACATTCCAATATCATCCACATACAGCTGGGCAGTGTCCAACTGGGACTCAGGATAAGAAAGGTTGACCCTGCAAGGGAACAGGGTCCAGCACCCAGGACTAATCGATGGAAGTGAGTGTTATTCATGGGTATCAGCACCAGAACCAAACAGTAAACTGATGTGGATTTGGATCATGTCAACTTCTGACTGATGATCTGACTATTCAGGTGCAATTCCCATCAATGCCCATTCATGGATGATGCTTACTTTTATCATGTCTGTCCAGGTCACTTAAGCATACGTTCCCAGACAGGTTCCTTCCAGCCTCTTCATCCTCAGTCCTATTTGGGAGTCACTAGCACCAAGTCAAGAATATCTGAATGATCATCAGTGGCCTTGAAAGCTGATCCTTTGCAAACTGATTCCTTGTAAGGTCCTGTTCATTCCTCAAGTGACTTGGCTTTTTCCATCCACCACCTCCACTGCACTGCGCTCCCCCCCCTCCCCATCTTCTGGGAGGCCTCAGAGACCATCATGACAGCTCTCTGTTTGTAGGGACCAGGTGTGATCCTTACCAGAGAGGACTTCACCGGTGAGACCATGAAGTCATGTGAACCTGTGGACAATTGCGGACTGGGCTCACTTGTAATATTAAAATTCTATCGAAAATAAGTTTCAACATTGAAGTCCACATTTCAGGTGTGAGGTTGATCTTGTCAGATATCTGGGCTCAGCAAGATTGAGATGAACAAGAAATCAGGCGCAAACCCAATTTTTCGCTTCTATCATGACCTCACCGGCTCACCCTGCCCCTCGTCCAGCGGAACGAGAAGGCAAAGTCCAGCCACCCACAATCTGAAATTGTGGCTTCTGGATGTCCCTTCAAATTGGGGGTTTGAATCCATGCTTGGGGTCTTACTCAGACCACAAGCGTCGACGACTGCTGGATTCCTTTTCCTCTTTCTGAGCTAGTGTGGACTGATTAGAGGAGCTCTCTCCAGTTCAGGCAAAGGCGGTAGAATCCATAACTCCTTTGCTACCCTTCGCAACTCGCAGTTTACTGGCATCTGGCCAACTGGAGACGTGAAGTCATCTGAAGGAAATTTAGCTCCAGCTTCCAACTACATGTGCGATTTGGCTCAGCTTCCTCTTGGGCACATATCCCAATTTCCCATGCCACCAAATCCACAAGGATTGGTTTGTCAATTCGTGTGGTCACTCTCTGCAGACTTTCTTCAAATAAGACAGAATATCCTCAAAGGGAAATTGGAGGAGCTGTTGCAGCAGATTGTTCTGGCAATTCCAAATTATCCATTAATGTGGGACACTGCTCACTTTCCAACTTAGATTATATAACCTTTCCACTCCCCCATTCCCAATCCACTCCCCTCTTCCCAATCCCTACTCCATTTTGAATCCACTGCACATTCCCAATATTGACCTCAAACTGTGCTTCTCCTACATTCTATTTTGGAATAATGCTAGGCTGGTTTCTGGAGTCCATGCAGAAGGTCAAGTTAGTTGGTGATTAAAGATGACCCTACTTTCTGCAAGGGGGCAATTTTCAATGTTCATTCCAGTGTCATCCACACATGCCTGGACACTGTCCAACTGGGACCCAGGGGTAAGAAGGGTTGACCTTGCAAGAGAACAGAGTCCAGCTCCCAGGACTAATCGATGAAAGTGAGTGTTATTCATGGGTACTATCACCTAGCTCCAAACAGTAAACTGATGTGGATTTGGATCATGACTGTTCAAATACAATGCCCATCAAATTCAGGTCAAGCAGCAATGAGACACTCATGGGTGATGCTCACTTTTATCATGTCCATCCTTGGTCACCTAAGCATCAGTTCCTAGACAGAGCAATGTAGCCTCCTCATCCTCAGTCCTACTTGGTGAGTCACTAGCACCACGTCCAGAATGCCTGAATGATGATCAGTGCCGTTGAAAGTTGATCCTTTGCAAACTACTCCCTTGTAAGGCCATCTTCATTCCTCAAGTGACTTGGCTTTTACCACCTCCACTACACTGCCCCCTCCCCTAATCTCTCAGGAGGTCTCAATGGCTATCATGACAGATCTCTGTTTGTGGGGTCCAAGTGTGATCCTTACCAGAGAGAACCTTCACCGGTGAGGCTGTGAAGCCGTGAAGGCTCTGGACGATTGCAATCTGAGCTCACTTGTAATATTGAAAATAGATTTCAATATTGAAATCAGCTTGACCTGACCCCCTTTTCAGGTGTGAGGCAGATCTTGCAATATCTGGGCTCAGTAGTTCGAGATAGGCAAGATATCAGGTGCGAATTTGATTTTGTGCCTCTCTCATGGTCTTACCGGGTCACTCTGCCTATTGCCCAGGGGAACGAGAAGGTAAGATCCACCTCCCCCAGAGTCTGTAACTGTGTCCTTTCATCTTGTGGTTTTAGTCAATGTTTGGGGTCTTATTCAGGCCACAAGCATCAACTACTGCTGGATTCCTCTTTCTTATTTCTGGGCTAGTGTGCACTGATTAGATGAGCTCTCTCTGGACCAAGCCAAGAGAGAGACAATCTTCATAACTCCTTCGCCAACTCTTCTTCACACTTTGCAGTTTACTGGCATCTGATCAACTGGAGATGTGAAGACATTCTAAGGAAGTTTAGTACCAGCTTCCATCTACATGTGGGATCTGGCTGAGCTTCCTGTAGGGTTTACCACATCTCCCAATTTTCCACATCACCAAATCTACAGGGATTGGTTTGCCAATTGACTAGGCCACTCACCGCAGAGTTTCTTCAGACATGGCAGATACTCCTTGGAGAAAAACTGGAGGAACTGCTGCAGCAGAACCTTCCAGCATTACCCAATTGGCAATTCATGTGGGACACTGTTCACTTTCAAACACAGATGAAAGACCCTGTCCACTGCCCCATTCCTAATCCACTGCTCCATTTTCAATCTGTTGCCCATTCCCAAACTTGACCTAACACTGTGCTTTTTCAACATTCTGGTTTTGAATAATGCTAGGCTGATTTCTGGAGCCCATGGATCATACGTTCTGTAAGGTGGGGGGGAATGTTCAGTTTTCAATCCCATGTCATCCATACATGGCTGGACACTGTCAAACTGGGACTCAGGGTAAGAAGGGTTTACCCTGCAAGGGAACAGAATCCTGATCCCAGAACTAATTGATGAGAGTGTTACTCATGATACCAGCACCAGAACCAAACAATAAGCTGATGTAGATTTGGATCATGTCAACTTTTGAGTTGATGATTTGACTGTTTAGATGCAATGCCCATTAGATTAGGGTAAAGCAGTAATGAGGCACTCATGGGTGATGCTCACTTTTACCGTGTCTGTCTCTGGTTACTTCAGTATCTGTTCCCAAACAGGTTCCTTCCGGCCTCCTCGTCCTCAGTCCTACTTGGTAAGTCACCACCAATGTGTCGAGAATACCTGAATGGCAATCAGCGCCCTTGAAAGCTAATCATTTATGAACTGCTCCCTTGTAAGCTTGTCTTCATTCCTCAAATAACCTGACCTTTTTTGCCCATCATCTGGGTGTTTCTTCGTGAGGAATTGTGAGGAGTGTTTGGTTATTTATGTCCTCATTCTGGATTGTCTTTAGATCAACAAACTGAGTTTGGAATGTTTTCAAATGTAACATGCCAGGGGAGCTGGATAGGGACGGGTATTGTGATTGGGCATGCTCTCCAAAGATAAGATATGGAAAAATGTCTTAAAAGACAGGCCTTGTCTGAACTGTTCCTCACCCAAATTGTATCGATGCATCCCATTAATTAAATCCTCATTCCTACCCCCTATCTGGCCATCTCACATTTTGGAACTGATATTCCATCCAATCATTTCTGGCTCTGTAAATCCCAGACCACTCCAGGGAGGGCCCAGTACAAGGAATAGCCATCAGCTTCCAGCAAATTCCAATGTTGTCACCAGTAGCACATCAGAACTGGGAAGGATTTTTGTTCAAACTGAAACAATATAAAAGTGAAAACAACAGCTTGTCGGCGAGTTTCAAATCATCAGTGAATGTTGGCTTGTGGCTGTTAGAATAGAATGCAGATATTGGAGATAAGGTTCCAGGGCAATGTGTTCAGGTAGTGGCAGAGAACTGGAAGGAGGAAAGGAATTGACTTTGGAGAGGGAGTGAGTGCGAGTACAGAGTTAGGCTGCAGATACTGGGAAACCAGGCTCCAGGAAAACTTGTTCAGTGGTGGCAGCGAAACAGAAGTGTGAACAGCCTTGGGAAGCTTGAGCTGATCAGGACCAGAGTGATCTCCTGTATTTGTTTCGATCGCCACAAGGGGTCGGAGAAGAATTTCCCAGAATTTTTTTTCACATATTGGCCCTGTGTTTTTAACTCTGGTTTTTCGCCTCTCTCTGGAGATCACAGTGTCTGGGATGGGATTGGAGATTGGTCGATGTGTTGTGATGATCGTGGCATCACAGTTGTTGTAGGAGAATGTAAGATGGAGCAGAGATGAAGCTGTCTGTCTATCAATTATTAACCTTCTAAATCTCATTATTTCCACAATTGAAATCTGAAAATAAATCTGGACTGAAATTGGAGATAGTTTCTGTGTTTTACTGTGTTGTGATTGGGGAGTTTTGACTTTGATTGTTATTGTCCTGACCAGTATTTACTGCCCATTCCTAACTACCCTGAGTAGGTGGTGGTGAATCATCTTCTGGAATACCACGAAGCAGCTGGGCCATTTCAGAGGGCAGTTTAGAGAACCACATTGCCTTGTGTCTGGTGTCACAAAGAGGCCAGACCAAGTAAAAATTGCAGATTTCCATCCTATGGACATGAATTAAACAGACAGGTTGTTTTACTGCAACCCAATAGTTTCAAGATCACCATTACAGGTGTTAGCTTTTTAATTCAGATTCTGATTTTAGTAAGTTTAAATGTCATGGTGGGATTTGAACCTACATCTCTAGGCCATCGATCCAAGTCTATACATTACTCATCCAATCATGTAACCACTATGCCACTATTTAGATTCAGCGACTTGACTGAGTGTCACAGACCAGGCAGATCTCAGACTCAATGCCCAGTCTTTACACACAAAAATACAGAAAAGAAAATGATCAGCTCCATCAGGTTGACCCTATTCAGCAGACAGTATAAATTCCCACACACACATTTCATCTTCCAGTAACTCCACTTCTGGGAACAGAATGATAGGTGACCAATTCAGAAAAATGCTGACAGTAATCGCTCTCCCCACTCCCTGAGGCTCTAGGGAGAGGACATAGTTATTCCCGTTAGAACATATCTTAAATTGATCTCTAATACTGTGTAACTAACAGCATTCTCTCAGGAATTATCATCTTTCTCATTTCAAGGTCTGTAATGACCCCACACTTGCCACTATTTGCATGTATTTAGTCAAGTCGGGAGGGGTGATGATTCTGCTGACAAGTGATGGAGTAAAGTAACATAGAGAGAGAGAGAGAGACCATTCAGCCCATCATGTCTCTGAACATCTCTACCAGTGACACAGAAAGAACACCTCCAACAACTGAGTGAACAAAGACAGAGTTGGAGAGTGAATAGCAGATGTGACTGAAGAATATCTACTGCAAAAACAAAATGAGGCTCGCCCCTTAATCTCTTCCCTTCCTCCAGTAAAAAGTTATGGTAAGAAAAGAGATGTACAATTTGTACAGGGAGAGGAGTGGTGAAAAAATAAGGGAGAATACGATAACAAAGAAAAGGAACAATTCAAAGGATTCAGATGAATTCTAAAATTAAAATATCAAGGAATATTTTAAAGGGCAAATAAAGTTGCAGGGGAATGAGCCATTTGATGATGGATAGCATATCACAATGACTTATAATTGATATTACATTTGTGGCATTAAAAGATCCCAAGCAGGTTCATGATTCATTTGTTTATGTCTCTGGGAAGTCTCTGAAATGTGACTTTGCAACACAAAAGTTGGTGCAAAAATGGAGGTCACAGTTGCTCTGTTTAAGGTCCGAGCAGAATGAGTGACTTAGCTCATTCACTTGAAAGGGAAATCGTTTCCCCTTTGCTGCGAGTCAGCTAATCCAGAACTGAACATTGGCAGGACTTCTGCAAATTGCCTGCAAACTTAACGCATGTGGACAGCAAAGATACATTTAAATGACAACTAGGCCAATGCCTGACTGAGAAAGGAAGAGGAAGGGGAGAAGAGTCATGTCGAATGTAAACATTGGCATGGACCTGTTGAGACAAATGACCTATATGTTTATTTATTTATTTATTTTTATTAGTTACAAGTAGGCTTACATTAACATTGCAATGAAGTACTGTGAGAATCACCACGCTCCAATGCCTGTTCAGGTTCACTGAGATAGAATTTAGCATCGCCAATGCACCTAGTACATCTTTAAACTGTTGGAGAAAACCAGAGCACCCAGAGAAAACCCACGCGGGCAAAGGCAGAACATGCAGACTTCACACAAACAATGACTCAAGCCAGGAATCAAACCTGGGTCAGTGGCACTGTTAGGCAGCAGTGCTCACCACTGTGACACTGTGCCGTAAAGCTCCATGTCAATCTACACATAAGGCTTGATTTTTCCAGTCACACCGAGGCCACCCCCTTCTCCAGTGGCAGGTTTCCCTGCCAAAGAGGACAGCCAAATCATGCAAAACGCCAGGGGCAAGGCATTTGGTGATACCAGAAGATCCCACCGGTATCCAACAGCAAGTTACCTTAATCTCTGGAAAACATGCTGCGGTGAGTGGGCTGAAAAATCCAGCCAGCCCCTGATAATTTATCATTGTTTCCGCTGGAATTTTGTTTAAAAGTCAATTTGCACCTGGAATTACAATTTTGGAGTTGGATGGCAATATGTCACTTGTATCGTGTCACTGTCTCTCATGCATAATGGTTCCTCAGCTCCCTTGCAGTTGAAAACCAGGATATCTGGAGATCCAGTTCACAACGACTGACATCAGCTTACATTCAAGTTAATTTTGTGTTTTTTTGTTTTATTCATGTCACGAGCCAGCTTCCATTCACACTGCAACAAAATCCCCTAGTCGCCACTCTCCAGCACCTGTCCAAGTACACTGAGGGAGAGTTTAACAATAGCCAATGCACCTAATCAGCAGGTGGGAGCAAAGTAGAACATCAGTGGAAACCCGTGGGCAGAAATTGCGGACTCTGCACAGACAGTGATTCAAGCCGGGAATTGAACCCAGGTCCCTGGCACTGTGAGACAGCAATGCTGACCACTGTTACCATTGTGCCACACTAACAATCAAATATTCAAGCTGTTTTATGCTGGTTCTGATTATCTAAATTTCCACTAGCAGGGTCAACATTGGCAAAGCTTCAGCAGTCTTAACATTGAATTTTCATTTCACCAGAAAGTCACAGATATGTTTTATGGTATTTTCTGTACAGCATGCTCAAGATTTTGTTTTAATTTATGCCGTGACATTTCCGTTGGCCACATTCAGCTGACAAGGGGTTAAAACTCCCAGGGCCATGCTTGGGTTTATTTTGATTAAGAGTGAAAGCAAGTGCTAAATTGCTCGCTGTGATAATAAGACGCATCTATTTGAAAGACAATTTTTGTCCCAATTACTCATGGCCATAATTTGAACTTGCCTGGAAGCACAAAATAGTTATTTGTAGTTTCTGAATTCCAGATTGGACACAAACCTAGAATTGTAGAACAGAATAGATCCCTGCAGTGTAGTAGAGGCCATTCAGCACATCAAGTGTGCACTGATTCTGACTCATTATCTTGCCCAGGCCTTCTCCCCTACCTTATCCCTCTAATCCCCTCCCTCCCCTAACATATTTCCCATGGCTAATCCATCTAATTTACACATTTTGGGACATTAAGGATCAATTTAGGATGCCAGCTCCACCTAACTTGCGTACATCTTTGGACTGTGGAAGGAAACCGAAACATCTGTAAGGAACCCCATGCAGAAACAGGGAGAATGTGCAAACACCACACAGTGACCCAAACTGGGAATAAAACCCGTGCCCCTGACTTTGTGAGGCTGCTGTGCTAACCAGTATGCCACCTTGCTGACCCATTCTAGAGCAGTATCAATGCTTCACCCGCATTTACATAGAAACAGAGAAGATTATTATTTCAATGCAGCACAGCAAATTAAAGTTTGCAAAAGGAAACAAAAAAAGGGGAATGCCTTCCAATGGTAGGAGCTACACTTACAGAGGAAGATGATTGTCGCTAACGCTGGCCCAGGATTCCGTGACATGAGTTCCTTAAAAGTTCCTGAGTGCACCCATTTGCAACTACTTTATTTGGTGAACTTACTTGCATCATTCGAAGTGATATGGTAGTACAATAGTTAGCACTGCTGCCTCACAACTCCAGGGACCTGGGATCAGTCCCCAGTTTGGGTGACTGTCTGTGTGAAGTTTACACATTCTCCACAATGCATGGGTTTTTTCTGGGTGCTCCAGTTTCCTCCTACACTCCAAAGATGTGCAGGTTAGGTGGATTGGCCTTCTAAACTGTCCTTTAGTGTCCCAAGATGTGTAGGTTGGGTTGAATAATGGGGCAAATGCATGGGGTTGTGGGAAAGGACCTGGGTGGGATCATCTGTCAGAAAGTCTGCGCAGACTCAATGAGCCAAATGGCCTCCCTCTGCACTGTAGGGATTCTATGATTTGGTCAGAGGTGGAATCAGTGCACAGTACTAATCAACAATCACAGCTGCTCCAAAACTGAAGTAACCCACGTTGCAATATGACCTGGATAATATCCAGGGTTAGCTTGAGAAGTGGGGAATGACAATTGGCTACAGAGCAGGATTGAGGCTACATATTCTGCAATGGATAGTGCAACTGTGACCTCCTGTTTTTCTATCTCATTGTCCCACCTCTCTTCCACTGAGGGTGACAAGAGTAGGAACCACAGGGAAACCCTCCCCAGATCCAAAATGTCAGCTAACACGCCTTTTCTCCTTGCTGAGTTCTTACCATGCTGAAATCAAGATTAATCACAACACTTATGACCTTCATTTATTCTTTCAGAAATTGAAATATCTTCCTCCCCTCTTATTAGCTGCTCAGCATGAAACCCAATTTCAGCATCAGCAAATCATTACTCCTTGACTTTGCCTCCTCTGTGCAATCTTGGTGATAACCTTTGTTGTGGGCCTGAATTCTTCACTTGTATTGATAATAATCAGAGTTTGAAACTGGAGTTCTGCTATCTAATTCACTACAAACTAAACAAAAATCACCCAACTTCTGTCATGACTATTAGTATTCTATCAACACAACTCGAGTGAGTGAGATTAATCACACTGCAGTAATTTTGGAAAATAAATCATAAGATGCATTGTGACATGCATTATGGAGCTGAAATGTTATAAGCATCATTCTTGGACCAAGACTGCATATTGTGTTAACTAAGGTAATAGACGCAACATAATTTGGTGAATTGTAAGCATTGGGAAAATATATTTCAGCATACTTAAAAGATATTAACAATATTGAACAACTGACAGGTAATTAATACATAGACCCAGAATTTTCTGGGATCTCTTTGCAGCCTTGGTCCAAACATGGACAAAAGAGTTGCTGGCCAGGGGTTCAAAGGGGCAGATTGAATCTGCAAACTCTGCTTGAACTGCAGTAGCCTGAAATTTGAAACTGGCTTGAGCTGGTTAAGCTTATTCAGTTACAAAGGAAATGTTATCAGGTCTTTATTTTAGCCAGAGAGCAATGAGGTAATCCTTTCTAGAAGGATCTTCGGCTGGGGCCAATGAGGGAAAGATATGAAATGAGCAAGGAACCAACAAAGAAGAGGCAGTATATCTTAGAAGAGATAAAGAACAGGATAAGAATGAAGATTCCTGAACAAGCTGCTGCATAACTCCTGAGATTAACCACACAGAAGAGGAAGACCTTGCGCCGAAGACGTGGAGATGATGTCGAGACGGAAGGTGAAATCCTGGCCAGCGTTAGCCCTTTTCTCTTAGGTAATATCTCTCATATTCTGTGATTACTCAGGAATTGTCATGGAAAGCAATGTGAATGCATTTAGCCTGGACAGCTTTGATACAAACTGTATGCTTACGTTCTAACTTGACATATGGTTTATGTGTGCACTGCTTACCAACAAAATAAAGTTGATCACCAATTGAGATGGAACTGGCTCCTATTCTCTTTGTACCAAACTGATAATCGTTGCCACGAAGATGTGGACAACAGAGTTGAACTCAAGGCTAGCATTTTAAGATGGTCGGTTTCCTTTTCCACCTTCCAAACAATTGTCAGAGAACATATACCCTTAGTATTGCGGCCATTTGATGCTCCAGCAAGCAGTAAGTGGCTTCAGGTGAGGCTACTCTCCCATCAACTCTTCACTCAACTGGTAGCCCCATGTCAGAAAGCTGCCAGCCAATCAAATTGGTTGGCAGTTCTCTGGCCGCCTACAGCGCTAGATGTTGCAGTGGACAGTACTGAGACTGCAAGGAACCCTGGAACCTCAGTCCTGGGGGTCTCAGGGTGGGGAGGTCTAATGGGATGGGGTGGGTGTATGAAGGCACAGGTGGGGAGAGAGGGAGAATCTACAGGGGCCAGACTTTATGGAGGGGAGCTCCGATGTTAAAATGAGGCTGCCAATGGAGGCACCCATCAATTTCAGGCCAAAGAAATGTTCATTTTAAGGCTTTCTCCCATTGCCTATGACTTCTTCCCACCAACCTGAAATTTGAGCCCAGGTGGGAAATTACCTTTACGTGGTCAAAAATGTGCCACTCACAGGCCTCATCTGGGACATAAACATCTGGATGGAGAGGTGATGTGGGGGAGAGAAATTTAAGGAGAAATAAACAAAAGATTAACTAAATGACATCTGCATCTTGATTTCAGAGTGGGCTAACGTCTGACCACTGTTGGACTGTTGGGGTTTTGTGCTTATTGAGAACAATATAGCATAAGGCATATTTTGTAACCCATGGTATCCTTAAAATCTGTGAACATTTGTGAAGATAAGTGGGAGTGAAGGAGAATTATATTATACTCACATTTTTTCATGTTTAATAATTTTTTTAAAAAAAAGCCAATTTGGAGCCCAGTGACTCTGTTCATCCACATTCATCTCCAGCAAGAGAGGATCTAACCACATTTACTTGTCATTCAACTGCCTCACCATTACTGAATACCTGACCAGTGCAGAAGTCATCCATTTGCCTGTCAAACAAACCTGTTTGATTGACACCTTATGCACCAGCTTCAATATCCATTCCATCCAACACTGATGGACAACCGCAGCAGTGTGTACCATCTACAAGGTGAACACCGCTTCCTCAACAGTGCCTTCCAATCCTCCAATGTCAACCACCAAAAAAGACAAGGGCAGCAAATGCATGGGAACACTACAACCTGTAGGTTCCCCTTCACACCACACAGCATCTTGGAAACAAATCGTTGTTCCTTCACTGTCGCTGGGTCAAAGTCCTGGAACTCCCTTGCTAACAGCACTGTGGCTGTAATTACACCACATGGACTGCAGCATTTCAAAGCAGCAGCTCACCACTACCTTCTCAAGGCAATTGGAAATGGGCAATAAATATTGGCTTAGCTAGCAATGCGTACATCCCATCAAAGAATTTTTACAACCCAAGTCAAAGGAACAGATTCCTCACCCACTGTTAATTTGAGACTCTACCTAAAATCCCAAGGATCATCTGTGTGCCTGGGATAAGGTGTGCCTCCCTTGGCACTGTCTTCAAGGGAGCAATGTAATACTTCTTTCAATTCATGTGTGTGAAGCAGAACAGTCTAGAGTTGCAGAAATTTTAAAGTATGTAATCATATTTCACATGTAACCTTGCACTTCAAATTAATTAAATGTTCTATTAAATTTAAACCTGAATGTCCTTCATCAACCCTGAGGTTCTACAACATGAAAAATATATTAATCAGGATGTAAAGATGTCAGATTAACAATTTCTAAGGCATAATGTCACCTTGTAAAACTTAAAGGTGATGAAATATTTACTCTCAGGTCACAAAATATAGATCACATTTAAAGGGTAGCTAACACAACCCCATCAGTTCCCTATTAGGGAATTAGCTTAACATTGACACATGAAAGTGAGGTCCCTTCGGCCTATTCAGGCCCATGGCAATATTCTGAAAAAGAACGGGGCAATTTGTGCCCTGGCCAAAGTTCATCACATCACAAAAGCAGGGTTATCTGAACATTATCACCTTGCTGATTGTGGGATCTTGCTATGCTCAAATTGGCAACTACATTTTCCCAATTACATAAGTGAGAACTTCATTTTGAGACATCCTGTGGTCATAGAAACCTGTGGATGAATGTTGGCATTTCTTACTTTTCTCTGCTTTTTGTGGAATCAAATGCCCAAGCTTTCTCCAAGATTTTCAAGTTTTTGCAGGCAATTCAGAGTCTTCAATTATGTAAGTAATCCAATGGCTTTCTGGATTCTTTCTATCAGCCCTCATGTGAGGGAAACCAAGAGTATTCTGAATTTGACAAGAGCAAGCTCTTGGGTTAATAGTGGATTGTATTTCTTGTTTTACATTCAATCTTTATTTGCTTCTGTAATAAGCTCATATCGCTAATCACACACCTTCAATGAGGCATGCAATGTTACATTCAAGACCTTCTCTCACTCTGCAAACTTAAGCATGCAACCCTGTAGAGTTTGCATGTGTTTGATTTTGCCCTTATTTCAGAGTTTAATGCTACACTAGCCTCAGCTATTTACAACCTATATTAATTACTTAGATAAAGAGGCAGAATAAATTATCTAAGTTTATGAGATGGAAAGGTAAGCTGTGGCGAGGACATAGAGAGGCTCTTAAGAGATGTGGACAAGTTAGGCAAGTGAGCAACAAGGTAGCAAATGAAATATAATATTGGGAAGCATGAAACGATTTACAATGGCTGAGTATAGAAAAACAGAATAATTTTTCAAAGGTAAGTAAATTTGTCAGTGTTGGTGTTCAAAGAATCCGTGGTGTGCTTGTACAAGGAATACAGAAAGTTATCAAGGGGTCAGTTTTTATACAAAGTGTGCAGGAAGGTTTTTTGACTCAGTATGCAGATGGATTCTCTTCGGTATTCACACAGGGAGATGTAAATGTAGTTGTGGAGAACACTGGGATACAGGGTTGTAAACTGGAAAGTATTGAAGTAGATAAGGAGGTGCTAGATATTCTTGAGGGTTTGAAGTTAGATAAGTCCCCTGGGCCGGACGGGATTCACCCTAGGATTCTCTGGGAGGCAAGAGAGGCGATTGCAGAGCCTCTAGTTCTGATCTTCAGGTCGTCGTTGGTTACAGGTATAGTGCCAGATGACTGGAGGATAGAGAATGTTGTCCCATTGTTCAAAAAGGGGAATAGAGACTTTCCTGGGAATTATAGACCGGTGAGTCTTACTTCTGTTGTGAGCAAAGTATTGGAAAGAATTATTAGGGATAGGATTTATAGTTATTTAGAGAGAAATGAATTGATTGGGGATAGTCAGCATGGTTTTGTGAAGGGTAGGTCGTGCCTTACTAACCTCATTGAGTTTTTTGAAAAAGTGACCAAAGAGGTGGATGGGGGTAAGGCAGTTGATGTGGTATATATGGACTTTAGTAAGGCGTTCGATAAGGTGCCCCATGGAAGGCTTCTGCAGATAATGCAGATGTATGGGATTGAGGGTGATTTAGCTAATTGGATTAGGAATTGGCTAGCAGATAGAAGACAGAGGGTGGTGGTTGATGGAAATTATTCATCATGGAATTCGGTTACAAGTGGTGTACCTCAGGGATCTGTTTTGGGGCCACTGCTGTTTGTAATTTTTATAAATGATCTGGATGAGGGTATAGAAGGATAGATTACTAAATTTGGGGATGACACCAAAGTTGGAGGAGTGGTAGATAGTGAAGAGGGGTGTTATAGTTTGCAGAGAGATTTGGACAAGTTGTAGAGCTGGGCCGAGATGTGGCAAATGTAGTTTAATGCGGAAAAGTGTGAGGTAATTCACTTTGGCAGGAATAACAAATGTGTAGAGTATAGGGCTAATGGTAGGACTCTTAATAGTGTTGATGAACAGAGGGATCTTGGTGTATGTGTGCATAGATCCCTGAAAGTTGGCAATCAAGTCGATAAGGTTGTTAAGAAGGCATACGGAGTCTTAGCTTTTATTGGTAGGGGGATTGAATTTCGGAGCCGCAACGTCATGTTGCAACTGTACAAAACTCTAGTGCGGCCGCACTTGGAGTATTGTGTACAGTTCTGGTCCCCACATTATAAGAAAGATGTGGAGGCATTGGAGAGGGTACAGAGGAGGTTTACCAGGATGTTGCCTGGTATGGAGGGCAGGTCTTATGAAGAGAGGCTGAGGGATTTGAGGTTGTTTTCGTTAGAAAGGAGGCGGCTAAGAGGAGACCTTATCGAAACATATAAGATGATTAGAGGTTTAGATAGGGTGGACAGTGATAGCCTTTTTCCTCAGATGGAGAAAGCTAGCACGAGGGGACATAGCTTTAAATTAAGGGGTGGTAGTTATGGGACGGATGTCAGAGGTAGGTTCTTTACCCAGAGGGTGATAAGGGTATGGAATGCCCTGCCTGCTGCAGTTGTAGATGTGCCAAGTTTGGGGGCATTTTAGAGGTCCGTGGATAGGTTTATGGATGAAAAAGGAATGGTTTAGGTTAGAGAGTCATTGCTTTTTCTTAATTGGTCGGTGCAACATTGAGGGCCGAAGGGCCTGTTCTGCGCTGTAATGTTCTATGTTCTATGTTCTAAATAAAAACATGAGGATATAGATTCAGGATAAGGGGACAAAAATTTCGAATTGTAATGCAGAGAAATTACTTTGCTGAAAGGATTGAGACTCATTGGAATTCTCTACTCCAGAGGACTGCAGTTTTTCTTTTGTTGAATACACTTAAGGAAAGGATAGAAAAATGTTTAATCTCTTGAGGAATTAAGCAATATGAGGAAAACAGAGTTGAAACCCAAGATTATGGTAGCACGGTGATACAGTGGTTAGCACTGCCGCCTTATAGCATGAGGGACCTGAGTTTGATTCCTGACTTGGGTCACTGTGTGAATTTTGCGTGTTCTCCCCATGTCTGTGTGGGATGCTCTCATTTTCTCCCACAGTCTGAAAGACATGTTGGTGCATTGACCCAAACAGGTGCCGGATTGTGACAATGAGAGGATTTTCACAGTAACTTCATTGAAGTGTTAATGTAAGCCTACTTGCAATTCTTAAGGGCTGTTTCACAGTTGAGACATTATCAAGATTCACCAATCCTGTCAGGTGGTCATTATTTCAAAGAAGGGCAGAAAAATTCTCACTGACACTTGGGACAGTCAGTAATCTCTCAATCAACATCACAAATCACATTCTCAACATCACAACAGTTGCAATATTTCTAAAGTATTCAATTGGCTCTAAAGTGTGTTGGGCTATAATGAGGCTGGAACAACCTCATATTAACAGAAGTTTTTTTTGTATATTATTGGTATAATGCAAGGACCATGCCACCAGTGTGGCACAGTGGTTAGCATTGCTGCTTCACAATGTCTGGGACCCAGGCTCAATCTCCAGCTTGGGTCACTATCTGTGTGGAGTTTGCACATTCTCCCCGTATGCATGAGTTTCCTCCCGGTGTTCCAGTTTCCTCTTACCGTCTGAAAAATACGTTTGTTAGTTACACTGGCCATGCTAAATTCTCCTTCAGTGCACTGGAGTGCCGTAGTATGCCGACTAGGGGGATTTTCACAATAACTTCATTGCGGTGTTAATGTAAACCTACTTGTGATACTAATAAATAAACTTAAACTGAAAAAAACTTATTTAATTGTAAAACCCGAAGTGTGGCATGAAGGTTCAATGAAACAGTTAAAATTATATTAACCATTTTCTCCTTTGCTGCTATCAAAAATCAGGTTCAAGGTTTCAGGCTGTGAGCTGACAGGATCATGGCAAAGTGGTTTTAAACAGAAAATAGAAATTAATTTTAATTCAGCTGCTTATTGATGCCTTTTTTCGAGGAGTGGGAAATTAATTTGTTCTGCTGGAATTCTGAAGCTAAACCCTTTCAACATGCCTCACAGAATGTTTCTTTTTAACTAATGAGACACTAACTTGGAATTGCATATTTGGTCTGCATCCTCATGAGAAATTGCACTCGAACATTTCTCACGATAAAGATTTGAGTACTGATGTGCAGCGGTAACAGTTATCCAATTAATTAGGATAGAGGGACTTGGATAAACTTTGTAGTTTTCTTTTTGGGGCATTAAGATAAATGCGATGTTAACTGTTGATTGATATCTTAAATATCTTCCTGTCACAGAGGTGGCACAGTCGCACAATGATTAGCACTGTTGCTTTACAGCACGAGGGACCTGGGTTTGATTCCCAGCTTGGATCACTGGCTATGTGGAGTCTTCATATTCTCCCCATGTCTGATGTGTTTCCTCCGGATGCTCCGGTTTTCTCCCACAGTTTGAAAGATGTGCTGGTCAGTGTATTGACTCAAATAGTCATCAGACTGTGATGGAGGGGAATTTCATAATAACTTCATTGCAATGTTAATGTAAACCTTACTTGTGACTAACAAATAAACTTTAACTTTACAAACATTATTTAGACTTCAAAGTTGGATTTGCTGTTAGAGAATAAACTCTCTTTTCCTGGGACAATTAACATAGCCTTAAGTGTTCCCATCAAATGTGAATTACGTGTTCAGTTATTGAATAAACTTGAATATAACTTAGAAATTGCATTGTCCCATATAGTCTTCTGCATCCAAACTCAAGAACCTGCCTCTGTACAGTCATGGTGGCATGATATGCCATAGTGCAAAGATGTCAGGATCTTTAGAACGTCCGGGTTGTTTTAATATGGCTAAAGCTTGTTGGAAATGCTACATGGAAGATAATAATATTCCCTGGTGGTTCCTTTTCTTCTGCGAGAATTCCACCATTCTTCAGACCTGTTCAAATGTCTGTGAGATTCGTCTTTTTCAACCTTATCAAACAGCCCTTATCTAAGGAGTATGTCCGATCTCAGATAGTCTCAGCAAGGAGCTAGGATCATAATCCACTTCATTATGCCCTATCAACCTGATACAGGTAATCAAGTGCCTCACATCTTGTGAGAACAGGTTCAAATCAGTTGAACAAAGGACAAAAGTAGAGCACAAGATCCAATCTTCACACTTTAGTGATGTAAATTATTTTGTTAACCTCCGTACTTTTTTGTGAAAGGTCAGGCACACACATTGCAGAAAGCAAAGTTGTGATTCGCTTACCAACCTCCACTCAGGGTCAACTTCACAAACATAGGCAAGTAATTAGGAACTAAGAATCATCTTCTGAATCACAAGCTTTGCTAAGTAGCACTAAAGCAAAATAATTGTTGGTATTTTGTAGTGCTGTCGTGCAATGCTACGCTGGTCCAATTTTAGATTGCATATATTACATCACTATGATTCACAAAGCACAGTGGGCTGGGATTTTCTTCTCCCCTCCTCGTCAGCATGTTTGGTAGCAGCGAAGGTGACTTGTCACTGACCGGGAGTGGGATCTTCTGGTCCCACTGCTGTCAATGGGGTTCCCTGTTGTTTTCATTCTCTACTTCCATGGGTCGCTATCAGCTGGTCAGGAGCATCTTCCCAGCGGGAATGAATGGAAATCCTCTCCAATGACTGGTATTATGATTGAATGATGATATTAGAGGATGGGCTGCACACACACACACACACACACACAGACATATACAAATTCACTCATGCAGATTTAAAGGGAGAAACCATTGAGGCCTTGAACAATCATGCATGAGTGTTTCTCAAGCAACATGATACATACACATCAGTGTTATTTCCATGAGAGCAGTGGCATTGCGGAATGTGCCAATGGGAATAACTTACTGTCTTCGTATGTGTCAATTCATTGTAAACCTGTCACTGTCGCATGTCCAGATACAGAACTAGAATCACGTCTGAAACAGTAGGTCAAACCTTCCAACTTGACAGAGCTTAAAACATAGAAACATAGAAGATAGCAGCAGCAGGAGGCCATTTTGCCCTTTGAGCCTGCTCCGCCATTCATTATGATCATGGCCTGATCTCTCCATAATCTTGGATCCTATTCACCTTAAGGAAACAGGCAATATCAGATTTTTCAAAAGGTTTAAGCCTCACTCAATTTTTCTTTTCTATGTTCTTTAAGTATCAACAAATGCGTCTGGCATTTTCCATGTGTCAACAAAAATAAATCTACTTCCAACAACCTGCAAGAAGCACAAGAGTTTTCAAGTTCTGTTGCAAAATACTCATGTAACATACTTGTGTCACAAATTCATTGGCCTGCTATTTCAGCAGAGGTGTTCAGCTGCTAGATTACAGGGGTTAATATCTTTGTTGAAGAGTGGGAAGAGTAATTTGTTGCCAACCTCCTTTGAATGTAACAAGGCAAAGCATGACTTCCATCCAAAACACAACTTGCATTTTGATAGTGATCTGTCCCAAGTATTGTCATTCAGCACATCTCCAAACTCACGATATTCTCCCAGTCTTTGAAGCAAGAGCACAAATTGCACGATTGACTCCCCCTCCTCTTGGTTTCTTTTATGCTTTATAAAGCACTCTGCAATCACCAGGGCCCTTGGATGACAAGTGTGCTTACAGAATATCCACATTCTGTTTGTACGTCTTAGTGCCAGGTTTGCAGAAAGTGATGAGGAAATGAAAAGTTTGTTCCCCCGCATCACACTCAGGTTAGTGGGCACTATAAATTTTTTGTCTATGGCAAAATAGTCAAATCATTCAGTACAGGAGCTCCATTGTTCCCATTTTCATCAAAACATCCAAAAACTCCCACTATTTTTACACTCAAACATGTTTCCCATATGCATGTTTTACACCCACATTTCCAGCAACCACCTTGACTTCCTTGCATACAAGGTACCTATTCAAGCTTCAACCTCTTATTTATTAAAGCCAGCTTGATAATCTGCTTGAAGAGTCTCATTTTCTCATGTCCATCTAACCCAATAATCTCTGTAGCATGTGTGGAAGTTTTCTTTTTTATTTGCAACTTTTCCTCAATTAATTTCCTTTCTCCAGATGGTTTGAAAGTCCACATCCTCAGTCCTTGTCGCCAGTTTTTTCTTGCGTACTGGAGATATGATATATGAAAAAGACTTTGGTTAAAAATGAACAGAATTTTATTAATTATGTGTGAAGTCTTCCATGGCTGCTGCTTCTCTCCCATTTCCCGCAGTAGGTCTATTACAACATTTTTAGTGCATATATTTTTGGTGCATACAGCAGAACTCCAGGGAGCCAATAGGAATAAATATAAATACACAGCAGTGTTGATTGTAGCTATCATTTGGCTCTGCAACGCAGTGCAAGATAGAAATGGGATTGAGAGGTAATGTATGTTCTGTCGGTCAATCAATGGAGCGTAGCTGGGGAGTTTCTGTCAGGTTAGCTTGATCTGGAATAATTCCTGGTAATCTTGAAAAGGATTAAGAGAGGCTTGGCCAACATTTCACAAATGGTGATATGTTGTGATTTTGTTATTAGGCATTGCTCTACAACTATGCCTAAAGCAATGAAAGACAGACCACAGGAGAAATCTAAACCAATGTGGAGCGCAAAGGAATTAACAGATGCAATCCTACTCTGAACACTGTGAAGTCAGGATATGTCTTCATAAATATGCAGAGACTCCTACTTAATTCATTAAATCTAAAAGCACTGAGACTACCTTGTATCATTGTTCTCAATAATTTAATAACAGTACTCCCCTGCCCCACCCCTCTGAAACCCTCCTGAGGTTGCACTGTAAATGACGGTATCAAATTTGATTTAACAGTAATAAACTGCTAAGATTGTGAGTATGTTTAAATTATTCTTTGATGAAGCTTTCAAAGTTTTGAATCCCTGGCTTTTAGTGATTGCAGATAATAGTATTAGAATCTCTATTGTTTTGTGGAAGTCGTACTTTATTGAATACAAATGAGGGGATTTCAATCGACAAGAAACATAAGGTAGGATTAAGAAAAAGTAAATACATGACTGAATTGGATTGATGTGCTCCAGCAGCTCCAGCTGTAAGTGGCATATGTTCGACATGCCTCTTTGCAATTATTTGAAATGGGAAAACTTTTCAATTTCAAAAACTGTGTTCACTCCAGTAATAGATAGATGCCCAAACTGAAAAATGAGAGTGTTGTGAGGAGATGATTGCTCTAGTTGCTTTGCAGACGAAAAATTACAAACATGCACTTTTCAATTGCCTTGCCACCGAGAACTTTCCTCGCTTTGCTTTCAAATGCAGTATAGATTCTTATATCTGGTCCAGTGGCTCTTTCCATGCCTGGGGGCACCCTGGCACTGACCACTGGGCATTAGGCAGTGTTAAGGAAGTGAGGCCTATTGTGGGCAGGTCGAGCGGCAATGGCTGGGAATGATGGGGGCGGGTCCCACTTCACATTGGGATCAGTCTGGGATGGAGGGAGGGCAGTGTTTGGGGCAGGTGTTGTCTGCTGGGGCAGAAGGGACCTGCTTTCTGGGGAGAGGAGGGGGCGTCTGACTCTGGCGGGGGCAGGGGTTCAGCAGTGGGAAGGAGGTTGGGGAAGGCAGGGGCGGAGGTGTGGTAGGCTGGATAACAGTGTGCTCGGCAATTGAGCTGGCCAACAAACAAGGAGTCTGGAAGATCAGGGCCATTGCGCATGCACAGCCTGAACTGTCAAACTCCAGAGGAAAGAGAATCCCCCCCGGCCCCCGCAGTTTTTATTGAGATTCACAAGTGGGACCTCCGCAGAGAGTGCAGAGATTCAGGTCAGAAGCTAAATGGACAAAACAATCAAGATCTAGAACAGTTCTCCCACCAATTCAGCACTTTTGGGAGAATCACAGCTGTAGTCTCTCTATAAGAGGATTAGATGATTAATCATATAAGATGATTAGAGGTTTAGATAGGGTGGACAGTGATAGCCTTTTTCCTAGGATGGAGAAAGCTAGCACGAGGGGACATAGCTTTAAATTAAGAGGTGGTAGTTATAGGACGGATATCAGAAGTAGGTTCTTTACCCAGAGGGTGGTAAGGGTATGAAATGCCCTGCCTGCTGCAGTTGTAGATCCGCCAAGTTTGGTAGCGTTTAAGAGGTTAGTGGATAAGTTTATGGACGAAAATGGAATGGTTTAGGTTAGAGGGTCATTGCTTTTTCCTAATTGGTCAGCGCAACATCGAAGGCCGAAGGGCCTGTTCTGCGCTGTAATGTTCTATGTTCTATGTTCTATGCCTGCGTAGAGGACAGTGGAGAATAATGCAGTGAGCAGTCTACAACTTCCATGGGACATTATGGCTGGAGGTGCAAGATGTGGGTAATGGAAGAGCACTGAGGTGACTTGTGAAGTGAAATGCTAGAAATTGAAGTAGAGGTGACAGTAGCATCTCGGACTGTGAGGGAAGGCAAGTTGCTCAGTCAAGGTTGAGATTTTCTTGTCGTTGATGTTTCCATTCCCTGGCTGCCTCCATACACCACCCACCCTAATTATTTCACATTGGTAGCAGAAAGAAGAGGTGGGGCTGCATGGATTTGTACGTACAAATTGTGGCTAGCTCAAATTTAGAAGCATGCCATCCCGTTGAATTTTGTGACGTCACTTCTGCCAATGTTTCCTGAAATGTAAATAGTAAATGCTGGAAAACCTCAGCCGGTCTGATAATATCTGTGGAGAGAGAATTGAGCCAATGTGTCGACTTTGTACGACTCTGCATCATGAAATATGTTCAGCCAAAGTTGGGCAACCTTAAGCATGAAGTCTGGTTCAGCTGAGTACTGCGAGACAGAGTGCATTCCCTGGAGAATTAAGTGAAGTTTAAGAGTTATTACCTTTCTAAAATCTAGTCAAATTTGCACTTTGCATTTAATTATCATGTCAAATTGTCATTTTGTTCAGTAATAAACAAATTTCTTGATTGAAGTAGCTGCGATTTGCAAGTTGGGTATTAGTTCATACTGGCTCCCAAGCCATTGGTTCCAGCCTCTGGAATTCCAGATATTATAAGTACAGGAGGTCTGCTGATGCATAAAGTCCAACTGACTGAGCAGTGCAAGATAAAGTGCTTAAATGGGAAATATGATAAGCGATGACATTTCATATGTTGATTCCTTTTTGAGAAACTTCAAGTAATAACAGTGAAGAAAAAGTATGAGCGAAACTTCAGAGACAAAATACTGGGTTGTTCATTATTTAGAGTCCACATTCAAATGTTGAGACAGAGAGTAATGCATTTATGGTTTCTGACAAAAACTAGATCAGAACATAAGCTGCAAGGAGAACACAATGGGCGTCCTTATTTGTCCCAAAACCGTAAAATCCCACCCAAGGTCATCAAACCTTTCCATGTTCCGTCCCTCACCTACTCCAATTCTTGTGATGGATGGGATGGTAAAATTCCTGCCAAAAAGAGTCTGCAAAGACACAGGGAAGTTCAGTGAATGGACAACAAGGTGGCAGCTGCAGTATGGTGCAGGAACAAATGCAAAATATCACACATGCTGCATTCAGAAACAAAAACAGAAAAATGCTGGAAAATCTCAGCAAGTCTGGCAGTATCTGTGAAGAGAGAAGACAGCCAATGTTTCGAGCTGGTTGACTCTTCATATAGCCATAGAGTCAAAGAAGTTTACAGCATGGAAACAGGCCCTTCGGCCCAACTTGTCCATGTGACCCTTTATTAAAACCCTTAAGCTAATCCCAATTGTCTGCATTTGGCCCATATCCCTCTGTGTAAATCATACCCATGTAATTCTCTAAAAGCTTTTAAAAGCCAAAATTGTATCTGCCTCTACTCCTACCTCTGGCAGCTTGTTCCAGATACTCACCAACCTCTGTGTAAAAAATTGCCCCTCTGAACACTTTTGTATCTCTCCCCTCTCAACCTTGAACCTATGCCCTGTAGTTTTTGACTTCCCTACCTTTGGGAAAAGATATTGACTATCTAGCTGATCTGTGCCCCTCATTATTTTATAGACCTCTCTAAGATCATCACTCAGTCTCCCACACTTCAGAGAAAAAAGTCCCAGTCTATCCAGCCTCTCCTTATAACTCAATCCATCAAGTCCCAGGAGCATACTAGTAAATCTTTTCTGCATTCTTTCTAGTTTCATAATATCCTTTCTATAATAGGGTGACCAGAATTGCACTCAGTATTCCAAGTGTGGCCTTACCAATGTCTTGTACAACTTAAACAAGACATCTCAATTCCTGCATTCAATGTTCTGACCAAATGCCGAATGCTTTCTTCACCACTCTGTCCACCTGTAACTCTACTTTCAAGGAGCTTTGACAACGTACCCCTATATCTCTGTTCTGTAACTCTCCCCAATCCCCTACATTAACTGATTAAGTCCTACCTTGGTTCAATATACCAAAATGTATTGGTCTAAATAAACTCTATCTGCCATTTGTCAACCCACTGGTCCAATTGATCAAGATCCCATTGCAATTGGAGATAACTTTCTTCACTGTCCACTATGCCACCAATCTTGGTGACATCTGCAAACTAACTAACCATGCCCCCTGTATTTTCATCCAAGTCATTAATATAAGTGTCAAATAACAGTGGGCCCAGCCATGATCCCTGAAGCACATTGCTGGTCACAGGTCTCCAGTTTGAAAAACACTCTCTGGCTTCTGTCAAGAAGCCAATTTTGTATCCATTTAGACACTTCACCTTGGATCCCAGAAGATTTAACCTCACCGTTAAATATATGACAGTTAAACAGTATAATATAGGGAATTGTGATGTTGTAAGAATAGAAAAGTAGAATGTTTAAATACACACCAGGCTTTGGAAGAATAAGTAATCTCACTGAAATGTTTTTGTTTCTGAAAGATTTGACAGAGTAGAAACTGAGAGGTTGTTTTTTCATGGCTGGGAACCTAGAATACATGGTACAATCCAAGGGCAAAGGACCAATCACTGAAAACTGAGTTGAGGAAAAATTTCTTTACTGAGAAGATTGTGAATTTTTGGAGCTCTCTGTTCAAAATGACTGCTGATGCTCTATTGTGAATTATAGCAAAGACTGACGTAGATAGATTTTGGTCTCCTGGGATGTCAGCGTCATAGGGAACAGACAGAAATGTAGCACTAAGGCAGATGAGCCATGATTGTATTGAATGGCAGAGTAAACCATACTATTCTGTATGGTCTATTCTTGCCCCCTTTTTATTGACTTTCTTCTGAACTCAGGCTGTCCCTCATACTTCCCCATTATTATGTTACCAGTGGAGTTCATCAGGACGAGCGTGACAATTAGCCCTGGGTCAGACTTGGGAAAACTGGTCAAGAATTGACAGTCCATCACTGAATTTGGATGAGGGAAACATTATCCTGATTGGAGATGTTTCGCTTATTTTCACTTCACCCTGTTTGATGACTGCCGTTTCTATGCTTGCATGAGAAACAGAAGGACCAGCTGCTGCGTTTCCTGCACCACAAGTCACTCCATTTCGAATGACCTTTGCAACAAAAGAGGATATATAAATGCAATTCCCTTCCCTGTTTTATTCATTCCTGAATGTCTTTCTTGAGAGAAACAATTTGGTTTCACTGGTTATATAAAAAAAGCACTGCAGTTTGCAGCGACAACAATTTATTCTCAGATTATCTGAAAGGTGACATCTGGTTCAGAATCTGCAGCTAACGAAGCGATTCGCCGTGCACATCAGAGCACACAGTGGAGCGTACAGTTCCCTTTCTTTTGCAAAATTTCATCTCATGCAATCTGTACGGTTCAGTGTCTTTGCTGCAGAATGCAGTCTTCGACACGTGACACGGTCATGGTCTCCCGCTCATTCAACCTCCTCCAGCAACAAGTCCAGCACTGGACTGAATGCTACGACCGCCCTGTTCAAAATAATGATAAGGGACGAGCAGATGCATGCAGAACACTCATGGTTGAAATGGGAATAAATAATGCTTAATGAGCAGTTAACAAGCAACAACTGCAGTGGAACAGGACCTGTGCTTAATGCTATTTTGTTCACAGTTGTTTTTGCAGTATGCACTTTGCGCTAATGAATGATGCTTGATAACTGAAATTAATCAATGAAGCTAATGCATGAAACAACCCTCTCCAGGAGTTTCAGACATAATCTAGTTTAACACTTCACTAATGAGGGGAGTGCACCATTGCCAGAAGTGTTATTTTTCAGGTGAGGCATTAAACCGTGGCTGTTCAAGTCGCTTTAAAAGATCATGTAGAAGCTCTTGAAAAAGAGCAAGGAAGCTTTCTGAGTATCCTGATCATTCAACACCTCCCGCCCCCCCCCCAAAAAAAAACTCCTTTTGAATCAGTAAATTCTGAATCAATTTTGCATGGCCAATCAATCTAACGCACAATACGGGGGGAAATTGGAGCAAACAGAGGAGCTCACACAGACACAGGGGGAAAGGGCAAACTCCGTACAGATAATGACCCGAAGCAGGAATTGACCCTGGGATCCTGCTGCAGTGTTAATCACCGTGCCAGGCATTTTAGAGTCAACCACTTTGCAGCAGATTGGGAGTCAATCGTAGACCAGACCAGATAAGAAAAGTAGATTTCCTTCCCTCCAGGACACTGATGAACCAGGTAGGTTTTTCCAAACAATGGTTTCATCGTCATCATTAGACTTGTAATTTCAATTTTTTTATTGAAATTTAAAATTTCACCATCTGCCATGGAAAATTTTGAAGCTCGATGCCCAGATCTTATTCTGACTCTCTGGGCTACCAGTCCAGTGATGATGCCATAACACCACTGTCTCCACTGTTCCGTCACATTGCCCCCTTTATAAAACAAGGTGTGCAAATTGGCTGTTGCGTTTGCCTCAAAGACGAGATTAATGATGCTTCACGACTAGTCCATTCATTCTTAAGTGCTTTATGCCTTGCAAGAGACACAAAATATATTTACTCCTTGGCTTTTCTGCCATAACACGAGCTTGCTCATTCACTCTTCTTTCATGCAGATTCACCTCAGACACTGCCGTTAACTTCCAGAGTAAAATCGAACCCAGTGCAACAGAGATTAAAGGCAAACTTCATCATTTCAACATTACAGATTTTTTAAAAAACAAAGCTTTTTAAACTTCACAGAGCTTCATTTTTAAACTAAGCCACCGAGCCAGAACTGACGCGTACATATCAGTCCTGTAATTCGTACTTTTCATTTTGCTAAGTAAAATGAGGTGTTGTGTAAAACAGGTGGGCGGCGTTTGATTTTGTTAGTCTTCTGCTGAGCAGGTTAGGTTAAATAATAAAAGCTCCTCATAATTTCACATAGTTTCTCCTCAAGGCATCATCGCCTGTGAATTCTAGTTTGGGTGACCACTTCATATTTTCATTCACATCTTTCATTCGTTAAAGTCAACGCAGAGGGGAATTTATGGGTTGGCTGCTGGCTGGAAAGGGCCTGTCAGTAAATGAGCAGATGTCTGCGTCCAATAACCTTGAGTAAACTGTTTCTTAGTTCGCACTGCCTTCATCTGGCAGTGCAACAGTATTGCAGGCAGCTGCATTTGAGCTCCAGAGCAGGGTAAAATTGCAATATTCACGTTTGATATGGAAATGAAAACCAAAGTAAAGCTTACTTATTAGCCACAATTAAGGCTCACATTATCACTGCAACGAAGTTAAGGTGAAATACCCCTGGTCACCATATTCTAGCATCGATTCAGGTCAATGCGCCTAACCAGCACAACTTCCAGACTGTGGGAGAAAATCAGAGCACTCGGAGGAAATGCACACAGCCAACGTGCGAACTCCTCACACACCATGACCCCAGCCAGGAATCAAACACAGCTCTCAGACGCTGTGAGACAACAATGCTAACCACTGTGCTATCGTGACACCCATCACCCGATGAGAGGAATTTCTCCTCACACCCATCTTGTATGAGCGACCCCTTATTTTTAAACAGTGACCCATTCGTCCTAGATTCTCCAAGAGGAAACATCCTCTGCACATCCATCCTCCCCATACCCTCAGGATCATCAACATTTCAATCAAGTTGCCTCTCACTTTTCCAAACTGAGGTGGATACAAACCTAACCCCACCAAGCTTTTCTCATGAGACAGAATAAAATATGAGGTGACAAAAGAAGAGAAAATAGAATAAAAAGTGAGTACTTTGTTGAGGAGATAACATCTACCCTCTGATGGTAGATCTTATGTGAAAGGGGAAGGAAACTCATAGTAAAGCAAGAGATTTATTCAAAACAGCGCTGTGGATGCTGCTCGTTAAACAATCTTGCAAAATGATTTTAATTAAAGGTTTTCATTTGATTTAACAACGGTCAACAATAAAGTCATTAGCATTTGTTTCTCGAACAGATATTCTTTGTACTCCTACACTCACATTTAAATACTTTTGAATCACTCAAGCAGGAGAACTCTTGTGAAGTTGTGGTTCTTTAAAGGGAATGAATCATGATGCGTTAGCAGGCAAAATCTCATTACAACCTCACAAAGAAACTTTAATTAATCATTGCAATGTAAAGCACCGAATTTCAAAAAAAATTACCTGTAGGGTGTGAGGACACCAGAGAAATAAATAAGCAGTGTAATTTCCTTTGGTACTGCACTGGTTAATGTATTCACATGAAATCTCTACAGATTACCAACTATGTTTAAAGAGCCAAGATATTGAAAGGTAAATAGAGCCAACATTTTCAATCTGGATGACCCTTCATCAGAGCTGTGTTCTATTCTCTCGCCACAGATGCTTCCAGATCTGCAGAGATTTTCCAGCATTTTCTGTTTTGTTAAATTTTACTAACTTAGAATCAAAGAACCCCTTAAACTGCAGGAGGCCATTCAGCCCATCGAGTTTGCACTGACTTGATGGACCGAATAACTTGTGTTTCAGATTCACAGTATTTTGACTTTAGCCAAGGTATTTTTACTTAGCTGTCAGAACTAGAATATTAAACTCCCAAAGTGCAAGCATGCTTCATTCTGCTTCTGAAATTGAGGGGAAAAACATTTCCAAAAAAGTTTCCTTTGTGCAGCATAGATTTGCCTGGATTAGACAAGGATTTCAAGAGTTAAATTGGGTGAGGTTTTATGGCCTCACTCATCCCGAAACTGTAAAATCCCATCCAAGGCCAAAAAAAACCATTCCATTGTCCACCCCTTGCCTGTTCCAATTCCCATGGTGGGCAGGGTGGTAAAATTCCGGCCATTATGAGCAGGGGTGACTCAAATCTGCTCTGAACAGACATCATCGACCTGATAGGTTGTTTCTCTCTCCAGTTACACTGCCTAACTAGCTGAGTATTTTTAGCATCTATTGTTTTTTTTAATGACACAAACTGAGGATGAAATTTCCAAAGTTAGGAGATGGTTTTAACAAAGTTTTCTAAATATTAAGCAGAATGGTATGGTCGGACTCAGGAGCACAGTCTAGATCTGAAGGCCAGACTATTCAGGTGTGAAACATTTCAACACATGAAAAAAAGTGATAGAAGTTTATAACTCACTTTTGCAAATGGCAATTGATGTCAGGTTAAATGGTAGTTTTAAGGATTGAAAAGGTTTGCTCATCAACAGGACAGAAGTTGGCTATTTGAAGTTAGATCTCAGATTTAACATAGTGAATAACTCAAAGTGATTTGAGGTGGCAAATATTAACTAAGGATTTGTTGACAAGAAGATCTATATACAACAAAGGGTTTAATAGCATAATACAGGTCTACTCCAAACAATGCCCTGACTCCAAATGAAGCCTTTTGATTTGATTTATTATTGTCACATAATGTATTGTTCTTTTCATGCTGTCAAGACAAATTCCATTCATAGAGGAAGAAAGAAGAGAGTGCAGAATGTAGTGTTATAGTCATAGTACGGGTGTAGAGAAAGATCAGCTTAATGCAAGGTGGGTCTGTCAAAAGGCAACAGGGAAGAAGTTGTTTTTGAGTCAGTTGGTATGCAACCTCAGACTTTTCTATCTTTTTCCTGAAAAAAAGGTGGGAGGAGAGGAGGCCCAGGATGTGTGGGGTCCTAAATTATGCTGACTACTTAGCTAAGATATGGGAAGTGTAGACAGTCAATGGACAGGAATCTGATTTGTGTGATGGAATGGGCTACATTCACAATCTTTTTTAGTTTCTTGCAGTTTTGGGCAGAGCAGGAGTAATATCAACCTGTGATATAATCAGAAAGAATGCTTTCTATGGTGCATCTGTAAAAGTTGGTGAAAATTGTCGTGAACACACCAAATTTCCTTCGTCTTCTGAGAAAGTAGAGACATTGGTGGGCTTTCCTAACTATCATGTTAGCATAGTGGGACCAGTACAGATTGTTGGTGATCTGGACACCTCAGAACCTGAAGCTCTCAGCCTTCTAGTCCCACGAATGCTTGCCTGAACACTGAAGTGGGCAGTATAATCCTGGCCATGGTCTCATTGAAGGACAGTAAAGGCTCAGTCCTCTTTGTTTCTTTTGCTCATGATAAGATTGAAATGCACTGTTTTACACAGCAAGTGTACAAGGGAAGGCATTATACAAAGTGCTGTGACTTGTGGTAATTATTCCTCCACGGGCAACATGGCAGAGTAAGGGTCACTCGAGTCAGAGTGGGGAATCACCTTAAGGGGTGGAGTCCTTTCTTGGGCAGACCTGTAAGTTGTGGACTCGAGTAGCTAGATGGCTGCTGTACAGTCACTTATTAATAAATACAGTTTTTGTTTCCAGTGAAGTCTGTGAAAGTGCATCATAACAGAGGGCATGACTTGGTCTGCGCACAGAATGAAAGATGTGTCACACATGTGGAATATACAAGGGAGGAATGTTGATGGGAATTTCTGGTCCCTGTCCAGTATATTGGCAATTGTTTATTCCGTGGATTAATGGGGCTATTGACTATAGTCAGAGGTTTGTGCTTAAGGTTGCTTCCAGCGAGAGAGTTGAGCACTAGGTATGTCTTTCTGATAAGACAATAAACCAATGTCTATCTGCCCTCACAGACTGATAGAAAAGATCCCATGGCATTATTTCAAAAAGTTATCAGCTTCTTCTGGTGAATAGCTATTTCTCAACCAACAGTTCTGGTCGCCGTACTATCGGAAGGATGTGGAGTCCTTGGAGAGAGTGCAAGAGGAGGTTTACCAGGATGCTGCCTGGTATGGAAGGACTGTCTTATGAGGAACGATTAAATAGACTGGGGTTGTTTTCCCTTGAAAGACGTCGGCTTAGAGGGAATCTAATAGAGGTGTATAAGATTATAAGGGGTATAGATAGAGTAAATGGTGGTAAACTTTTTCCACCTTCAGAAATGGATAGGACGAGGGGTCACAGCCTTAGGGTGAGGGGGGCTATGTATAAGACATATTATAAGACATATATTAGAGGGCAGTTTTTCACACAAAGGGTAGTGGGGGTGTGGAATGCACTGCCGAGTAAGGTGGTGGGAGCAGGCACGCTAGGGCTGTTTAAGGGTCTCTTGGACAGCCACATGAGCGGTGTGCAGATAGAGGGATATAGGAGGACTGTTTAACTATGGCTTTTTTTCCACAGGTAATTCGGTCCAACTTGACCAACAAGGAGCATGCATTCAGCAGGTGGTGCGAGGACAGCTCTTGGATGTTGATTCATGGGTTGCCTAGTGCTTCATGTCGTAAATGAGTGCTTTATCTGGACCATCTGAAGGGCACCATGACAGCTCAGTGACTATCGCTGTAGCTGTGCAGACACTTGGAATTGGGCCGGTGTCTGCGGGAGTTTGCGCGTTCTCCCCTTGGTTGCGTGGGTTTTCTCCGGGCGCTCCGGTTTCCTCCCACATCCCAAAAATTCGCTCTTAGACTGATTGGGAAACAAATTGTCCCTACATTGAGATTCTTCCATATTAGGAATAACCTAAAATTTGAATAGGATAATGGAATTGTTACTATATAGTTATGACGGCGGCGCGGGCTCGTTGGGCCGAAGGGCCTGTTTCCCATGCTGTGTTGCTCTTGCTCTTGCTCATTACTAGAAATACTTTATCCAATTATTGTCACATTGCTGACCGTGGGAGCTTGTTGTGTAAACAAATGGCTGCTGGGCTCCATACCTTACAAAAGAACTTCATTGGTTGTAAAACGCTTTGAGGCATCTGGTGCTGTGAAAGCGATCGTATAAATGCAAGTTCTTTCGATTCCACTATTATATAGTTCATTTTCTCAGATACCATGGGGAATATTGTTGGTGATTTGTTCCTTTAATAAAGAAAAAAGTCGATTCTGAAGAAGGAAATGCAAATAAAAGCATTCCAGAAAACGCTGCAATCGCACAGCAGGAGATAAGATAGTTTGAGGTGTAGATACTTGCTCAGATGCATAATGTTGCCCAATGAAATCAATTCAGAAGCGAGCAGCAGATAAACAAAACTATGAATAATGACTATATTGATCCTGAATTAATGGGAAGTAAGAGTTGGTGCCAATTTATGGTTTTATGCTTTGTGAATCATAAAGATTTGATCTTGTCACATTCTTTCCACAATCTGGCAAAAGGTATTTTTGTAATCACTGAGTACAAACCAGCTCTTTCAGCAGTAACTTTTTCTCTGCTTTCACCTTGTCCTTTCTTCTTGAAGCTGCTGAGTCATGGGAAAGCACAGAATCAATCACCTTCCAGTCCTATTTGTTCAGTGAAAACTGAAACTGAGTGGGATTGGGGAAGAGCATTCTCAGTTAAATGTGATCTTGTTCTCCAGTAACATGGACAAATCTGTATCCTCCAACAGAATAATGCTCAAGCCAGAAAAAGAAATAGCTTATTTTTTTTCCACTGCCCTCACTCAACATGAAGCCAATTGTTACACCTCCACCATTGTCCTGATTGAGGCTTAGCCCAAACCAGAATTAGGACCTGTGATAAACATACACCACACCTCCACCCACACACCCTCCCTCCCCCACTCACCACAGATCTTCCATGGAGAATCCTTAATTGATTTCCCTGTGGGACTCATGGAATGATATGAGCTCCCATAGTAACAGGCAATCATCTCCCCGGATGGGAGTCAGGTCTGGATGCCGAATGTTCCAGACATGACTCATGTAGGTGCACTTCAGGGTTGAGGTCTAATTTTATGCTTTATGATAAACACTGTTCCTTTCAAGTTGGCATCCTGCATTATTATAGGACCTCAAAGTCATGTGTTTGTGAGTCATATTGCTTGGGGAACATCCTCCGAAAATAAGTGGGTGACGGAAATGGAGGACCGTTTGATTACTTTGTAAAGAAACAAATCTTCCATAACTTGGCTGAATTTCAGATGGTTTTCCAGTTAGCTTTTCCCATGTTTAACATTTGACCTTTTTGAAGCCAGATTAAGAGTTTCACGACTTGTCAGTAACATTTTAAATCCTACTTTTGCACCATATGTTGCAGATAGCATATAGTATATTGCATAGATTCACAGGTTGGTGGGTAATAAATGTGCTGCTGTGTGGTTAGATCAAAGTTGAATTTGAGATTCAAAATTCAATAGGAATCTTTCATAGCATCAGAGAATGATCCTGCACAGAAGGAAACCATTCATGCTTTGTGCCTATGAGAGATCTTTGAAAGAGCTATCCAATTAATTCCACTCCCCTGTTCTTTCTCCTTTTCACGTCTACATCTAACTCTTTTGAAAGTAATGATTGAATCTGCTTCTATCACCTTTCAGATTATTGTCACATGCTGTGTGAAAATAAATTCTTCTCATTTCCCCTCTGACACTGTAACGTATCATCTTAAATCGGAGTCCTCTAATTAATTACCAGAATGCCAGTAGAATAGTTTCTCCCTTTTCACTTAACACAAAAGACTTCAGAATGTTAACAATCGATATTGAATCTCTCCTTAACCTTCTCTGCTCTAAGGAGAACAATTGCAGATTCTCCACATAACTGAAATCTTAAAATATTTCACTCAGCCCCTACAAGCAAGGAGGAACAAGAAATGATTTCAACGAGGTCTGTGAGGTTGGCCTCTTTGAGTATGAGCTCCCTGATTGAGGTTACTGCAGAAAAACATGTCCCTGATTGAGGTTATAATTGCCTGCCCAATCAGGGAGCCTCACCTGTAAATAAAAATGGAAGTGCCAGGTCTACTGACTGTGGATTCAGATGTAGCATTCTTCAGAGTGGAGTTAACTTTGGAATTAAAGGGAGTTATTTCAGAAGGAACTCCAGGAAATTGCTGGGAAGCCATGTTGGGGGATCCCTCTGTCACAATGCCAACATTGTACCCATGTATTGGAGGCGGTCAAACAAGTAAGGGCCCATTTGAGGGCCGTTTTACTGAGCCACCAGCATTTTGCCAATAGTGGACAGTCGCCAAAGGCCACCCTGATGGCCATGGGGATCATCAGAGCTGGAGCTCCATGGCCAAAGGAGGGGACCCCTGGAGGCCAAACGTGCAGGAGCCAATTGACAGATCTCAAGACCCCAATGAAAAATCCTGGCAGACTCACGAACAGAAAGAGCTTCCATTACCTCAATGTGCAGTTGATGTGTGACCATCAGCTGCACATCATATACATCTGTGTCAGATACCCCAATAGTGTGCATGACAGCTTCATGCTGAGGAGCTCAGATGTCCTCATGGCTCTGAGAAGGAGCCTAGGATGCAGGGATGGATCGCAGGGGACATGGAGTACCCACTTTGAACTTGGCTCTTGACACCTGTGAAGAGACTTGAGAATGAATTGGAAACCTGACATCATGAGACCCACATTGCCACCTGGTCAACAGTGGAGTAGCTCCTCAAAATGCAAATCAGGTGCCTGGACCACTCTGGCAAGCCCTCCAATGTAGTCCCTGATATCATCCCACTTTGTGGTGATATGCTGTGCCCTACACAACATGGCATAGCAGCAAGGAGACCTTTTGGAGGAGGAGGAGGAGGAAGACCAGCCGAGCGTCACTGGAGGTTGCCCAACAGGAGGATAAAGACAAGTGAAGGAGGAGGGCTGGTGGCAGCAAGGGCAATGAGGAGGGCCTTGGGTTACATGCTTTGGTTACTAGGGGCCTGTATTGCCACATATGGGTTCCAATACTCGTTCCCCTGTGCAGTCCTATAATCTCCTGTCACATTGTAACACTAAAGTGGTGGTCCTGCCACACCATGTTAGCAAGTTTCTGTGGCAGGCAGGAGAGTAATGATGACTCGCTATGTGCCATTGTGATGATGGCCTTGTGCAAACTCATCTGATTCCTACTTGAGCTCCACATGTATGCTTGGCACCAGGACTCACATCTGATTGATAGGTCAGAGATCACTGAACACTCATGCAGGCTCCTGGGCAAATGGAGGAAGAGGCTCTCGTGGATTCTGGGGATGCCAAGGCAGATGCTCTAAGTCTTCACTGCCTCCAGCAACCTGACAACATCCCCATCGGAAAATCTGGAGGTTGTCTTCCGAGAGCCAGTTACTTCCTGCACTGTCTGTCTGCCTGCCTATCTGTCCATCCTTGGTGTTTTTATGGAAATTTGACTTGCATAGGCAGTTTGGTGGATAATACGCCATTCCAGCAAGTTTAATGCAGTTTCCCTTCTTGTCATTGAAAGGGAAGCCCAGTCAGCACTTGCAGGTGCTGATGGAGGAGGGATGGCAGGGTGGATTTGTGCCTCTGTGCTGATCGGGGCAGGTGGCAGAAGACAGAGGAGGTCATGTCACTCAGTAATTAGGGCAAAGGGATGATGACAGGACCATATGCAAGGGGGTCCTGCATTGGCAGGGTTAAGGGGTAATATTTCAGGGGCTTCTCCAACGTCTATGGGGTGCAGAGATCGGATGTAGGTGGCATGGGTGGCTCTGTCATTAGAGCTGCTTTTTGTGCTTTTTCTGTGCATATGCAGTTTGTGACTCCAATCTAAGCTGCTTTCTGTCTGATGAGTTAAGCCCTCTCCACTGCCGGTAGTAGCTAGAAGTAGTCTAGCCCATTTCTTAAATGATTTAGTGCACAAGATTAGAAGTAAAAACTCACCCAAAGAGCAGATCACGAACTGTCCCAGTTTTACATACTACATCATAAAATTACATCCCTTTTATTACAATTGTGTAAGTCATTGGTGCACTTGGAGCATTGTCTACAGTTTTGGTCACCCAGTTATAGAAAAACATTGTTAAACCACAAAGAGTGCAAAGAAGATTTATGAGGATGTTGCCAAGACTAATGGGGCTGAGGTATATGGAGAGGTTGGCCAAGCCTATATTCTTTGGAATGTAGGAAAAAGAGGGGTGACTTTATTGAGGTGTGTGAAATCATGAGGGACATAGATAGGATGAATATACATAACTTTTTCCCAGGATAGCGGAATTGAAAACTAGAGGGCATAGGTTTAAGGTGAGAGGGTAAAGAGTTAAAAGGGATCTGAGGGGCAACTTCTTCATGCAAAGGATAGTGCTCGTATGAAATGAGTGCCAGAGAAAGTGGTTGAGGCAGGTTCAATAGCAACATTTAAAAAGCATTTGGATAAGTAGTTTAAAGTTTATTAATTATTGTCACAAGTAGGCTTATATCAACACTGCAATAAATTTACTGTGAAAATCCCTTTGTTGCCAGATTCCAGCACCTGCTTGGCATGTTTTTTGGACTGTGGGAGGAAACCGAAGCATGCAGGATACGGAGAGAATGTGCAGATTCTGCACCGAAAGTGACCCAAGCCGGGAATGGAACCCAGGTCCCTGGTGCAAGTACATTGTTGGGAAAGCATTAAAGGGATATGGGCCAAACATGGGCAGTTGGGATTAACTGGAAGGGTACCACGCTTGATTGGTTGGATTGTTTCCACGGGTGGGATTTCACTGTTATGCTTGGGCAAGCCGGAAATTCCTGCCTGAGGTCACTGGAGATTTCTGTTGTTCTACCCTGGCCCGCACTGATTCTATTGCAAATGAGCTGATAGATTTCTGGCTTATGAATCCGTAGACTTAAAAGAAATGAGGCTTCCTTAAATTGTTAAATGCAGCAGGTGGAGATTGTGAGTTTGATAGAGCCCTGTCTTGTCACCAATGCACATGGAAAGAAGTTAATCGTTCTGTTTTCAGTGAATATTTGGGAGAGGAGGAGGAAAGGGTGGAATGTTTGCTGTTTACCAACTGATATGAAGAATATATACTTGGATAAGGTAACAGAGGATGAATTGTGCCTAAAAAAACTATATTGAGTGTGAATTTAAAAAAAAGAAAATTACCTACTGAGAAATATATCAGCTCCTACTCCTATGTGACATAAAAAAAGACTCGCTTTCAATGAAATAATAGACATGGGAGCACCATGTCATGTACCATAACGACTTAAAATAGCACTGCTAAGAGTGTGTTTCAGTTCAATCTTGCAACAGAAAACCTGTTTCTATTGGAATGTAAAGGCACAACTGACATGATCTATAGAGAAACATAATGCTTTGAGCCTCTTCATTGATGAGCTGACTGCTGGTATCAAAGCCGTGCCTCTCATTGTATCCCTCCATCCAAATGAATGAAGCTTAGACCCCAGGAAAGAACTTCATTCAATTTGCTCACATCTCAAGGAATGGGGATGGCAGCTTAAAGTTATTTATATTTTTTCATCATGGTTTTGATAGGTAACTCAATGCTTATCTGGCTCACAGACAGAATTTTGCCTCAAACATCTTGCAGAAATTGTTGGCCTGCTTCAGATGGTTGCACAATTTCCCCAGATCAGTGTTATGGGCTCAAGCTATCTCCTGCAGCATTTGAGCACATTATCTAACTTACCTCAACTACATCTGGTGCCTTCTGCAGCATTCCTCGCTTAATCAACACTGCATCAAAACAATCAAGGTGGCATTTATTAGTCAGCTGTTTGCCCATCTTGTTATGCATAAATTGGTTTCTGCATTTGTTCACACCACAACAGGAACTGAATTAAAACTAATTCCTTCACTATGCAGTCTTTAGAGTGTCCTAAGGATGCGAGAGGCATAATGTAAATACAAGCTTTCTTTTTTTTAAACCCACTTTCAATTTCCATGAAGTGACAACCAGAGAAACCCAATCGACTCTAGTTCAAATCTACAATTTGAGATTGGCTGACAGGAAACAGAGAGCTGGATTTCCACTATTCTGGGGATCAGGATCAGGATCAGGTTACTGGACTCGTGATGCCAGAAGCCTAGGCTGAAACTCTGGGGAGATGGGTTCAAATCCTAACACAGCAGCTAGTGCAATTTAAATTCAACTAATAACTTTGGAATTGAGAAAGCTTGTTACATCTGGTTTAATGGTGTTCTATAGAAAAGGAAATCTGCTGACGAATAGCAGACGGACAACTTAATTTAGATAAATGCGAGCTGATGCATTTTGGTACATGGAACCAGGGCAGGACTTACTTAATTAATGGTAGGTGTAGGGGAGAGTTACAGAACAAAGAGATCAAGGGGAACATGTTCATAGCTCCTTCAAACTGCAGTCACAAGTGGACAGAGTGTTGAAGAAAGTATTCGGTGGCTTGGTTTCATCAGTCAGAGCATTGAATACAGGAGTTGCAACATCTTGTTGGAGTTGTAGAAGACATTGATAAAGCCACGCTTGGAATACTGTGTGTAATTCTGGTCACCCTATTATTAAACTAGAAAGAGTGCAGAAAAGATTTACTAGGATCCTGCTGAGACTTGATGGATTGAGTTATAAGGAGAGGTTGGATAGACTAGGACTCTTTTCCCCTGGAGCTTCGGAGGCTGAGGGGTGATCATACAGAGATCTGTAAAATAATGATGTGCATAGATCAGCTAGATAGTCAATATCTTTTCCCAAAGGTAGGGGAGTTTAAAACGAGAGGGCATAGGTTTAAGAACGTAGAACAGTATAGCACTGTACAGGCCCTTTGGCCCTCAATGTTGTGCCCAGCTCTGTCCAAAGGTGGTTCAGGTGAGAGGGGAGAGATACAAAAGTGTTCAGAGGAGCAATTTTTTCACACAGAGTGGTGAGTGTCTGGAACAAGCTGCCAGAGGTAGTGGTATAGGCGGGTACAATTTTGTCTTTTAAAAAGCATTTAAATAGCTACATGGGTACGATGGGCATAGAAGAATATGGGCCAAATGGGGGCAAATGGGATTAGTTTAGGGGTTTAAACAAAATAACCTGCATAGACAAGTTGGACCGAAGGGCCTATTTCCCTGCTGTAAATCTCTGACTCATTGCCTGGTCTGGCCTACATGTGACTCCAGATCCACAGCAATGTGGTTCACTTTTAACTGCCTTCTGAAATGGTCTAACAACCTTCTCAGTTCAACAGTAATTTAGGAATGGGCAACAAATGTTGGCCTGGCCATCAACACCCACCTTCCAGGAAAAAGGAAAAAGTGTAGACACAATTTAAAACTCACATGCTCAAAGAAAGGCTGGAATTTTACCACCTTGCCCACCCTGATTCCGGTGCTCGCAGAGGGGAATTCTCTGTTGGCCTCGGGAGGGATTTTACAAGCCTTCCTGAGCGGGATTGTAAAATCCCACTGAATGTCTGCGAATCCTGAAGACTCCAGTGCATAAAGCAACTTTCAAATGAAGGACAGGAGGCGGGGATCAGAGAATCCAGTCACTGTCAACAAATGGTCCAGTAAACCTCCTCATAAACTTGTCAACGGGTTTGGGAATATGAGGGCAAGATTTTCAAAGGTCAATTCAGTGAATCCAAAAAGTTTGCTATATATTGGAATCCAGCTGCTCATTTCATCACAAGAAGAGCAGAAACTTTAGGGGAGATTTTCCCAGCTTGCTGTGCTGGTCCTGGAGATTCAAGCAGAGGCTGTTCAGCAGGCTCTGCGCTGGGCACCATGCCTGCTGCATCTCTCCAGCCACTGGATTTATGGTGCCATCAGCTCCGTGCCAAAAATCCATGCAGAACTATGTAAACTATTTAAAATAGAATTTACATATCATTCACAGGGCCGGGACTGAATTTTCCAGGCTCGCTGAAATCTCCCCCACAACCGCCAGGAGTGTTTCACTCCAACGGGATTTAAAAAGCTCCCCACCTGCAGCGTCGGTGGTAGCCATGATGTGGATTTTCCGACATTGGACAAGGTTAGATACAGTAAGCAGTCTCACAACACCAGGTTAAAGTCCAACAGATTTATTTGGTAGCACAAGTTTTCGGAGCACTGCCCTTTCATCAAGCACCTGACTTACTGTCCCCATTTGCATAAACTGATGGCCTGACCCCACTGGAGCGAAGGGAGGCCATAGATGCCCCCCAGGAAGTCAGGGGAAAGAGGCGTGCCTGCTGATCATTGCCTAATTGGGGCAGAGCCTCTTGGGGGAGATCATTAAGAGAGTTCCTGCTGCCACTCTGCACTCAGTGGTGGCAGAGGAGGCCAGTGACTGGAGCTGGCCATCAAGATGGTGGGGAGCTGCTGTCAGTTGTTGGGACACTTGGTTAGATGGGGGTAGCAGAGGTACGAGCCTGAACATGTCAGGGAGACCAACAAGTAAGTGGTGTTGGAGTCACATGACCAGCAATGGCCAGTCCTGTGACTGTGCAGTGATTGGAAGGCCGGCAGTGCAGACTACTGCACGAATGCCAAACCTGGCATTGGCAGATCAGCAAATGCACAGTGGCCCATTCAGCTGCCAGTCTCTCCAGTGAGAACAGGCCTTGCCCGCTCATGTTTAATGTGATTCACATCAAGGCACTCTGATGCGGTGTGTGGAAGATTCATTTTGAAAATTCCATTGAAAAAATTCAGTGGGATTAAGAAACATAGAAGAATAGAAAATAGAAGCAAGAGAAGGCCATTTGGTCCTTTAAGCCTGCTCCACCATTCATTACAATCATGGCTGATTATCCAACTCAATAGCTTAATCCTGTTTTCTCCCCATAACCTTTAATTCCATTCACCCCAAGTGCTTTATCGAGCCATCTCTTGTGGTAATGAATTCCACAGATTCATCACTCTTTGGGTGAAGAAATGTCTCCTCACCTCCATTGATCTCCCATAAATCTTCAGACTATGATCCCTGGTATTAGACTCCCCCACCATCAGAAACATCCTCCCTGCATGTACCCTGTCTGGATCTGTTAGATTTTTATAAGTCTCTATGAGATCTGCTCCTCGTTTGTCTCAATTTCAGCAAAAACAATCCCAACCTAGTCAGTCTCTGTGGAATGAACTGCCAGAGAAAACTCTTAAGCCAGGTTCCATAGCAACATTTCAGAAGCATTTGGATAAGTGAATGGATGGAAAGGATTCGAGGGATATGGGCCAAATGCGGCAACTGGGACGAGTTGAAAGGGCACCAAGTTTGGCATGGACCAGTTGGGCCGAAAGACCTGTTTCCATGCTGTATTGCTCTATGATTCTATGAGTCTTTTAATGTTAAGAAGTACTGACCAGTTATAATCTTTTGGTGGTGGTATTTAGGAGAAGAATAATAGAACATAAAACAGTACAGCACAGTACAGGCCCTTCAACCCTTGATGTTGTGCCAAGCTATGTCCAAACCCAAGATCAAGCTATCCCATTCCCTTTCATTCCGGTGTACGCCATGTGTCTATCCAATAATCGCTTGAAAGTTTCTGAAGTGTCCAACTCCACTATTACAGCAAGCAATGCATTCCACACCCCAACCACTCTCTGAGTAAAGAATTTACCTCCTATATCTCCCTCCATGAACTTAATTATACCCCCTAGTAATAGCTTCAATCACCCGAGGAAAGAGTCTCTGAATGTCTACTTTATTTATCACCCTTGTCATATTTTCAGCTTCTATTAAGTCACCTTTCATCCTCCTCTGCTCCAAAGAGAAAAAGCCCCAGCTCCTTCAACCTTTCCTCAGAAGACCTATCCTTCAAACGAGGCAGATCCTGGTAAATCTCCTCTGCACTCTCTCTGATGCCTCCACATCCTTTTGATAGTGAGGTGACCAAAACTGCACACAATATTCCAAATGTGGTCTCACCAAGGTTCTGTATAGTTGCAGCATTACCCCACGATTCTTAAACTCAAACACCCTGTTAATAAATGCTAACGGCTAGAGCACTGGATGAACTCCCTGAGAAAACATCTTCTTTGAAAAACACCATTCTCAACAGTGCAGGACTGCTTCAGTTCTTGAATACAAGCATTCAAATGAGAGCTAAGCTAAGATGGTCCTGCTTTTGCTGGTTCTTGGTGAATTTGCAAAACTTCAGTATCTGCCCTAATTACAACTCTTCAGAATCAGCAAAATGCCCATTTATGAAAACGATGATGAGCATAGAGCAGAACTTCTTTAGTGAATATGCAAATAACCAGTGCTTTTGTCCTATGCCTGGATGCACAAAGAGAAGCATTTGTTTTTTTTTGAAAAAGAGGATCAGGTCAGCTTCCTCAATCTCACTTTGAAGTTAGTTTTTATTTTTGTTTTAAGAAACTGCATGAATAGTAATGATCTTCATTACATTTTGATGGATTAATGCTTCCAATAATATATAATGAACCAATGTATTCAACCAAGCACATGAAGCATCTGTATATTAATAGTTACACAGTGTAATTTCAAATCTATGAGATTTATGTTTGTGGTAGTAATATCAATAAAGATGTGACATGATGGAATCACAAAACAATTATGCATTCTAATGCCTGCAATAGATTAATACATTCCTGTTTTTTAGTGTCACAAGAAGGCTTACATTAATACTGCAATGAAGCTACTGTGAAAATCCCTAGTTGCCACACTCCGGCGCCTGTGTCCAAGGAAACATCCCATATGAAACATTCCGAAAAGAACCTGCTTTGATTGCTGAAGCCCAGATATTGACTATCATAATCATTTTCAGAATCTTTTGTTGCATTTATTCATTCAGACAATAGATCTTTCTCATTGATAGTCTTTTCGAAGTTGTGCCGCTGCTTATTTTGTCTTTCAACCAATTTTTTTTTTGCCACCTCTTCTAGCTCATCTGCATTTTGCTCTGTGGATTAACCACAAGCTTTAAGCATTACAACTCATGCAGAAGTAGTGAAAAATATCCTAAATACAATTGGACAGACTGATTAAAAGAAGCTTAGTGATTTGCCACCACTTTCTAAGGCACTGATCATGTGTTATTTGAGGCATAATTGAAGTCCAATTCAATAATTCTCTTCTTGAAGAGAAGGCTTTCGTCACAAATTTGTTCTATCTGTCATAAATCGGGGTATTTTCAAACGGAGAACTGCTCAGTTTCATTAGTCATTAAGTCAGGATTTAAAGTCAAGTACAATTTTAAGACTTGCTCCAGTAGTTAAATTATATTTTGTGATAAAATTCAAAGGCCAGTAAAGCATTATGAAAATGCTCTACTTCTGCTCATAATTTGTATGTTTGCTGCTGTGCATGTTCACATGGCCTGCACTTTCTCAAGTCAGCAAATGACCTGTTCAGTATTTAATTAAGTTTAGCCTCAGTAAATAGTGAGGTATTGGGGGTAAAAATAGAGACACTAATACACCCCACAAGATAAGAAACTAAATGAGATGTGAAAGTAAAAGGAGGTAGCAATAGAGGTGAATAAATATTAAATGCAGCACTGCTAATTCTCAAAGCAATTACAAATGCTAACAAAATACTGGGATTTATTTCAAAACACTCAAGCAATCATAAAGTTGTGCAAGACTCTGAAATAAAACTCATTGCACAATTCTGATCTCCGTATCTTATAAGAGGAATAGAACTGCAAAAAAGTTACCAAATACACGAACAGAAATGACAAATTGCAGCTATCAAACAATCAAGAGCCATGACTATTGCACTGAAATAACATAGACCTTACAAGCCTCAATGGTCCCAGTGTACTGGTTATTGTATTCATGGCCCACTGCTTATAACAATGGCATTAGTGCAAGGAGTGAGGTCAATATTTAATGCAAAGGTCACTGGACTCCATTGACCAGAAACCTGATTATGGTCTATGGAACATGAGACTTTAGAACCTAATTAAGGCCCTCTTATGAATGTACAGTCACATCTGCCAGGAATGCTCAGCCACCTGGCATCTTCCAGGATGATATCATACTGCAAGGGGTGGCCTTGCTGTGCTATGTACTCACGGAAGATAGGTAAAGAGCTTGAAGCTAGTTTCCAGCCTTGTACTTGAAGGGAGACCATTCAAGGTGAATTATCTTTGGTTGTTCAATTATATCCGTTCACAAATACAAGGACGAATATAGAGTGCAGGCTGCAGGCAATACTGCCATGCTGATTGGTATGGTTAGAGTGAGGAGAAGAGCAGCCCATTGCCGATCAGCATGGGTCAGGGAATAATTTTGCCCTGAGAATCAAAGGTTCATTGGGTCTCAGAAAGTCCCAAATGTTGTCAACTAGGGACCAAATTTACTTCAACGTTTGATGCGATTAAGGGTCTACAGAAGACAGAGCTTATATACGGTCGTGAGCACAAGACAAACTGGATAATCAGAGTTTAACTGGATGCGTGCCTCAACAAACTGTTCAAGGATCATGTTTGCACCAAATGAATGGTTGATGGGAAAGAAAACCTTCACCAAAAGAGTGCAATATACACATTGCCCATTTAATGCTTTGAGTGGTTTGATGATCAAACTGTGGGAAAGCTATGAGTACACAAAGTCATCAAGTCGATCACAAGATGTGGAATATCCAATTAAATCAATGGAAAGGAAGATAATTTGTTTTGGGAATATGATTGTGAAAGGGAAAGCACTATATCTGCTCCAGAGTGGTGTCCTTACAGTAAAGCCATAGCCAAAGTGACTCTAAATGAATCTGAAGATATTCTTGCACTGAAAGCCAAAAACAATGAATCTGATGGTTTTAAAATGCTTTGATTGTTATTCAAAATGTCCTCATTAATTCATTCAATGAACCACAACACTTCAAAATGGATTACTGGTGTTAGGTTCATTTGTCACATTTCAAAGCAGTGATCATTCCTCATACCCGCAGGTCACATTTTATACTCAGCTTCTAAGTGAATTCCATTTTTGAAAGGATCTTTGGAGGCAACAGATGTTGACTCCTTTGTCACAAATCTACAATATGTTTCTTGTCCCAGCAACACTCCTGTCGTAAATTCCCTGCACTTCTATCATTGCAACACATCTATTCCAAGAATATATTCGTATTTTCAACACTCTACTACTTATTCCTGAACAAAAAAAAGCTCTTGAGAGGAGGCATCAAATTCCATGAGATTTAAAAGCAGAATTTCACAATTTTAGCATTACAATGATTAATTATTGCCATCCACTTATTTACTCTTCAACTCAGCTGGTGCCATTTCTGGATACAGAAACAATAGATGTACCTATGGTCGCAACTCAGACACTGATGTAGTTGACACAACAGCAGTATCATTTGGAATGTCGATGAAAGAACCCTATCCTGTCTTGAACAAGAACAGTAAATTGACAGGCACTTCTGATGATGGCTGCTGGCCCTTTAACTTGAAGGTAGACAATTTTGGCTTGGTTTGAGAGGTTGAAACCATGCATCTTTATCGACTCCAGCAATTATCAAAATGGCAGGTGGCTGAAGAGAGCTGGCAATGATTATCTTTATCTCTGGCTATCTGTTCAGAGGCAATTACTTTTGCTGCGGGGATTGATTCATTGTAATGGTCCTGCTTGTAATTTTTTAGTCATAGTTCTTCCTTCATGTTGGTCCTTCTGTTGTGGAACTTCAGAACAAAAACTGAAGTAAAATGCATCACCAAGAAACTATGTTGAAATTTGATGGCAGTTTTTTTTAAACAAACAACATTTGTTGCGCTGTCATAGCCACACGGCTGAGAGCGAAGAGATAAAATATTGAACCAAAGCAATCTGATTTCAGGGCACGCTTTGTTGAGTCACAAGAAAACCAGCTGAAAAAAAATTGCATATTTTCCTCTTGGTTATTTCCAAATGAAATTTTTCTGCTTTCTTCCATTTGAACCACGTGGAAACATTTCAAATGAAGACAAGTGACAAATGTGACATTTTCAAATTATAATGCCTGGATGTCACAATCACTTACCCAAGATCAATTTTCTTTTACAAGTAGCTATTTGCATACCAAAGCATCTCTTTGATTATACACTTCAGTATAAATTCAGACACATCATCACAGCCGATTACAATGGTCAACATGAGAACAAATTATTGCTGCTAGACTTAACCCTTGAGAGAATTTCAATCACACAATCTTTTATAATCTCTGAAGCAATATTACGAAAAAACATGACTTGAAAATTAAGCCAGTGGCCATCCTCTTTGGATAAATGCATTCAACAGAAAAATACACCTTTCAGTTTCTATGCTTTGCAACAGAGAAGAAAACCCACATTTATGTCACACTTGTTGCATCTCTCAATGGCATCCCAAAGCAATGAATCACTTGGTGATGTTTGACTGCCATTATATTGGTGAGGGAAAAAATAACTTTAACACACACACCATCCTGCTATCATAATAAATTGCATGACTTGCTAATGATTTGCATGTGCGACTGACACAGAGAGAGCTGGAAATGGGATTCAGCCAATAGCACTTTTTCACCAATGGGCCAAATGGCCCCTCTCAGCAAAATTTTCCAGTTGAGTGCTAGCTAAGGGAGTTAATATGACAGATTATTCATAGAAGTTCATAGAATCTTTACAGTGCAGAAGGAGGCCATTCAGCCCATTGAGTCTGCACCAATGACAATCCCATCCAAGCCTATTCTTGTAACCCCAGATATTTACCCCACTAATCCCTCTAACCTATGCTTCTCAGGACACTGAGGGGCAATTTAACATGGTCAATCAACCTAACCTACAAATCTTTAGATTGTGGGAGGAAACCAGAGCATCTGCAGGAAACCCATGGAGAAACAGGGAAAATGGGCAAATGCCATACAGACAGTGACCCAAACCAGGAATCTAACTCAGGTCACTGGGGCTGTGAGGCAGCAGTGCTGCCCCCACTGTACTACTGTTCTGTCTAAATTATATTTTTGTTCTTCTGCAATGACATGGAGTCAGCAGAGCTAGTATATGTGTGCCATTTTTAACCTTGAAGCATCACATCTTTAGCAATATTGGCAGAATATTACTGTCCCATCTGCCACAGGAATTGGAGCACGCAAAGAGCGGACCATGGAAAAGTCAGTTGATCCTGGGTGGTATTTTACAGTTTCGGGATGAGCAGAGTTATAAAGTCCCACCCATTATGTCAGCTGAGGGACAACAGTTGTCTGGAGCCTCATGAGAATTGCTCATTTCCATTTTTGAAAAAATATCATGTGATCATTATCTTCCTTCTGATACAGCAATTTGTCAGCTTATTCAAACAACAGCACCTCTGACATTGTAGCATTTCCTTAGTATTGCACTAAGAGTACCAATCAATTCCAAAAAAAAAGTCTTCACCCTCTAACTTCTGAGTCAGTGATGAAGGAATTACCAAACAAGTTTAGCTGATATCCTATAAGCTAAAAAAAATTGAGCTAAATTGTGAATTAACTTCTCTTTGATGACTCAGTCTTTTCCTTCCTATCAGTTTCTTCATCCCCTAATGATTTTGAAGTATGCTGTTGATGGTCCACAGACATTGGCATTCTTGTACTTCAGACAAGTGACCATTTTTTTTGAGTCTCTTCAGTTATAGTAATCCCTGGATGTTTCAATGTTCAGGGTTCGTTCGATTGATCTTTTCAAGATATCAAGGGGAATAGAAAGTACATATAGTAGTCAACTATTTTCAGTAGTTGGAGAGTTGAGGAACTAAGGGACATGGTCTAAAAATTAGAACCAGACATTTCAGTGTCTACATGCAAAGAGTGTCTGAATCTCTCTTTGGCAGATGGCAACTGATGTCAGATTAAATTTGAATTAAACTTATAATTGAGATGGACATGTTTGTTAACTAAGGAAGAGGAGGCAAATACATGGACGTGAAGCGAGTTAGATAACAGATTAGCCACAATCTCAGTGAATGTCTGAAAAGGCTAAATGACCTTCTCCTGTTCCTGCATTCTAACATTAACTCTAAATCTTCCATAAATTACTGCTGAACTAATGTTGAACTGACAATCTCACCTCATATTCCCACACATGCCTTTAATAGCAGGATTGCCTGGATAACAATGGAGTCCAAGAATTGGAAAAGTTGAGGCTGAGGTATGCCAGTGTAGTGTTATATTATTGAGATAATAAATCAGAGTCCTAGACCAAGAGAATGATTTCAAATCATAGAATATTTCAAGTCAACTTTAAAAAAGCAGAAGAAAAGTATGATGATAGTGTGCCTTTCAGAATTTTTTTTAAGTCATGTTCTCTGCAGCTCTCACAGCTTCAGCTTGTTTCATTGTTGCCAAGTTGTCTGTGGAAGTCCTTTTATTGCTACTTTAATGGCTTATTTTTACTCTCAGTTGTTTATTTTTACTCGGATTTTTTATGACCCTATATTGTAAGCAGGAAGACTGGTTGGTAGGTCATGTTTTTTTGGATAGTTTCTATTTTCTTCCTAATGAATTTAAGGTTTCATTTTCTGTTTGGCTGGCTACAATTTGAATTTTAAAAGGGCCATCAAGCTGAAAAGGAATGTTTCTCTCTCTCCCTGGTTTTGGAAATTCTGCTGGTTAACTGAAAGCAAGGCTTCTTACCTTCCATAAGTAGAAAATCTGTGATTGGTGGCTTGACAAGAGAGTCTCCATGGTGTTCTGGGAAGCTGTTCTGACTTCAAAGTGTTCTGGGTGTATCCAGAGAGCTTCTACAAATTGCAAGGTTGAGAAGTCAGGGTTTCAATTCACCAACTAAAGAATTCAGTCCCAGTATCACATGACCATTAGTCTGCTATTTTAAGTCTGTAGACAAGGTTTCATCTTTGGAAAATTTTGTTTTATTGAAACACGTTAGATATATTTGTTAAGGGTTATGCATTATCATGGTTTTATTTTTGATTGTAATTGATAGAAGATATTGTCACTTTTCTTTCCGTATGTGTTAACTATATTCTTAAACAAACTTTGTTTGATAAAAGCTCCCTGGTGGATCACTTGGATCATAACAAAAATGAAACATTTCGTGCTTATTCTAGCCAAATTCAAAGTGCAAAACTTAATATCCAGGCTGGCTTCATAAAACATTTTGGAGTTTCTGATTTGAATTATAACATCACTCACCATGAATGTTGTTGGCTTCTTATAAAAACCCACTGGTTCATGAACATGCTTTTAAGGAAAGAAATCTGCTGGCCTTCCCAATTATGTGCATGTCATTCCAGTCCTTTCCTGCTTTTGCAAGTAGCCTAGTGAATCATGCAGTTATATTAACACCAACAACATAGCCTTGTCAATTCTGTCACACCTAAATAATGAATAGTTTCAAAGAAGGCAAACTGAAGGCCATCTCAAATATGAACATTGTGATGAGTTAACTTAAACTGAGAAGTGAGCTTTCGCTCTGTCTTTTATGTGGAATAGTTCATATCAGACACGTCATTTTACATTTACTCTATTCAAAGGTGCGGCCATTCATTTACAGAGAAGTTAATGAATTCAGTAGCCCCTGTGATAAGCGGTAAGGACTTGCCAATTATAGATTGACCATCAAATGACTGATTTTAACCTTATAAAATTTCCATTCGAATGTGAAAAGATGTCAATAAACTAAGGGCTGATGGGTGCACTGAACAGCACTGTCAGGAGACAGTCCTTGCCTCTTTGAGGAAGATAAAAAATCTTGCAAAGGATTAACTTCAAATTTTATAGTTATCACAGATAATTGGTCCACTTGACAGAAAATGATTACTGATGTCTGGAATTAATGTATTTCCAATTAACAGTACCAGACAATAAGACTTAAATACAGAAAAATAGGAACAGGAGTAGGCCATTCAGTCCTTCGAGCCTGCTCCACCATTCTTTGTTATTCATCATGGCACATGAGCATTCAATGCCCATCCCTAGACGCCCTTGGAGGGCAGTACAGAGTCAAGTACATTGCTGTGGCTCTAGAGTCAGACCACATAAGGACAGTAGATTTCCTTCCTTGAAGGACATTCGTGAATCAGATGGGCTTTTTTGACAATGGTTTCATGGTCATCAGTCAATTCTAAATTCCAGATTTTTTTTTTTTATTGAATTCAAATTCCACCAGCTCCTGTGATGGAATTTGAATCTGGGTCCCCAGAACTTCAACTGGGTTTCTGGATTAATTGCTAAGCAATAATACCATTAAACCATTGCCTCCCCTATGTTGATTGTGGTCAATCATCAAATTCAATATCCTGATCCCACCTTCCCCCCCATATCCCTTGATCCCTCCCTTTAACCCCAAGAGCTAAATCTAATTTCTTCTCGAAATCGCACAACATTTTGGCCTCAAATACTACAGAAACTGCTGCTGGAAGCCTCAGCTACAAATTACAAGGAAAACAACAACGCAAACTTGCATTAATTTAGCACCTTTAACATGGAAAGATATCACAAGGAATTTTGTAGAGAGGGATCAGACAGAAGTGAGAGAGGTAATCAAATGTTTTGGCCAAGATGTTAGTGTTAAGAACCATCTTAAAATAGGAAAGGGGGTGAACAGAGTATAGGGAATAATACAACATCTGCCCTAGCTTGCTGAAAGCAATGACAGTGTGCATATGCAAGAAACCAGAATCAGGCAGGGGAAGAGTTCAGAGCTGAGGCTTTTGAGTTAAGGAAATTACAGAAGTAGGAAAAGTCAGGGACTTGAACTTCAAATTGGAAATGTTGGAGCCTACCATAAGTCAATATTGGTAGGAAATAATATGCACAGGGGCTTGATATGTAAAATTCAGCCAGCTGGGATAAAGATTAGAGCACGTCAGGAATAGTGGCCAACCAGGACAGCATTGACAAATAGTTAAGACTGGGGGTGACAAACATGCAGTTCAGGATTTGAATGGCTGGTGGGCTGAGGCACCAAAGTCCACAAGATTCTGTCTTTGTGATAACATATATCTAAATAGGGAACATAGAACATAGAACACTACAATACAAACAGGCCCTTCGGCCCACAAGTTGTGCCGATCACATCTATACTTAGCAAGCCATAAAACTATCTGTAGCTCCCAATCCCATTAAATCCCATGTACTCATCCAGAAGTCTCTTAAAAGACCCCAGCGAGTACACCTCTACCACTATTGACGGCAACCGATTCCATTCACTCACCACCCTCTGAGTGAAAAACTTACCTCTAACATCTCCTCTGTACTTGCCCACCAGCACCTTAAACCTGTGTCCTCTCGTAGTGACCATTCCAGCCCTGGGAAATAGCCTCCGAGAATCCACCCTATCTATTCCTCTGTTCAAAGTTGGACAAGGCACAGGAATTGTGATCAGCCTGAGAAAATTGTGCAGAAGGTGATAGGATCTGCATGAGGTTACAATAGCAGAGGCCAAAGACAACAGCCTAAAAATCTGATGGCACCAAGGCCATTGCTTGGGTCCGAAACAGACAATTAGACTTCCAATAAGATGAACAGAAACTGTATGCTCAACTAAAACCACATTGCACCACATTGGTATCAGCTCGATATAGGCGGTCAGAGTCCACCTTCTGCATATACAAACAACAGTCCTTGCTACAATATTGTTTTACCCTAAGGGCAGCCCATGCTCTGGCTTCAGTCAGGAAAACCAACTATGGAGTCCAACCTTTGCAGAGTGCCTGCAACAAATTTGTGAATCTCTCCAAGTAAAAGAGTGTTCCTCAGCTTGACATTAGAAGTAAACAGGCTGATGATGTCCACCGCTCACCCTCCTCATACAGCCACTATTTCATATAAAAACAAAGGAGTTTCACCCCAATGTCCTGGCCAATATTCATCCTCCAACTTTAACAGTGAAACAGATTAGCTGTTCATTATCATCACACTGCTTCTGTGGCAGTTTGCTTTAAGCTTGCAATTTGGTTATCATCTTTACTTTGTAATAACAGTGATACGTTTTAAAAGGACTCTGAGTGCAAAGTACTTTGGGACATGCTAAGGTTATGAAAGATATGATACAAGCTGAATTTTTTGATCTAATTTATTATCATAACATGTATTGGGATACAGTGAAAAGTATTGTCTCTTTCATGTTACACAGACAATATATACTATTCATAGAGTACATAAAGGAACAAAGAACAACACAGCAAGGGAAATGAGAGGGTGCAGAATAGAGTGTCGCAGTTACAGATATGGTGCAGAGAAAGATCAGCTCAGCATATGATAGGACCATTCAAAAGTCTGATTGCAGAGAGAAAGAGCTGTTTTTGAGTCGGTTGGTACGTAATCTCAGACATTTGTATCTTTTTCCCAATGGAAGAAGAACTTCCTTCCAGGATGCATGGGGTCCTTCAACATACAGTTTGCTTTTCTAAGGCAAGGGGGAATATAGGCAGAATCAATAGATGAGAGGGTGGTTTGTGCAATGGACTACATTCTCAGCCCTATGTAGTTTCTTCTGGTCTTGGTCAAATCAGGAGCCATACTGAGCTGTGATACATCCAGAAACAATGCTTTCTATGGTGCATTTATCATGGGTGACAGTCATAGTGGAAGTGCTGAATTTCCTTAGCCTCTGACAAAAGTGAAGGCATTGGTAGGCTCTCTTAGCGTAAGTGACAGCATGAAGAGACCAGGGCAGATCGCAGAGGATCTCAACACCTAAAAATCTGAAGCGCTTGCCCATTTTCATTTCATCACTGTTGCTATAGACAGGGACATGTCTTCACTACATTTCCTGAAGTCGATGACTATCTCCTTTGTTTCATTGACATTGATTTTCACCCCGAGCGAAGTGTGGGGGCCAATGCAGGTCACAGTCCGGCTAGTCAACCTGGCTAAGGGTACGGAGACAGTCACAGGGGTTGCTGTGCGCATAGGTGAAGTATTTAAAAAGCTCATCTTAGGGCTGTAAGACTTCCTCCCAGTTATAAGGAAAAACCTAAAGCCAACAACAGATATTTTCACACACACATACTCCCCCATAACCCATTCATGCCACTTCATGCTCACACATGTTCTTTATAGAATCTCATGCTCCCATGCCAAGCCATCCCACTTGAATGCTTATTCACTCACTATAGAACCAAAGCAACATTAACAATAGAATTGACAAAAGAAAACCTTGAAAGTAAACAATAATTCATTGATAACTTTCCTTTTTTTTGACTAAGAATACATCATGAGGCTTAGCTGACAGTCTGGAAATCCATTAGACTGTTGAAATAGTGGAGCCCCAGGGAAAACGCTGGCTCTCTGATGTCTTCAGTCAATTGCATAATGTTTATTTACACAACTTAACTCCACGGGATGCCCATTGTGTATAGCAAAGCCCCCTCCTAAAATAACATCTCTCCTTTCTTCCTATCTGCCACTCACCAAAACCTGCTACCTCCACCCCTAAACTGCTCAAACACTCCCTGCCCAAGACTCCAGACTTATCTTGATCTGGAATCCATAGTGCTTTTTTCTTAGGTGTGCATGCAGTCCTGGCAGTGCTCACTAAATCATGAAGGGGAAAGAACTTCGTTCCAGGATGCAAGGGGTCCTTCAATGTACAGTTTGCTTTTCTGAGGCTGAAGTTGCTGGCAAATTGGATCATATGCCCCCAAGGCGAGCACATCCTCCTGGGTAAAGGGCACAAGTTCGAATGACAGCCTATTTAGCTCAACTCAGTATGTTATGGCTCCAGGAAGGCAGACGTTAAGCTAGTTGACTCCATGCCAGTTTTGCTTCTGAGGTGGACGGGGGCAGAGTCATCAGCCCCTCCCCACCACTCGAGTCCTCCCATCTATCTATCCCCCATAATATGCACTTGTAATGACTTCAGTCAGGCCATTGAGGTTGGTTGCCCTATTGGAATATGAATTCCCTGATTAAGCATCCAATTAATGGGCCAATTAGGGGGTCTTTACTTTATACTTAATTGGGAATGTCAGTTCCTCTGACACCCTCAGACATAGACTCCTAACTGATAGCACTCTGTTAGAGTTGTAAATAAAGGGATTTTGGTGACAGGACTTCAAGCTTCACAGATTTATTACCCAGCTCCAGGACATGTGTATCCTCACATTGGAGGCCAACATGTCGAGAGTGCAAGTTCAGGAACAAAACCAGCTGGTGGCACATTCCTGTAATTTTAAACTCTGGGAATGGGGTTGGACTGTCATTTTCACCCCTCTATGGAGTTTCCCGACTCAGTGAAAATCCGACTCTCAAATGTAGGTCTTTTTTTTCTTCTTAATCTGAACTGTCAGAATAGGCTTCTGTTCAGTGCTTTACTTGTCAACATTCCATATTGGGTTTCAAGAGAACGTAACACAAGTCTTGTAATGCTATTAGCAATAAACAGGGTAATTTAGCCAAACAATATTGTCAAGAATCAATACTGGACATAACCCTGACCTGCATTTAGTGTTCACTAATAGAATTGCAAGAGCTATATCCAGAAATTTTTGATGTGAATATAATTCAGGACTGCATTTGACAGGTGGGTCTGATGTGGAGAATATTAACCAGCATCCAACTCTACAAAGCAATTAACACTGTCAATTTTGATTTCAGGCAATCAAAAACTAATATGAATGAAATTCATTAGCTGGGCCAGTCAGCTTCAATTACACTGTTTCACTGGCACCCCATCTACCAGCTTAAAACATCCACATTATCCACTGCCAAGGGGCTGCATTTACAACCTACAGGATATAGAACAGCTATTTGCTGAGGATTCTTCAGCAGTACTTCCTCGACATATGACCTCTGCCACCTTGAAAGACAAAAGTGTATGGAAATATCACCACCACCAATTTCCCTGCTGAATCACATTTCCCCACCCTGATTAGGACATATTTTATTGTTACTTCATTGCCACCAGGTCAAAATTCCAGCACTCCCTACCTGTTAAACTGTCAAAGCACCATTCCCATATGGACATTAGCAGTTGAGGAAACACCATCTTCTGGACAGCAGGTTCTGAATGGGTGACAAATACCTGCCTAGATGGTGACTCGCATATCCTGAGAATGAAAAGAAAAGACAACTCAGTGAGCATTATGTTGAGTCCTAGATGTCAGAAAGTTTGATTGCTGGACAGACTGCAATTGTTATGTTTAAGTATTTCAACTGGTAAAAGTTATGCTGATTCTTTTCGTTATATTTTCATCATGTTGTTAACTAAAGTTTGTTTTAATAAAAGCTTCCTAGTGGGTCATTCAAATCATATCTGGAGTGGAGAGCATACTTTATACTCATCCTTATGCCAAAATCAAAAAATATTGGGAAATAAGCAAACTTCATTAATAAGATCAGAAGATACAGGAGTAGAATTCAGCCATTTGGCCTATCGACCTGCTCCACCATTTTGTCATGGCTGATAAATTTCTCAATCCCATTCTCCTGACTTTCTCCATAACCTTTGATCCCTTTATCAATCAAAAACCTGTCTATTTCTGTCTCAAATACACTCAATAACTGGCCTCCACGACCTTTTTTGGCAATGAATTCAACCTCTGGCTGAAGAAATTCCTCCTCATCTCAGTTTGAAAGTGTTGTCTTTTTCCTCTGTGCCTTCCTAGTTTCTCCTACTAATGGAAACATCTTCAGCATATCCACTCAATCCGGGCCTTTCAGCATTGTGCAAGTTTCAATAAGCTTTCCCTCATTCTTCTAAATTCCATCGAGTACAAAACCATCGTCCTAAAATGCTCCTAATGCGTCAAGCGTTTCATTTCCAGAATTGTTCTTGTGTGCCTCCTTTTGACCCTTTGAGGCCAGCAAATCCTTCCTTAGATGTTACAATACTCCTAAATATGGTCTGAGAAGAGCCTTATGAAGCCTCTGCACTATATACCTGCTTTGGTGTTCTGATCTTCTTGAAATTAATGCTAAAATTGCATTTATCTTCTTAACAAATTCAACCTACAAGTTAACATTAAGAGAATCCTGAACTAGGACTCCAATTTCCTTTGTGCTTCTGATTTCTGAATTCTCTCCGCATTTAGAAAATAGTCAATGCCTCCATTCTTCCCACCAAACTTCTCACCTTCCCACGTTCTATTCTGCCTGCCATTTCTTTCCCAACTCTCCTAACCTTTCTAAGTTCTTTTGCAGTCTCCTTGCCTCCCCAATATCACCTGTCATTCCATCTATTTTTGTATCACCTGCAAACTTAGCCACAATACCCTCAGTTCTTTCAGCTAGATCATAAAAGCTTGAGAGTGAGATCTGAAACAGAACCGGTGTTCCGGAAGTGAGAACTGTAGATGACTGCAAAGAGAAGATGAATTGCATTTTCTGCACGTATACAAATTTTATCTGTCCTGTTAGCCATTCACAAAAAGGTTCCTGTTGTCACACTGTGTGTAGTGTAACAAATGTTAAAAACAGAAAAAACTTAAGTGAAAACACTCTCTTTATTCTATGAAATGAAAGGATATAATTTCCACTGCAAACATGCTGCTTGATATTTCAGTGAAATTTTGTTTTGCACTATTTAAATGCAGTTTTTCAGGGTACAAATAAATGTTAGTTGTAAACATATGGAATGCTGTAACAGAGGAAATTAAACAGTTCAACATACGATAAAAAGAGTGGATTTATTGCTCCTTTGTATATTGCTATTATTTCAGTTTTCTCGATGTAACACAGGACTTTATTGTGAAATTTTGTATAATGACTCCCCGCATAATAGGGGTGACACAGTGGCTAGCAGTGCTACCTCACCATGCCAAGGACCCAGGTTCAATCCCTGGCTTGAAGCACTGTCTGTGTGAAGTTTGCACATTCTCCGTGTCTGCTCCCATTTCCTCTCACATTCCAAAGGTGTCATTGGCCATGCTATTTTATCACTTAGTGACAGGGAGACTAGAAGGGTAAATACATGAGGCTGCAGGGATAGGGCCAAGATAGGATTGCGGTCAGTGCAGACTCGATGGGTTGGTGGCCTCTTTCTGCACTGTTGGGATGCTATAGAGCCTATGGATAACTTAATCTAGGTTCGTGAGCAGGGAGGACAGGTTCATCTGAGCACAATCACATGTAATATTTAAAAATTCTGGCTGTATTTAGCTTCAGAATGAAAAACGAAATGTGCTTTAAGGAACGACATAATATAAATGTAGTATATTTATCCAACAGGTTTATTAATAGCACAAGCCACAAGCTTTTGGAGCACTGTCCTTCACTATCCTGATGAAGCGGCAGTGCTCTGAAAGCTTGTGTCTTGTGCTATCGAATAAATCTGCTGGACTTTAACCTGGTGTTGTGAGACTTCTTAGTGTGCTTACCCTAATCCAACGTCGGCATTTCCACATCATGTATATTTATCCAACAGTCATACAATGTAATATTATACGATGTGGAATAAATGCTGCATACTGCTTTGTTTAAAAGGACTTATTCTCCACATCAGCATGAGATGTTAAACTATGTCTGCCTGTTTCAGATTCAAGTGAATATTAAAGTTCCCAAGGCATGAAAGAAAGAGCAAAGAATGAAGTGGGCAACATTCTTCTCTCAGTCAGTACCGTCACAAAAAGCAGATCAATTCATCATTCCTGTTTATGAGGTTTTGTGCACAAATAACTTTTGAATTTTAATGACATTAGAAAAATCACAGCGCTTCAAAAGTAATTCATTGCAAGAAGCACTATTTACTTGAGAAGGATAAATAATCTGATACATAAATGTGAGCTGCATTTTCTGGAAATATGCAGTATTTAAGCTTCTAACATATTCAAGTTCCTTCTGTTTAAAATCCTGTAATTGTTCCATCGATATTAAAATTCACTCATATTATTTTCTTCGCCTCCAGATCATGCCATCAAATGCTCACTGATTAATATTCAATTCAAACTGCACAGAGATTATGAAAAGAATGACAGTGACAGTATCAAACTGCCCACTGCACCTTTCAGAATAGGTTTTTCCTGTCATATATTAAAATTCATTCGCCATGCAAATTTATGCAGTTTCACATTTTACAAGACTGTGAACCTTCATATTCTTGAATTTCCTTTTCTTCAGCAGTGATTTGGCAAGAGCAGAGACCGTCAAGTGAACCCATCTGTCTCTGGGTACCCCAACACCATAAAAATTGCTTGCTCCATCATTTAAAATAGTACAAAATATTTGATATTAAAGGAGCAAACTGCAACTCATCTTAAAGGACATTCAATTTTAAAATAATAATTACATAAGCCAATCACTCAAATAGATTTCAGTTTATAACTGGTATCCATGACTCTGTCTATCAACTATAGAAACTCCTCAACGAGATTCCAACCTGGAACTCACAACCAGGTATTCATTACATCATATATAAACCATATGAACCCCTCAATTTAACTCCAGCCTAAGTCACAATTATCCATTATTCTATATATAAAACATTTTCGAACCTGTAAGTAGTTTCTACATATCCACTCTGTGACACATAAGCCACACTAACCTTTCAAAATGACTCCATCTTGTGCATTCTTAAGCATCTATTATAAAACATTCAACCCCCAGCCCCAGCGCCCCATCCTGGTCATTAGATTCCAATCTATAACTCATTCCCAAGTCTTGGGATCAGAAGAGATGCATCGTATAAAATGCTTACCAGCAATCACTGCCTAGGTTTATAAATAAACAGATCTTCTGAGAAATACTGAACTGAAGCTCAGGTGAGACATTGCCATATGATAAAGAAGGAACGGAAGGAATGAAAATAAAGTGAGAGAGAGGTGAGAAAAGGAAGTAGATATTTAACTGAAAGATAGAAAATGCTTCATTTTTTCCGATTATTGCATCATGCCTGACTTGCCTCTGGGAAGATGTTTAATTCATCTTTTTTTTCCACACTGCTCAGGCACCAACTTCTTTCCTACTGAAGTGAATGAGGTACAATCTGCAGATTATGTAGAGCCTGGCTTCAGTTACAGAAATGTTTATTATCGTACACAAGTCAGCTTAAAGCATGTTTTGTCAGAACACGTTGGAGGCCTCGGCTCAAGCTGAGCAAAAGAATGAGGTGCTCCAACTGTTTGCTCAGAGTTGGTGTCTGCAGCAATTGCAGTTAAGCACTCATATCTGGCAGGATGCTATTAATCACAGATGTATTCCAATTCTTTAATGAATAACAATGTAATGCAAGAGAGCTTTTAAACAGACTGGAGCCTGCATGCTTTCATTTTATACATGGTCAGCTCAATAAATTTAATGTGTTAGAGTGATGAAGAGCTGTATATTTCTTAAATATTACAAAGTGGAGGGCATTTTATTTCAGGAAACTGCTTATGACAGCAAGATGTATTTCCTGGTTTGTGCCAGATCCATGCTGAGTTATACAAAGCACTCACCTTCCAGCAGAAAAGAAAAATATTACTGACCTAACAAGTCCTTGTTTCCATCTTAGTGTCTAGTTGAGTACATCCATATTTGGCTCTGTCAACTTCATTGCAGCCATACTGACCACAATTTGATGCAAGAAAGTGGACAACACTAAAAAGGGACATTCAAGTGAGGACAAACACCTAGATTTCCAACACAGACCACACTTTACCACACATGTGATCCACCAGCCCAGCCAATGTTCATACAGTCATAAAATTCCAACAGTGCAGAAGGAGGCCATTCAGCCCATTGAGTCCGCACCAACTCTTTGACAGAGCATCTCACAACCTCACACATTCACCCATTAATCCCCCTCAACTGACACCTCTTGGGTTATGAAGTTGCAAGTTTGCACAGCCAATGCACCTAACCAGCATATCTTTGGAATGTGGGAGGAAACCTGCACAGACTTAGAGAGAACGTGCAGACTCCAGACAGGCAATGATCCAAGCCCAGAATCGAACCCAGGTTCCTGGCACAGTGAGGCAGCAGGACTAACCACTGTGCTACAATGCCACTCCATGGTTGTTTTGGATCTGGAATGAGAAAAGCTGTAAATTTGTTGGGAGTAGTAGCCTACCATGACGCCACTTTCTCTGGCACTCAACTGCACTCCTCGCCCATTTCTTGTTTTGTGGAGTCAACGACTAAATTATATTTGGATTTTTTTAAGCATAAAGGGTGAAATTTGTCCTCCCCAGTTGCTTGCTACACATCTGGTCTTATTTTTGTTTCTTTCAGAATAGAACATCTCAAATCCTGGAACACCTGGATAACAAGGACATCTATGCCAAACTCCTATTTACTGACTACAGCTCAGCCTTCAACACCATTATTGCCTTGAAACTCATCTCCAAACTTCATGGCCTGGCCTGGCAATCTGCAACTGGATTCTGAACTTTTTAATTCACAGATCACAATCAATAAGGATAGGCCACAACACCTCCTCCACAATCACCCTCAACACTGGTGCCCCACAAGGCTGTGTTCTCAGACCCTACCCCTCCCCCCTCCAACGCATACTCCTTATAAACCTATGATTGTGTGGTCAAATTCCCCTCCAATTCGGTTTCAAGTTTGCTGACGACATCATATAGTGGATTGGATCTCAACAATGATAAGACAGAGTGCAGGAATGAGACAGAGAATTTGGTGAACTGGAGCGGCAACAATAATCTCTCCCTTAATGTCAACAAAATGAAGGAGATTGTCATCGACTTCAGGAAGCATGAAGGAGAACATGTCTGCATACAGGGACGAATGAGCAATGGTTCACAGCTTCAAGTTTTTTGATGTCCAGATTACCAACAACCCGTCCTGGTCCACCCATGCTGACACAGTAGTTAACAAAGTCCACCAACATCTCAGAATACTAAGGAAATTTGTATGCCAACTACAACCCTTAGCAACTTTTAGAGATGCAGCATAGAAAGCATTATTTCTGGTTGTATCACAGCTTGGTGTGGCTCCTGCTCTGTCCAAGACTACAAGGAACTACAAAAGGTCATGAACGTAACCCAATCCATCACACAAGCCAACCTCCCACCTACTGACTCTGTCTACACTTCTCGCTGTCTCAGCAAAACAGCCAGGATAATTAAGAACCACACATCCCGGACATTGTCTCTTCGACCTTCTTTTGTCAAGAATAAGATACAAAAGTCTGAGGTCACATACCATTCTTCCTGCTGCCATCAGGCTTTTGAATGGACTTACTTTGTATTAAGTTGATCTTTTTCTACACCCTAGTTATGGCTGTTGCACTACATTCTGCACTCCTTCTCTATGAATGGTATGCATTGTCTGTACAGCACGCAAGAAACAATACTTTTCACTGTATGTTAATACATGTGGCAATAATAAATCAAATCAATGGAAGTCAATGCAAAACAAATTTGGAAATGGTGATATATTGACAGCCCATATTCCTTCTCCCTGTATTTTGTGGATTCTCTAGCAGTTCAGAGCCTCCCTTAATTCTGCCCATGAAAGCTGAAAATTAACTATTTTAAACCTGAAAATAGAAGTAGCTCTGGTAGACAATAGTGCAACTTTTGCAGGTTCCACTTCTTTTTAAAAAATGAATTATTGGGCAATCCAGCATTTATTACCCATCCTTAATTTTCCTGAAGACAGTGATGGTGAGGTGCTTTCTTGAACTGCTGTAGTTCTCCTAATCATGCAGTTACACCCACAGTGTTGTCGGGGAGAGAGTTGCCAGGATTTTGATCCCATGAAAATGAAGGAACATTAATATAATTCCAAGTCTGGATTCCATGTGTCTGCACTCTTGTTCTCTTAGGTCTTAGAGGTGCCGGTTTGGAAAGTGCAATCAAAGGAGCATTAGCAAGTTGATACATTGCATTTTGTAGATGATACACACTGCTGTCACTCTGCATCAATGTAGAAAAAGTGAATACCTAAGATGCTGAATATGACGCCTGATTAAGCAGGCTGCTTTGTGTTACATGGTATCAAGCTTCTTAAGTGTTATTGGAGATGCACTCATGCAGGCAAGTGGAGAGTATGTCATCACACTTGTACCTCGTAGGATGTTGGACAGGCTTTGAAGAGACAGGAGGTGATATAATCATCGCAGAACTCCCTGTCTCTGACTGCGCTTGCAGCCCAAGTTTTTATATGGCGAGTCAAGTTTCCTTCACTGAAGATCCAATAACAATTACTTTATTCACTGAGGAATAGTTTATCAGTCGTCAAATAGAAATAATAGTGCACACTTTAATAATGGAAGAAACTCAAAAGGAACAAAGTATGGTAATTATCCTTTCATACAAACAGCTATAAACATTTCACTTTTTGTGGAAACACAACCTTCCCCATGCTCCCAACTGATAGCTGCTGTGAGCTCCAAGGCAGGGAGACAAATCATAGAAACCTTACAGTGCAGAAAGAGGCCACTGGGCCATTGAGTCTGCACTGACCACAATCCCATCCAGGCCCTATCCCCACATATTTACCCATTAATCCCTCTAACCTATCCATCTCAGGACACAAGGGGCAATTTTAGCATAGCCAATCAACCTAAACTGCACATCTTTGGACTGTGGGAGGAAACCAGAGCACCCGGAGGAAGTCCACACAGACACAAGGAGGATATGCAAGCTCCACACAGTTAGTGACCCAAACTGGGAATCAAACCCAGGTCCTTGGAGCTGTGAAGCAGCAGTACTAACCACAGCTCTACTGTGCTGGCCTAATCATTGAAATTCATGGCACAAAGGAAGTAAATTGGTCCATTGTGTCAACGTTGGCTGAAAAGGAGCTACACATCCAAACTCTGGCAACGATAACATTTCTCCAAAACTCTTCTTCAATCCTTCAACCAGTTCCATTAAATCCATGTCTCCAGTTCTTGACTTTTCTACCAAGGAAACTTAATGAAATGGCCTGGTACTCTCAAACACAAGGCCAGCCTTTTCGGTCTTTCTTCATGGCTTAAATTCTCCAAGCAGGAACATTATCATAAATTTCCTCTCACTCTCTGTAGTGCTACCAATTCCATCCCCTAATGTGATAACAAGAACCCACCATCAAACCTGGACTTCAGAAAATTACATCAGAGGCATCCAAGTCAACAAAGTACAGAGTGTACATTTCTATGCATTATGGACATCAATTGACAAGCCAATCCTTCACCAATTCATCATCTATATTTGTGTCTCTGTATACGATCAATTTAAGTATAATAAAACTCACCAAGTTATTTCGTTGAACTCAAGAAAACACATCCAATTGATCCTTTCATGGCCAGAGTGTGAACAATTAAGTATTCACTGAACTGGCAAGTCTATCCTTTTCAAATATGGTTTTCCAGCCATTCGACCTCTCCTCATCTGGCCCATATGGCCTTAATATTTTGTTCAATCCTCACGTCCCTTTGCAATCTCCTGTTGTCCTATCTATTGCTGACAGTTGGATTTCTACTGATGATCGCTGTTACTCTACAGAAGCTATGTCACAATTTTCACTTCTTACGATGCTGCTTTCTTGAATTCTCAACTTTCTCATATGTCTGCACCTTCAACTATCTGCTTGAAGTCTTAACCTTTGATGACTATGGGGAAGCAGTGGCCTAGTGATATTATCAATTAGACTGTTAATCCAGAAACTCACCAAATTTTCTGGGAACCTGGGTTCAAATCCCATGGCAATTTGAATTTAATTTTAAAAAAAGTCTGCAATTAAAGTCTACTGATGACCATGAAACTATAGTCAGTTGTTGGAAAAATCCTTTTGGTTCACTAATGATGTTTAGCGAAGGAAATCTAACATCCTTACCTGATTTGGCTTCACTGTGACTCCAGAGCCACAGCAATGTGGTTGACTCTCAACTGCCTTCAGGCAATTAGGGATGGGCAATAAATGCTGGCCAGTCAGCAATGCCCATGTCCCACAAATGAACAAAAAAAAAATCCTTCAATCACCTTCAAATCTTTGTACCCAACTTTTATTCAATATCCATTGATCTCGTTCCTCCATGTGCAGCTTTCCCTCATGCCTCTTGCATGGGGAATAAAAAAGTTTCTAATTCTGTAAGTTCTAATTATTCTAACATGAAAATTGTAATTACATGCTTGAGCAAATGAGGAAAAAATACATATATATGAGTCAATAGATACAATGCAAAGTTTTATGTACTGATATTTCTCTTCTTGTGTGACTAAATGATATCTTACCTTTGACAAATTTAATTCCTATTTCATGTTTTATTAAATAAGAACAAATGTATGAAATTACACAAATGTATTTCCTGCCAAATACTGTATTTCAATTTTGTACAAAAATCCTACAAAATAACTTTAAAAGTTCAGAAGTTCATATGTAAGGAAACAGTGATTATTCTGGGTCAGATATGTCTGGTCAGCCAGTTGAGCTGAGATAGCAGCAAATGGAGGTGGGCACTCTAAACCTCTCAGGCTTGCAGGATTCCATCAAGTGTTCAAGCCAGAATAAGTTATGGTGTTTATTTTTCACAGATAAAATTGCCTGAAATCACAGTAAGTTTAGCGACGGCTGCACTTGGGAGACTCAGAAAGTATCTATTGCGTACTTAGTGTGGGTGTCTGAGCTTCTCTTTCAATTTGGCATCAAGCCTTGTAGTAGAGTGGAAAAGGGATTAGTGGAGGATGCCACCAGATGTTATATTTAGTTAGAGCCTGAAGGATCTCCTGCTGAGCTAGCCCTGCCTGTGTGTCTGTTATTCTCCAAATGTAATGAAAAACAGATCTTCATAACTAAGCTGCGAGGGTACCTTGTTTTCATCTGAATTTTAACAACTCAATTTCAGTAACTGTGGAAGGCATGGATCACCAAGTAGAAATGAGTTGGCATTATGATGATATTGGAAGGCAAAAAAAGATTGAGAGCAGAAATTAACTCAACAGTTTCAAGGTCTTGTGCATGAATCAGCTTGGAACTGGAGATTAGATGGCATTTCTATGCGTCTGTCTCTCTACGTGGGGAGTAGCACCTATCAAGGGTTCAGATGTGTGCCACTCACTATGTGTCCCACTTTTAATGGATAGGCTCGATTGATGAGCAGAGACGTGAAAGGGCAGAATGAAAGAGAGGTTGGAGATTGGGAGAACCCAAAGAAGGCAAAATGGTCAGAAACCAAGTCATCAATCAAAGCAAAGGTAAGAGCATTTTGAAATGAAACTGGAGAAGAGAGAGGAAAAAAAGACTTGTATTTTAAAAGTGCCTTTCACAGCCTAAAGATATTCCAAAGTGCTTTACAGACAATAAAGGATTTATTGAAGTGTCATCACTGTTGTAATGAAGTAAATTATGAAAATAACTTAATATCATTAATTTTAATTAATATCATTGCTCATTAACCAATGATATCCATCAGTCACTGGGTAGGGGAAGAAAGCTCACATGAAAAGTATCACATCAATTTCTCAGCACTTGTCTTCAAAACTAACAGGAGTTAAAATGAAATGCCCTGATTACTGAAAATTAACATCAACACCTGGAAATTTACTGGGTGATTCTTAATCTCCTGCCAAATCATTTCATAGGATCACAGAATCCCTACAGTGCAGAAGGTCATTTGGCCCATCAAGTCTATACCAACAGCAGTCCTACCCAAGCTCTATTCCCATAACCTAGCTAGTCCTCTTGACACTAAGGGGCAATTTAGCATGGCCAATCCAGTAACCTACACATCTTTGGACTGGGGGAGGAAACTGAAGTACCCAGAGGAAATTTACACACACACGGGGAGAATGTGCAAAGTCTACAGACAAGTGACCTGACGCAGAATTGAACCCAGGTCCCAGGTGCTGTGAGGTAGCAGTACAAACACTGCACCACCATGCAGTCCTTTGTCTCAGAATGTTAATATCCCTGGCAAAGATAACACTTATTGCCTATCCATGAATGCCCTTGGGAAAACAATGGTGAGTTACTTCACTGACCCACTGAGGTGAGGTAAAAATTTACCACGTTATATACCGACACTAGGAGTTCTGGGAATAATGGTGCTAATCCTCTCATTATTAACATACCTGTAGACAGCACAGTTGAAGACACTAGGATTGATGTAACTAATTTTCACTGACTGCATTTTGATAGAAGAATACTTTTGTTGTGGTCAAGAAATTTTTTAGTTTTGATCATAAATTTGAAGAACTTGTAAATACAACTTGATGTTCACATAGTGTAGATACACCCATAGTGATATTAGATGGGGAGTTAAGGAACTTAATAAGGGGAGGCCATGGCCTAGTGATATTATTGCTGAATTTGTAATCCAGAGATTCAAAGACCCAGATTTGAATCCTACCTCAACATATGATAGATTTGAAATCAATGAACAAAATCAAATGAAAATGATAAAACCATTCTTGATTGTCGCAAAAACCCATTCTGGTTCACCAATGTCCTTCAGGGAAGGAAATCTGTTATCCTTATCTGATCTGGCCTATATGTTACTTCAGATCCACAATGTGGCTGACTCTCAAATGCCCTCACAGAGGGATAATACATGCTGGCCAGCCAATGCCACCCACATTCCATGAACAAATAACAAAATAAAGGAACAATTCCAAGTCAAGATACTGTGTGGGAAACTTGGAGATGGTTTTCCATGCACCATTGGAAGTTTGGAAGGTGCTGCCTTAGACTTTGCTAAATTGCATCTTCTAAGTAGTATATACTGCAGCAATGTTACATTGCTGTTGGAAGGACTGACAACTATCTTAAGTTGTTTCATCAATAACTTCGCCTGCAACATAAAATTCGAAGGACAGATGTTCATGGACAATTGCACTTGCTCAGTATTATTCATGATTCTTCAGGTATTAAAGCTATTTTTGTCCTTATGCAGCAAGACCAAGAGAATCCAACCATCTCCCCTTGACATTCATTGCTGAATCCCCCACTTTTCACATCCTGGGTCATACCACTGAGCAGAATCTGACCTGGACCAGCCACGTAAGTACTTTGGCTACAAGAACAGGACAGAGGTGGAGAATTCTATGAAGAGTTACTCTCCTCCTGACTCCCCTCAGCCTGTCCACCATTTACAGAGTATATGTCAGGAGCATAATGGAATACTCCCTACTTACCTGGATGATTGCAGCTCTAACAACACTGAAGAAGCTTGATAACATCTGGGCCGAAGCAGTTTACTTGATTGGCACTTTATCCACCACCTTCAACATTCACTTTCTGCACTGCAGATGTGCAATGGAGTAAGAATCTGGCAACACCAATTTTAAATCCAACCGATTTATTTGATAGTAAATCTGCGAGCTTTCGAATTTTGTCTTCGTCAGGCAAAAGCATTTGCCTGACGAAGACATCGAAGACGAATGTCGAAAGCTCGCAGATTTACTATCAAATAAATCGGTTGGATTTAAAATTAGTGTTGCCAGATTCTTACTGAGTTTACCCCAGTCCAACGCCGGCATCTCTACATGATGTGCAATGGAGACACTGTGAACCATCTACAAGATGCTCGGCACAACTTACCAAGGTTCCTTTGTTGACATCTTCCAAATGCTTGATCACTAACATCTAGAAGGAACACTTCAAATTTTCCTCCAAACCACATATTATCGTAACTTGGAAACATATTGCTGTTCCTTCACCGTCACTGGGTCAAAATCCTGGAATTCCTTTCCTAACAATACTGTGGGGATTGCTGTAATACTTGGGCAGCAGCAGTTCAAGGAGGGAGCACACCATCATCTTCTCAACAGCAATAATGGATGCGTAGTACATGCTGGCCTAGCTAGCAACATTAGGCTGCTTTCTCCTGGATAGTGTTAAGCTCCTTGAAGCTACATGCATTAAGGTGAATGAAAAATATTCCATCAGTACACTGCAGTGTGTACCATCTGTAGGATAAACTGTAGCAATTCACTGAAGTTCCTTTGACAGCACTTCACAAATACAGAGATTCCACCATCTGAAGGACAAAGGCAGCAAACATGTTAAAAAAACTCTTTCATTGAAGTTCCTCTCCAAGACCCACACTATCTGGACATGGAAATATCATTGTTCACTTGATCAAAATCCTTGAGCTCCTTCCGTAATAGCACTGTTGTTCTCACTATATGAGTTACAGTGATTCAATGCGGCTCACCATCATTTTCTCTGGAACAATTAGACATGGACAATAAATGCTGGTCTTGCCAGCTGTGTTCAAAGCCTTTGGATGAATCAGAACCTAACTCTGTGGAAGAGGCTACATAAATGCTAAATTATTTATTTAACTTCTAATTGTTGCAGCGTGACAGTTCCATCGTCTGAGGTGCCTTTCTAATATCTGTCACTCAGATTCCACTCTTTATGTGTGCGACCCAATATTGGGATTTGAATCATAGAATTATACAGCAGTAGCACAGAAGGTGGCTATCTTGCTCATCCAGTGGAATTTTAAGGCCTCGCTTGAGTGAGACCAGGAAGTCCTCCCTGAGGACAACAGATATTTCCATTATCTGACCCTCATCCATTCCAATTCTGTGGCGGATGGGATGATACAACTCCAGAGAGTCTCGAATGGTTATTGCAGCAAGTCATCCAGTTGCCCCATTCTCTGATCATTCTCCATTCCTCTACAATTTTCTACCTCAACTATTTATCCAACTTGCTCCTGAAGACTTCCATTAAATTTGTTTCCATTGCATTCCAAACCTGAAACATCAATTTTTCTAATGTGGACTTTGTTTCTTCTGCTATCATCTGAAATATGTGACTTATCAACCCTTCAGCCACTGGAAACAGTTTCTCTTTATTTCCCCCTCATCCGGGATGATTCTCCTTGGCCGCTGCACTGCTGGGGTAAGGCAGGGGTCGGTAGTGGGGGGGGGGGGCTGGGAAGGCAAGGGTCAGTGTGGGTAAGGCAGGGGTTGGGGGGGGTAAGGGAGGGGTCAGGGGGTTAAGGCAGGCGTCGGGGGTAAGGCAAGGCGAGGGCGAGGGGTAAGGCAGGGGTGGGGGGGTAAGCAGGGGTCGGGGGGGTATGGCAGGGATTGGGGGGTAAGGTAGGGGTCGGGGGGGTAAGGCAGTGGTTGGGGGGGGGTGGGGTTGCCCCAGCACTGCCCAAGGAGAAATCTGGCAATACCCCTGGGGCACCACGGTACTGCCCACTGGGCATTGGATAGTGCCAAGGGGACAGGGCCTATTGGGGTAGGGCAGACTGCTGCCACTCTGCATAGGGATTGGTAGAGAGAGAGAGAGAGAGAGAGAGAATAGGGCAATCAGGGCTGGCAATCCAGCTGGGGGAGGACTGAGTCAGTGGTGTGAGATCCCTGAATTGGCCAGCAAACAGGAGGCAAGCAGTGTGGGGCTACTGTACATGTGATTTCAATGCTGACAAATTTGTGCATACAGTGGCCCACTCAATGCTATGCTTCCGACCTCTCCAGCAGGGTTAGGCCCCACTCACTAATTTAGAGTGTGAATCCCGCTCAGGCACTCTGCAGTGCTCAGAGTGGGGGAGATTCATTTTGAAAATCCCACTAAAAATAATCGACAGGAGTTACTCCAGTTTTCACACAAATTCCGTACTTAGAATGTTTCGGGGAGAATCACCCTCCCTAATGTTTGCCATCACCATCAAACCTCAATGTCCTCCACTCTGAGGAAGGCAACCTCAACTTCTTCAATATCTTCATGTCACTATAATCCCTCATTGCTGGAGCTGTTCAATTCTCTTCTGTAGCTTCTGCAAAGCCTCCATGTCATTCCTACAGTGCAGTGTGCACAACTGGATACAGTGCAACACTCCATCTATGATTGAATGGTGATTTTATATTGGTTTCGCCTAATATGCTGGCTGTTATCATTATGGGTACTATTCACCAGTCTGCTCGGGACTGGAGATTGCCTCCCGAAGTCCACTGAATTTTCTGAATTGCCCACTACGATTACTGCAAGATGGGAGAATTTTGACCGATGGGCAGAATCCTCCAGTCATTCATGCCAATGGGATTCTCTCGTCCCACTGCAGTGAATGGAGATTTAGCTCTGTGCCAAATTCTCCGTCCTCTCTAGCAGCAGTGGTGGGGCTTGACTGGTTGGAGAATTTTGGCCCAAGGCTTTAATTATAAAGACTAAGATCTCACATGCCTTTTTAACCTGTCCTACCGACATCAAGATTTGTACAGAAAGAGCTCCAATATTGGTCGAATATTAGTCCATTGTGGGCCATTGAACCAAGGTCTGATCCTTTGCTTAGCCAATATCTATTCAAATGTGCAGTCCAGCTGATTTTCTCTCCTCATCTTCACTTGGAAACTTAAGCCAATCAGAAAATTCAGCCAATTGGGGATCAAATCTATTCCCAGACCAATGTTTTAAGCATTTACTTTTCAAACATAGCTCATAGTTATTGATCAAACAAGATGGTCTTTAAACAGACAAACTACCTTTTTTTCAATGATGTTTACAAATCATTATCAGCACAGCATTCAGTTCAATCTTTTCTCATCCCTCAGATATCTGCTCAGAAACTTAGCAAGCCACAGTGAAAGTCAACCCAAGCTTGCTCCGTCAGCTTTTACTCTCCATTGAAATATCTTGACCCGATATTTCAAACTAATACATAGCACAACCAGAGATGAACACGAACAGCTGGCACATGCAGAGGAAATACATTTACAATCCCCAGTGAAAAGCAACAGGATTTATTTTTAGGAAATATTAGAAATTTATGCATTCTACGTCAGTAGCTGAAAGAAAACAATAACATTTTAAAGATTATGTTACCTTGAACGTGATGTGAACTTTACCGAATTAATTTCTTCAGAGAAAAACACTTAAAAACTAACAATCCAAATGCTCGTGCTAATGGTGCAATGGGTGCATGCATCTATGAAACAGGTTCTGTCATCAATAATATCACCTGACATGGTGTTAAAATATGTACTTTAGAAACTGCCATTCAAACCAAGGATTAAATATTAATTAGAAGAAAGAGGCACATTTTCCACTTGAATTGTATTTATATTGTGTCTCCCATGACCTCAGGCTATCCCCAAGTGTTTTACAGCACTGAAATACTTTCAAAGTCAATGCTTCAATGCAATGAGAGAATCTTGCTCACTCTCTTGGGCCCTTGGCTACTGGTCTCCTATTCCCCTCTCAGATCCCCACTGCCTTTTTAGACTCCCAGGGATGCACCTCCAAGCACCTTCTAGTCACCATGTCCCCAAGTCTCTTTTAGCCAGCTCTCTGGCTCATTCCCACCAGCGATAATCAAGGGTGGAACAGCCTGCATTCATTGCAAGCAATGCTTTGGCTTGTTTCAATCCAATATTCATTCAGGGCTGCAGTCTGTTTGTCTCAGACTTTACACACACTTAACTATCCTATCCCATCATGTTTTGCAATTGCCATCATTGGTGGCCTGTTTGGCCATGGTGCGGAACTATGATGGTTGTTCCTTTAAGGATTAATCTGTACAGTAAGGGTCACAAAGCAGCCTGTTTTAAAAGTTTAAAGTTTATTTATTAGTCACAAGAAAGGCTTACAGCATTGAAGTTACTGTGAAATTCTGGTGCCTGTTCGGGTCAATGCACCTAACCAGCATGTCTTTCAGATTGTCGGAGGAAACCAGAGCACCTGGAGGATACCCACTCAGGCATGAGGAGAACATGCAAACTTCACACAAACAGTGACCCAAGCCAGGAATTGAATCTTGGTCCTTGGCACTGTAAGGCAGCAGTGCTAAACCACTGTGCCACCAGATGCACAAATACCTATACCCTCAAATACTGATGCTCAAAAGTAGCCGTGTATACAATCTACAAGATGCACTGCAGAAATTCACCAAAAGTCATTAGAAAGCACCTTCCAAACCCACAACTGTTTCTATCTAAAAGGATAAGGGTAGCAGATCTATGGGAACACCACCACCTATGAGTTCCCCTCCAAGCCACTCACCATCCTAACTTGGAAATATATCACAATTCCTTTGCAGTTGTTGGGTCAAACTTATAGAATTCCTTCCTTAATAGCATTTGTAGTCAATCCACAACACATCGATTGTAGCATTTCAAGAAGGCAGCTCATCACCAATTTCTCAAGGAGAACTAGGGATGGTCAAAAAATATTTTTACAAAATATGACCCAAGGAACCAATCAGGGAGCAGGCTGGGGGTGGTCACCTTGGTGAGCTCGTCCTTCTGTTTCCAAACATTGTGGGAAGTTGACTGGCAGCCGTAAGATAGCAAGCCTCTTATAATTATTTCTAAATAAACAATACCAATGTGAATGACCTAACTGGTGAACAGGAATTATTCCAGGAACTGAATTATTCATGGGAACATGGTTACAGGAGGTGACCCTCAGACCCTGTTCCACAATTCACTGGAACCACGGCTGATACATGGCCTGACTTTTCCCTTGTGTCTTTGAGATCTTTGTTAACCAAGGACATGGGACAAGTGCATTAAAACGGGATTGGAGCACCTTTAGTGGTCGTTATTGTTGATGCAGCCTCGATGAATCAAGGGGCCTTTTCTATGGCTCTATAACTATCTTCAACCCTTAGATTTTAAATCAACTACTTACCTTGTATCAATTGCCAGTTGGGGAAGACTTTTGTTACCCAAACATTGCCCACATCTAAAAAATAGGAAATGAATGAGCTGACAATTAGATATTTCATCAGCCAGCAAGGACCGAGGTTCAATTCTGGCCTTGGGTCAATGTCTGTGTGGAGTTTGCAATGTCCTCCCCACGTCAGCGTGGGTCTCTTCTGGATGTTCTGATTTCCTCTCACAGTCCAAAGATGCGTGGGTAGGTGGATTGATCATGCTAAATTATCTCCTTTTGTCCTCAAATGTGTTGGTTAGATTGATTAGCGTGGGAGATAGAGTATCTGTTTCAGGTCCACTACCCCAGTCTGTCAGAGTTGTGCAGACTTGATGGACCAAATGGCCTCCTTCTTCACTCCAGGGATTCTATAATTCTATGAAAACAAGGAGCTTCACACATTATGGATGAAAAAGGAAGGCTAACTGAAGTTTGGTTTAATTGCCCAGGATCTGTACCGAGACCTCCCTTACTCTACTTGGAAAATGACTGATAAAATGAACTGAAAGATAAAGGATGTACAGTCACATTAGAATATCCAGAGCACATTTTAGTTGAAGGAAACTACAAATGAAACAGCACACTTCTAACATGAATTAATGTTGTAAAAATTAATTAGAAAACAGCACTGTGCTTGGATTGAACTAGCTCTCCTGTGGATCTGTCAATGTGCGACATTACAGCACTGTTCTTCGGAGCTGTTAATTTAACTTCTCATTGGTGAATTCTAATTAAAGTGCATATTATCTGTATTTCAGGGATATAGCAGCTCACAGACATGAGCTGGCAAAATTCAGGATAACTCACATACTCAGTGCTTCACAATGCAAGTAGACAAGAGGGGCCCGACTTTACCATTGCATTGCACCCATTTTCCGGTTTGAAAACTTGAAGTCGGGCATGAGGCATGTAGCAAGATCCACACCAGCCCACTCCACCACCCCACTCACCAAGGCCTGAAAATGGCCCCGATTGGGACCACGCCCGAAATGGGCATTTACATGCATTTTAAATTGACGTCCAACTTATCAGCACTTGCCCCTTTAGCACGACATTTGCCCATCCAGAATCGGTGCAAAAAAGACATGCTCCACTAAATTCCAATTTGGGCACTCCAGTTAATGAGGAGATAAGTGCCAAGCATCCAGTGGTCCTCTGCCACTCTGCCTGACATCAATGATGAGAAAGGGGGATCCACTGCCACTCTGCTTGAGATCAGTGGGGAGAGAAGGGAGGGGCCCATGATCAGTCTGGGTGGCGGAGTGAGTAGGGAGATAAGAGGATCAGTAATGTTGTGGGAGTGGGCAATATCTGTGGAGGCCAGGAAGGGGCATTACCCAGTCCAGGAGTGATATGAAAAAGGGGAGACGCACCCTCTCATCATCTTTCTTTGCGCACACGCAGTTGGAGGCACCAATCAGAGCTGAGAGATTTTGGGCATGTTAAGCCCTCCCCACAAGTTTCTACAGCACAATTCAGAAATGCTGATGTTTTTTCATGGAGACTGCATATGGTGGTGCTTGAGAACAGGCCTCAAAGTCAGGTCTGAAACACTTGCATTTTCAAGTTCACCTAGCACTTCGGATCAAAACAGTAAAAATTGGGCCCAAGGAGGCGGGTATCACTAAGCAATGAACATTGCCTACTCTGGGGTGGCAGCACAGGATTCCTTTGTTCCAAATTGTATACTTGGGGTTAGATAAACCTGGTCACTTCTGGTCAGCACAGAGAAAATGGCCATAAATCCAGCTGATTTGTCATCAATATTGGTTGACTAATATTTTTCAGGGATGGGAATGTGATGCCCTGAAATTGCCATACACAATGCAAAAATATTGCTCAAGAACAAAAGCCACCCACCACCTTCATCATTTCCTCTGACCCTTTACATGACACACTAAATCAAATAGGGAAAGAAAAAGAAATTTCTTGATTCAGGGAGTAGTTACAATACAGACCTTGAAACCCAAGGGAGCATTTGAGGCAAATAGATTTCACAAGGAAATTAGATGAGTTCATGTGAAAACATTGGAATGAAATGATGTGTTACAAGGCTGAAGTGAAAGAGCTGGAATGGGAAGAGACTTTTCAGGTCAGAATAGCCAAACAAATCTGTTGGCTGGGATTGTCTGGTTGTCCACCCGAGCAGGATTTCCTGGTCCCACTGCAGTGAACAGAGATTTAAAATGTATTTATTAGTCACAAGTTGGCTTATATGAGAACTGCAATGAAATTACTGTGAAAATCTCCTCGTTGCCACACTCTGGAACCTGTTCAGGTACACGAAGAGAGAATTTAGCATGGCCATTCGATCTCACCAGCACATCTTTGGACAGCGGGCGAAACCACAGCACCCAAAGGAAAGCCACACAGACATGGGGAGAATGTGCAAATTCTACACAGACAGTCACCCAAGCCGGGAATCAAACCCAAGTCTCTGGCACTGTGAGGCAGCAGTGTTAAGCAGCGTGCCACCTGAGTGCCAAATTCTGTCCTCACTTGTAGTGGTAGCAGGGTGTGAACAGCCAGTAAGATTGCACCCATCATGTGCAATTCCATCCAAACTAAACAGGGTGAATCTAAAAGTGTTAAATGACAACGCAGTGACTGAAATCAACAAACACATCACCCTTTTACATGGAAAAATGACTTCAAACTTGCACAGGTTATATCGTACTCTGGTTTGAAATTACCTTGCAGACAAATAGATCCACCAAAGGAAATCAAAATATCTGGAACTTAACAGCCAACCCACTAATTAATAGCAATACCTTGATAGTAGAAGCCCCCACCAAGTCAGGGTTTCCCAACCTGTTCCAGTTAAAATTACCTAGCAACCAACCTACTGGAACTGTGACTACAAGAAATCTGTGTCGATCCACCAGAAGGAACGCTTCAGCTGTAGGCAATAAAATAAACCAAGACTTACTCCAACTTTATAAATCAAAGAAAAAGGTTTAATAGAGAAACTTCTTCACTCCAAAACTTGAGGCCTTCTCCCTGGGCCATTCCAAGTTCCCATAAACCCCAGCAGCTTCTTAGTTCTCCTGAGCCAGCTGGTCAGCTGCCCGGCACTTCATTTTCTCACTGGTTCCATTGTTTACTGGATCAGCTCACTCTTACAGTATGTTACACTGTGATGTTTGTGTACCTTTAAGCGTTTTATTTTAAGTCATGCTCACAGCCTTAGGTGTTATCATTGCTGGGAGGAGGAAAAAAAAAACCTGTGGGCAGGTTAGGTGACAGGATTTCATTTTCAGTTTGGAGCTGCAGGTTTTAGTTTTAGAAGGGACAACAAGCTAAAAAGAAGTGTGTCCCCTCTCTCCCTGTTATTCTGCTGGTTAGCTGAGAACAAGAACTTGTTTTTCTGAAGGGTGAAAATCTACTGTGTTGAGGGGATAGACCAGCATCTCTCTGGTGTTTTGAGAAGCTGTCTTGTCTTCAAAGTGTTCTGAGCCTGAAGAGCAGTTGACTGCAGAATCCAACCAATGGCCCCAATCCTAGTATCATGTGAGCACTAATCTGTGCTGTGTTAAACCTGTGGAAAGGGTCTTTTGTCTATGACAAGGGTTTTGGTTTGATTGGAATATTGTAGAGATCTTTGTTGAGGGTTATACATTAACATGATTGTTTATTTCTGGTTGTAATTGGTGCAAGTTCTTGCTAATTTTCTTACTATACATGTTAACCATATTCTTAAATAAGCTTTGTTTGATAAAACTCCCCAGTGGGTCACTTGAATCATATGTGAAGTGAAACATCTCATAATCACCCTAGCCAAATTCAAGATGCAAAACTTATGATTCAGGTGGGCTTCATAAAATACTTGATTTCCTAACCTCAACAAATACACCATTAGGTACATTCTAACATACTGAGTATTCTTTGTTCTATAAATTCCTCACTTCAACTTCAAAGCACCAAAACGAAATAAGAGGGCTCGGCAGTGGAGTTACCCACCGGTCAGTATTGGGACCCTTGATTTCCCTATGTATTCATCTTCTAGACTTTGATGTAAGATAACAATTTCAACTTTTGCAAATGAGACAAAAGGCTGGGAGCATTGTGAGGAAGATGATGTAGAGCTTCAAAAATGACGTTGAAAAGTTGGTGGAAAGTTTGTAGGGATGGCAAATGAAATTTCATGTTGAGAAAGGTTAGGCAATACATTTTCACAGGAAGAACGGGGAGAGGTAGGCTAAGAGAAAAGACACTTTTCTGAACAAAGATTTCATGTAAGTATTCAAGATCGTGAGGGGCGTAGATAGAGTAGATTGAAGGGATCTGCTCCCTTTGGCAGAAGAATCAAGAAGCAGAGGGCACAGATTTTTAGTTAATTGGTAAAAGAAATAAAAGTGACCACAAATAACTTTTTCGGTTAGTGCATCATTGAGGTCTGGAATGCACTGTTTGAATGTGTGATGGAGGCAGGTTAAGTAAGGCATTTACAAAACAAGTTGCTGATTATGTGAAAATAGTTTATTTGCAGGGCCATAGAGAGAAGGCAGGAAGATGGCACTTGGTCAAATGCACATTTGGAGAGTCGGTGCAGACATGATGGGCTGAATGGCCTTCTTCTGCACTGTAAGAATCCTGTGAACCCCAATACAAGCCACCCACTGCCCTGTTTTGAAGATCACTTGTGAACTTTAAACGCTTTCCCAACACTCAGTCTTGCCTGTTGATTTTTCCGAGGGTACCTTTCACAAACTTCTTTCTTTCATAAAATGTTCCATATATTTCACAGGAATGTTATTGAACAGAAATTGACATCAAGCCAAAGAAGGACACAGGATAGGTTAAAAATATGATTGAAGAGATATTTTTAATGAGTATCATGAACAAAAAGAAAGAGAAACAGAAAGATTTAGGCAGAGAATTGTAGAGTCAAGGGAACTGAAGGTATGGCTACCAATGCTGAGGTGAAGATATTGGCAGGTGAAAAAAATATACAACTAGAAAAAATACAGACATCTCAATTAAAACAAGTAACTCGTTAAAGAGACAGCAGACCAACCTGTTAAACACCAGCAGCAGATCACTAAGCCCACAGCAACAGCGGAAGGTCACACAGTCCATAAGTGCAATGGAAGATCCATTAATTTAAAGAAATCGGCAGAATATTAGAAAGAGAAAATTCTCCCAAGAGAATTTCTTTCCCATCCAGGGTAACTATACCTGCCCAGCAGCTGCAATGTGAAAGCAGTGATGGAAATGCTGCTCTATTTTGGTTAACAGAAACATACAAGAGGAAACAATTCCAAGAGAAAATCAATCACCTTTCAAGATTCAGAGAACATTAAAACGCTCAATTTTTACTGCACTGTTTTATTGATCAAAGAGTTCAGATGTTATAATCAGCAGGAGCTTTGCCTGAATCAAGTATCTTCATTGTTATGAGTCACAAGTTATAAACGTTCAGGAGAATTAATCTGACATGTTGCCATGTCCAGCAGCAGGTGTCACCACTGCTGGAAAAACGGATCTGACCAGCTAATGAAGAACGATGTCATTGAAATGGAAGGCCCTTGGTCGATAGAGGAGCAAGAGTAGGTCCTTCAGCCCACTAAGCTTCTTGTGTCAGTGTGTTATACTCTCATTACAATGACTTGCAACTAGATAGCATCTTTAACATTGTTAAATGCTGCAAGGCATGACACAGGGTGATAATCAAACAAAATTTGGCATGATTTGAATGGACTACCTGAAGCTCTACAAAGAGGTTAATTTTTTGGGAGCATCTCAAAGAAGGCAAGAGAGGCAGAGGTTTTTAAACAAAAGAATTCAAGAATTTAGGCAAGCTAAAGTTTTTGATATATAGAATTCCTACACAGCACGGTGACACCATGGTAAGCTTTGCTGCTTCACAGCGCCAGGAACCCAGGTTTGATTCCTGGCTTGGGTCGCAGTCTGTGCAGAGTTCGCACATTCTCCCTGTGTCTGCATGGGTTTCCCCCGGGTGCTCCAGTTTCCTCTCAGTCTGCAAGACGTGCTAGTTAGGTACACTGACCCAAACAGGCGCTGGAATGTGGTGACCAGGGGAATTTCACACTAACTTCACTGCAGTGTTAATGTAAGCCTTACTTGTGATTAATAAATAAACTTCACAGTGCAAAAGGTGGCTATTCAGCCCATCAAATCTGAAAGCATGGCAGCCAACGGGGAAATGATTGAAATCAATGATACAAGAGAGGCAAAAATTGAAGGGCAGCAGAGATCTCAGAGATCCAGGGACAACTCATCCATCTGCTAAATTCCAGTCTCCCTTGTTTCTATAAAACATCTCAACAGATTTTGTATCTCTGATCTTCTGAGGAGGTGTATTTGATATCCTCCCGACTCGACATGTGAGGAACAGTTGCTTGAACTTAATTTTTAACGAGCTTATCCTGAGGTGGCATGGTGGCACAGTGATTAGCACTGCTACCTCACAGCACCATGGACCTGGGTTCAACTCCAACCAAGGGTCACTCTCTGACTGAAGTTTGCACGTTCTCCATGTCTGCATGGGTTTCCCCTGGGTATTCCGGTTTCCTCCCACACTCCAAAGACGTGCAGGACAGACGGATTGGCCACAATAAATTGCCCCTTAGTGTCAGGGGGATTACAATTTAATAAGTGGGGATAAGGCCTGGTTGGGATTGTTGTTGGTGCAGGCTTGATGGGCTGAATAGCCTCCTTCTGCACTTCTATTCATTCAAAATGAACAGAATCTTACCAATTAATTATGTTTCTGATGATTTGAAAAAATTGATATGGCAGGAAATAAACTCCATTTCACAAATATAATAAAGGCAAAACACTACTGATGCTGGAATCTGAAACAAAACCAGAAAATCTGGAGAAACTCAACAGGTTTGACTGTATGTGCAGAGTGAATAGAGGCAACATTTCGAGTTAGCTGACCCTTCAGCAAACGCCCTGCACAATTCATTAACCTTTCAGTAAAATGTGCACATAGATTTAAATTACCATAATACTGTTGCCCTGAAAAATCTTCTAAATCCTCCAACTAATGCAGGGATTCTTATTCACATGATTTAAGTTGTTAAGAATATGTGCAGCCCTTTACCAGTTTCCCAGGCGTAATGTGTCCATGTGTCCAGTTGGGGGCAATGTGCATCGCATTGTTGCTTTCTGCTGTGTCAGGCGACATGAAGCAGAATACTTAAGAGAAAAAGTAATCTGAGGAGCCTGCTATTAACACTCAGTGCTCCAAACACCAAATGCTTATCTGTGAATTGTGGGCTCAGACAGAGGGCAAGAAGATTCGTTAATATTTGCCAGCTCAGAATCAAAGAATCATTGATTTGATTTGATTTATTACTGTCACATTATATATAATGAAAAGTAATCTTTTTTGTGCGTGATACAGACAAAGCATTCCCGTTCATAGAGAAGAAAACAAAGGAGTGCAGAATGTAGTGTTACAGTTATAGCTAGAATGTAGAGAAAGATCAACTTAATGCAAAGTAGGTCCATTCAAAAGTCTGAAGTAGCAGAGAAGAAACTGTTCTTGAATTGGTTGGTACGTGACATCAGACTTTTGTATCTTTTTTCCAGTGGAAGAAGGTGGAAGAGAAAATGTTTGGTGTGCGTGGGGTCCTTAATTATGCTGGCTGTTTTGCTTAGGTAGTGGGAAACGTGAACAGAGTCAATGGATAGGACGCTGGTTCGCATGATGGATTGGGCTATATTCATGGATCATAGATCTATTCATATTTTATAGATCCTTGCGGTCTTGGGCAGAGCAGGAGACATACCAAGCTGTGGTACAACGAGAAAGAATGCTTTCTATAGAACATCTATAAAGATTGGTGAGTGTCATAGCTGACGTGCCAAATTTCCTTTGTCTTCTGAGAAAGTTCCCAGCTATAATGTTGGCATGGGGGGACCAGTTGGTGATCCGGACACCTAAAAACTTGAAGCTTTCGACCCTTTCTATTTCATCACCATTGATGTAGACAGCAGCATGTTCTTCTTTATACTTCCTAAAGTCGATGGCAATCTCCTTCGTTTCGTTGACATTGAGGGAGAGATTATTGTTGCTGCACCAGTTCACCAGATTCTCTAGCTCATTCCTGTACTCTGTCTTGTTATTATTTGAGATCCGACCCACTACGGTGATGTCGTCAGCAAACTTGAAAATCAAATTGAGGAGAATTTGGCTGCATAGTCATAGGTGCATAAGTCTCATCCTGAGAGTGCAGAAAGAGGCCATCAGATGCATCGAGCCTGCACCAAAATAATATCTAGACCCTATCCCCGTAACCCCACTGATCCCCATGTCACTAAGAAGCAATTCAACATGGCCAATCCACCTAATCTTTGGATTGTGGGAGGAAACTGGAGCACTCAGAGAAAATCCATGCAGACACAGGGAGAACATGCAAACTCTACACGACAGACACCGGAGGTGGAATTGAACCCGTGTCTCCGACACTGTGAGGCAGCTGTGTTAAACACCAAAACAATGAGTTGCAAGGCCAATTTAGAGTTCACAGACAGAATAATACATTCAAAACCGGCAGGCCACAAAAGACTCTGGAATCCAGAATGTGTCTTAGTCAGTGAAAAACTAGTGGAACAGTGGAAAAATAAACTCTTTTTTTTCAGCATTTTGAAAGGCTGCCTTTCATTTATCTTTTGGAGTCTCATCAGCCCTTGCCATTTTCCCACTACAACAGAAGGCTTATTAAAGGAACCCCTAATACACTGGTTTATTTTGATGGCGTTCTAATCACAGGAGCCTCATCTGACAGTCACAGGTTAATCTTGGAGAAAGTTTTGAGAAGATTTAAAGAGTTAAGTGTCAGGTTGAAATGGGGTAAATACACCTTCCAGGCAAATGAAATTTCATATCTCGGTTTGAGAGTAGATGCAAAAGGCTTACATCCTTTACGAGATAAAGTTAAAGCCATTAAGGAGATTCCACCTCCAAAAAAGTATCAGGATTCAAGTAATTCTTCAGAATGGTGAATTATTATGGTAGATTTTTACAAATTGTGTCTACCAGTTGGGTAGCTCATTGAAGTGGGCCCAAACTTTCCCCACTTCCAACACTAAGAGGTGGGGGAAATATCAGACAAAAGCAGTCACAAAAATACAACAGGCTCAGCAGTCATCAGCACTGTTGGTGCATTTTGATCCAATCAAGCCATCGGTAATTACTTGCAATGCATTGTCATTTGGAGTGGAGCAGTTTTGTCGCATGGGATGGCTGATGGAATACAAAGTCCAATTGCCTTTGCATTGAGAACATTATCAGGTGCAGAAAAATAGCAGTCCCAAACAGAATACTGGCCATTTCTGCAGTCAAAAAATTTCACCTATATTTTTAAGGCCAACATTTCACAATAGTATTGCATCACAAACTGTTGTTGGCGTTATTGAGAGAAGACAAGACAGTGCTGCCAATTATCTGTGCAAGGGTACTGAGGGAGGCTCTATAGTTAGCACCATAGTTATACATTTATACCAAATGTGGATGCACTCAATCACTTGCCTTTACAACAGAGAGTAGCATTACCTTAGTCCCACAAGAGGTAGTGCTGCTGCTGCTGCATATGATAGTAACTTTGCCAGTCTCAGTGAAACACAAAGACGTGGATTGAAATCGACCCAGTATTATCAAAAGTTAAGAAAGTGGTGAAGCAAGGGTGGCAGGGTGATAAATCAAAGCATCAAAGTTATTTAAACCTGACCAACAAAGAAGAACAGAGATTGGTTGAATGGACCTACTTTGCATTAAATTGATCTTTCTCTACACCCTAGCTATGATGTAACACTATATTTTGCACTCTCTCCTTTCCTTTTCTATGAACAGTATGCTTTGTCTGTATAGCGCACAAGCAGCAATACATTTCATTGTACATGAATACACGTAGCAATAATAAATCAAATTACATCAAAGGATTTTCTGGCCGCACTCGCCCCAAGGTTGGAAAATCCTGCGCAAGCACAAAGGATCTTTGCATGGTTTGTCCCTCCCTTGCCCTCTATAGTTCCCATGTCTGGCAGGATCGGAAAATTCCACCCATTGCATCAGGATGGTGTGAAATGCCCCAACCCCCGGGAGACGATTTTATTACAAAAATTGCATGACTCACATCCACGATAAAGCAAGATGAAAACTTATACCAAAGTTATGTTTGGTGGCTGAACATCGTGATGGAATTCAAAAGAATGGTCAGTCAGTGCCCCAGTTGCGAAGCTCAACAGGCATTGATGCCATTACTGAATATGCATCCTTGGGAGTGGTCAGGCAAAATCCAAGACAAGAATCCATACAGACTTTGCAGGATCATTTATGGGCAATATGTTTCTTATATTCATAGACGCATGTTTCTAAATGGTTGGATGTCCAATTGAACAAGTCCACAACTGACACCATTCGTAAAATTGAGACGCATTTTTGCCATCCATAGCATCCCACAAATTTAGTATCAGACACTGGCACATCATTCACAATGAAGGAGTTTCAAAAATATGTCAAATCAAATGTTATTCGACATGTTCAGTCAACACACACTGAGTCTCCAAAGGGTTAATGGAACGTGCTATACAAACATTCAAATCATGAATTTAAAAAGGTTTGATAGCCTCTACCTTTCGGGATAGTCAGTTTCTTGTTAGCATACCACATCACACACAATGTGACTAAATAGGTCAAGACAGCTGAGCTACCAGATATGGGGCAAAAAAAAAATCAGAGGCCAGAATGTTACCACTGTTCACACTAGTGGGATTTTCCCATCCTGTTGGAGTGATTGGACATTTGGATGGGTGCTAAATTTTCTGACTTTACTGCAACAGGACTGTGACCTGAATGGCCAGTAACATCACTTCCAGCGTTTTCAAGTTAATGATTTAGTCCTGGCCAGAAACTTTGCAGTAGGACCAACATGGTTGGCTGGAAAGATTGTGGAGAGAATGGGACTGCTCTTGTAAGTCACAGAGATACAATATTGTTGTGTCAAGAAATGTGCAGACCGTCTGAGCAGGAGAGTTTGATACTGAGGATCAACAGGTGACCCCGACAGTAGATTCAGGTTCAGCAGAAGTGATTACTGCGATCCTGGTTGTAAACGAGAAACTGGAGCATACAGCAGTTTCTGTAACTGATGTTTTTGTAGCTACCGAGGAGGGTCTGACTCTTGGTTGTTAGGTTTGCTCTTTGCCATACCTGATCAGATTCCTCATTTCCTGAGAAGCATGCCACAGAATTGAGAGTTCTATCAGAGTCCAGAGGTCCCTGGACTGAAGTAACTTATGATGAGTTTTCTTGGGATATGCCTGATATCCTTTGCAAGTTGCTTGCTTATTTTAATGATATTCTTTTTGTTTTCATCAAGAGGTGATTCCTAAAGTTAGGGGGGAAGGAATATTGCAGCTTGGCCCCTTTAAGGGGGCAATCCCCAAGGGCCATGTGATCAGGCCTGTCCCTATAGATTGGTTCAGCTTGCTGCCTTGACAATCAAATACTAAGGGATGAGCCAGGGAGGAGTGAAGAATAGTCACATTCTTCCTTCTGTCAGACCCTTTGTTGTAAATAATTATTTATCAATGGCAGCACGGGTGGCATAGTGGTCAGCACTACTGCCTGGACCCAGGTTCGCTTCCCAGCTTGGGTCACTGTCTAGACAAATTGCGCACATTTACCTTGCATAGATTTCCTCCTGATGCTCCAGTTTCCTCCCACAGTCCCAAAGATGTACCGGTTAGATCCATTGGCCATGCTAAATTCTCTCTCAGTGTACCCAAAAAGGCGCTGGCAGGCTTTTTACAGTAACTTCATTGCAGTATAAATGTAAGCCTACTTGTGACTTTATAAAAGGATTCTTTGTTTAAAGTTTATTTATTGTTTTGTGTCACATTGAGTTGCCCTTGCTTTCTTACAGAGGCAACTCAAGTTTAACTCAAGCAAATAATACCATCAGGACTTGTTAAAAGCTGCACCAGCTACTGGAACAAGTTACTCCTTTTTCGGTGCTGTATCAATTTAAATTGTTGTTGGAAACAGACCTAATCTAAGAACTGTTCTTATAAGCTGATCGGCAAGCTTTTCTTTTACATTAGCTAACACTCCATGTCTAGATAATCCTTCATTTCCCTGATTAGAATGGGAGCCACAACGACTTCAGAGATGATTGTTTGGAAAGCATAGGTGAGATTTGTACTAGACACTTCAGGCACTAAGCAGCCTCTGAGGTGTCAAGATGAATCACATTTAACGCTATATACCATCTAGGTCAAGAAATCGAAGCTTGCACAAGTAAATGCCAGCTTAAGGATCGCGAAGCAGCTGGTTGCCGTTTATTAAATTGGTGATAATTAAACAATCTATATGACACTTCACGTGGCTAGGACTGGAACTATTTCCCTCCTTTAACAGTGACCAGCTGAGTGGGAGCAAACAAATTACAGCTGAAAGTTTCAAACACAATATAAATCTATTTCTTTTTGGTGCTAGAGATCTGAGAGAACTTGTTAAATACGTTGGGAAGAATTCTGGAACACTTTATCAAGATCCTAGCAACTCTTCATCAAAATTCATCATTTTTCAAGAAATTTTTGAGGACTGCGCCGAAGAGAGAATGCTGTCCTCCTCTATCAATTAAGAGTCATCAGCTGTGCTTGTTTCATTGGCTTCTTGCTAAGGATCCTCCTTGGTACACAACAAGAAAGGGAGGAAACAATGAGACCACAAGACTATAAGATATAGGAGCAGAATTAGGCCATTTGGCCCACATATTTCTCAACCCCCATTCTCCCACCTTTTTCCTGTAACCTTTGATCCCCTTACTAATCAAGAACCTTTGTCCTAAGTACATTTAATGATCTGGTCTCCACAGCCTTCTGTGGAAATTAACTCCACAGATTTACTATCCTCTGGCTGAACAAGTTCCTCCTCATCTCAGTTCTAAAGTGCTGTCCCTTTACTCTGAGGCAGTACCTTTGGATCTGAGTCTCTCCTACAAATGTAAACATGTGCTCCACATCCATTCTATTGAGGCTTTTCAGTATCCTGCAAGTTTCAATCAGATCCCCCCCTCATTCTTCTAAACTCCATCGAGTACAGACCCAGAATCCTCAAATGCTCCTCATACATCAAGCTTTTCATTTCCAGGATCATTCTTGTGAATCCCATCTGGACCCTAAGCAAGGTCAGCATCTGAGAAAGGGGGCCCAAATTTGCTCAAAATATTCCAAATGTGGTCTGACCAGAGCCTTATAAAGCCTCAGCAGTACATTCCTGCTTTTGTATTCTAGTCCTCTCAAAATCAATGCCAATCATTATCTCAACCCAAGGCTAGCACTAGCTGCTGCAGGAGAAAAGGACAGGAGATCGAGGTGACCCCCTTCATACTGCACATATCAGACATTTCTCCTACTGGATCCTCCTCCAGACCTTGGGTGCTACACCTGAGACTGCATGGCGCAGTCTCTCTGAGGCCCTGCTCCGTGCTGCAATGTATTGCCATGGGCCAGCGAGAGAACTCCACAATTTTCTTGGAGGTGGTTTCTTGGACGCCACATTAGAAACAATTGTATTGGAGTAGTTAATCAATGCTTGTGCACTAAACCTGCAGGTACTTGCTTTCTCAATTCCAGACAAGTTCAATTAGCAGCGATATTGTGTGCTATGATCAGGCTTTCAAACAATCATGATGTAATAACAAACACCAATTTACAATCTTTATTCGTCCTGTCATCACATAACCCCTTCTATATTGAAGGCAGATGACTCCTGAAATATTAAATATTTTTCATGACACAGCAACTTCATGATGGTATTGTAAATCCTTTGCGACATTTTCAAAGGCTACACTGTAATAATAAATAAAACCAGAATCTAGGATGACTGCTCAGAGTTTTCATTCAGTTTTGTGGATTAAGCCATCTTATTTCTTAAGTAGATAAAGATAACCTTTTCTGATATTGACTCACCATAGTTTCATCCAAGAGATAAACAAAACTCCATCAATGCCTTTGTTGTAAAACATGCTAATTTTCCTTGTCGGGGAAGGCTTTGGCATTTCAGAGAAAAACACAAAGGACAGAAGACATCAGACTGTTAACTAAATTACCACAATCCCTTCATTAGGGCCATGATCATGATATGAGGTCCATGTGGGCCATATTTGCTCCCTACTAAAGGTACAAATGAAATTCATTTATTAGTCACAAGTAAGGTTTACTGCAATGAAATTATTATGAAAATCCCCTTGTGGCCAAACTCTGGCACCTGTTCGGCTACACAAGGGAGAATTTAGCATGGCAAATGCACCGAAGCAGTATATCTTTTGGACTTGTGGAGGAAACTGGAGCACAACAAGGAAACCCACACGGACATGGGGAGAACGTGCAAATGCCACACAGATAGTGACCCAAGCCAGGAATTGAACCCAGGCCCCTGGTGCTGTGAGGCAACAGTGATAAGCATTGTTCCACTGTGCCATCCCATCTAGCAAAAAGTTCAAATTCATCTTCAGGGTGACTTTCAGGGATACAGACAGAATTCCATCAGAGAGAGAGAGAGAGAGACAGTCTGACAGTTAGGTAAAACAATCAACCACTGTAGCCAGTTTCAGCAAAGTGTCATAGCATCATAGAAACCCTATAGGGCAGAAGAGGCAATTCAGCCCATGAAGTCTGCACAAACCCTTTGACAGAGTATCTTATACAGGCCCTCTCCTCACCCTATCCCAGCAATGCCACAGACTTCCCATGGCTAATCCACCTAACCTATGCACCATGGGACACTGAGGGGAAATTTAGTATCACCAATCCACAAAAGCTGCACATCTTTGGAGTGTGGATGGAAACCGGAGCAGCCAGAGGAAACCAACACAGACACGGGGATATCATGCAAATTCCACACAATCCCCGAGGTTGGAATTGAACCCAGGTTCCCAGCGCTGGAAAGGGAAACTAAGCCTCTCTCTCTCCTATAACCTGCTCTGCCTTCAAGCCTATCTGTGAAAATAATCTCTGGGTAGATCAAGTCTAAGAACTATCACAACCTCTGCATTTTTACAACCTTCACTTCAGCCAAAGACACAATTTGAACATAAAACTGCAGGCCTGCAATGAATTAGGAACTTAGTTAGATTTCATTTTTGTAAGTATTATTTTACCTTCAACTGTATCTAGTTTTTTTGTGTGTAATAACGTGGGTGAGTTGTGCGAGAGAGACCTAACATTTTCGTTCACTTCTGGGGGAAGTGGGTGAGAAATACCTTAGACCTTTTCATTTTCAAGCACAAAAACTTACTGCTGGGTTATTTAACTTAACTTAAGCATTCTGAAGACAATACATACATCCACATTAGTGACAAAAGATAACACCTTAAAATTGTCTGAAATGATTTATATATTTCAAAATTCTGGAATCATAGCATGATACAGGACAGGAAGAGGTAATTTGGCATATTTGTGCCTATAATGGCACTTTGAAAAGGAAATATCCAATTGGCCCCACTCCCTTGCTCTTTATCTCACTGACTTTTCCACTTTAAGTATTGAGGGTCATAGAACCAGAGTTTTACAATATGGAAGCAGGCCCTTTGGCCCAACTTGTCCTTTTTTTAAAAATGACTAAACTAGTCCCAATTGCCGTCTTTGGCCCTAACTCTCTACACCCATCTTACCCATTTAACTGTCTGTATGCTTTTTAAAAGACAAAATTGTACCCGTAAGTACTACTACCTCTGGCAGCTTGTTCCAGACACTCACTGCCCTCTGTGTGAAAGAAATGCCCCTTTTGTATCTCTACCCTCTCACCTTAAATTTATCCAATTCCTCGTTGATAGTTATTAATTAAATCTGCTTGCATTACCCTTACAGGCAGAGGACTCCAAATCTTTGGATGAATAGCATTTCATTTGCCAATTCTGTCAAACCCTTGTCCTTCAGTTCCCACCTACTTGACACAAGAAACCATTCCAGTATTATTTTATCAAAACATATCATTTATCAAGGATCTAAATCTAAGAAAACAAAATCAGAATATGCTGGACAATCCAGACTCAAAACGTTGGCTCTATTCTCTCTCCCGCAGATGCTGTCAGATCTATTGAGTTTCTTCATTACTTTCTGTTTCTGCTTTTTGTTTTAGATTCCAGCATCCACTGTATTTTCCCTAAATCTCAGGTATGTCTCCTTTAGGTTAAAAAATATATGACATGGAGCGAGGGTGGGAAATGTGAAACAGTCCCTTTGCACTGCTGCCCCCATAACTCTAGCCCATTTAAATTTTGGAAAAGTGCAGTAGACTCAGCAGTTATGTGTCTCCCTCCCTTGGAGGGGCTTCACACAATTAACACTCAACATTGCAGGGCCAGGAAAACATGTCCAATGATCCTGGCATCTTCAAAAAAATTGAATGCAAACTGGTGGTTTCATTGCCCACAGGTGGTTCCATGCTCTGAATGAAAAACTGGAAGAGTTGTGGCTAAGGACCACCTCTCACAATTGAACGCTGTGTTGTGGGCCAAGTAAAAATGCTTCCCGACGGGGAAGCGGCAACTCTTGCCGGTCACATTCACAACCTTGGAAAATCTCTGCTGAATCATGAATTATTGTTTAACTCGCCTATCTTTAATACAGTTAATAACCAACAGATGTCTCCTCAACAAGGGGCACTTGATTTCACAATGTCCCTTCTGTGTTATTCATCCATCAGGCCAGTTTATAGCTGGTTCTGCACTATGGTGCTCAGAGAAAGGAATCTGAAATGATAATCGGATGTCAGATAGTACCGGGGCTGGCAATGTGACTTTCTGTAGTTCCTCAATACAAACTGTGCAACTCAAGCACAATTTTATCAGTTCTGTTGTTGAAATAGAGCAAATATTAGGCAGAGGAGTCTGAAGTGGCACACACAACACACTGATAATGGAATGGAATGCCCCATAAACCTATCTGCTAAACATATAAAGAAGTCTTGCATCTCTTGTAATTCTGCTATACTCCAAAGATCACAGATGCAAAGCATTTTTTTTAAAGAAGCAATCAAGAAGATAGGTTCCTCTCATCTGTGATTTGGTCTCAGCAATAAATAAGAAAACAAACCCAATGACACCCTTCCCATTTCATCCCTCACACTGAATTATCCTTTCTCCCCAACGCCACACATTCTGATATCCAACCCATGCCACTTCCCATCCTCCGCCAATGTAGGGAGTAGTGTGCGGGTGTTACTTTGTATTCATTCATTTATTAATGTCTCAAGTAGGCTGATATTAACACTACAATGAAGTTACTATGAGAACCCCCTCATCGCCACACTCAGGTGCCTGATTGGGTATACTGAGGGAGAACTTAGCATGCCCAATGCACTGAACCAGCACATCCTTTGGACTGTGGGAGGAAACCACAGAACCTGGAGGAAACCCACGCAGACATGGAGAAAACATGCAGACTCCGCTCAGGCAATGACCCAGGCCAGGAATCAAACCCAGGTCGCTCACGCTGTGAGGTAGCAATGTTAACCACTGTGCATCTGTAAAGGAGATGGTGTTGCGAGGGTGGAAGTTCCGTGGGGCAGGGGGATTAATTCACAATTGTAATTCCTCCTGATTGATTTCAGGAGTTACAGGTTGCCAGAGATGAGATTAGCTCAGTTGACTGGACAGCTAGTTCGTAATGCAAAGTGATGGATTATATTAACTGGAGTTCAGAGGTATGAGGTGCAGAATCCTATAAAATTTTGAATGGCCTGGACAGGATAGATGCAAGGAAGATATCCTCAATGATAGGTGACTCCAGAACGAAGTGTCATAGTCTGAGGATACAGGATAGAACATATAGGACCAAGATAAAGAGAAATATTTTCACCCAGAAAGTAGTAAGTCTGTGGAATTTGCCGGAAAGGAGTTGAGGCCAAATCATTGTATCTTGTCAAGAATGAGTTAGATATAACACTGGGGAAAAGGAGATCAAAAGATCTAGGGAAAGAAAGAATCAGGTTATTGAGTTGGATGAATGACCATGATCATAATAAATAGAAGAGCAGGCTGAATGACCTCCTGCTGCTCCTATTTTATACGTTTCTGTAACACCAACAACACAGGATGAATTCTTGGACCAGCTGATGTTATTCATGAAGGCCCACCTTCTCAACCTTGCTCTCTCACCTGAGGTGTGATGGTTCTCTGGTTAAGTCACCACCAATCAGCTCTCCCCCTCAAAGAAGAGATCTGCCTCTGGTTATCTGGGAGTATGGCAATTTTACCTTTTTATAATCTGCTGCAACCACTCTCTGGACAATTCCAAGTTGAGAAGGATTTGAGCAAGAGACAGATTCCAGTCCAAAACTGCATCCCACACTACCCAGGGGAAATATCATGACAGAACAACTCAATTTTGATTACATTTGATTTATTATTGTCACATGTATTAGTATACAGTGAAACATGTTGTTTCTTGTATGCGATACATACGAAACATACCGTTCATAGAGAAGGAAAGGAGAGAGTGCACAATCACAGCTAGGGTATAGAGAAAGATCAACTTAATGCAAGATAGGTCCATTCAAAAATCTGAAGCAGCAGGGAAGATGATGTTTTTGAGTCAGTTGGTACGTGACCTCAGACATCTGTATCTTTTTCCTGACAGAAGAAGTTGGAAGAGAGAATGTCTGGGTATGGGTCCTTTATTATGCTGGCTGCTTTTCTGAGGCAGCCAGGAAGGAGCAGGATCTTTTTTCAATATCCTGGACAACATCCATCAACTCAAACTTCATCAAAATCTGTTGACTGACTCTTCATTTCGCTGCTGTTTGGAGGAGCTTGCAGAGCATCATCAATGACACAGAAAAGACATGTTCACTCAAGCATGACCCCTTCCTGTTACATCCCATTTTAACTCAGCATTTTGCTCTCAAACCCACATGTCCATCGTTGGCTGGCTACAAATCTCCAGTGAAACCTGGCGCCAATTAGACGAGGATGTGTCAGACCTGTTAAATTCTATCAAGATAGACAAGTCGCCGGGACCGGATGGGATGTACTCCAGGTTATTGTGGGAGGTGAGGGAAGTGGTTGCAGAGCCCCTGGTGATGATCTTTGCGTCGTCCATGGAAACAGGAGAGGTTCCGGAGGATTGGAGGATTGTGGATGTGGTTCCTATCTTTAAGAAAGGGAACAGGGATAGTCCAGGAAATTACCGACCGGTGAGTCTGACTTCAGTGGTTGGTAAGCTGATGGAGAGGCTTCTGAGGGATAAGATTTATGAACATTTGGAGAAGTTTAGACTGATCAGAAATAGTCAGCATGGTTTTGTCAAGGGCAGGTTGTGCCTTACGAGCCTAGTTGAGTTCTTCGAAAATGTGACTGAATACATTGATGAAGGAAAGCAGTGGATGTAGTGTACATGGACTTTAGCAAGGCGTTTGATAAGGTCCCCCATGCAAGGCTTCTGGAGAAGGTGAGAGGGCATGGGATCCAAGGGGCTTTGGCCTCGTGGATCCAGAACTGGCTTGCCGGCAGAAGGCAGAGAGTGGTTGTGGATGGGTCTTGTTCTGCATGGAGGTTGGTAACCAGTGGAGTGCCCCAGGGATCTGTTCTGGGATCCCTGCTGTTTGTTATTTTCATAAATGACCTGGATGAAGAAGTGGAGGGATGGGTTAGTAAGTTCACCGACGATACAAAGGTCGGTGATGTTGTGGATGGTCTGGAGGGATGTCAAAAGTTGCAGCAGGACATAGACAGGATGCAAGACTGGGCGGAGAAGTGGCAGATGGACTTCAACATGGATAAATGTGTAGTGGTCCATTTTGGCAGGAATAATGGGATGAAGGAGTACAATATAAGGGGTAGAAGTCTTAGCTGTGTTGTAGAGCAGAAGGATCTCAGGGTCCGGGTCCATAGGACTCTTAAATCGGCCTCGCAGGTGGAGGAAGTGGTCAAGAAGGCATATGATGTACTGGCCTTCATTAATCGAGGAATTGAGTTTAGGAGTCACGAGGTAATGATGCAGCTCTATAAGACCCTTGTCAGACCCCACTTGGAGTATTGTGCGCAGTTCTGGTCGCCTCACTATAGGAAGGATGTAGAGGCTATTGAGAGAGTGCAGAGGAGATTTACAAGGATGCTGCCTGGATTGGGAGGCAGGCCGTATGAAGATAGGTTGAGGGAGCTGGGACTCTTCTCACTGGAGAGACGTAGGTTGAGAGGCGACCTGATAGAGGTTTATAAAATGTTGAGAGGAATAGATAGGGTGGACTCTCAGGGACTATTTCCCCGAGCTGAAATGGTCACTATGAGAGGACACAGATTTAAGGTGCAGGGAAGCAAATACAGAGGGGATGTTAGGGGTAAGTTTTTCACTCAGAGGGTGGTGAGTGAATGGAATCGGCTGCCGTCAGAGATGGTTGAGGCAAAGTCGCTGGGGTCTTTTAAAAGACTTCTGGAAGAGTATATGGAAACGAATGGGATAGGGGGTTATAGATAGGTCTGTGGATTGGTTGAAATAGATGTGATTGGCGCAACTCGTGGGCCGAAGGGCCTGTTTGTGCTGTATTGTTCTATGTTCAATGAGCACCATCTCATCTTCTGGTTGGACATGCAGCAACTCTTGGGACTCAATGCTGAATTTGGCAACTCTAGATTTTGATCATTCTGCTCCAGCTTAAACCTCCCTTTTATTCTATTTTCTCTTTCTCTTCTAATTCCATACGAGTTGCCCCAATGTGAAAATCTCCCCTCCTCCTCTCACACCTAGCCATCGGTTGTTTGTTCTTCAAGTTGTTAATTTTTGTTGCAGTTTCTTTTGCTGTAACATTCTTCTCCTTTCAGTTCTGACGAAGGGTCCATCACTCAAAGCATTAACTGTGCTTCTCTCCTGATAGATGTTGACAGACCTGCTGAGATTTTCCAACTTCCTCTGTTCTTGTTTCAGATTCCAGCATCCGTAGCATTTTGCTTATTTCAACCTCAGTGGACCTGGCTCAGTGATATCCTGAGCCTTGGCAATACTTGAAAGTTACTTTGCCATTTGTGAGATATTCTGAGTGATTTCAACTAAATTACAAGGTGATACACAACTAGCTAAAGGCACAACTATATGTTAAGAGGCAATGGGGCCAGTGCTGATGATCCTCGTGTTATAGGGAAACAAAAATAATGTACTAAAAAGGTTACGGAAGGGAATAAAGGAAATTTCTGGTTCTGTCTAGTTGCATAGACAGTGGTTCTGTCTTTGCAACTAAGTATTTCATGCACATATGGGCTAAGTAATGCTTACAACTGTTAATAATTTAAAACCCACATTGTTGATTAAATGTCTTCGGTGCAATTTAATGATCCCTCCCACTGGAGGTATGTTTCGGTCCCCCTGAAGTCAATGCGCTTTTGAATGGCTCGCCACGTTTCAGCAGCCCTGCCCCTACTGTGGCATAATTCTGCCCCATGCATGTCAAGCAGTGGGCTCTGAAAATACAGCAGTTCATGTGATAGCCAACAAACTCTTAACCTGTTCATCTTTCTGCCCACTTCAATGGATGTGACAGGCAACTTAAAATAGATTAATACCTCTGTTAAACTAACAAGAGATTTTATCTGAATCAGTCACCTATTTCATTGAGATTCATACAATATACCATCAAGGTCCAAGCTTGTCACAAATAAAAGAACACGATCTTGTTAATCATGTATATAATACATGGTTGCATTATTCACTTGTGGCAGTATGTGATAGAGGACAGGTGGCTCTTATTTCTCCCAACCAGAATGGAAAGTAAATTTCTCAGCATAATACAATATAGAACTCCTCCATGCAAAAAGAAGCCATTCAGCCCATCAAGCCTACACCGACCACAATCCCATCCAGGCCCTATCCCTGTAAAACATGTATTCATCCCACTAATCCCTTGATACTCAGGGTGGATTTACTGCATGTATTTGAACTGTGGGAGGAAAATGGAACACCTGGAGCAAAGCCACTCAGACATGGGGAGAACATGCAAACTCCACTCAGGCCCAAACTGAACCTCGGTTCCTGGCACTGTGAAGTAGCAATGCTCACTATTGTGCCACCATGCGACCGAAATGCTGGCATCTATTTTATTCATCAACTGAATTAAAGTTGGAGGCATCCAGGAAACTCAGCCTTATCTTAAACAATGGAGTCACTGCTCAGCTTTTAAGAGAGGGTCTGCCCTTCCCAGAGCAGTCACAATATTTAAATTATTCTGACACTGCATGATGATCTGAGCATTCAATACTGAAATTTCTTGAGCTTTGGAAAAATTCACAATAAGTTGCCTGGAAAGGTTGGATCAGTAGAAAGGATGAATGTCTGCATGTGTTCTAGATTGTAGCCATGAAGAATAAAGATTCAATGACTTAAATTTAACCAGTTTGCAGGGGCTTTATGCATACAGCCCATCAATGATTAGCTGATGGAAATGAAAGTGGACAAAATAGATTCCACATGCAATAAATCCCAAGAAAAGGCAGTGATATGAATGCTGCTTATTCTCCAGAGTGTTTTTTCCTCTGGCTTTGAATCCTTAAGAATACCTTTGAAAACAAAATAAATCATCGGATTGACCTATCAGCTGTTTAAAGAAAAGGCCCATATCAGCTATTTCTTAAAAGAGTAAAAGGCTTTTGCTCAAAGGACCTTACCTGGAAGAACAACCGACATGTTGATCCCTCAGAATTCTCTGGTATCAGGCTGAAATTTCTTTCTCCAATTTGAGCTCAACAGCAATCTAAGACATAAGAGCTTGTGGCAGTGCTCTGTCACACTAATATCTGTTCTTCAGAGAGATGGGTTGCAGGTTCTTGTCATTGCCATTGCATCTACCCCTAGCTCAACAAATAGACTTCCTGAAATCTGATACATATAAAAAATAAACAGGCAATATGGAGGCAACTCACTTCCCCATTGGAGTGAGAGGAAACCAAAGAACAGGTAGCTCCAACACACCTCCTCAAAGCAGTTCCAACTGTTATTAACTATGCTCCTCATCAACTTCTCTCAAGCAAGTTTTTCACACAGAGGGTGATGAATGCCTGGAATGCACTACCAAGGTGGTGGTGGAAGCAGATTCTATAACAATGTTCAAGAGGCAGGGAATATAGGGACATGGACCATGTAGATGAAAGGAAATATTAAATTAAAGAGGCATCTGCGTCCGCACAGACTTGGTGCGAAGTGTCTGTTCCTGTGCTGTATTGTTCTTTGTTCTCTGCTGCATCCTGAAGCAGTATCAATCTTCTGCATTTGGTGCTGGGAACAGAAGCCCTGCTGCCTCCATAAAAATGTTTATTTTCCAGACTGTTGGACCATAAGAGAAACCAATTCAGTCCTCACAGTTCACCCATAAGTCATGCCTCCTATTGACGCAGGTGACGAATGCTCCTGTCATTTTGGGTGGGATTTTACATCCTCCATTATCCGAAAATCGTAAAATCCAGCCTGAGATCAATGGATCACCCCACTCCGATTCCCATGAAGTGCCGGTAAAATTACGGCCACTGATTTCTTCTTCAGTTTGCATTCGATGACTGTACTAAAAGCATGCGAGATCAATCTTCAGTATTCAAGTCGGAATTTTCACAATAACTTCACTGCAGTGTTAGCTCTTGTGACTAATAAATAAACTTCACTTTAATTGTGCTGACCAATTTGCACTAACAAATAGTGTATTTTGACTGATTCGTGGGGACCATGCAATTGTCATCTGTATTGGCTCTTTGAAAGCTTTTGTCTCAGCCTCCATCACCAAGGAGGACAAAAGCAACAGATGCATGAGAATACCATGACCACAACATTCTCCTCCAAGTCATATCCTCTTTCCAATCTAAACATGGATCACACCAGAACTGAGAGGAGATTCCTGTTTAGGAAGATTCAACACGATGGCATTCTTTCCTTTCAAAAAGACAAGGATGGAGGATGATACAATACACATCATAGAACATAGAACATGACAACACAAACAGGCCCTCCGGCCCACAAGTTGTACTGATCATATCAGTACCTATCAGGCAATAGAACTATCTGTAACTCCCAATCCCATCAAATCCCATGTACTCATCCAGCAAGTTTGCCTCTACCATAAATCATAAATGGATTGATAGTGTTGTCTTCAAGAAGACATAAAGAAGATGTAAAGAAACAATAAAGAAGAACATGCCCTTGTCTACATCAATGGGAACAAGTAGAAAGGATTGAGAGCTTCAAGTTTTTAGGTGTCCAGATCATCAACAACCTGTCCTGATCCCCCCATGTCAACACTATAGTTAAGAAAACCCACCAATGCCTCTTTCTCAGAAGACTAAAGAAATTTGGCATGTCAGCCAAGACTCTCACCAACTTTTACAGATGCACCATAGAAAGCATCCTTTCTGGTTGTATTACAGCTTGGTATAGCTCCTGCTTGGCCCAAGACCACAAGGATTGACAAAAGGTTGTGAATGTGGCCCAATCCATCAGGTAAAACAGTCTTCCATTCATTGATTCTGTCTGCGCTTCCCGCTGCCTTGGCAAAGCAACCAGCATATTTAAAGACCCATGCATCCCAGATATTCTCCCTTCCACCTTCCTCCTTCAGGAAAAAGATACAGAAGTCTGAGATCACAAACAAACCATTTCAAGAACAGCTTCTTCCCTGCTGCTGTCAGACTTTAGAATGGACTTACCTTGCATTAAGTTGATCTTTCTCTACACCCTAGCTATGACTGTAACACTACATTCTGCACTCTCTCCTTTCCTTCTCTATGAACGGTTATGTTTTTATCTAGAGCACAAGAAACAATGCTTTTCATTGTATGTTAATACATGTGACAAAAATCAAAAATCAAAAGAAGATGCTTCCAATTAGAAGATCAGAACTAGTGGTCAAAAAGACTTAGAACTAGAGAATTTAGGAGGAGCCTTGTTACAGACAGAGTGATGAGAACATGGAGCTACTTACCATAGAAAGTGGTTGACTGGTTGAGGGAGAAATAATTTGAGGAATATATTGATAGGAGAGATAAAGAGGAATGCAAGGAGATTCATTGGGAAGCACTGACACCAACAAAAACCAGCTGGGACAAATGGCCTTCACTGCCATTGGCTCCATACAGTGAAGTCAATACATTGCGGAATTAGAAAAACACAAGAGTGAAGCCCAACAAGATCAACAAAAGTTGAGATAGGTTACTTCACCTGAACATTCAGAGGGTTGTTCATGCAACAGGCAGTGTCACAGCAGCCTCTAAAATGGTACAATGGCACAGTGATTCGCACTATTGCCTCACAGTGCCAGGAACCTGGGATCGATTCCCACCTTGGATCACTGTCTGTGTGGAGTTTGCACGTTCTCCCCCTGTCTGCATTGGTTTTCTCCAGATGTTCTGGTTTCTTCCCACAATCCGAAAGGCATACTAGTTCAGTGCACTGGCCGTGCTAAATTCTCCCTCAGTGTATTCAAACAGGTGCCAGAGTATGGTGACTGGAGGGACTTGCACAGTAATTTCATTGCAGTGTTAATGTAAGCCTATTTGTGATATTTAATAAATGAACTTAAACTCTTAAAATTATATTTTACCAATCAACAGGGCTACAACTGGCCAGTGGGGAAAGTGGGCTGCCTTGTCAGGAGTTGTCATGGATGAGTGGAATCTTTGACATGACATAAAGTTGACCCAAACAACAGGTAGTCACTTTCTTAGCTATTACAATGTTTGATTATTTTGTGATGAATATAAATTAATTGGCAATCTCCCACACACTGAAACACAATTTCTCCATTCCGCGTTAATTAAAGATCAGTTCAGATAATGGCTTTTTGTCTCTGTGAAAGGAGGTTGCGGGTTGAAGTCCTAAATCAGTACTGAAGTGCAGAATTAGCAATACTGCAAAGCAACACCAAGCACATTTTGCATGGTGTTAGATGCTGAGCGTACAATGCTAAAGATGTGCAATAAATCATAGAATCCTTACAGAAGACGGACATTCAGCCCATCAAATCTGTACCAACCACAATCCCACCGTGGCCCTATTCCTGTAACCTCACATTTTATCCTGATAACCGCCTCGACATTCGGGTCAACTTAATATGGCCAATCAACCTCATCTACATATCTTTGGACATTTGGGAGGAAACCAGGGCACTCAGAGGAAACCCACGTAGACAGGAGAAGAATGTGCAAACTCCACACAGACAGTGACCCAAGACCAGAATTGGCACTTGAGATAGCAGTGCTAACCACTGCGCGACTATGCCACTGCTGGCCAGCCAGTGACAGCCATGCTCCACGACTGAATCAAAAAAAGAGGTCCATGGTTCACAGTGACATTATATGCTTCTCAAAGAAAGGCAATCATGTTATTCAGGCTAACTGTTGTTCAAAATTAACATTATCTCATCTTTATCAGCTCAAGGCTGTTTTTGGGATCTTGCTATGTACAAAATGGCTGCTGCCTTTGTAATGGTTACAGTCACTCAGAGTCTTAGAGATATTTCTGAAAGATGGGACAAGTCAGGTCTATATTTTATCCTCCTTTACTTCCATCATCTTGGTGGGTTTTTATTTTGGACAGGAAATAAATCACAATAGCAACAGGCAGGATAAAAAGGGCTTCAGTGGCGGGACTGTGGCACTTAATTTCACCTCTCATCTTATATGGTCTTACATTTGGCTTCAATCGCAAGCACAGCCAAATCGCTCAATTTAATTATTATTAACCAAAGTAAACTGACCTCGTTGGAAAAAAGATATGAAAATGGAAGCCGACTCATTATTTAAGTCTCTTTTATCTTTTGATCATATAATTTAATATTGAAAATTAATCCATTATGAATTGAACTTGTAGCCTAAGGGCAAGCAATACCCATCTGACCCTGTTCAGTGTAATTGATTCCAGAATGATAGGTTTCAACTGCAGTCTGGCCCGTGAGCATCTGTATGAGTGAATGTTGAAAAAAAATAGCATTTAAATAGTTCACTAAATGAGAATTAGGGCTCATATTAAAGCTGGTTTTGGCCAGAAATACAGTGAAACCCTCTTAAGAAGATTTGCGAGTAAATCCCTTTCCTCCTCCCCCGAGATCAGCCTCGGAGATAATCTTAACATAGTTCCAAGTTTGATAAAAATCATTTCCCTCTTTTGATAAACTTTTTTTTTGAAAGGCAAAATTGAATTGACCCTGGAAGACTTTGATGCTTTGCAATACTAAAGCAGAGTTCTCAATTTATTCCACACAGACCAATGTTAAATATTTTGGGAGGGCCTAGTGCATTGTGTCAGTTGCCTCATTTCCCTGTCACATGGCTGTCCATGGGACTGGATAAGTGCCTTTTTATAAATTTTATACGGAATAAAAATAGATGCTCTAAAAAGGGAGTTGCTGCTCTGTGCTTCCCAAATGGGAACTCCTCAGAGAATGACAATTAGTTAAAAAAAGAAGGGTAACATCAGTCGAACAGAATGCCTTACCGGGAAGCACAGTGGCACAGTAGTTAGCCCTGCTCCCTCACAGTGCCAGGGACCCTGGTTTGATTCCCAGTTTGGATCACGATGTGAAGTCTGCATGCTCTTCTGATTTCCCAGGTAGGTTTCCTCCAGGTGCTCCGATTTCCTCCCACAGCCTGAAAGACATGCTGGTTAGGCGCATTGGCCATGCTAAATTGTCTCTCAGTGAAGCCAAACAGTCGATGAGGGGATTTTCACAGTAACTTCATTGCAGTGTTAACGTAAGCCATACTTGTGACACTCATAAATAAACTTTAAAAAATCTTAAATGCTCATCATAAACAGTTATTTGTTTGGTGCTGGAAAAACTGCAGTGCTTTTATCCTTAATTCAATAGTTGTCAGTGGACCACGTGACTCCTTTATCAAGGGTCTTACAAGCTGCTGCTGGGTTCATTTGTTCTGTTTCTGCAAAGTACATGACAGAAAATGGCAGTAAGCGAAAGATGAATAGGGGGACAATGTCACTGGGATGTCAGTTTGATGCCTGTCACCCAAAAGCACCACTGCAATGGCAGAGAGATTATGCTTTGTAAGTCCTTCATTGGTTTCAAAGCACTTCAGATTTTCCAAGGAAGGTACTGTGAATAAAGGCAAGTTTTTTTCTAATTGTGACAAGAAATGATTTTGTTTAAGACTCACTTTTAAAGAGGGTTCCTCTCAGTGAAACTGACTGTTTTCCTTCATGAAGAAATGCTTCTCTGCAAAAGAAAAAGTTGCAGACAAAATTCCTAAAGATTGTTGCTGTAAAAGACCAATCCATTGTTCACTAGCTCTGCATTTGTTGCCCATCCTAATTGCCCTTGAACTGAATGAGTTGCTGGCCATTTCAGAAGTCAATGAAGAGTTGACCACACTACTGTGGTCTGGAGTCACATCAGACCAGACCGGGCAAGAACAGCCAATTTCCTATTAGTGAACCAGATGGGTTTTTAGAACAATAACTTAAATTTTTATGGTCATCATTAATGTGAGGACAGCTTTTATTTAATTGAATTGGAATTTTACCAGCTGCTACAGTGCAATTTGAACCCATATCACCATAGTACTAGCCAGGGCTTCTGGATTCCTAGCTTAGAGACATTATTGCTCTGTCACCAGTGCCACCGTCTCTCACCATATATCATTATTCATAATATGATCCATTGCAGTCATTGAGCAATCAAATACTGGCATTAGCATAAATCAAAATATTACCATGTTGCACACAGGGGTATAGTGAAACTAAGTAAATATTCTTCCACAATTTTTTAAAATACCAGCTTAATTATGCTTTTAAGGGTCCACTGCATTATTGTACACTACTCTAGGTTACGCTTCCTTTGAAAAAAAGGACAGAAAAGGCAAAGATCGAGGTGGAACGTTCCTCCAGTTTCCTTGGTCTCTACAATGATCTTGTGACGCTTCTCATGAACTTTACTCTATTTGGTTTTTCTAATGAGGTCTAAGATAACAATTTCTCTGCAAGTTTCCAACGTTAGAAACTTTTCCAATGTATCCATAATGTCATGCAACAGCAATCGAAAGATTTCTCAGCCTCAGGATGCAAGGGGTTCCAAGGTGTCATACATTGCATTTGCATGTGAATAATGAATGCCAGGAGTCATTCATGCATTTGTAACATTTTTGAGAATTCCAGCAGAACGAAATGAGTAGATATGAAAGAACATACAAACAGTACAGTGCTGCAACAGAGAAAATTGATGGAGAGGTTAGGACAATATCAAGCTCCCTTGAGCCAACAGATAGAAGTAAAACCTCGTACTGACTCACTCGGAGATTTTGTCTTTGCACACAAAAATAATTTTCATCACAAAATATAGTCTGTGGTTTCTTATCATGTCTGTTTGTTTTCCTTGTCTCACCTTCCCTTTTTTAAAAAAATTGGACAGAGACAATCATTGGAAAGCCAAACAGGAAAGCAGTCAAGCATTTAATAATTAACAGCCAAGACAAAGTCATGGTCAGTTAATTCTTCAAAGGGAAATATGGTATTCTGGGTCAGCACTAACTTTTCTTAACATAATATTGTTGAACTAAACACTGGCAACTGAGTAATCTACATTCCATGGCTACCCCTGATTCAGGAGTTATGAACAATCACTGCAAACAAAACTATGTACAACTATGTCATTTAATTTTTTTTCAATTGAATACCATTGTGTAAAATGGAAATAAAGGTGATATCACTGAATTGAAGAGGCGCCTCATGAATAATATTCTATTACAACTCTATTCATATGCTATACTCACAGGAGATGGTGGCATAATAACCACAGGATTGGATGAACTATATGCAGTTCATGAGTTCAAATCCTGCATGGCAAGCTGCTGCTGCAACATGGCAAGAGACAATGTGGTTCATTCATGTCCCTATTGGAAGTATTTGCTACCCCTGCCCATTTTGGCCTTCATGAGATTCCATCCAACGCTACATGACTGACCATCATATCACTTGGAAAACTGGGGATCGGCATCAAATACTGACTTGTCCGTGTTTCCCACATCCCAAGAACAACAGAAGCCAACATACCAGGGGGTAAGTACATAATGTAATATAACCCTATCTCACAAATCCTATGGATTTAGAAATGCTGCTGAGGGGCATGGAGAGGTCTGTTGATACTTTCTAGACTTTGATGGCCTGTAATACTCTTTTCCGGTTATGTGGAGCCCTGCATTCCCCTGCATCGTCTCTGATTATGTCGGTCTGTTGTTTTTTAATTGGTTCGGAAACCGGACCAAACCATTTTGTGGTATCTCCAGTCAAGAAGAAAACTGCATGTTCTTCAAGACAAGAATCAAAGGAAGCAGACACCGAACAATTGTGCAGTTTATAAACAGAGATAAATTCTATTTGAAGTCTTCAATTGCAACTGTGAAAATACTAGTTCAAGGATGTTGATCACATTTGTATAAAACCTTGCTGTTTAAACAGTCACATCAACATATTTAATTAAATGCCTTCTTAAAAGCAATGGTGGAAACAATATCGTATGATTGTTCTTTTTAATGCAGTGTATATAATATTGTAAAACAAAGAACAAAGGAAATTGCAGCATAGGAACGAGCCCTTCAGTTCTCCATGCTTGCACCAACCATGCTGCCTGACTGAACTAAAACTCCCTACCCTTCTGGGAAACATATCCCTCTATCCCAATCTGTTCACATTATTTGTCCAGACATCCCTTCAAAGTCACTATCATATCTGCTTCCAGCAACTCCCCAGCCAGTGAGTTCCAGGCATCCACCACCCTTTGTGTAAAAAAATTTGACTTGTGCATCTGAGTCAGAATTACTTTTTTAGAATCCAAATCTTGTGCTGGATCAGAATTATTTGATATTAATTACTTAAAAATGGCATATTCAACTTCAAATTGATGTTCCTGCTCTTTAATATTGCAGAGAAATAGAAACCTCCTTGGAAACTGAACTGATATCAAGAGTTGGTCTTCTAATGATAACCATTGCCATTTGACTTCACTCCAGCCCATTAAGTCTCTTGCCAATCTTTCACACTGCAGTACAAGAAACCTAACTCAGTTGAGTAATGGGAGACAAATGACTCTGGGTTCTATGTATAGTAACATGACCAATGTCACAAAAAGCTCATTTAACATTTCAATGGAGATGCTGGCCAGAAGTGAGCCTTCATAGAATCAGTCATGACGTTATGATACAAAATGATCAGAGGATTGATATCCCACTGAAGTTCAGAGAAACTATGAGAAATATACTGTCATTGCAGAATATCTGAAATAGAAGGAGAACACACGCATGTCAATTTGCGTCTGAAAAAGCAAAAGGTAACAATTTGGGTGTTGATAAAGGGATTTACACCCGAAATGGTGACCACTCTCCCTCTTTTGAGTCAATATGCATTTCCTCTTTTCTTTCTGTCTCTAGCAACATTTGCCTAATATTGAGCTTAACTGGAAAAATATATGACGTGCAACAAATGGGAAGCAAAAGTGCATGGCCGATACATCTCAAGTTACTGCAAAAGGATGGTCCTTATAGTAGTTAACAATGAACTCCAGAAGAACCGGCCCTATCATAACATTTGTTTAAACCAAGGTGATATGAGAATGTGAAAAATAGTGCCATGACCCATAATTGACTGGGCTAGCAAAACAATTTGCTTCTGAAACGCAAATAGGTGGAGCAACTTTTCCCATGTGCAGCAATGTGGAAAGTATTTAATTCGAACCAAATTAGATTACGCCATGACCTCGGAGGGTATGTAATATGTGAGCAAACAGCAGTTACCAATGTTTTTCAACAATCACTTAAAGGGAAACTACATTCCTGGAAAAAGTGACCTCCAGATTTTAGGGGGTTGACATCATGTTATACAATATTAACACTGAATTATTGAACACATTTATCAGAAATTCCTACGTCTGGGCATATAACAAACAATGACATTTGAAACAAGAATCGGGATCCCACAACTGAAGTTCAATCTTTTTTTATTTTTTAGATAACAAGATATATAGTCATGAGTAGCTGAAATCATTGCAATAAAGAGAAGGATTCCTTCTCTAAAATAAAAGACTTAACAATTCTTTTCCCCCAAAAAGTAAGTATCTTTTTAAAGCAGTACTTAGAATACAAAACTGACAGACAATTTAAGATAAAGTGCCTTGCTGTAATGTTCAGCCATATCCCACACTGTTTTGCACTGTTCAACCGTATCCCACACATGACTTTGCACAAGTCATGGTGAAAGTGTACTCCAGGTGGTTTCACAGTGAGAGAATTAACAGGAGAAGGAGGGAAAAAAAAAGCAAAGGTCTGTTAATCATCAGTGGGTATCTATACCAAATAACACCTTTCATGGGATCAACAAATCACAAAATATTCTACAATCAACCACTTTTGAGGTAAGTTCTAAGCCAATTCATGCATAGTGCAGTCCCACAAACAACATTGAGATAAATGTCCAGACAATCTGGTTTACTGATTGCACTGAAACTTAGATTTTGGCCACAATACCATGACAAAATATTCTCGCACATTATTTTGCCAAATATTAAAACAAAAATTACTCTTAGGATTATACATAGAAGCATTTGAGAATTACTGGGAAAAAGACTGTATGAGTTATGTTATGCACTGACAAATACACAAAGCCTGAACGCATTCAATCATTTATTACATTTACATCTGAAGGCACTTTGGGGAACAGAAACACAAGGCCAGAAGTCTAATATGAGGACAAATGAGTAAACACAGAAAGAACACATATTGTACGTGACTTTGTTGTTAAATCCAAGTCATCCAAATTGAAGCTTGCTTTCTTGAACTCAAACCTCCCTCTGAACAGCATCAGATATTTACTGCACAGGTGGATGTACGTATTTTATGTATGTATTGTATGTCTCCACACACTGTTGCATAATATGTATCAAAAGATATCACTAATTATTTTCAACACAGCAACATGCCATTCAATCCAAAAGGTCCTTGCTGATGTTATGATCCACATCAACTCCCTTCCGCTCTCTTCATCTCACCTCAGCAACATATCCTTCAATTCCCTTCTTCCCCAGTGCTTATCTAATTTTGTCTTAAAAATATCCATGCCATTCACCACAACCACTTGTGCAGCAGTTTGTTGCACATTCTAACCATGCTTTGTTTCAAGAAACTTCTCCTGAACTGTCTCTTCCAACTATTTGTGACTATCTTATTTATGACCTCGAGTTCTGCTCTTTCCACAAGTGGAAATATCCTCTTTCCATCATCATCTTTCATATTCTTAAACTGTTCTGCCATGTCACACCTCAGTATTCTCTTTTCTAGACAATGCACCCTAATGGAATAGAATAACTGTTTCAACCTGGAATGGAATAAACAATAATGAAAAGAATATTTTTTAAAATGTTGGGAAGACTGAGCAGAATGTGGATGGCAAAACTGGCTTCATAGTTCAATTTTGGCGATACATCAATTTTTGAGTTATCACCTTAATTATGTCATTTTTAGTGCAGATGTCACCAAATACCAAGCAATTCCTCTTTCAGGTGTTGATTAATTTGTTAGGTGCTTCAAGAATTTTCCATTTTTGTCCACAATTTTCAGTACATACATAGAACATAGAACATTACAGCGCAGTACAGGCCCTTCGACCCTTGATGTTGCGCCAACCAATGGAACCAATTTTATGGCCCTCTAACCTAAACTATTCCAATGTTATCCATATGCCTATCCACTGACCATTTGAACGCCCTTAAACTTGGCGAGTCTAAGTTTACAGTCCTCAACTTCACAATGTTTGGCTTACAGTAAATGGCACTTATGATGCATGCAGATTGACACCCCCATTTCAACCCTACAGCGTCAGCGTTGACTTGACAATGGCATATCAGCATTTTCATACATGCGCACCAGGATTCTGTGCTGTCCATCTGTGTAGCTGGACAAGTCCAACAGTCTTTATTGGGTTGGCAATGAACATTAATTTTTTTGGCACAACCATTGTAATTATAGTGTATTTATTCACTTGCATTATATTTAATACGCACTCAGATGCATAAAGGTTAAAGGTTAAACAGGCAACTGCAAGTGACTGATGGTTTCATTGAATACCCCACATTTATTAAAGGACTCATGCAAACATCAATGGTTATCTCAATGACTTGTCAGGATGAGAGTTGAGAGCATTCAATGCCAGTTGCTCCATGAGTGATTTCCAGCCATGTTTCAGGAACTAATCCCTCAATTATACCATTGCTGTGGTGGAGAAATTGTTTCTGATGAACAATACTCCGACTATGCAGTTTTCAGGAACCAATTGGCCTTGGTCGTGGTGGTGGGGGGGTGGTCCAGAGGAGACTCAGAAGAATGGTCCCAAGAATGAAAGATTGGTCATATGAGAGGCGATTGAGAAATCTGGGTCTATACTTGAAATTTAGAAGGATGAGGTGAGATCTAATTGCAACATATACAATACTGAGAGTCCTGGATGGAGTGGATATGGAGAGAATGTTTCCACAAATAGCAGAGATGACAACTCAAGGGCACTTCAGGGTAAAGGGATGCTCCTTTAAAACTGAGATGAGGAGAAATTTCTTCAGCCAGAGAATGGTGAATCTGTGAAACTCATTGCCATAGAGGACAATGGAGGCCAGGTCTTTGAGTGTCTTTAAGACGGAGACAAATAGGTTCTTGATCAATACAGGGATCAAGGGTTACAGGAAGAAGGCAGGAGAATGGGGATGAAAATCATATTTGATTGAACGGCAGAGCAGACTTGATGGGCCAAATGGCCTAATTCTACTCCCATTTCTCATGGTCAATTGTGTCGTAAGTCTGAGGACTGCCTACATGTACTTCTTCAATTACTTATTACTCCTTTACTGGTGATGGCCCAGCTAATAGGCTTACTTCTGCCCAATCAATTCGGAATGGTGGTTTAAATGAGTTCTATAACTTTAAGACAAGCACTGCAAATTTTGGTCCACTCCAGTTCAAGGTTCATTTTTAGGGTCAAGGACAATGTAATGGGATCATGTTACATGCTGCACAAAAGAGGTCCTACCCTTGAACTGCCAATAACCTCTGTTCAACCATATGTCCCCTGTTAAGAAATGTTTCTGTTGGTTCAAGAGGCTGCTACTTCTTTCAGTTAGTCTCATTGCTGTAGGGTGAATTATAGTGAGGGCTAACATTTCTGGACAAGTCTTCTTTGAATAAAGGGACCGGCAATGGCTGAGCCGCAATTCACTGAACACCTAAGAAGTTCTGTAGCCATTGTGTAACTGTTACATTGCCATCATGTGAGAGGAACAGTCAACAAGGTGAAATGTCTTGGGTTGAAGTAAATGGGCAGCGATGGGGACAAATTTCCCAGTTCTGTCTGAACCTCATTTGTTTACTTTCTGAGCAACGGCTGCAGACATGGAATTTGATGTTTGTGATAGATTCCCAAGTGAATGTATTAGTGTATTTCTAACTCAAACACTTTGAAACACAAGTCCTTTTCAAATAATAATTAAAGACCAGGTTGATCAAAAAAATTTAGCTAAATTTTGGTAAAGTCCAATTTGAAAGACAAATGACACAGTGTGGGTGGAATTTTCCAGTCTCGCCCGCCATGGGGCTGGAAATGCCTGCCTGAGGTCAGCAGACCTTTAAATCGTCTATCAAACCGTTCACCCGTCTGCAACAATTCCTGTGACAAGAGGAATCAGAAAATTTTTCCCTTGTGTGTTGGTTGGTGTCTCATTTCAGTATCTCTCTCTCCCTCTCAATCCTTCAGTACCCTGACAGTGCATAGGTCAAACTTTTGTCTGTTTCTGTAGCTAATCATTCCTGGAGCAGGTCACTAGTCTGTCACATGAGGTTTACAGCTTGAGGGGCATTTGACCACATCAAGCACAGTCACACTTACATTGTGAGGTTGCAGGACTAACCGCCATGCCACCCTCACTTTTGTGTACTTGATCAATTTTATGGGACTAGTTTATGTAGCTTGTAATTCCCTTAGCATAGATAATTAAGGAGTGATCTAACTGAGGTGTGTAAGATGATTAAAGGATTTGTTCGGGTGGATGGAAAGAAACTATTTCTGTAGAATCAGGAACAAATTTTGACTTAGTTTCATCTATTAATATCACAAGTAGGCTAACATTAACAATGAAATGAAATTACTATGAAAATCCCTGACTCGCCACATTCCAGGTGTAGATACACTGAGGGAGAATTTAGCATGGCCAATGCACCTAACCAGCATGTCTTTCAGACTATGGGAGGAAACTGGAACACCAGGGGGAATCCACATAGACACAGGGGAGGGCATGCAGACTTCGCACAGTCGGTGATACAAACCTGGAATTGAACACGGGTGACAGCAAGTGCTAACCATTGTACCACTACGCTTCCTCCGGCAGCAAGGGTCATAACCTTTAAATTAGACCTGGGCTGTTCAGAGGTGAGAGCAGCAAACACTCCTTTGCTCAAAAAGGTGGTGAAAATGTGGAACCTGATTTCCCAAAATATTGGTGAGTCTGGGGATCAACTCAAGATTTCAAAGCAGAGATTGAGAACAGAGTGTCACGGCTGTTCACTCTGGCCAGATTTTCCCATCCCACTGCCATGAATAGAAATTTGGTTGGGCGACAAATTCTCCAACTTCACTGCAGCGGGGTGTGGCATGAGCAGCCATAAAGATTGTGCCCAGAGATTTTTGTTTGGGATAAAAGTATGAAGGGTTATAGACCAGGTAAATAGGACCTTGTTAAACAGGGTTCAGTGAGGCCAATTGAGATTTTCCAGTCACAAACATGGATTACCACAACTCTATGGAGACATACAGACCCTGCCTGTCTACCTGGTTGGAGATGCAGCCAAAGGCCTCTCTATAGAGGGGCTCCCACTCTTTCCCCCAGATGGGATCCAGGCTGCTTTTCATACTCTTTTCATTGAAGATTTTAATAAGTGTACACCTTCTTGCTGAATTGCCCTCATATTTAGTTATTTTGTACTGCAGCTCAGAGTTTCCCTGAAGCTGGAAGGCTTCTGAATGGCCCTCCAGTTTTGAGAAGGTGCTCACCTCCCTTAATTGGACAGTGAATCTGTCTTTGTGCCTATTAAGGTGGAGCCCCAGTCAAAATTCACCCCTTGGGAGCAGATTCAGAGATTTGGAAACAATGCCAGCTGAAATAATCCCCTCCAAAGAATGGGAACTTGAGTCAGATATTGAAGGATCATTAGTTCCCATGGAGTCGTGTGATTTGGAGAGAACGAGAAAGAGAATGATAATACTGTTCTTTCAGTTTATGCGTACGATTTCACAAAATTGGCATAATATTCCATTGCCAGAGAAAATGTACAGACAAAACTGCTGCAATACGTTTCTCTCCAAATTGTTTGCCTATTTTGGGAAAGTGTGAATAATCTTTTTCACATGATAACTGGTTGGAATGCACTGTCTGGAGATGTGGTGTGGGCAGCAGGTTAATTGAGGCATCGAAGAGAATAATAGGTGATTACTTGAATAGAAACAATGTACATAGGCATGGGGATATAGGCAGGAGAATGGTACTAAGTCACAATGCACTTCTGGAGGGCCAGTGCAGACACAATGGGCCAAAGGCTTCTCTTGTGGCACAATAATTCTGTGATTCTGATTGCAAGGCTGGGATTTGATCACTCGGGTTCATGATCACATCACATCTGATGGTGTAAATTTGATGGGGTTTTAGTTCTTATTCTTTTTCCCTTTTAAACATAACATCTATGCCAACATTACAAAAGTGACATCCTTGAAATAATTGGCAGAGCCCCCAAAACTCTAATGGCTCAGAGAAAGACCTGACAACATACCAAATCAAAGATACACAATCATTTTCTTTTCCTCAGTAAACTCAAGTTGAGGCTCAGTTGGCGAGATAGATAGCATCTGATTCAGAATAATATCTGCAATGCGGGTTTGATTTTCATTCCAGCTGAGGTGGACTTGGGATACTGCCTCCTCTCCCGACCTGGACCTGAATGGTAAACCACCATTGACAAAACCTGGCAGGCAACTAACTTCTGATGAAGCTTCAGCAGATAATGAGGCAAAGGTCAGCACCAATGATGCTGACGAGATTCAAGCCACATGCACTCCTACTCTTTCCAGGAAATAGTATTTTTGTAAATAACCAAGAGGTTTTTATTTTCTCTGCTTATGCTGTGTGTTGCTTAAGACAGAAAGTGACTCAAATAGCATGCCAGGATGATCCCACTGAATAAACTTGAACATAGAAGACTCATCCTTATCTCAGAGTTGATAAGCCTCTTTACTTGCACACAACTGTAGGAATCTCCAAATTACTTCAGACAGTTTCAAACACAAGATCAATTTCCACATTCATGCAGCTTATTTACTTATTTCAACATAAATAACTGAAGAAAAACCCACTTATCACAGACACATTGAGGCAAAATGAATATTAACTGATTATTATTCAGAAAAAGGAATGGTGCAACTTACGCTACTTCAAGGAATGACACTGCCATCACCACAAGATGTGCCCCCAGTTGTGTGGCAATGCATCAGTATTTATCCTTCATAGTCAACCCATCATGTTCGCCTTGGCTCTCAGCAAATGCAAATCACCCAGTACTATCCCCTTGTCTTTGCCCTGTTGCCCTGGACACATTTTCCTGTTTGAAAGCCACAACTGATTCTGCCTCCATCACATTCTCAGGCAGTGCATTCCAATCATAATCCTCCCTATTCTAACCACTTGCAGTTGAGACACAAGACTCTCTCAGCAGGGTGGCTTTTAAAAATTAAACTTCAGCCACAAACAAATCGCTAAAATAGTTTGCGTCTTCAAACAGTTTCTGCTTTCAAGCAAAGTTTGCTTTCAAGAAGTGCAAAATCTCATTCTCCTGAGCTTCAGCACATATTCCTCCCTGTCTTAGCTAATCTCTTGCACTAAGCATCAGCAACTTTAGATCCATGTTTAACTGCCCGCTGATTCAAAAGACGAGAAAATATCTTTGTTGGCCTTTGCTTTGAAAAACAGCCAAGCCCTCTTTCATGTGATTACAGGCAATTTGATGTGTTCAGCATTCACACAGTGGAGAGAATAGAAAAGAGCCTTTATGACTCTTGTTTCTCATCCCCGGTTAATCTCAGACCAGACGGAGGTCACCTTGGTAGCCTGGGTCCTTCAACTGTGGGTTGTGACTGAGTCAGCAAAGCCTGAGGAGCTTAGACGAAATGGAGCACCGTCACTCGGATGGCTGCTTCAAACACTCTGGCAAGATTTCTTCTGTATTGAGTTTCACTGGGTGATGTTTTGAAGATGTTGTTCCTTTGCTCATCTTGTTGTTCCTTCTTTTTTCTATCTTCATTTCCATTTGAGTAAATTGAGCAAGAATTTCTTGTGGCAACGGTCGTTAAAGATTTTAACTTTCTTCCTTCTCTAAAAATTCCCATTTTTTTTTATCCATCCTGACATAATGCTGTCTTCCAATACTTGGAGACCAGAAGCCTCTGCAGTATTCACCAGATCTCTCTTTTAGAGATAGAACGTGATGATTTTTCAGTTCTCTTTTATTTCAACAAACACAATGGTACAGTGGTTAGCACTGCTGGTTCATAATGTAAGGGACCCAGGTTCAATTCCCGCTTGGGTCATTGTCTGTGTGGAGTCTGCATATTTCCATTGTATCTGCGGGGGTTTCTTCCAAGTGTTCCAGTTTCCTCCCACAGTCTGAAAGATGTGCTGGTTGGGTGCTTTGGCCGTGCTAAATTCTCCCTCAGTGTATCCGAGCAGGCACCAGTGTGGTGACGAGAGGATTTTCACAGCAAGTTCATTGCACTGTTAATGTACACCCACTTGTGACCATCAAATAAACTTTACTGAAGATGCTTCTAAACACACCAACACACAATACTGTAGCACAGTGATTATGTCACTGGATTCGTAAACCAGAGGCTTGACTAATACTGAAGCACCATGAAAATCCTAACATAACAGCTGAGGAACTTTAATTTATTAAATAAACCTGGGATTAAAAACTACCATCAATAATAGCAATCAAAAAACTAACGCTCAAGCCCATCTAGTTCATTGACGTCTCTTTGAGAACGAAGTCTACAGTTCTTATCCAGTCTTATCTGTTTGTCAATCTAGACCAACAGCAATATGGTTGGATTTTAACTGCTCTCTGAAATAGTGTGGCGTGCCTTTTTGTTGTTTCCAAGAAGCTGGCACAACAGCACATTCACAAGGTCAATTCAAGATGGGTAATTAATGTTAGCCAGATGACACTCAGATTTCATGAATGAATAAAACAGATACTTGGTAATATGCACCAACAATCGCAAATCACATGTTGACTGGGTTCTTCAACTGTTGGCTTAAGATGCAAGAGGCAAAGTTTGAAGGAGATGTACAAGGCAGATATTTTTACACTGAGGGTGGTGAGTGCTTGGAACTTTCTGCTAGGGGAGGTTGTGTTAGCCGTTACAACAGTCACTTTTAAGGGGCATCTTGACAAATACATGAAAAGGATGAGAATTATCCTGGATATGTTCCTGGAAGGGTAGGGGGTTTTAGTTCAGTTGGACAGCATGGTCGATGCAGGCTTCAAGTGTCGAAGGACCTGTCCTGTGTTGTGTAATTTTTGTAATTTTCTTTGTTCTTTCTCTCTTGCCATACATTGACTCTCTGTGTATAATTATTTGAAATTGAGACAGAATAGCTTGATAGCGTGGATTTCATAGAAACAGTTGCTTGATAATATAGAATTTGAATATTGTTGAAAATAACAGACGTGCTATCAAACCTTTTCATCTTGCACTCATCAGTGCCTCCACCAATCATCATCCACTTGTCAACTGATCAGCATTCTCCTCACATGCAGTATAAATTGTTTCCCTTAACTTTGTGACAGCTGTCCTGGTGGATGGATCTTCCAGTCCTCTCTCCACCCCACTACCATCCACAGTGTACTTACTGAAGGTAGAGACAGCCTGCTGTTGGTCAGCAGTGGGATCTTCTGGTCCGCCAATACTGAAGTGGCTTTGCCTCACTCCTTCACCATCATGAGGGTTGCCATCAGCAGGACTGGAAGATCCCACTGATGAGAATGACTGTAGAAATTTCAGCCCCTGAGCGCAAGATGAACATTTTTGATCAGATTTCGTCTACGTGGCTTCAGACCTTATAATCACATGGATAGCAGAACAAGATGTTATAATCGCAGTGCATAGCAGGACACTCTGGTTCAGTGATGGGCAACTTGCGACCTCACATACGGCCCATCTGGATTCTTAATGAAATCTACAAGCTAGTTTAATGAAAAGTATATTTCTACAGATCCTGGAATCTGAAACAAAAACAAGGTGTCGGAAAATCTCAGCAAGTCTGACAGTATCTTTGAAGAGAAAATAGAGCTAACTTTGGATGACCTTTCAGACTCAAAATAGTGGATCTGTCCTCTCTCCACAGATGTTGCCAGACCTGCTGAGATCTTCCAGCATTTTCTGTTTTTGTGCCATGAGACATTTTATTGAGTGTTGCCCACACACAGACTTGCCACATTCCATTAGTATCCATCCGTGCAGATATTTTCCTTCTGATATGATTGAAATAACATGGCACAGTGGTTAGCATTGCTGTCTCACAGCACTAGATACCCGGGTTCAATTCCAGCCTCGGTGATTGTGTGGAATTTGCATGTTCTCACTATGTCTGCGTGGGTTTCCTCCGGATGCTCTGGTTTCCTCCCACAGGCCAAAGATGTGAGGATTAAGTTGGTTGGCCATGGTCCTTTAATGTCAGCGGCACTGACAGAGTGGATACATGATATGCAGGGATAGGGCTTGGGTGGGATTGTTGTCGGTGCAGGCTTGATGGGCTGAATGGCCTCTTTCTGCACTATAGGGATTCAACGATTCAATGAAATAAAGCACATGAAGTGAGGTGGATGCTGATTGCACACAACATTGACTATGACAGCCATGCACTCCCTCAGTGTCCGCTCTATTGTAAATAATTTGTTTGTTTTACCACTTGAAGTTGATTACAGTTCTGTTAATCTATGAATGATAAAGTAATTTTTACAATTTGTTATGAAATATTTGACATGCATTCAATCTTATTCATGAGTTATAGTTAATGAGCAAGCCTGATTTCAATCTTGTGGCCCACTAAGATAAAGGGAGTTCCATTCATGCAGTCCTTTCACCAGCTCGGGTTGTCTATTGCTACCCTGATTATGAGATAATGTATCCACTCATTCAGTGTGGTCAATACCAGAGAAGATTCGCTAGTTTGGAAAAGAACAAATAGCTGGAATTGTATGAAAGCTGCAATATATTTTACATGGCCAATAACAGCAAACAACAATTTGGATATATTTAATGCAGTAAAATCAGTTCAGGTGGCATTTCAACTTGAGTTATACTGTGCAATTTATCTTCAGCATCAATTCTGAAGCAACACTTACACACCCAACTTGCTTTTGTTCATACAACATGGATTTCATAGAATCCTATGGTGCAGAAAGAGGCCATTTGGCCCACTGAGTCTGCACCGACCATAATCCAACCCAGGCATTACACCCATAACTCGATTCATTTACTCTGATAATCCTCCCATCACATAAGGGCAATTTAGCATGGCCAATCAACCTAGCCTTCACATCTTTGGATTGTGGGAGGAAACCGGAGCACCTGGAGGAAACCCATGCAGACATGGGGAGACTATGCGGAACTCCATGCAGATAGTGACCCAAGCCGGGATTCAAACCTGAGTCCGTAGCACTGTGAGGCAGCAATGTGCTACTATTTGTGGAACTCTGCATATCCTTAATAGTGCCAATATTACTTCTAATTATTTTCTGTAGATACTATGATGCCTTTGCCCTGAAAACATACACAAAAGCTTTATTACCCAAGAAATCCAACTAGCCCTCTGAAATTTCTGAAACGCAAACTGACATTGCACTAAAATTAGCCTTGGTGGTACCAAGACAAAGCAATGGCAGATTGCATTCTCCAGAAAGATATGCACATAATGTGCCACTACAGAAATAGGTCAGGACTAGGCTCCTGGGACTATCACAATGCAAAAGTGACAGGATAACTGTACTTTGACAAATGAATGTTTCTTTAGTGAGCTCATTTGAATATTTGAATTAAAGTTCCTAATGTAGCTGATTCTCAGGTTTCTATGGTGTCTCAAGGGAAATATGTAGACTAGTGGCTCTCCTTTTATTTGGGTCATAGATTTTATTTGGGACTCAAATTTATAATATGTATCATATATGATAAACAAATTAAACAGTCTCCCACTGCTCTGATGACCACTTCACTGTTTTAAAGCCTAATAGGTGTAGGAGTCAGCCATCTGGACCCTTCAGGTCATCTCACCGTTCAATAAGATCATAACAGAACTTTGACATCAACTTCACTTTCCACACAATCACCATATTTCTTCATTCCCTCAGTATTCACAACTCTCTCGATCTCAGCCTCGAATATACTCATTAACTGAACATCAAGATGCTCTAGGACAGAGAATTCCCAACCTTTTGAGTGAAGAACTCTCTCGTAAATGGTTGACCCTTTATTCTGAGAGGATGTCCCCAGTTCTAGATTCTCTAGTCAGGGAAAAAAACCTCTCATGATCTATCCTCTCCAGCTCTTGAAGAATGTGACATTTCATTTATTCAAACTCTATGGAATATACACCCATTCAACTCAATTTCTCCTCAGATGACAACCCTTCTTCCCCAGGAATCAATTTAACAAACCTATTTTGCACCCTGTCTCAGGCAAGTATATCTTTCCTTTGATAAGAAGACCAAAATTGTAAGCAATATTCCAGACATCGAGCAGGATTTTCCAACCTTGTTCATCCCAAAACCAGAAAATCCAGCCCGAGGTCAATGGACCTTTCCATGATCCACCCTTGCCTGCTACAATTCCCATGGCAGGCAGAATGGGAAAATTTGCCCCATGGTCTTATCAAAGCCCTCCGTTCTTGCAACAAGACTTCCTGACTGTTGTACTCCAACAACCTTGAAAGAGCAGCTGATATTCCATCTGTCTTCCTAATTGCTTGAAGCACTTGCAAGTTTTAACTGATACCCAGCCTTCTTTATTTCAGTTCTTCCATAATATTGTCATTAAATGACTGACAAACAACCTCCCTACAACCCCCTCTTCCAATACGCAACATAGATAGCAGTGGGATTCTTTTCAATCTTGGAAGAATTATACTCCAAAAATGAAAGGCCAAAGTTATTAACTGTGAAGTAGTAAACCAATAGGCTGACCTATCCACAAGAAAGATCGGCTTTTTCTATAGACTTTCATGCCATAGTTTCACCTAATCTGCTCAGAGCAGGAGGCTCAGTCGGAATGCTGATTGTTGCATCAGTTGTTTATTGACAAATCCTCATCAGAAAGTTAAACAGTGACTGCCCATGTTGGTCTGTGTGTCTCTGGGTTTCCCAGGAGCTGTGCAATCAGATCTGTAACACTTAACTCTTGCAGCAGCTTCGAGTGCATCGGTACACAGATTATTCGGCCTGCAGTTTTATACTCGTAAATCAATGGCACCACATTCTACTAACAATGTTATAAATTGTTTGACAAAATTGTGGATCAGTGGTTTTCCATTTCCACAAAAAAGTCCAAAATTTTAGAATATGAACCTCAAAACATTGCCAAAATTCTGAGAATGCCATTTAGCCCATTCCTGAATAGCCAGAGTAAAATTCATCATTGAACTGCCAGTCTCCCTTCATTGCCAATAAGAATTGACAGTATCACAGAGCTTGAGAAATGTAGGCTTTCATTTCATTTCCACTGAAGCTAAAATCAACTTTATAAATAGAAGGCTAGAATATAAAGAGGAGGAAGTTTTGCACCAGCTGTATGAAGCCCTGATTAGATCACATCTGGAGTACTGTCTTCAGTTCTGTCACAGCACCGAAGAAAGGATTCACCGGCTTGGAAGGAGTTGCAGCACAAATTCAACAGATTGTTGCCAGAGCTCCAAGAATTTCATGATGAGGAGACTTGACAGCTTGAAATATGGAGGTTTAAGAGGCGATTTGATTGAGGGATTCTTGAAAGGAATTAACAAGGTAGAAGAAGATTTGGAACAAAGGCCGGAGCTGGAAGTGGGTGGACGTAGGGTAGGGTGAGGGCACAGATATGATCTACACAGAAATATTTTGCCTCTCTAGACACCTTAAGGAATAATAACATGAGGTGGGATGCACAGCTCTGGTTTATATCCAAATGGCCTCGCTCATGGCTGGGATCACTCTACTGACAGGAACTAAAAATAAGACTGAATGCGTGAGTGGATATCCTGTGGGATTATTCACGGCAGTTAAATGTATTTGCTGATTTAGGACAGGGCCGACACTACTTTATCATGCAATAAAAAGAATTACACCAAAAGTTGATCTCCCCATTTACACAGGCTGATTTTAGGCCTGTAGGTGCCTCAGATAGCACTTGAAGACTGCAGAAGGGAACTCTGAAGGAAGATTATATTCCAACAGTGAATCTTTTACATGGGTGGTTTCTCCATCTGTAGTGGTAGATAAAACAGGATTTAGCATTGTGGTATTTTTGTTTTGGCGAGCTGCATTCCTGACATCTTAGCTCAATCTCTCTCAGGGGACTGATGCTAATAATTAATTTGAGAAGGAAACAAAGTTAACTTTTTATCAAAGGGAACTGGCAAGCATGAGAGAACCTGGGGACAATATCACAAGGAATGCAAGGAACTCTGTGGCCTGTACATCTGAGTCGTGTTCCTTGACAGACTAATCCTCTGTAGCGAGAGAAGGGTCTGTTAATATTTCCTGATGCGCTTTCATTGTTAGTGAAGTCAAAGCTAAGGTTTATTTTTGATTTTAGGCCTAATAATCCTGTGACAGAGAATCTCTCAGCCAGGCGGAGAGAAAACGCCACAGCAATAACTTAAGGGGTTTTGGAAAAGCAGATTGAGAAGTGACAAGCTCTTGCTTGATAACAAAGTAAATCATTAAAAAAACTATTCTAACCTATTTTGGATAGTCTGTTTGACTCACGCTGAACAATGGAAACTCCAGTCTAAAGCTACCAAAGAATTACTGACTATGATGGTAAATTCCGAAGCATTGCAAAGCATAAAGTTCACATATGAATGATTGATATTTATTTATCATCAATATTAACCCTTTTCTTTTGAATGCTTGCCTAAAATAAGAGTACATACATTTGGACTGAATATTCATTCCCTGTTAACTTGTTATGACCTTATTGTTCAAACTAAGCTAATTCATGCTCCTTCTTCAATCATTCTTTGAAAATTTTCGATAAACTCTTATTTTCAACTAAATCTGCAAAATGAACATGACAGGAGTTAAATCTTACCTGCGTAATGGTTTATGGACTGATAACATAAGAACAGGAGTAGGCCACTCCAAAACTCCAATTCAGTCATATCATGGATGATCCACTCCCAATCCCATGTACCTTTCCTGTCTTTACTGAATGAAAAATCAATCACTGTCTTAAAAAATTCAAATGGCTTGTGATCCACAACCTTTTGAGTGTAAATTGCAATAATCTTTATCTAAAAAAAAGTACTCATTGATTTTAAGTTGCATACAGCAATATCACAATAAGGTTTAATGATATTAATAGATGTGATATGGTTCTTCCGAATGCTCTATTTCCTAGCAGTTCAGGGGTAGTCACTATCTCCCTGAAATTACTTATTTTGTAAATTGAAACCATTCACTATGATGATGAAGCCTACACCAACATTACAATATAGAAGCTATTCTCATATTAAGCAAGTCTATCTTTCTGTGCTTGATTTTCCCAAAATATTCAGTGTTGCATATTTTCTTCATTATAACAAGTGTATTTTGTTCCCACCAGAAAATTAATTCCCTCTCCATTAAGTCCAAGATCTTGGGCTGAACTTTGTGACCTTAACATCTTATTGGACCTTAAGCTGCAATTCTGACCCCCCCCCCCCTCTCCCCCCGCCAATGCTCTTGATCACCAAGACCATCAATTTCTATTTCTAATATTACCCTGCCTCAGCTACTGTGCTGCTGAAAATCTTATCTTGGCTTCGATCACCTTCAACTGGACTGTTCCAAGGTTCAGTTGCCAATCTTGACATCTTCTGCTCTCCACAAATTAAACTGATACAAAACTCTGCTACCTATATTCTTAATTGCATCAAGCCCATCACCTGATCTTACTATCTTCTGACTCCTGCACTTGCTTTATTTCGAGATCCCAAAGATTTTCATTTTAAAACTCTTGTTTTCCACTTCTCCCCATCGCTGGAACAATATGTCCATCAATCTTCGTGGAACTCTGCATATCTCTAACTCTAACCAATTGTTCTCCTCACATTTTCTTTGGTGATTGTGCCTTCAGTGAAGAAGGTCCTCAGCTCTGGAATTCCCTCTCTGAAGTTCCTTGCACCTCCAACTTTCCTTATTCCTTTAAGACCCTCATTAAAACTTGACTTTGACAATGCTTTTCAGCTTGTCTCAAAGTTTGCTTCTTTAGCAGAGTGGATTATGTTCGTGTGATGTGGCTTTGGTTTTTTACGATGCTACAGAGAATATATAAATGCAAGCCATAGCTGGTACCAAGAACTGGGTCCCAAATTAATTTTTGGAGTGATTATGAGCCAAAAAAGTGGTTATTGACAACAATTCATCATCATCATCTCCACTACATAATTTGCACTTCAGAAGGGTTTCAATTTATAGTAACCTTCAAGGGAAGGGAAAACTAACAAGTCAACTTATCTGCTATATGCAACAGGTTGAAGGAACTTACTGGGTATTTGTTTGGTTACTTCACAATTATACATGAGGTATCTAAATCTCTAAAGTTATCCATGCCAGATGTTACATATTTCTGGTAATTGGTTCATTTGGAATTTTAGACAATGGAAGTAGAGAGAGATGTCAATCACCCAGCACCTTGACTGCACCTTAATGTGGTGTTTGTCTCCAAGATGACAAAACAAACTAGTTGAACCTCTATAAATAAAAAAAAACAAGGGGGTGAAAACTCTTGCAAAAACCATTATGTTATTAGTTGTGGAAACCATGAATGCCATTTTTCCTTGGGATTACAATTTAAATTCCTGAAATGTCTCAAAAACAAAAACCTGGGACACAGTGCCTAGGAAATATTTATGACAGCCAGGACTAATTTTTCCAGTTTACAGAGGCTCCTTATATTTATAATGTGGGATGTGGAGCAATCTATTTTTTGTGTGGAGTTGGAAGAGTGTGGTGAGATGAGACAGATCCTGAAAGGGTGACATGATTGATGATTTACGAATTGATGTATTCAATTAAAGAATCGTATAACATTGGAGGAGTTTCAGTCCATTGTGCATGTCTGCACTTCGCAAAAGCTACCAATCATGTCCACTTCCCTGCTCTGTCACCTGTCTCCATAGTAAGGAGCAGAAGCAAATCCTTTTGGAGGGAAACATTCACAACAGGGAGGGGAGACACAAGTGGACCCAGAGACTTCAGTGCCAGGCCCACTAATTGGATGCAAATAGGGATTTCCATATTGTAACCAGCTGATTACACTGGAAATCTTGGTCACAGAGACTCATGGAGGTTGTGACACCCAGTGGAAGCTGACAAAATGGCCCCTGCCGATGTCACCCTGCCAACACTGCACTATGAGAGCAATGCAGCAAGCTGGGAGAATTACCCACCTCCCCCTCCCCCCCAACACTATTTTTATATTATGAACTAGCTTTCTTTCACTCTCAACTTTCTCCTTCTTCATTCTTTTTTACAATTCTTTTCTCATTCTTAAAATCTTTGTGTTTGAAACACTGGTCTTAGAACCTCACTTTACCCCTTCAAACTGAACATCAAATTCATGTTATCATCACTGTCAGGTAATGAATCAATTAGCATGAGGTAATAGATCCATTCCATCTCATTGCTCGTTATCAGGTCTAGAATAGCCTGCTTCCTGGTTTGTTCTAGAACATACTGCTCTTAGAAGTTGTCACGCGTACACTCTATAAAGTCACTTTACAGACTACCATTGCCAATCTGATTCATCTGATCTAAATGTAGATTAAAGTTTCCTGTGATTATTGTGGTATCTTTTGCACATACTCCATTTATTTTTTCCTGTATAACTACTGTTAAAATATCTGTAAACTCCTCCCACAAGCGACTTCTTACCTTGACTATTTATTTTTACAGAACTGATTCTAAATTTTGCTCTCGAGCTAAGATCATCTCTCACCACTGCATTAATGACAGCTTTCATCAACAAAGCTATTCTACCACCACTTTCAAATTTGCTCATTTTGAAATGTCAAATACTCTTCAATTTTCAGGTCCCAGCCTTGGTCACTCTCTAACTGTAAACTGAATATTTTGGGGAGGCTGGGAGGCTGAGTGGATTGCAGTCATCTCGTCTTCCGAAACAATGTCAATGTGAAGTTGACATGTCACACGCTGGTCTTCCCCCTTAGCCATAGTATGCAATGGAAGAGCTAAACTAAGGCTAAATGGGACTTCACTGGGGAGAGAATCCTGTCCTTGGGAGCTATACTGATTTGAGCTGTTGGCTAACCCATTGGTCAAGGGCATGTTAGTGAATGCTGAATGCTGCCAGGGTTGCAAGAGAAGGGAGAAGAGGGTACATGGATCCCCAGTGACAAATAAATCCAGGGTCTTGGGCAGACAAAATTGGCTGGGGGACGGGAGGAGGCGGGAGGGAGTGGGGGGCGGGGTAGATTAGTGAGGGTGGATTTTCCATTTCAGGTGGGTAGGAAGAAAGGTCCTACCTTATCCTGATTAATAAAGTACAGCCCCCAACAACAGAAGCACTCCTTTGAAAAGATTATTTTAAAAAATCAGGTTGCTCACCCCTGCCTGACTGCCCATGTCAAACACTGCACCATTACGTGAAGTCCCTTATGGTTTCTCAAATACTGGTGCCAATTGCTGATCAATTGCAACCCATTTCTACTAGTCCTTTAGCCATCTGCTAATCTTATTTACCCTCTGCTAATTTGCTCATGGCTCCAGAAGTTATTACCTTTGAGGGTCTGCTCTTGGATTTAGCCCCTAACTGCTCATAATCTGAGGCAGAACCTCTTTCCTTATCCCATTGGTACTAACATGGACCATAACAACTGGATCATCCTCCACCCAACGCAAGTGCCTCTCCACCCCTGAACAAGTGTCCCAAACCCCTGCAGCAGTCGAACAATTCAGCCCTTTGAATTTTCTCTCTTTGCTGCAGAAAAACATGTCAATCCTCCCGACTACCAACACATTTCTGTTAATTCCATCCACTTGATTTGGCTTGCTACACTATATGGTGCCATGGTCAGTTTACTCATTTGCCCTGTAATCCCCATCCTTTTCTGCACAAGCTGCAAGAACCTCAAATTGCTGCCAAGCATGACATTTTTCCTAATACTAACTCTCTCTAGCTTAGATTTGGTACTAATTTCAAGTTCCTCTTTATTGTTGCCCTCACTATCATGATTTCCCTGTCCCATATATTGTCTCTCATTCATACAAAATATACAGAGGCTTTTCTAGTTCATCATTGTATGAGTTAATAAATACCATTGCAATACATTTTCTGGCTCAATTAGGTTTGCTTATTGAGTTACATTTCAAAATATATCCATCTTGTAAAGTTCAGTATTGATGGTGACTCTCATTGTTCGATCAGTTCATAGCACTGACTTTGCCAATCTCCGTAACTACCTTCAGCTTTGGGGGGGTCCCCTCCTCTAGAATTCAGTCCTTGTGCGCCCTTGCCTCCCTTTCCCTCACCATTGACAGCCAAGTCTTCAGCTATCTAGGCCCTAAACTCTGAAATTCCCTCAAAACTCTCCACATCGCCAAGTCTCTCTTCTCCTTCTAGACCTCCCTCTTGGACTAAGTTTGTTATGATGTTTACCATTATATCCAAGTTTTGTTTAGTATCTATTTTTGTCAAATTCTGTCTCTGAGAAGAGCTATGTGATCTTTTCCACTCGAAAAGTATTACATAATTATATTTTGTTGCTGACCTTCTAATTCTCCAGGTGCTGACTGATCAGATTTGACCATCTAGGGAGTTTCTATTTTCATTTTAAATTTTCAAGGTGCCAGAACTCCTGAAGCAAAAAAAAAGCAAAAGTATTTTTATTCGGATAAGCTGAATTATAAAAAGAAACTGCAAACCTGTATGTTTTTTTACCCCCTTGAACTAAGATGACACATGTTTCCACCTTGAATTCCTTTCTGTACATGTCTGCTCAAGCTGGTGCCTAGATCCTGCTGCACAGTGGTTAGCACTGCTGCCTCTCAGTGCCAGGTACCCAGGATCAATTCCTGCCTCGGGTCACTGTCTATATGGAGTTTGCACATTCTCCCCATGTCTGCATAATCCTCCAGGTGCTCCGATTTCTTCCCACAATCCAATGATATGCGGGTTAGGTTGATTGACCTTGCTAAATTGATCGGAGTGTTGGAACATTAGCAGGGTAAATATATGGGGTTACGAAAATAGGGCCTAGGTGGGATTGTGCAGACTTGATGAGCCAAATGGCCTCTCCAGCACTATAGGAATTCTATGACTCACTGCACTACAGATACTGACTCACTGTCTACCATTCATCAATTGCCTCAACGTTTGACTCAGAGCCACAGGAGGCAGGAAGAAAATTGGAAATGGTGCTATGACCAGTTCCAAGTGAATAAAAGTAAACTACTGCAGATGCTGGAATCTGAAACCAGAAGAGAAAATGCTGGAAAATCTCAACAGGTCTGGCAGCATCTATAAGGAGAGAAAAGAGCTTATGTTTCAAATCCAGATGTTCCTTCATCAAAGCTTTTCCAAAGAGTCACTTGGGCTCAAACTGTCATCTCTTTTCTCTCCTTACAAATGCTGCCAGACCTGCTGAGATTTTCCAAAATTTTCTCTTTTGGTGTCAGCCCCAGGCAGACTTCCCCAAAGGCTGTTGATCCAGGCAAAACCCCTCAATTTGTCACCGTCTGGTTAGGATACCCCCCCCCATTTGTTACAAACTCAAGCAAGGAGAAATGGTTGCCTCATGTCTTTACTTAACCCACCCTCTGCTGGTAGCAAATGTTTATTCTGATAAGGTTTCCTTTCCCTTGGATAACTTTTCTAGATTGAATAGTTATGTTTAAAAGGGAACCGATTCAAGTAGGCTTTCTTGAATTAAGATAGTTTATTAACTACTATAAGGGTAAGGAGAAATAGAAAGCACATGTATCTAGAGTCACAAAGATTAGAAGTTAGAATTGAGTCCAATTGTAAGCAAATAGAAATGAAAAGTTATTAGAACAGTCCTCGAATTGCGAGGTATAGATGATGAAACATTTGTGGCCGATACAGGTTGATTCCTTATGAAAGACATGCTGGTTCTGTGCAATGGCCATGCTAAATTCTTCCTCAGTATATTCAAACAGATACCAGAGTGTGATGACAAGGGGATTTTCACAATAACTTCATTGTAGTGTTAATGTAAGCCTATTTGTGACACTCCAAAGTTATGCAGGTCAGGTTGATTGGCCATGCTAAATTGCCACTTAGTATCAGGGGGTCTAGCAGAGTAAATACGTGGGGCTATGGGGTAAGCGCTGGGTCGCTGTAGACTCGATGGGCTAAATGGTCTCCTTTTATGCTGTAGGGATTATATGAATAAATAAACTTAAACTCTATTTCAGTTATTGACCTGTGCAGTCAAATAGTTGAATATTCAGATAACCTGTGGTTCAGTGGAGAGAATTCAGTTCCTTTTCCAGCTGCAATCCTTCTGCTGGCATATCAACTTACACAGTCAGAGGCAGAGTTTTAGATGTTTCTGCAAAAGCCAGCGATTGTACAGGGGCCCTGCCTCAGTTATTGCATCACCTTCAGTATGGAAAATTTCTAGCTGCTTTTCCCACAGACACAGCACCTGGCAGCTCTCAGCCGGCTTTGTGTATACCAACTGGAGACTACTAGTCAGTCTAGTCTAGTGATCACCCAGTTATACCCAGGATCTTTGGTTAAGATAGCTATCATGTTCATTCTCCTTTACGAGAGATGATTATCAGTCTTTGGGTTCTTTTTTTCACCCTGTCTGGATCACAGGAAGAATTTCATTGTTCCTTAGAGAAACCCCATGTATTCATACCAGTGAGTGGATAACTGCACATTCAGGGCCTCTACTTTGTCAGAAGCTGAAGCAAATTTGGCATGTCTGCTATGACTCTCACCAACTTTTACAGATGCACCATAGAAAGCATTCTTTCTGATTGTGTCATAGCTCAGCATGGCTTCTGTTCTATCCATGGCCACAAGAAACTATAAAGTGTCATGAATGAAGCCATCCATCACGCCAATTAGCTTTCCATCCATCAACTCTATCTACATTTCCCACTACCTTGGGGAAAAGGAACCAGCATAATTGAGGACCTCACGCATGAAGACATTCTCTCTTTCACCCCTTCTACCAGGAAAAAAGATACAAGAGCCTGAGGACACATGCCAACCATCTCAAGAACAGCTTTTTTCCCTGCTGCCATCAGACTTTGAGATGGACCTACTTTGCACTAAGTTGATCTTTCTCCACACTTTAGCTATGATTGTAACACTACATTCTGCTCTCCTTTCCTTCTCGATGAACTGTATGCTTTGTCTGTATTGCATGCAAGGAACAATACTTTTTGCTATATACTCATACATATGTGACAATAATCAAATCAAATTAGGTGTCTGTGTCGACTTTTTAGTACATAAAACTCAGTTTTTTTCATATTTTCATGTGTAATTCCATCATAACAGCAATGGAAAACAAAATTACTAATTAATTTTGTACATCATTGCGGTATTTATTGCCAACTCTTAACAATCTTGACTACTGCACTTTGAGTTTGATGCCTATGGTTTTCAGAAGGCCATCCAATCACACCATATAGCATCTTCATAACATAATCCTGTTTCAGAGCAATAATAATCCAGGACATGGAAACTGAGGAAAAACTCACTAGAACTGGAATGCTTTCTGCACAGCACTGCAGTTCCTATTGAAAAATGAATATACTTTCAACTAATTCACATAGTTTTAGCAGCTAGCCAGCTCTTCATGAGGTGTAATAGTCACGAATTCTCCAAGAACTTGTTCACATTATGTATGTATGCATTTATCAGTGAGTCTCACTTGAAGTATTTCAGTAATTCAGAAGACTGCAGAATTCTTCGCCATGCGTTTTTTTTCTAAATGTCAACTTCTCGATTATTGCTTTTCAGCTAGTACTTTATAATTATGGGAAAACGTGCATGCAACCTTTAGAAATGCCCTGAAAGATGAATGGCAATTGAATATTCTGTATGTACCTCTTTTCATTGTCCTTGCTTGCTGGTCCCGTCTTGGACATCTCACTCACTTCACACAGATAGGAAACAAAGGCTGGAGGGGTTTTGCTCACATTTCAGTCAGTGTCAATCCAGTCTACTTTCCACACGTTTCTTCCAGAGTAAGCTCTTTGTTGAGTTCTCCCCCAAAATAGGCACCAAAAGTAAGTTGATCTTTCTGTACACCTTAACTATGGCTGTTACACTACATTCTGCACCCTCTTCTTCCCTTCTCTACAAATGGTATGCTTTGTCTGCATAGTGATCAGGAAACAATACTTTTCACTGCAAACTAATACACATGACACTAATAAATCAAATCAAAGAATAGGGCAGCATAATGGTTAGCACTCCTGCCTCACAGTGCCACAGACTCAGATTCAATTTCTGGCTTTGGGTGAGTGTCCGTGTCTGCATGCGTTTGCTTCAACAGTCCAAACATATGTGGGTTAGGTGCATTGGCCATACTTAATTGCTCCTTAGTGTCAGGGGAATAGAATCATAGAACCCTACAGCGCAGAACGAGGCCCTTCAAGTCTGCATTGAACACAATCCCACCGAGGCCTTACACCCCCATATCCCTACATATTATACCCATTGATCCCTCTAACTACACATACCTGGACACTAAGGGACAGTTTATTAGCATGGACAATCAACCTAACCCACATGTCTTTGTACTGTGGGAAGAAGTTGGAGTACCCAGAGGAAACCCATGCAGACACGAGGAGAATGTGTAACCTTCACACAGACAGTGACCCAAGCCAGGAATCGAACCCAGGACCCTGGAGCTGTGAAGCAGCAGTGCTAACCACTGTGCTACCATGCAGCCCTAGCAGGGGAAATATGTGGGGTAAGACTTGGCTGGGATTGTTGTCAGTGAAGGTTCAATAGGCCGAATTGCCTCCTCCTGCAGTGTAGAGATTTTATGATTACCATCCGCAGACAGAATTGAATGCTGTCATAATTCAGGAAAATCAGGATTATGCCTCACTTCTCTCTGATGTAATTGTGAAAATGTTTATTTGAGCATTGCATTTAAAATGTTACCACGCTCATGGTTCCCGTATCTTGTATCCTGTATTATGTGAAATAAACTGTAAAAGGAGAGTCAGGAATCAATCCATTATTTCTCCACAATGCACGAGAATTGTCAGGTGAATTTTTGTTCTGACGACAGTAGAGGGCAGCATATGCAATCCTTTCAACAAGCTAGCCCACTTTGAGAAAGCAGAAAACTTTAAAATTTGATGTGATTTGTTAAAGGTACGCAAGGCTGTGTTTCTATTGCAGAGTGTAACAAACTTTAAACAAGCTCCCAGTCAAAATCATAGGTCACATTGCACACCATTGACATAAATGCTGGATATCAATCTTTTTGCCTTTGCTTCCTGTCTACCGGAAGGACGTGGAGACTCTGGAGAGAGTGCAGAGGAGGTTTACCAGGATGCTGCCTGGTATGGAAGGTCTGAGTTACGAGCAGAGGTTAGGCAAATTGGGGCTGTTTTCCTTAGAAAGATGTAGAATTAGAGGAGATCTAATAGAGGTGTACAAGATTAATTGGGGTATAGATAGAGTAAACAGGGTTAAGCTTTTTCCTAGGATGGACTCAAATAGCATGAGGGGTCACGGGCTTAGGGTGAGGGGGGTAAGGTATAATTTGGATGCTAGAGGGAGTTTTTTCACACAGAGGATGGTGGGGGTATGGAATGCGCTGCCAAATAAAATGGTGGAGGAAGGCACTCTGGAGATATTTAAGAAATAATTAGATGGGCACATGAGCAGAATGGGAATGGAGGGGTATAGAAAACTGATTTAAAATAGGGGTCATGAGCCTTGGGAGTCCCTGGGAAGTGTGTAAATAGACAATGATATTGATGTACTTGTTTTTTATCCTACAGGCATTTTGGTCTACCTTGTTGTTTAACAAGGGGCATACATGCGATGGGTCATGAGAGGGCTGCTCTTGGATTTTTCGTGAGTATCCTAGTGCTTCACATCGTTAGTGTACACTTGACCTGGACCATTTGATAGGCAACACGACAGCTCAGTGACTATCGCCTGTGTCTGTGGGAGTTTGCGCTTTCTCCCCGTGCTTGCGTGGGTTTTCTCTGGGTGCTCCAGTTTCCTCCCACATCCCAAAAATGTACTGTTAGCCTAATTGGCAAAACGAATTCTCCCTAAATTATCTCAATTTCGTTTTTTAATCCATAGATCTATAAACATAGACAGGGATCATAGGTAGAGGTGGGAACATCAGGGTGGTGGCACAGGCTTGTTGGGCCGAAGGGCCTGTTTCCTGTGCTGTTTTGTTGTTTGTTCAATAGCAGGCACATAGTTTGTTGCATACATGTGCGCTGTTCATCTGGAAACCCCATCACCAAGGCTTTCTAATGTAATGAAAAATTGAAAGCAATTTTTGATGCTGTTCTCGAGTCGGACAGGGATGGCACAATGGCTTAGCACTGCTGCCTCACTGTGCCAGGGTGCACATCTTTCGGTGATGAGAGAAAACTGGAGTACCTTGAGGAAACCCATGCAGATGCAGGAAGAATTGGTAAACTTGACACAGACAGTTATTGAAGGCCAGAATATGTGGAGTAAGACTTGGCTGGGATTGTTGTCAGTGCAGCTTCGATGAGCCGAATTGCCTCCTCCTGCAGTGTAGAGATTTTATGATTACCATCCGCAGACAGAATTGAATGCTGTCATAATTCAGGAAAATCAGGATTGGCATAAGAATACATGGGATTGTTGTCCCAGCCAAGTCTTACCCCACATATTCTGGCCTTCAATAACTGTCTGTGTCAAGTTTACCTATTCTTCCTGCATCTGCATGGGTTTCCTCAAGGTACTCCAGTTTTCTCTCATCACCCAAAGATGTGCAGGTTAGGTATATTGGCCACGCTAAATTAAATGTCAGGAGGATTAGCAGGGTGAATATGACAGGTTGCGGGAATGGAGCCTAGGTGGGATTGTGTTTGGGAGAACTTGATGGGCCAAAAGGCCGCTTTCTGCACTGTAGGGATTCTATGATCTTGCAATACAAATAGATTTTTGGATGGATCTTTCACATGCCCATGTTGGGTGTGTTTTCAGAGGCAGGAGCAGCAATGGATGGGGTGGGAGTTGGGGCATGTAAAAATACATCTGGCTATCCATTGCAACACCTTCCTGCCCACCCCCAACCTGACCCCCATCATGCGCTGATATGACATCCTGCCCACTATTTGGAAATAAATAACTCAAGATTTTGTTGGCAAGCCTATTGACCAGAATTATATTCTGCCACAATACAGTTGCTATGGCAGGCAGATGAAAGTGGGAAGGCCGTGTTTTGTGGTCCATATGTAAAAACAAAAAATAAGTGGGGTACCTCATCTGGGGAGGGAGGGCGGGGGGGGGGGGGGCTGCCTTGCGTACATCAAGCACAATCACCTTCATCACTGCTCCCCAACAGGATGTCATCCTTGCTTCCTTCCGCATCACATGCACTCCAAAGCCCAGCACACCCCTCCCATCTCTCCCATTCCAAGGATCTCAAATCCCTCCGCACCCTGAAAAAAACCACACCAATCTGGATCCGGCAGACACCCACCGTCAACCTTCTCCACCCTGCAGTGCCCATGATCGGGCTCAGGTGGTGTCATTACCTGGACTGCCAGCCCACCTGGAAAGCAGGACTTCCTTGATCTTGAGTGGGGGAGAAGGGTGGGTGTGTTCAGCCTCACAGGGTTATAGCTGTAGGGTGGGCTTCTTTCAAGCGGGTCAGCTGCTGGCTGACTATCTTTCTGGGGAGCTGGCAGCAGACCACCCACAGGCCCACCCGCTCTTGCCCTCCTGCTGTGGCCACAACCCTTGTAAAACCTGGCCAATCATTATTTGATGCCCAGATGAGCAACCAACTCAATTTGCACACCATCATCAAGACCACCTATTTCCACCTCCATAACATTGCCAAACCTCACAACCATCTCAGTCCATGTGCTTTTGAAACCCTCCCCAATGCCCTTATTACCTCTCGACTTGACTATTGTTCAAGGTCCTGTGGCCAGCCTCCTTTCTTTCACATTCCAACTGCATGAGTCCATCCAAAACCTTGTGACTGTATATTTTAGTATGCACTAAATCTGTTCACTCGCCTACACCAGCTCCTGGTTCAACATGCCACAATTTTAAAATTCTCATCTTTGTTTTCATATCCTTCTTTCCGTATCCAACTATCTGTGAACCACATGGGAAAACCTGACTTGACTCAGTCTTTAGCATAATTCCTACACGTATATTCATACAGAGAACCTGTTCACTGCAGGCAAAAGGAATATGCCCAGTCACTATGCTTGTTCTGAATTTAACGAAAGAATGGGGGATGATACTTTCCTGGTTCTCCATGGCAACATCTTCGTAATAAATGCCCGCTTTTGTCAGTAACACGAAGGGAATTCATTAATCAGGGAAAATTATACAGAAGCCAGCACATCCCCTGGCTGCCCTAGTCCCGATGTAGAGATGCCGGTGCTGGACTGGGGTAAACACAATAAAAAGGTCTGACAACACCAGTTTTAAATCCAACCAATTTATTTGATAGTAAACTCGCAAGCTTTTGCCTTTATGGCCTTCATCAGGCCTGATTCGCCAGACGAAGGCCATAAAGCCGAAAGCTTGCGAGTTTACTATCAAATAAATCGGTTGGATTTAAAACTGGTGTTGTCAGACCTCTTATTGTGCCCTCGTCCCTACATGTTTACTACATCCTTTCAGGTCATCTTCTGCCTCTACTGACTGGAGTGGTTACCCACTCTCAGTCCCAATTGGTTCCTCAAGCCAAGTGATCCTCTGCTACTGTGTTGTCCATCGCCAAATCAGCACACATCTGGACCAGAGTCAGCTTACCAGTATCCTTTTCTCACTTAGTATAATTTTTTTGCTCACTTTTAAATTTGGCATTGTTGCATCTGTTCTGATAGGTGCCAAGAAAAAGGCTTGATTCTTCCTGAACAATACATTTTTCCAAGTTAAAAGCACTATATAAATTAAAGTTCTTGCTATTTTTAGTATGATTTGACTCTTCCTGTGCAATGAACTCAACCCCCAACTGGGGTAATATTCACCACACTGAAATTGAAGAACAGCTCAATCCCAAGATGTCTGACTGCCCTGGAAAATAAGAAGGTTCAAACTGCGCTTCGCTATTGCTAATGCCATTGTATGAAAACATTAGTCCATTGGGTTAGTCTTTGTTAAACTGCCAGACAAGACTTCCATGCAAAAATCTGCATTTAAACAGCATCACTGAATCCTTACAGTGCAGAAGAGGCCATTCAACCCATTGAGTCTGCACCAATTCTGACAGAGCATCTTACCCTGGCTCTCTCCCTCACCCTATCCTATAACCTCAACACTCCCCACAGCTAATCCATCTAACCTACATGTCTTGGGACACTAAGGGCCAACTTAACATGACAAATCCACCTAATCTGCACACCTTTGGACTTCAGTGATCTGCACAGGAATCAGGGATGAGGAGAGAAATATCTGATCCATTTCCCACAGAAAAGTATTCCTGCTCACCAGTTTGTCTGTTAAAGCGTATGATTGCTGTGTTAAAATGAACTGGCTGCATGAAATCAGAGATGGTTCCTGTGCAGCTTGTACACAGTGCATTCTATGTCCCATCTGCAGGCGATGGGTTCAGATAACAAGTCTTTAAAAGGCGTTGAACACTGAAAAAGAAAACAATTTGGCACAGAGTTGGATTAGCCAATAACCGTAACATGGAATGCTTACAAGTCTCCAAGTATAACACTACTGCATTCCTACATCTTTCACAACAGTGCATTCATGTTGGAGGACGTCATTTTAGGTTGTGGAATATTCCCAGGGAAACCCAGCGGAAACTGATACATTGGGGTCCCAACTCTTATAGACAGCATTAATTGCCCAAACCCATTCTTGTTCAACTGATGTGTTGCAGCAGAAAGAAGGGAAGCCAGCAGTAAGAAAATACAATTGGAGACATTGGAGTCATTTTACCATCAAGTTGTGCCTGCTTTCGGCTGTGAAAACTTGGTAAAGTTGGGCATGACACAAGTAGCGTGAAGCACGCCCACTCCCGCGCCAGTTCCTCCTTTACCAAGGGCTGAAAATGGCCACTGTCGGGACCACACCTGAAATAGTCACAACATCAATTTAAATGTATTTGCACGCCCAAACTTACCAGCACTTCCCCCTTTAACACCATATTCGGCCATTACGCCACATTTTGCACAAAGTGGACATGGTCTGATTCGGGCGCTCCAGTTTCTGAGGCGGTAAGTTCCAAACTTCTGGCAGCTTTTTGACACAGATCAGTAATGGGTGGGGGGGTTGTGGGGTGGGGGGGGGGGAGTAGGGAGATGAGTCAGATGGCTCTCTGATTCAGCTCAGTGTTACAGGAATGGGGGAGTCCACTGCCGCTCTGCGTCTGCTTAGTGAGGAGAAAGGGGGGTTCTGCTGCCACTTTGCATTGATCAGTGTGGGGAGAAGGGTGATCAGTTTGTGTAGAGAGGGTGTGGGAAGGATATGGTGTCATTAATGTTGGGGGGGGGGGCGCATTATCAGGCCCAGGAGTGATGTGGCAGGGGAATTATTTTCCTTTTTTTTACCGTGCATGCATCGTTGCACATCAATTGGAACTGCAGCATTTTGGTCACTTTAAGTATCGCCCACAGGTGGTACTTAATCACTGCTATTTTTTCAGGCAGAGTACGCACTGGAGCATCTGAGAACAGGTCTAAAAGTCAGACCTGAAACACACTTAGTTTCAAGTCCACCCAGCACTTAGAATGAAAATGGTAAAATAGAGCCCACTGGGTGGGATTTACCAACCACCCTCAACCCAAGACCAGAAACCACCCACTCCCACCTCCGAGGTCAACGGATATTTGCGTGGTCCATCTCCATGCAGTACAATTCCCATGGTGGGCAGGACGAGAAAATTTTGACATTGCTGCCAGAGTACATGACACCAGGAGTACAATTTGTCACTAGATCCCCACAAATGGCTCAACTCGCTGTTTAAGATGTCACAACTCCTGACTTAAAGGAAATCTATGTTTGAAATCTTTCTGGTTCTTCTGTGGAAGGTGAGCAGCTATTACTCACGCTCACAAATGTTGCCATTGGCTTGGCTAATCTTGTTGCAATTTAAATTCCAGCAGCTGCTGGGAAAGGACTGAATGCCTTACTTTTAATTCAAGTCAATGAATACGACATGCACTCCCTGCTTCTTGCCAAATGCAAAGAAAACTTGAAACCGAGAAGCTAGAACAAATTATTTATTATTGCGCCTGAATATCAGTTTTCTAAAACCCACCGCCTGGAACTGCGGACGGGCGGGAGGGGGGGGTGGAGAAAAGAGAAGTGCGTACTTTTTTGGCCCGCTCAACCCTCCAAGGGTGAGTTCTTCAGTAGTTGCTGGCTCCATTCCCCGGTATATAAGAGCAGCTGTGTGCTGTCTGCCAAAGCAAATAGCAATGTCCCTCAGTAACCGTGTTAAACAAAAACCATATAACGCAGGTGTCATTTGCAGTGAGCAATATTACCCAGAGACGTTAACAAGTGGACCTCCCTCAAACATTTGTTTACTGAGGATTAGGACAAAGTTATTAAAGCAGCTGGATGCAGTCTGAAAGCACTGGAAAGTCACACACTGGCTGACTCAATGGAATCTCCATCCTCCTTGAATTTAATAAGAGCTGCAAAGCCTAATTATCCCTCATTAATTCAGGATGGAACACAGCACAGCTCCTCACTTCCTTCAACGTGATGTCTTACTCAAATAGGATAGAAAGACCAGTTGCACTGGCTAACGCAAAAATATTACCATTCTTCCTCCACATCTTACTGAAGACATATTATTGGCTTTCAATATTCCATCCCATTTTTCAGAATTGTGAGTGCTCTGCATCTGTCACCAACTTCATTTCTCTTTTCTCAATTTCTTCCTTTTATGTTTTTTCTTATTTTCATTGTCTAGTTTTTTTTCTCCATTCCTTCAAGTAGAAGTCTGGTCCCTTGGGTACTGTCAGCCTCCAACTCCATCATCTACGTGACCATTCTTCAAGTGGGAAACCAGATCGGCATAATATTCATTCTGGGAGACTGACAGCTCAATTTGATCATAATCCTATCCAGACAAAAGGTGGCACGCTGGCACAGTGGTCAGCACTACTGCCTCATGGTGTCAGGGACCCGGGTTCAATTCCAACCATGTGTCACTGTCTGTATGGAGTTTGCACATTCCCCCAGTATCTGTGTGGGTTCCCTCTGGGTGCTCCAGTTGCTTCCCACAATCCAAAGATGTGCAGGTTAAGTTGATTGATCATGCTAAATTGCCTCTTCGTGTCAAGGAATTTAGCAGGGTAAATATGTAGAATTAGGAGGATATAGTTGGGATCATTGTTGGTGCAGGTGCGATGGGACAAATGGCCTCCTTGTGCACTGTAGGGATTCTGTGATTCCAAGCACATATTATAGCAAGGGAGGCACATTTATCCTCCCAGACCAGCCCCCTGCCCCAAGTGCAATGATTCTGAACCCAAATTGCAGCAGTCAAGATGCTACTTTGCGTCAAATCAGTGAACTACCCAGAAATGAAGATTTATCTGGTCTACTTTTCTGAGCAATACATTGGATTGGGGACTCACCCAGGTAAACCAATAATGGAACATACAGTTTTCCTGCACTTCCCTGAGATAAAGAATTTAAACACATAACCTGTTGTTAACTCGCTTACCCTTGTTCTTAATATGCAATGGTGTTGACCTCACTCATGTTGTTGTGCATCCTGTCTTTGACACAGTCAAGTACGTCATCCACATGCAGTACTTTGCTAGTAAATATCTCCATCAGAATGCAAGTATAATAACACATCTCAATGTAAAACTCACCTGAATCTATACATAATCCATCTGAATCCCTCAGTATAATCCATCCAAGTACCAATTCACCTGAACCTGAACATCATCTATCAAAATCAATTAATTTGTATGCGAGTATCATTCGTTTCAACCCCAATGCAGAATTCACCCAAGTCCCACATGTAATCCATCTGAATCTGAACATAATACACCCAAATAGCTGTGTAATCCACCTACTGATTGTGAATATAATCCTCCCAAATTACTCTGAATAATACTTGTGTATAGCTTGTCTGAATCCCTGCATATCGCCAATCTAAATCCCAGTTTCAGCACAATCGCAGCACATGGATCAAATTCCAGTATCAAATCTTTCCAAATCCGTGCATGCAACCCACCCAAGTCCACCAAATGATGGACCTAGTAATCTATCTAAATGGACCTATCTATCTACATGCACCTATCTGCATGGTGCAAATCAACAACATTCATTTCAACAGCATCTTTTAAGGTACTCATTCATGCAGAGAGGAATATTAGCAGACATAATTTAACAGTGAACCACGTGGGGCTGAGAGGAGTTAACTAGAGAAATGTTTCCAGAGTTTGTGGTAGCTGAAGACAGAATCATTAATAATGAAGCAATGAAGTTCTGGTCACCTGATTATAAGAAGGATGTGGAAGAGTTGGCGAGAGTGCAGAGGAGATTTATCAGGATGCTGCCTGGTTTGGAGGATAGGTTTTACGAGGAAAGGTTGAGGGAGCTGGGGCTTTTCTCTTTGGAGCGGAGAAGGATGAGAGGTGTCTTAATAGAAGTTTATAAGATGATGAGAGGGATTGATAGAGTGGACGTGCAGACACTATTTCCTCAGTTGGACATATCTGTTACCAGGGGGCATAACTATAAGATTCATGGTGGGAGATAGAGGAGGGATGTCTGAGGTAAATTTCCTTGTGGTTGGGGTGTGGAATAGACTGCCTGCTGTGATAGTGGAGTTGGACACTTTAGGAACTTTCAAGCAATTATTGGATAGGCACATGGAGCACTCCAGAATGATAGGGAATGGGATAGCTTGATCTTGGGATTGGATATAGTTCGGCACAACATTGAGGGCTAAAGGGCCTGTAGCATGCTGTAATGTTCTAAGTTCTACGTGAAAAATTGGAGCTGCATGAGGGAACGGAATTGGAAGAACTTAGAGGTCTCAATGGCTTGAAGCGATTACAATCGTTGGGATAGATGCACAGAGAGATTTGTAAACCAGGATGAAAGCTCCCAAATGTTACATTACACAAGCTTTTCAAAGAAATGTGGTCTCCTAACCACTATCATGATTTCTGCATCGAGACAAACTAACCTCATGAGGTTCATGGGGGTCACAGGCAGCAGTTGACAAGAAAATTTTTGGCAATTGGCCAGATGGGCAGAAATGAAAAAATGGACCTCTTGAACTGGCATAGCCAACTATCAGATTTCAAAACTTGTTGAACTATTTCAGGCACTGTGACTAACACTCAGGGATCTTTCACAGGATGGTTTGTGTTTATACCACATGTGAGAACATTAATCATAGAATAAATGGAGACTGCACAGTGGGAAAGAGAAACAACACAAGCCACTATGATCCATACTCAACATTTATATGCTTAAGCCATTTGATCAAACCTGCATTCAACTATCTTTATAAAGCAAGTGGTTTAGATTGCATTTTAGATGAAAGGCGATCTTGATGATATAATATACTGAGGGGACTCAGTAGGCCAGTGACTGTGAGTATGTTTCCATTTGTGGGGTGACTAGAACCAGGGGAAAAAGCTTGAGAATGAGAGGTTTCCCTTTTAAGATGGAGATGAATGTAGGAGTCATCTTTCCCAGCGAGCACTGGAGGTTGGGTCATTGAATAGAACATAGAACAATACAGATCAAACAGGCCCTTCGGCCCACGAGTTGCGCTGATCACATCTATATGTACCAATCCACAGACCTATCTATAACCCCCTATCCCATTCGTTTCCATATACTCATCCAGAAGTCTTTTAAAAGACCCCAGCAAGTTTGCCTCAACAACCTCCGACAGCAGCCGATTCCATTCACTCACCACCCTCTGAGTGAAAAACTTACCCCTAACATCCCCTCTGTATTTGCTTTCTTGCACCTTAAATCTGTGTCCTCTTGTAGTGACCATTTCAGCTCAGGGAAATAGTCTCTGAGAGTCCACCCTATCTATTCCTCTCAACATTTTATAAACCTCTTAAAGTAGATAGGGAGGATGTGCTAGATATTCTTGAGGGTTTGAAATTAGATAAGTCCCCTGGGCCAGACGGGATTTACCCTAGGATTCTCTGGGAGGCAAGAGAGGCGATTGCAGAGCCTCTGGCTCTGATCTTCAGGTCGTCGTTGGTTATGGGTGTGGTTCCGGAGGACTGGAGGATAGCGAATGTGGTCCCACTGTTCAAGAAGGGGAAGAGAGACCTTCCAGGGAATTATAGGCCAGTGAGTCTTACTTCTGTTGTGGGCAAAGTATTGGAGAGAATTATTAGGGATAGGATTTATAGTTATTTAGAGAGGAATGAATTGATTGGGAATAGTCAGCATGGTTTTGTGAAGGGTAGGTCGTGCCTTACTAACCTTATTGAGTTTTTTGAAAAAGTGACCAAAGAGGTGGATGGGGTTAAGGCAGTTGATGTGGTATATATGGACTTTAGTAAGGCGTTTGATAAGGTGGCACATGGAAGACTTCTGCAGAAAATGCAGATATATGGGATAGAGGGTGATTTAGCTAATTGGATTAGGAATTGGCTAGCAGATAGAAGACAGAGGGTGGCTGATGATGGGAGGTATTCATCGTGGAGTTTGGTTACAAGTGGTGTACCTCAGGGGTCTGTTTTGGGGCCCCTGCTGTTTGTAATTTTTATAAATGATCTGGATGAGGGTATTGAAGGATGGATTAGTAAATTTGCAGATGACACTAAAGTCGTGGAGTGGTAGATAGTGAAGAGGGGTGTTATAGTTTGCAGAGAGACTTGGACAAGTTGCAGAGCTGGGCCGAGAGGTGGCAAATGGAGTTTAATGCGGAAAGGTGTGAGGTAATGCACTTTGGCAGGAATAATAAATGGGTAGAGTATACGGCTAATGGTAGGATTCTTAATAGTGTTGATGAACAGAGGGATCTTGGTGTATATGTGCATAGATCCCTGAAAGTAGGCAGTCAAGTCGATAAGGTTGTTAAGAAGGCATACGGAGTCTTCGCTTTTATTGGTAGGGGGATTGAATTTCGGAGCCGCAACGTCATGTTGCAACTGTACAAAACTCTAGTGCGGCCGCACTTGGAGTATTGTGTGCAGTTCTGGTCCCCACATTATAAGAAAGATGTGGAGGCTTGGGAGAGGGTACAGAGGAGGTTTACCAGGATGTTGCCTGGTATGGAGGGCAGGTCTTATGAGGAGAGGCTGAGGGATTTGAGGTTGTTTTCGTTAGAAAGGAGGCGGCTAAGAGGGGACCTTATCGAAACAGATAAGATGATTAGAGGTTTAGATAGGGTGGACAGTGATAGCCTTTTTCCTAGGATGGAGAAAGCTAGCATGAGGGGACACAGCTTTAAAGTAAGGGGTGATAGTTATAGGATGGATATCAGAGGTAGGTTCTTTATCCAGAGGGTGGTTAGGAGTGGAATGCCATGCCTGCGGCAGTTGTAGATGCGCCAAGTTCGGTGGCGTTTAAGAGGTTAGTTGATAAGTTTATGGAAGAGAAGGGAATGGTTTAGTTTGGAGGGTCATTGCTTTTTTTTCATAATTGGTCAGCGCAACATCGAAGGTCGAAGGGCCTGTTCTGCGTTGTAATGTTCTATCAGGTCGCCTCTCAACCTACGTCTCTCCAGTGAGAAGAGTTCCAGCTCCCTCAACCTATCTTCATAAGGACTGCCTCCCAATCCAGGCAGCATCCTTGTAAATCTCCTCTGCACTCTCTCAATAGCCTCTACATCCTTCCTATGGTGAGGTGACCAGAACTGCGCACAATACTCCAAGTGGGGTCTGACAAGGGTCTTATAGAGCTGTATCATTACCTCCTGACTCCTAAACTCAATTCCTCGATTAATGAAGGCCAGTACATCATACACCTTCTTGACCACTTCCTCCACCTGCGAGGCCGATTTAAGAGTCCTATGGACCCAGACCCCAAGATTCTTCTGCTCTACAACACAGCTAAGACTCCTACCCCTTATATTGTACTCCTTCATCCCATTATTGCTGCCAAAATGGACCACTACACATTTATCCGCATTGAAGTCCATCTGCCACTTCTCCGCCCAGTCTTGCATCCTGTCTACGTCCTGCTGCAACTTTTGACAACCCTCCAGACCATCCACAACACCACCGACCTTTGTATCGTCGGCGAACTTACTCAAGGCAAAGTGAGACAAATTTTTAATGAACAAAGGAGTCAAGGGTTGTGGGGGAGACAGACAGAAGTGGAGTTGAGACCATCATTAGTTCAGCCATGATCTGATTGAATGGCTCAGATGGGTCAAAGGGACTGAATGGCCTATTGTTACTCCTAAGTCCCATGTTTCAAGTGCAATGCACCAGATATCTTGCTCTTCAACCCCATCACAAGCTATGTATGTACTGAGTCCATATGTACATTTAAAATATGATTGTTGATCTCCTGTCACATTGAACATGAAGATTGAAGAGGGAGTCATAAGTTGAAGCAGAGTTGGAGGGTGAGAGATAAACGAATGCAATACCGCTCAAATTTAATTCAGGCCTTCTTTTAAACATCATATATTTTGTCCTTATTTTAATACAAAACTCATGTCTGATACTGTTATCAATTGAAAAAAAAGTAGAACTAGAATGTGGAGTAGACTATTTGCCATTGTTCTCACTTCTGATCTTTGTCCTCAACCCCATCTTACTTCCCTATCCCCATTATCACTTAATTCTCTTTGAGTCCAAAGTTCTACAGATCTCAACAATGCACCAATCATAGCCCCCTGGATGAAGCATTTCCAAAGATTCACCATCCCTGAGAGAAAATATTTCTCATCATCTCAGTCTTCACTCTCCAACCTCTTATCCGGAGATGATCATCTCTTTTCCTCGACTTTGCAGCCAGGGGCAACAACCTCTCAAACACCGTTCCTTTCAGCCCTGCTAAGAATTTTATGTATTTCATTAAGATGACCTCTCACTTTTTTCTGAACTCCAGGCCCATTCTATTCCATGTCTCCTGGTTGGCCAATTCTCTGTCATTTCAGGAATCGGTTTAGAGTTAACTAAGCAACACCAACACAATTTGGAGAGCAAAAACTTGGAATATGTTGCCGGTTAAGGAGTTGGGAGATGCCAAATTGAGATGCAACCTTTTTGCTGCTGACAGCCTGTGCAAATGTTTAATAAAACTGGGAACAAAAAGTAGCACTTTGTGACAAGGAAATGGGATCAGGTCCAAGGTTGTTCAGATATTTCAGATATGTTGCAAATGACAAATTATGTTTTTTTAATTCATTCGTGGGACATGGGCATCGTTGGCTGGCCTGCATTTATTGCCCATCCCTGTTGCCCTTGGAAAGCAGTTAAGAGCCAACCACATTGTTGTAGTTCTGGAGATACATGTAGGCCAGACCATATAAGAATGGCCGAAAGGACATTAGAGAACTAGATGGGTTTTTCCAACATCAACAGTAGTTTCATGATCATCAGTAGATTCTGAATTCCAGACGTTCTTTATTGAATTCAAATTCCACCATCTGTCATGGTGGGATTCAAATCCGGGTCCCCAGAACGTTAGCTGAGTTTCTGGATTAATAATCTGGCAATAATACCACTAGGTCATCATTTCCCCATGCATCATTAACCTTGCAGTTCTCCAAAATAGGAAGCTTCCAATTTCTGAGCATTTAGACAGTTACACAGATATACAAGGATAAGGGCCAAATATGAGCAGTTGGGACTATCTTAGTGATGATAAAAAGGAACAGTATGGACAGGTTGGGCTGGAGAGCCTGTTTCCATTCTGTAAACCTCTATGACTCTATCACTACTTACAGTTTGGTTGGTGAGGACATGAGGAGGCCACATTATGTTGCTTCTACCATCAAGTCGCCTGCTGAAAATCACTGTGGCGGCTCATGCAGAAATAACAGGACAAGTACTAGTGAGTTAATGGATAACTGTAACCCAGCTTTAATTTGTAAATCCTCCAAAATGGAGAAAATGGGTGGTAAAGAAAGAAAGATAGTCTGCTTTCTACAAAAAGTTCTGACATGGACTTCAATGTTCTTTTCCTCAACTTTAAACCTTTCAATCCTCATATTTTGTCACATCTGGTCATGTAAATTCCAATGATCCCATGAGTCCCTGAATCTACACCACATGTTCCTTTTGTTGCGGCACTATTAATTAGTTCAGGTTGGTTTTCCACTCCACCAATGGGTGGGCATTTGTTTCATGGAATTGCAAATCACTTTCCCCAGATCACTTTGTCATCCCCCTACCTTCCGAAATCACCCAATAACCTTTGATCTTTGAACAACATTATTTCTGCTCCCATTCCCTGTTTCTGCCTGTCCAGCTCACACCCAAAGCTTTCAGCCTTGCCCAGATGCTTTGGCACATTTTCTTTTAATGCTGCAAATTGGTGTCCTTGCTTCAGTTTCAGTTGCCGGCATGTTCTTCCACTGAAAGACAGCAGCTGGACTTTTCATTTTGCTTTTAACTTGCCAAGGAACTGAGTCTCAGCTCAAGAACTGATAAACGCCCTCATGCCACAGAAATTTGCAAAAGTGGGATAAAGACGGCGAGTGCTCAGCCGTATGAAAATGATAACAACAGGTCTCAGCCCTTCATTAGTGAATGCAGTAAGGCAGGTAAATGGAGGTAAATTGCAGTCACAGCTCCCATTGGAGGTTATTAGTGGATAATAGGAAATTGAACACCTTGCTGCGACAGGTAATTGCAGCTAAACACTGAGACAAGCTTCACAAACACCACCTCCACTGCCCAGAGACAAAGTAGCCCAATTTACTGAGGTAAATGCAAGGCAGTCCACTTAATAAGGGAAATAACATGAACTAAGACAGAAGTAACTAGATACTGGCAGCAGTTTTAAGCCCCTTGCCCAATTGCTGGATTAGTGGATGCGAGAACAGGTCAGAATGGACTTAATTACAATGGAGTCCTGATTAAAGCATAACCAGTTTGCCATGAAATCCTATGCTGCCATCAAGATTGTGCTTGGATTAGGACTCCACACACTGCAAAGAAAAGACAATCTGAAAATTTCTGTAGTTGCAGCCACTTAAACAATCCATGTGCCAGAGTGAAAACCAGAATTAAAAAAACTACCAAACTGACCTATATAATGCAGAGCAGTGTTAGGTGTAGGAACATATGATTAGGAGGAGGCCATTTAGCCTCTTGAGTTTTTTTTCTGCCATTCAATGAAGTTGCATCTGTTCTTTAGCCTTTGCTTCAAATCCCAAAAATATATCAATCTAAAACTTAAAATTTACAACTGACCTGTTCAGTTGCCATTTGTCAAAGAGAGTTCCAAGATGGTGGCAAGGTAACACAGGGAATTGCACTGCTGCCTCACAGCACCAGAGATCAGATTCTATTCCAGGCTCGGATCACTTTCTGTGCCCATTTTCCCCGTGTCTGCATGGATTCTCTCCAGATATTCCAGTTTCCTTCCACTGTCGGAAAGACGTGCTGGTTCGGTGCATTGGCCATGCTAAATTCTCCCTCAGTGTACCCGAACAGGTGCCAGAGTGTGGCGGCTAGGGGATTTTCACAGTAACTTTATTGCAATGTTAATGTCAGCCTACCTGTGAACTAATAAATAAACTTAAACCTCTGTTTCCTAATTTCACCCCTGAAAACACCTGGCTCAAAACTTGTATACTTTCCCATGTCATTCTAGACTTTCGAAACAGTGGTGAATGGTTACTTCTCAATATACCCCATCAGCTCTCCTTCAGGGGCAATACTGTACAGAGCATTGTTATTGTAACATCAAAAGCAGATTAGAATTACTGCAGAGAAATATTCCATCCAATATACAGAGCATCAGAAGGGAAATCACATTTTACTGGGTGAAATTTTACCAACAAATAGCTGAGTGTTGGTTCCAGTACAAAAAAACAAAGTGTTTTCTGCCAACAGTATCAGCATATTTTCAAGCCGCATCTTTTTCCTCATCAGCGATAATTTTTATACCCACAAGTTTCATGGCAATCCAGACGCTTATTCCCTCTGATTCATCTACCCACAATGACTTAACTGATGCAAGCATTGGGGAGCTCCATGTAAACGGCTTCCACCACTCCTCAGCACTTGATCTGCAACGACAAAAGGGGATGGCAGACAATAAGACAGCACTGCGCTTTTCAGAGGGGGCCCGTGTCAGGATGGTGGATCGAGTGGAGCAAATGCTGGACACACTCTATTCCCATTCCAGGAGATGGCCATCCAGCAGGGTCACCACCCCTCCCCATGCTGGAATGTAATGACAGCATTGGTCAGTGCAAGCTCACTCTGGAAGAGGATGGGACAGCAGTGTCGGATAAATGTGATTGTTCTTCGCTCAGCTAGGCTAAGTGAACCATTCCCAGTCTCCCACTAGACTCCCTCACACACCTCTTGCACGCCCAACCTTTTCTCTCACTCAGCCACCTTGGTCTTTGCCACCACCAGGCACCAAGACCCCCTCCTACAATCACCATGTTCTCCCATTAGCTACTGTGCTCCTTGCACCTTAGCTCCCATCCAAGCCCTATGTCTGCCACACCCCACCATCATCTGAAATGTTAACATTCCTTCCTCCACTCTTCCTATCTGTATCATTGCAGGCCAAACTCAATCACAACAGGCATCAGCAAGCACAGCCAGCTGGAATCATGCTCAAACTGAGAATTTGCACACATTTTGAGTAACAAGCCTTTAACCTGACCAGGGAGGAGGAAGAGCTTGCCTGCACTGTTGGTGAAGTGGGGGCAACAGAGAAATGTAAGAATCGTCAATACATATGCTGTCATTCCTCAATATCAAGGTTAGTAATCAGCATTCCCCCATGTATCCCTTGCAATGCACTGAAGCCATGTCTCTTCTCTTGCAGGCCGGCCAGCATAACAGACTGGACTATCATCTCGGCCAGACCCACTGGATCCAGCAGATTAGAATAGGACTTTTCCAACCCTACCATTGAAAAGGCATCACAGCTGTCACTTTTGCACCCACCACCAGCAGAGATATTCACCTCTCAGTGGATACAATAAGCAAGCATGCTGATGGGTCACTCACTGGTGAGCATCTCACAGCTGAAGAGCCAAGGCAGGCCATGGCAGGGATGTACCAGGGGAATATCCAGTGAAGGGAGACATTCCAGAAACAGTGCTCGTGAATGACATACTAATGCTTTAAAATGAGCTTTCTGTGGTCCTGCGGCATGTTTCACGTCACACCACCAGTGAGGGACCACTAAGGTCAGAATATGGAAACTCACCGATGCAAATCAAGCTTTGCAGATTCCGAGTGCACGACGCCATTCCCCCAGACAAAGGTTGGAATGTTACTACCAGTCACATCAGCTGCAGTGAATGGAGATTTGGGCAGTAAATTCTCTGACCTCACTGCAGCATGAACGTAGCACGAATGTTTGGTAAGATTGTGCCTGGAGAATAACAGCTCAAAATTGTCACCACTATCCAGAAGTACGACTGTATAACAGAACGTCTGGATCAGCGAATCAAAACTGTAAAATAGGACCCAAAGTGCTGGGCAGACTTGAAACTGGGTAAGTTTCAGACCCAGCTTTTAGAGTCATTCTCAGGCGCCCCCATATGCGCTCTACCTGAAAAAAAATCAGCAATTGTGAATTGCACTGTACAAGCCTGTAGGTGGGCGTTAAGGCACCCAAAACCCTGTGGCTCTGATTGATGCCTCCAATTGTATATGTGCAGAAAAAATAGATAGAATGCCGCTTCCCTGCCACATACCTCCTGGGCCGGATAATCCCACAGACATTTCCCCATCCCCACAACAGTTCTGACCCCCTTACCACACCGCTGCCATCCAGCCCAATCATGCCCCCCCCACTAATCTCAGGCAGAATGGCAGTGAATCTTCTTCCTTCTTCACCCCCCACCTTTCAGACTTCCTTTTTCCCACTGATTACAGGCAGATGGCAATAGACCCGCTTTCCCCCTCCACCTCCGTTCTCAAGCAGAAGCCATTTGGACCCATCTTCTCCACCCCACTGGTCTCAACCAGAGAGCAGGCCAAGAATAGCCGAACTGACTCTTAGTAATGGAGCGCCCGAATCAGACTTTCGTAGAGTATGTTTATTTTGTGCCAATTCCAGATGGGCAAAGGTGGTGGTAACAGGGGAAGTACCAGTAAAGTTCCCATGCAACCCATTAAGTCAATGTAAATGTATTAAATGTCCATTTTGGGCGCAGTCCCAATCGCAGCCATTTTTGGGCCTTGATAAAAGTGAAACCAGCACAGAGGCAGACAAGGATTATGCTACTCACCTCATGCCCAACTTTACCAAGTTTTCGTGCCCGAAAACAGGTAAAATTGGGCCCATTGTCTCTGCATCATGGAGTGCTTATGAAAGTATCATGCAAAATATTGCATGCATTTATGGCGTAACATTATGATTCCAGTATAATTAAGAACTCTGGACAGTGCAGTTTTGTAAATTGTAAAAACTTAGGTCCTCAAACAATTGCAGATTGAATTCTTTAATTATACCACCATGTTTGCTGAATGTGGTATCAATCGCTGAATTACTGGACTGACCTGGCTGGCAATATCAATACCTACCAGAAACCATTCCGATACATAACTGCGATCCTATAAATGGAGACATCTAAACCTAAGGGTAAATTTTGCATTTGTGGAGTGGTCTCCTCCAGAGATGGAGTGCAACCTCCGCTGAACATACTATTAGAAGGTGAGGGGAGGTTTAATGGATAAAGTGTTCCAAGTTAGAAGGATTTCAGAATACCGGATCGAAAGGAACTGTTTCCAATGGCAATAAGGTCTCACCAGGGGACACAAATTTAAGGTAATTGGCCAAAGAACCATGGGTCAATGAGGAGAATTTTTTGATGCGGTGAATTATGATCTGAAATCTACTGACTGAATTAGTGATGGAAGCAGATTAAATTGCATTCAAAAGGAAATTACAAACACTTGAAAAGCAGTAACATTTGGAACTGTGGGAAAAGTGAGCTGGTTGGATAAAGGGTAAACAGAATATGTTGAATGATCTCTTCCAATGCTGCATGATTCAAAGTCTTGCCAGAACTGGAGCAACCTGATTGCATAGAGTTTGGTGAACATCATAATGTTTTTCTCCTACTGTGATGCACTGAGATGTGGAGAGACTGGAAAAGTACGCTCTCTGTGAAATTTAAAGGTAGAGGAGGAAATCTTGGAGTGAAGAAAGGGAATTTCAGTGGATGGAGACAGGCTAACTTACTCCTGATTTATCGATTCTGACAGGTGTGCGGCATTCGATGAGTACAAAGGCAGGAAAGGACAAAGTTTGAAACCTGTTGGGGAGAAAAAGTAAATGCTTTGCATAGCCAGTTATATAGAGGTGGGTGGATGAGAGGGAAACACGCAGCTCGTACCCAAAAGGTTGAGTAATCCAGAATATAATGCCTAATTATGTGCTTTCTTTGTGTTTCCAGCCTGGCTGCTAAACGGCTTGGATCGGTTTGGCTTTAGTTCTGCACAGTGGGTGGTCAAGGAGCGGGAAAACACAAGCCTGAGAATGTATCCGCAGTCATTTCTTTTTTAAAAGTCAATCACCTCAAAAGTACAAACTAATCAATTGCTAATCTTTTAATTCCTATAACGAATTCACGTGTCTTTGTGATGATTCCTTCTTTGGTCATTAATAGCCTTAAAAAAAATTATTCAGTTGCCAAGGTGGTGCCAGACCTCCTCAAGTACCATTTCTGATCAAGGCCTAATAGCAACAGATCTTATCGTTAAAATGTAACTTCAGAATTTGCAAAAGACTGGAAGATTTAATGTTGTGTACAAGGGTAGTGAAAGAAATGATTCAGTGGGTTAATATACGATGAGGATGATACTGACCTGTCATGACAATTAAAGGGATCTGTGATTTCAGGTGTAATTCCCCAATCTGCAATAGATTCGGTAATCTTGGTTTGGGATTCTTAGCCAGGCAGCTATAAATTATCCCCATCCTCTTGGCTAGGGATAGAAAGAAAATCTTATCTTTATACCACAGCATCAGAATATATACTCTCCATAGCTCAAAAAGCTCTTTTAAAGCACAGTCACTGTTCTTAAGTAGGCAGGCAATTTGCACACAAGCTCCCATAGAAAACAAGTCATAATGACCAGAACTGTTGGTCTTAACATTAAGAAATCGATTTTTCAGCTGTTTATTAAGTGACCTTATCACAAGATTTATTTTTCAGAGGAGCCCAGGATTGAGGATATTTTAAACAAAATTCCCTGAGTATTATCTCCAACATAAAGGTATTTGCATGATTGATTTAGTTCAAACAGCTGACCAATAACGAGTATTTTTTTAACCTTCTCAAGTTTGTGAGCAACTGAATTTATTAATTCATATTGTAGACACTATAGGTTATCACAAAGATACCAGTGCAGTTATGTACGCAGGAGTGACAAGATATTGAAAGAAATTCTTATTAGATTGGATGAGTGGTTTTCCTTGACATCTGAAGGACTCACTTTATGTTCAAAATCTACATGGAAGAGTGGGAGTGAGGATGCGTATGTTCAGATGTGCAACATGACACGGATGAAGAGTTATGAAAAGCAGGAAGGAGAATATCAGACCAGCAAGCAGGTGGGCAGATCAACATTGAAATGTTCAGGAGGTGATCTTACCAGTTTGTCCTGTCAGTCGACTGACATGGCAAGCTGATAAAGCCATCTTTGCGTCCGGTTTCTTGCCCCTCGAGTACTACTAGCACTGTGAAGCCAGAGTGATGTGCCACGCAGCCGGGAAAAAGTCATAGACCCATTCTTTTCTTTTCAAACTGGATGTAAAATTCAATCATATTGTGTTTGCTGCTTCCTTGGAATCATTAATTAATCCTGCAATACCAAGTCTCATAGAAGAAACTATCTTGAAAGGATTCTGTGAGCTTTCCATCCACGCTATTACTGCCAATTTTATTTTTCAGCTTATATGCTGACAATATCAATACCTACCAGAAACCATTCCGATACATAACTGCGATCCTATAAATGGAGACATCTAAACCTAAGGGTAAATTTTGCATTTGTGGAGTGGTCTCCTCCAGAGATGGAGTGCAACCTCCGCTGAACATACTATTAGAAGGTGAGGGGAGGTTTAATGGATAAAGTGTTCCAAGTTAGAAGGATTTCAGAATACCGGATCGAAAGGAACTGTTTCCAATGGCAATGGCTTAAACTCACCCATGATTATTGCTCTCTCTTTACCACAAGCACTCAGTACTTTTTGTTAGCTATTTTGTCTAACATAATTAGGGAAAGAGATAGAAGGCAGGGTCAATGACATTCAGTGAAGAAAACCAAATTGGTGAAATGAAGAGACAGCAATATGCCTTCCAGTACAGTAGATGTTTTCTTCACTTGTATATATTTATTTGATTGTCCCAAGTACTTTCATCAAAAAGTAGAATGTTTAAAATGTGATTTATTATGCAACTATTATTACTGATATTGATGTGATGGCTGACAGTAACGGAAGATCAATTGTAATTTGCACTGTGATTCATTTTGCTGGAACTGTGTGTGGGATGACCTCTTTGGAACATAGCAAGAGCAATTATACAGCCCAGAACAAAAAGGAAACAACATCTTCATATTGATGCTTAAAGAAAAAGAAAGACTGTTTTGTTAAATCTTTCGTTACACTAATCCAAACATGTCTGACTATATTTGGACTAAGATATTTTCTTCCGAGCAAATTCTTGCAAGGTTTCTTCTCCATTTGATATTTGACATCTAATTTCTTCATACGGCTAACTGAAGGTCACCTGAATGAAAAAGTTCAGACCTCCCAGCTGCACAGGTATGAACAAGCAAGCATTTGACTGCAAGATGTAATTGACATTACATTGTACTATCAGAGCCCTCAGAACAATGGTCTACTCTTTCGAGAAGATAATTAGGCCTGACAAGGCTCTCTGTAGCCCAAGGCCAAAAAATTACTCCAGATCAGAGGATTCTCAGTTTAAACTGTTTGATATCACCAAAACATATAAAGGAGAGTACACTACAACATAGTATTTGAACAACATACAGCACTCCAATAACCCCTTGGATAATTTCAAATACGTTTTGCAAATATAGAACTGGTGAAGTGTTACAAAAATATTGGCTTTTAATGTGGCTTGATGTTTTTTGTCAGTCCACCCTGTATCTGGATCCACAGCACTGACTTTCTTGTGTCCATTTCAGTCGTGGATTATGTTTCTGCAAGCTCTGATGCAGCAATGCCAACTATACTCCATGAAGTTAGTTATCTATTCATTGGTTAGCTGCAGCATGAACAAGTGTATAAACTCTCACCTGAGACCTAAAATTTCATTACCATGCTATTAAATAAGTGAGGTAATTTTCAACTTTGCCAGCCACTTAAGAGCTGAATGGAACAATGTTTCTACCCCCAAACCCCATGCTCACTTCTGGTAGTATGTGGTTACGTAACATTTGCAACTTGGAAACAGGCCATTAGTCCAATAGCTCCACGCTTCACATGTATTTATGCTCCACATGAGCCTCCTCTCAGCCCACTTCATCTCGCTAAAATGTCCCATTTCTTTCTCCCATCATCTGATGATCCAGCTTGCCCTCTCATACAGCTATGCTATTCACAAGAAATAGGTGCAGGAGCAAACTATATGGTCCATCAAACCAGCTTTCAATAAGATCATGATTGAACTTAGACCTCAGCTTCATGTTACCTGCAACCCCATTCCCATCACACATCATACACCACCTACCCTACACCCCATTGCTCCTTGAATCCCTGAGACACTGAAAGGCTTCTCCAGCTCAGCCTTAAGGGTATTCCATCATGAGCAATCACAACACTCTGGGATAGAGAATTCCAAAGATGTATAACCCTTTCAGTGAAGCAATTTCTTCTCATCTCAATCCTAAATGATCATCCCTTCATCCTGAGACTGTGCTCCTTGCATTTAGATTCTTCAACCAGATAAAACAACCTTTCAGTATCTACCCTGTCAAACTCCTTTACAATGTTATGCGCTTCAATGAGATTGCCTCTCGTTCTTGTGAACTCCAGAGATATTGGGTGATTTACTCAGCCTCTCCTCAATGGGCAACCCTCTCATCCCAGGAACCAATCAAGGAAACCTGTCCAATTCTAGCAAGAATTCCTTATTCTTATCCTCCAACCCGCTTGCAATAAACGTTAACATGACATTTGTTCTCCTAATTACTTGCTGACCTGCATGCTAACTTACTGTTTTCCTGTGTTGCTGAGTGAGTCTGGAAATCAACACTCCCAAGTTTCATGCCTTGTAACAAAATATAATTCTTTTCTCTTTTCACAACTGAAGTGAATAACTTCATACCTCCCCACATTATTCTCCATATACCATCTTGCAGCCTACTCACGTCATCACTTTAGTTGTGAATTCCATATTCTAACTGTTCAGTTTTCCCTGTATTCCTTATTGGATTTATGAGTAGCTAAGAGGGTAATTTTTCCAAAAATGTTTTAAGTGTCAAATTCACATACAAACTGGAATAAAAACTGCTGCTTTTTCTCAGCAGGAGTTTAAAAATGAATCTCCCACACTTGTGCCGAGTATTAACATAAATCAGTAGGCAGGGCCTACACCCACTGGAGAAGCCAGCAGCATAGCACAGAGCAGGTCACTGCATACGCGCCAATCTGTCAGCTTTGCAGAAACATGCCCACAAGCATACCCAGGCCAGCCTCGACCACTCCCTGCCACAACCCCCCCCCCCACCCCCGACCTGCAGCCCCAATCAACCAGTAGGCTGACTTCCCTTGTGCCATTCTGATGGCCAGCCCCGATTGTTGGCCTCTCTCCCTCAGTCACTCAGCCCAAATGCAAAGTGGCAGCAGGATCTCCCACTCCCACAGATGGACCCCACCTTCTGAAGGCACCCCTTCCTCCCATTAGGCACCTGTCCCCATGAGGCCCCATCTGCTTGCACTGCTCAATGTCTGGTGGGCAGTGCCAAAATGCGCCTGGGGTGTTGGCACATTGGCCCTTGGGCAGTGCCAGAGGGTCCAAGCTGCACTGGCAAGGTGGCAATGTGCAGTCGGCACACCCCCTCCTACCAGCAGCCAACTTTCTGGATAGATTTCAGTCCCAGGCTGTTAATCAGATTTAAAGTAGTATGTAAATTAACAATGAAATTACTTACACAGCTCCATGCCAAATTCCCAAAAATCCAACTGCCAGAGAGCAGGGTTGTGGCACCAATAGGCAGCCCGCTAAATGGCCTCTGCTAGAGTCTCCCAGTCCACTGTGCTACAAAAGCAGCGCAGTGGGAGTGGAGAATCACCTCTCTCCCCCTCCCCCCGACATCTTTATGGCCCATAATTCTGCTCTCCTCCAAGTGGAATTATCTTGTTAATCGACTTGGGTTCGATCAACCTCCTTCATCACTCTGTCAAATCATCCCCTAGTCTTCTCTTTGAGAGCTAAAAGCCCAAGACTGTTTCAATCTTCCCTGACAGATAGAATACTTCAGTTCCAATATCATTCTCATCAATCATTTTGGCATTTCTACATTGTACCCAATTAGAGATGGGCAATAAATGTTCTCTTTTTGCCATATGGGATTTTTCTAGCCGTCAAGCATGCTGACCTGGAAACAGGTGCAAAACATGCTTTCAGCCATGGTCAAGCCAAAACATAATTTCACACTGGCAACCAGCATGAAACACATACTGGGAAAGACAGTAATCTGTATTATCTATGAGTTGCACTACTGTAACTCACCAAGGCTCCCTCACAACACATTCCAAATCCTCGACATTTATCACCTAAAAGGACATGGGTTAGCAGATACATGGGAACATCACCACCTGGAAGTTCCCCTCAATTCCTATTCCTCCTTTACTTGGAACTATATCCCCATTCTTCCACTGTCATTGGGCTAAAATTCTGGGACATCCATCCTCACAGAACTGTGGATGTCCCTACAGCACATGACATGCAACGATTCAAGAAGACAACTCATCACCAAGTCATCAATGACAGTTAGGGATCGGCAATAAAATGTTGGCTTTGTCAGTGACACCCATGAACAAAAAATGTTTTGACTAAGTTCAGTTGGGCAGTATGGTGACATAGTGATTCATACTATTGCCTCACGACGGCAGGAACCTATGTTCAATTCCCAGCTTGGGTCACTATTTGTGTGGAATTTGCACCTTCTCTTTATGTCTGCATGGGTTTCCTCCAGGTGCTCTGGTTTCTCCCACACTCCAAAGATATGCAGGTTACAACCATTGGCCATGCTAAATTAACCTTAGTGTCCTGGAATGTGTAGGTTAGAGCAATTAGCTGGGTGAATATGTGTGATTTTGGGTTTAGGGCCTGGATACACTTGTTGTTGGTGCAGACTTGATGGGCCAAATGGTCTCTTTCTGCACTGTAAGGATTCTAATGATTCTATGCTATGTTGCAGGGTTTTTTTCTCAGAGGTCAGTTATTTTACTGTCATTCTTAGAGTAATTTTTTCATCTAAATTTATGTAATTAATTGAATTTAAATTTCTCAGCTGCTATGGTGAACTCATGCAGTCTGATCATTTGTTAGTTCAGTAATATAACCAGTGTACTACACTTTCAGTTTTTCCTTCACAGCTGCAGGAACCATCCCATTGATCTCTATGAGCTGATGCAGACCTGCACCACACCACCATGAGTGCTCTTTCCTGCAGTGCCAATTCACATGCTCCTTACTGACTGTAGAGATGTTCCAGTTAGGGATAAGTGCACTAAGCCATGCTGAATGACTCCTCATTCTACTAATTTTTATCCTTGAAATTTCTTGTGTTATACAGATGAAAATTAATTGACTGAAGGTGACTAGAAGGTGACTGTGATATGACCTACATTCCTATAATCTATACCATGCAATTTAATTGTACGTCAGCAATATTAAATAGTCAGTCAATCAAAACTTGAATTTCTCGCTATCATTCTCTAACAACCTTGTTCAGCAGAATTCATTCCACAAACTGCCAAACAAAAGGTCTGATCTGTTTTGTTGGTAGGGGAGTGGGGCATGAGGTGCAGTGGCAAAGCAGCTGTGTTCTTCCTTTACCCACGATTTTGCCTTCTATATTTTTGTAAAGTTTGATGTTCATCAAGGTGAAGGAATGCAATGCTGGGATTAGAATTGCTCTATTATTGTACTTCTGATGGACACATTAAGCCTTCTCAGCACTGGCACAACTCAGGGAATCTCATCCTCCTGTGCTGTAAATCCTGTTCCCATATTCTCACATCAGAGGAAACAAATACACTATGAGCAGTCATTGGTTTCTACATTTCTATATTCAGGGTAACTGACATGGACAATGAAAGTGAAATGAAGTTTCTTCTGCTTGTGTTTTGAGCCTCAAAGCAGGAATTGCCCCATTGGCAAGGACATAAAACAAGTCGCTCTCACGTGACATGAGAGGCTCCTGTGTGGCCTGTGACCTGGAAAGACACAAGCTCAGAACGCCTTTGTCGAAAGTATTGAACTTAAGGTGAACTCAAGTTCAACTGAGCGCAAAAAAAACCTATGAAGTATCAGTTAAGGTGCTCTGTTCCCATGACAAAATGTCAGTGCGATTGCCAATATGAAGCTGAGTCAGCATGAGAGAATTACAACATGAAAGTTTTGCGAATTGGTCAGAAATAAAAATGTGGGATGAAAATGAATGCAAAAATTAAATGTTTGTTGTACAATAGATCAAGTGTCTGTCCCATGATTGTAAGATGCATTCTATCATCTTATTTGCTGACACCAATATTTGAAGGTTTGAATTCCTCTTTGCACTATTCATAGAAAGCCAGTTCATATAAGAATGCTGATTCAAAACAGTACTACTTTAATTGAATGATTATTAAATGAGAATTTAACAATAAGCACATTAATCAATGCACTAAACCTGAGGTCCATCAAGAATTAAAAACGTTGAGTGGTTTTTCATGTTCAAAATGAAAAAGGCTGAGGGCAATCTTTCATCACTTATTTAGAAGAAGATGAACAAAATACATTCTGGTGTCACACAGATACAATACTGTAAAAATGCTGCAATTGCCCAGCCACCTCTTTCTCCCTTCCCCATCAAAAAACCTCCCAGAGATAGTGCTCATTACAAAGAGAGAAAAAAATTAATTATCTCTGCGGTTCCACTGTATTACCACACAATGCAAATCACCGTACAAAAAGTTGAAAGTATGTCAGAAGATTAAAGGGACAACAGCAAAATCTACAGAATCTGACACGGCTTACCTAATAACCCAGAGCTGTGAAAATAGCAGCACAATTAAAATACTGTGAGGCATCACCTGTCAGGAGAGCGGCTCAAAGAAGGTGAGAACTGTATTGCAGGGTGATGAAAATAGACACCATTTCCAGGAAGAAAATGCAAGTTCAGCCTTCAGGAGCTATCACAATCAAACTTCCATTTTTATGACTCCTGATAAGCACAAATCTGCTCCAAACTACTTTACAGAAGGGTTATCAAAGAAAATTTGACACCCAGTCGCAATAGGACATTTTAGTGGCCTAAAAAGATTTAGCCAATGAGATTGGTTTATAGAGCATCTTGAAAGAGAAAAGAGAGGTGGAGAGGCAGAGAGCTTTAGGGAGGGTACTACAGATATGAAGGCTCGACTCCGCTGTCAAATGTGGAGTGATTAATATTAGAGATACACGAAGATTTTGGGGGGGTATAATAGATTGCAAAAAATAAGGAGGATCAAATATAAAGAGAGATTTAGAAACAAGGACCAGAAATTTAAAACTATGGTGTTGCCAAGCCAGGAGCCAAGATAAGTCAGCAAGTACGGAGCCACTAACTGAAAGGGAATTGATGCAGATTAAGATACGGGAAGCAGACTTTTTGATGACCCCAGGTTTACAAAAAGTAGTATATGGAAGACTTTTGAAATTGTCTGATTGAGAGGTACTAAAGGTATGGAAGAGGAATTCAGCAGCATGGTTCATAAATGCATTGCTTGGTACCAAAAACCTATTTCATTCATGCTGGTTTTTCTTCAAGCTACGTATAAATTAAAATAAAATTGGCACAAGTCCTTGCTCCAGAGACTGTCATGCAAACATCAAGTGAAGGACAAAATGAAGCTCAGTTGTGAAGTTTCCTCAATATGGGGGTGGTTTTATGAGAAAAATTCTCAATGTCGAACTAATGTGAAAATAGGAGGGTTTCAGAACTATTTTTGGATGAATCCAAATTACATATCTTATACACTTGGAGAAAGAAATATTGGACTCAGCCATTTCTCACCAATAAAGGGCTGAACTCACCAGCAGCAGAGGCCACCAATGCGCATTTGAGACCTTTGACTGGATACCCCTCCCTCTCCCCCCGATGCCCGACCCTCTGGGGGTCGAATTCATGTTGAAGTAAAAGGAACAAGGTATAGGATCTTGTTAGTACTCTTCTTTGAAATCATTTTGCCAAGTTATATTATTTTGGTTTAAGGTTCACCCACGGGGATCGTAACAGATACTTAAGGATTGCACTTCATGAAACTTGCTGCCACATGACCACTTGATTTCACCTTGAGAAAACTTTCTGCAATGCTCATCATGACCAAAGTGGTCTTTGAACTTAAATTTCTCCACCGCCTAGATGAAAGGGTGAAAGATGAGCATGAAAGTTTTTTGTAACTGATTACAAGGAATATGCTATCAGGGCTTGCTGTAGGCAGAAAGATAAAGCTTCCTTAATAACCAACTTGCATGCTAAATATGTTAATAACCTGGAATCATTGCCACTTTATGAAGGACCTTGTTACGCTCAATACATAGCCTAAGGAAAGCACAAAATAATGCTATCAGTCACTCTGCCTGCTGATAAGGGAAACTTACGAAAATGTAAAGCACAATTTCACAGCTAATTTAATATTTGCAACACCATTCTGCTTGTTTGCTTAAAGAACTACAAATAACCATTTGTGTTATTAAGGGTGATATCTGAACATTTGTATGGTCTCCTGTCCATCCACAGGTGACTGCCTCTCTTTCTTTAAAAATGTTAGCAACATGTCATGCTTCGTATGGTTTGAAGTAATAGAGACCATAAAAATCTCTAGTTGGTTCAAACCCCACAAACTGCAGAATTTGTGGATTGTAAACTGGGGCATCAGTTGGCCTGACATAATTGTAATACATATGGGGAGGGAAATACAGCCTGTTCTATCTTATTCTCCACTAACTGCTGCTACAAAGTTCCAACAAAGCACAGCAGAAGACTACCTTGTGTCTGTGTAGGTTCCTTTGAAATAACTCTCCACTCAGTCCTACTGCCCTCTCCTTTCCCCATACCATTTTTGTGTTATTTGTTTCCCTTCACATGGCTTGAATAGTTCTCTTTCCACTCTTACATCCAGTGGGACATTCACGGTTCTGACAACACCCTTGAGAAATCAAGTCTCACCATCTCTCATTCCAGTCCATTGGTGATAATTTTAAATTGATGCTCTCTCATTACCAACTCATTGGTTATCGGAAATATTTGCCTAATCAAAACCTCACTTAATTTCAAACATTTCTGTCAGGTTTTCTATTAATCTCCTTTATGCTAATGAAGAGAGTTACAATTTCTCCTTATCATTCTTATACAAGTTGTACAAGAAATTGGTAAGGCCACTCTTGGAATACAGTGTGCAGTTCTGGTTACCCTATTATAGAAAGGATATTATTAAACTAGAAAGAGTGCAGAAAAGATTTACTAGGATGCAACTGGGATTTGATAGTTTGGGTTATAAGGGAAGGTTGCATAGACTGAGACTTTTTTCTCTGGAGCATAAGAGACTGATGAATGATCTTATAGAGATCTATAAAATAATGAGGGGCATAGGTAAGTGAGATAATCAATATCTTTTCCCAAAGTCAGGGGAGTCTAAAGAGGACATAGGTCTAAGATGAGAGGGGAGATATACAAAATTGTCCAGAGAGGCAATTTTTTTCATACAGAAGGTGGTGAGTGACTGGAACAAGCTGCTCGAGGTAATTGTAGAGGCAAGTACAATTTTGTCTATAAAAAGCATTAAGATAGTTACATGGATAAAATGGATATAGAGAGATTTGGGCCAAATACAGGCAATTGGGATTGGCTTCGGGATTTTAAAAAAAGGCTGCATGGACAAGTTGGGCAAAGGGCCTGTTTCCATGCTGTAAACCTCTATGACTTTATTCAAACCTTCAGTCTTGGTATCAAGTTTTAAGATGCTGCTTGCTCTCACTTTTTCGCCCAGCTGATATTGAAAAGTAATTTGAACAATTATATTTTCAATTTTAAAATGAGCTGCAGAACAGAAACAAAATTGTCTTTTCAATATCAGAAAGTTACTTCAAACAATTTATCAAAGCTAGCCCTGATTTGATGGCATTCGATTTCTCGGACTGAAGTCTTGAAAATTAAAAGCCAACACTAGAATAGACTTTGATTTTAATTTGATTTGATTGTATTTGAATTATTATTGTCACATGTATGAGTGTAGAGTGTAAAGTATTGCTTCTTGCATCCTTCATAGACAAAGCATACTGTTCATAGAGAAGGAAAGGAGAGAGAGAGAGCAAGATACAATCATAGAAATCACAGAAACCGTACAGTACAGAAGGAGGCTGTTCAGCCCATCAGGTCTGCACCAACCATAATCCCATCAAGACCCTACCCCCATATCCCGACATATTAACCCATTAACCCCACAAACCTACGTATCTCAGGATTCTAAGGGGTCATTTTTAGCAATTAACCTAACCTGCACATCTTTGGACTGTGGGAGGAAACCCACGCAGACACGAGGAGAATGTACAAACTCCACACAGACAGCGACCCAAGCCAGGAATCAAACCCAGGTCCCTGGAGCTATGAAGGAGCAGTGCTAACCAGTGTGCCCACATGCCACCCAAATGTAGTATTACAGTTACAGCTAGGGTGTAGAGAAAGTTCAACTTAATGTGAGCTAAGTCCATTCAAAAGTCTGAAGGCAGCAGGGAAGGAGCTGTTCTTGAGTCAGTTGGTACATGACCTCATACTTTTGTATCTTTTTCCCAGCAGAAAGCTAAAATTGCAAGAATATTTCATATTTGCAGTGTAATGTTCATTTCAGTAAAAATTTATAAATATATGTTTGCAGTAATGTTTTCAAGGTAGAGCTTTGGAGACAATTTCTTGCCAGGCTTTTTTCTATACATCCACCAACAAACAGCAACACTGCCCCTCTTTCCCACCTAAAATTGACTGCATGGCAGTCATTTTTACAGTGAGGTGATGCAGGAAGGTGGCGGTGTGGTGATGGCAGGAGAAGCTGGTGTGGGGGAGCAGGGATGCAGATTATTTTAAAGTTAGTTAATTTGCAACTGACTTTTTTGAGGAGAGGAGTGCGTGTTGCTCAACCGACCCTACACTTTTGGAATTTTGGTCGCAAACTGGCCCAATTTACAAAAGGCTGCTAATGCACGGTTCAACAAGCTCAGCACGGGCTTCCATCCCTCAGTCAATCAGATTGGCTGGCAGCGCTTGCAGTCCCACCAGTACCATTAGTGGATGCTGCTGGGATTTCAGGCAGTCCCATCAAGAAAATAGTTTGGATAATGAATTTCATTGAGTCCAGGACTCCTTGGCACACTTTTGGAAGACGCCAATGGTGGGAGGGGCACAAAGAAGGGAGTAACATTTGGGGAATGTGTACCCATTTCAAAGGAGATACTCTATCTTCCTGCTTTATCATCCAAGGCTGTCTTCCACTGTCAACTGGATTAGAGCAGAATGAGAGTCCTAATTGGGCAGTTAAAGACCTCAATAAATCTCAGTGCAGGCAATGGTTAGTGGGTGCCTTAACTACTCACCATATAATTGCTGAGGCAGGCAGGAAAGCATTCGAGAAACTGCCCAAATCACCCAGCTGTGGGTTCCTCACACCAAAGTCAAGCCTGGCAGTAAAATTCTGCCCCGGATACATTAATTGATCGAGAGGATTGCCTAACAGTATTTTTGAGCTAATAATCAATATTACTCAGAAAAGAGCAAACACGTGATATGGACTTCAGGACCAAGAGTAATTTCTTAATTTTTCCTTCCTCCCTCACAAACATCTCCCTGTTTTGCAGTCAGAAGCTCAAAGTGGACCTGATATAGAACTCAATCCATCTTCTGCCACTCTCTCACGTTTGAGGTTTCATTTCTCCACTGAATAAACGACATTTTATTCCCAAGTCAGATATCCGCTTTTCTTTAAACTTTCCAGCGTGAAATCTACTGCTTGTTTAACTTACTATGAGTGACTTGTCATGGGAAACACTGCTGCACACTTAATCTGAGGACTTTAACTGCATCAATCATTTCCTCTCTGCTTCTCTCTCCCATTGATAAATGACTGTGCCGTGAATTACAAATCGACTGAGATAAATCCTCGGGTGAACCATTGTTAGAATGGCAGTATAAGGAGGAGGAAATAAGACAATAATTAAACGAAAATCTGCTCAACACAGTTGCTTGTGGGTAATGGGATTTAATGACTGGGGAAGTGTACTTGTTCATGAACTGGTTTAACTGAGAGCTTCAAGGGTAAATATAGACAGACAATATTGAATACAAACGCTAAGTACTGTAAAATCTGAAGCAGCAAGAGAAAATACTCATACAGCATGAGAAAAACAATTAACATTGCAGGCCAATGACCTGAAATTTTAGCACAGCTGGAAAAGGTGAGAGGTACATCAGTTTTTAGGTGGGGCGGCAGGGGGGTGGGGGGGGGTGGGGGGGTGGGGTGGTGGTGGTCGAAACAAAAAGGTATTTCTGTGGCAGTTTAAACATCAAAAATGACCAACTGCAAAATACCCTCTTTTTCATTATGGAAGTTGAGGCTCACCTGGGAATTATTGTTACATGAACATTTCATATCAGCATCTTTCCAAATCCCAGGTGATGATGGAGAGATTTTTGCAGCAGACAAATTTCACAATTTCTTGAGCCCAAATGCTGAAGTTGCTTAGTTAGACAACTTCCAATCAAGTTTCGAGGGTTGGAAAAAATACTAATCTGTATATGACTCTCTCTCTTTTTTTGAGAGAATGAAAAAGGATGGAGGTGATTCTCCCATCCTGCTGCACTGCTTTTGTAGATCAAGGCGGGCCAAGTGGTTGGGGGAATAGAGATGGGGGTGGAGGGTAGGGACATCAGGGCTGGGCCTGGGTAACAATTGAGTTGGTCAGCCATTAGGAGACTAGCAATGCAGAGCCACTGCACATACACTGATCTCGGTGCTGACAGATCGGCAATGCGCAGTGGCCCACTCAGTGCTATGCTGTTGGTCTCTCCAGCAGGAATAGGCCCTGCCCTCAGCTTTTCGACAGGATTCACGCTCATGCACTTTACAGTGCACAAAGAGTGCGAGATTCAATTTGAAACTTCCGCTGAAAAAAAAGTATGATTTACTCCAGTTTTTATATGAATTCGACAGTTAGAATTTTTATGGGAGAATCGCCTTGATATTTTGTTCACTAACTATAATTTACCCACATCGATGTAATGTCTCCCTAAGTCATAATATGGGTCAATCTACTTAAGTTACAGAGTGTTATACTGAGAATCTATCAAGGAAAGCCATCAAAGATTGATCAGGAGATTATATCCTGAAAAAGAATGAATCATGACAACTTATTCAGAGTATCTGAGTCATGATCGATCACCATGAACATTCTTCGTCTTGGTAACATGATATGCAACAATTCTACTGGGGATAGAATAGATTCTACTGTTCCCTATTTCTGATAGCAGGAAAGGCCTGTGAGAGGCAGTTTCTTCTTGATCAAAGGGACATTATGACTTATCCTGTGGGCCAGTATTCACCATCATAATAATCAGTGGCTGGGGAATAGGCACCAACACTGAAAAAAAAAATCCGCAATTCCACCTGAAATGAAGTGCCAATATTAATATTGATGAGTTTGCAAGTAGCTGATTTCAATCATCTCTGACACAACAGCAACAATATTTTGTGAAGGTGGAACCCACATCAAAGAATGGTTTGAGACCTAATTAGCAGGGATGACATCTGGTACTGAAGCAAAAACTAAAGTTTACCTAATACAGAATATAAATCAAACAGCGATCATTGCACAACTTTGATGTAGCCAGGATGATCATGCAAAAGACATGGTTCAAATAAACAATGAACAGCCAATGTTATGAAATCTAAATTGCCCATGGCATTGGCAATCTTCATGCTATGTATGATAGGATCAATTGGGTAATAGGTACCATTCTCAACATTGCCATCTTGAAATTGGCTGGTGGTGAAGTACTCAAGTACTTTCAAAGTAAGCAGATGTGCTGTTGGGTTGACAACAACTTGGGAGCTTTACTCACTAGATTATTCGCACGCAGACTGCTTTTGATGCTGTCACTCAGCTTTCTTTTACAGTTTGGTTAGATATGGAATCATCATCAGTGGAGCTTGAAAAGAATATTGATTGCTTGACAAGTGGAAATGCATTGAGGAAGGATGGAACTCTAGCTCAATTACTGAAGCATGGAAATTACAATTGACAGCCATACATTCATGGCCTTGTCCTTCTCTGTTGGAGGGTAGGATCCATTCCACATGGTACATGAGATGCAAAAATCATCACTTATACAAAAACAAAGTGAAGATTGCAACAACTACAGGGACATTTCATTTTTTTCACCCTCACACAAAGACTAAGCTTATCCAAAAGCACAATGCAATTTCTGTACTGGTGGATCTATGGTAATTCCTTCTGACACCGATTACAAGGAAAGCATTCGATATGTCTCCTTTCCTTGTTTTCGTATGTGTTACTAAAGCATTTGACGCCATCAGCAGCACAAACTAGACAAGGGTTTGGAGAAAAATGGCTGTCCATCAAAGATCTTTGGCCTCATCTGTTTCTTTTGAGGCGACAGGCGTTGTATTGTACGTATTCCTGAACTTTGTCTTTCCTGCAGATATGGAAAGAATTGACCTGCAGTGCAGACAAGGTCAAATGACAAGGTCTACAATCCATCCAGACCAGAAGCAAAGACAAAAATACTGCGCAACTTGATCAGAGTCCCTCTATACTGGTGATACCACACTAATCACTCATATGGAAACACAACCAAGTTTCATGAATTGTCCTTCCCATTCCTGTAAGTTTTTCTCCCTCACTGAGTGTCAAGTAAACCGCGGTTATGGGACATCTCTGTCCTCGATCACATTAAACATTGCAAGTGGTTATCAAATGCTTCCACCTTGGATCCGCAGTCACAGATAACCTGACCGTTCATGCAAAACTTGCTTGATGCATTTTGCAAAGCATTTACCACCTTTGACTTCTGAACCTTGCATTTAAACATACCAAGCTGACTCTTAAAAGTTTGAAGGCCAATGTCCTTAATACCATGTTGTATGATGAGGAAGCTTGGTAGCTATCAAGAAAGGAAACTCAAAAATGTTCATGCTTTTTTGCAGTGGATCCTTGGCATCTTGTGGAAGAACAAAATCATAGATGCAGCAGTCCTCTCAAAGGAAAATCTCCCTTTGCAAGGATTTCTCAAGCAGAGACATGTTCTCTGATTTTGTGTTCACTCATTCACACATCCACAAGACTGAGGCAGCATTGTGCAAGATTCTCTCTCTGGGGTGGTAGTTAGAGTCAGGAGACCAGGAGAAAAGCTAAACTCCATTTCACGAATACTTGCATTTCTGACAAAGATGCTAAACATCATTTTCCACACCTGTGAGACACTACCATTCAACAAAATCAGCAGCTCAAGACGAGACAAGAGTTTGGAGAGAAATGGCTGTCTAAAGATTCTTGGCCTCATCTATTTCTTTTGTGGTGACAGGCACCTTACTTTACGTATTCCTGAACTTTGTTTTCCCTGCAGATGTGGAAAGAATTGACCTGCAGTGCAGACAAGATCAAATGGCAAGCTCTACAATCACTCTAGACTAGAAGCAAAGTCTCCCTCTGATCAAAGGGGCATTTTTACTTTTTCTGTGGGCCAGTACGTACCATCATGATGATCAGTGGTGGGGAACAGGCACCAACACTGAAAAAAAAAATCCACAATTCCACCTGAAAGCCAGCTCGAGAAGAACCCGCCTCTCAATCACCAGTTCAAAGGACTGATATAGAATCATTGAATATTAAAACCCTACAGTGCAGAAGGAGGCCATTTGGCCCATCGAGCCTGACTCAAAACGGTCTTGCCTAGGTCCTATTCCTGTAACCCCAAGCTAATCCCTGTTAATTCTCCTGACACTAAGGGGCAATTTTGCATGGCCAATCAATCTAATCTGCTATCTTTAAATTGTAGAAGGAAACCAGAACACCCAGAGGAAACCCACACAGACATGGGGAGAACATGAAAAATCCACACAGGCACTCACCCAAGGCCAGAATTGAACCCAGGTCCCTGATGCTGTTAACCATTGTTGCACTGTGCCATCCAAATATGGCAATATTTCCTGTACCAGGGATACTGGCGCTTGGTGTGCCATCTTGTTGAGAGATGTGAAACTTTTGGAATTGCATTTTCATTCAACCGCTGACAAAATAGTGGCCAGGATTGAAAGCTGCACTGCAGTAGACATTGGTATGGAGAACACAGGCATCATGTGATTATAATCAGGTCAAGGTGGTACCAATAACTGCATTTTGGTGGATACCATGGTACTTCCGGTAATGTTTGTCTTACAAGTAAATCTGGTGATGCAGAATTCACTCAGATAGCACAAAGCTCAAGAAGTCATGGTCCATGATCATTTGCTTTTGCTCACCCCATAATGACTGAAGCACGTTGGTCATGAAATTCTGTGTGGCCCAATGTGTGCATTAAAATCTCCTCAGATATATTCTCGCTATGTGTAACGTATTGCAGAATTTAAGGTACGAAATCATCAAATTCAACTTTGCAATAGTGCTAGCAATCAAAGTTGGTGCTGAAGTTTTGATGATGTTGATGGTACCTCATTCACTTGGCAGACACAGAGATGAAGTGTTCAGAAGTTGCAACTGATAGCATAATTGACTGCAAAGCCTTCACCATTCTCAAGCTGGTCTTCTGCTTTCTTGCCATGCCAATTGAAGGTTTTGTTAGTCTCAGATATAGAACCAGTGTCAGCTAATCTGGAAATGTATATAACAGTAATATCAGGAGATCATTTACAATTTTGGAAGAAACATAGAACATTACAGCACAGAACAGGCCCTTCGGCCTTCGATGTTGCGCCGACCAATATAAAAAGCAATGCCCCTCCAAACTAAACCATTCCCTTCTCTTCCATATACTTATCAACTAACCTCTTAAACGCCACCAAACTTGGCGCATCTACAACTGCTGCAGGCAGGGCATTCCACTCCGAACCACCCTTTGGGTAAAGAACCTACCTCTGATATCCGTCCTATAACTATCACCCCTTAATTTAAAGCTGTGTCCCCTCGTGCTAGCTTTCTCCATCCTAGGAAAAAGGCTATCACTGTCCACCCTATCTAAACCTCTAATCATCTTATATGTTTCGATAAGGTCTCCTCTTAGCCGCCTCCTTTCTAACGAAAACAACCTCAAATCCCTCAGCCTCTCTTCATAAGACCTGCCCTCCATACCAGGCAACATCCTGGTAAACCTCCTCTGTACCCTCTCCAATGCCTCCACATCTTTCTTATAATGTGGGGACCAGAACTGCACACAATACTCCAAGTGCGGCCGCACTAGAGTTTTGTACAGTTGCAACATGACGTTGCGGCTCCGAAATTCAATCCCTCTACCAATAAAAGCCAAGACTCCATATGCCTTCCTAACAACCTTCTCGACCTGACTGCCTACTTTCAGGGATCTATGCACATACACACCAAGATCCCTCTGTTCATCTAGACTACTAAGAATCCTACCATTTGCCCTATACTCTACACATTTATTATTTCTGCCATAGTGCATAGAAACAGACATCGTATCCTGAGTAAATGTGCCACAAAATGTCAAACAAGTCCACTCAGAGATTCGTTGAACAGACAGGGTTCAGGGAATTGATCTGGCTTTCAATTTAGTTTTCGTCTGCTATCTGAGACCGCTCCTGGAAAGTGTGACTTCTGATGAGTACTGCACCAGACACAGTGGTCCATGCTACTGCCTCACAGCACTATGGACACAGGTTCGATTCTGGCCTTGGGCGACTGTCTGTGTGGAGTCTGCACGTTTCCTTGTGTCTGTGTAGGTTTACACGCGGTGCTCTGGTTTCCTCACACAATCCAAAGGTGTGAAGGTTGTGGATAAGCCATGGCAAACATGCAGGGATAGGGCAGAGGCAAGACTTGGGTAGAATGCTCTTTCTGAGAGTCAGTGCAGACTCAATGTGTTGAAACGTTCTGCACCACAGGAATTCCATAATTCTATGGTTATATGGGCATTTTAGTGATCTACAGTCTCACATGTGGACATGTAAAATCTCACTGCTGGGCAAATTGGTTTGGGGCAGACACTGCTATTGGACCACCTTTTTTGCCACCAAATTTTAAAGATTTCTCTATTGGTCTGAGCTGCCTGCTGCAGGTTGTCACTATCTTCAGAGCATTTAGATGCCTGGCAATTATTGCAGCCAGTAACTAAGACCTGAGTAACAGGTTTGAAATCCTTGTCCTCAAATACTCTTTTTCTCTATCGACTGAAAGGTGAGCTTGCACATTGGAGGTTATGATGGATTTCATTAAATATGCCTGTCTTCATCAGGAGAAAGCTCCCAAGATACAAGAAATTGTCCACATTTTAAAGGATCCCATTGCTAAACTTAATCAATATTTAACCCTCAATCAACATCACTGATCAAACTGGTTATCCGATTACGATGGCATTGCTCCTTATGGAAGTTTGCAGTGAACAAGCAGCTGTCACATTTCCTACATTACAACAGTGACTGGGCATCAATGGTTCTTGCTTGACCCTGAAGTGCTCTGTGATAGCTGAATAAACATAAGTTTTTCCCTCTCTTTTCTTTTCCTGGAATGAAGCTGCATTGAAAATCCAGGGTTCAACTCATGTTGTCATAGGTGCACAATGGCAGGCTGTTTAGCACTGCTGCTTCACAGCACCATGGACCTGGGTTCGATTTCCAGCTTAGGTCACTGTCTGTGTAGGGTCTGTACGTTCTCTCGTGTCTGCATGGATTTCCTTCAGGTATTCCGGTTTCTTGCCGCAGTCTGAAAGATGTGCTGGTTAGGTGCACTGGCCATACTAAATTCTCTCTTTGTGTACCCAAAGAGGTGCCAGAGTGTGGTGACTCGCTGATTTTCACAGTAACTTCATTGCAGTGTTAATACAAGTCTATTTATGACAGTAATAAATAAACTAAACTAAACATCAGTTTGAGACTGGCAGGATTAAGATCAATGAATGGGACAAGAGTAACTCAGAGACCAATTCTTCAGAACAGAGTAAAGTTGCAACCATGCCTGGCAAAGTCCCCATAAGTACACTTTGCAGCACCGACAATGGGTAGCAAACTAAAATGAGACAAAACCCAGATTACACTCTCTTTCCCCAGAGCCAGCTTTTCCCAGTGGCTGAGTCAAATTCTAATGCCTTATTCTGCCCCTTCATTGAAAACCTTCAAGTTTGAATGACAGTTCCACGTTGGGCAGACACTAGCTTACTGGTAGTATCACTAGATTATTATTATTGCTGGACTATTAATCCAGAAACTCAGCTATTGTTCTAGGGATCCATATTCAGTTGACTGAATTCGAATTCAACACAGAGCATCTGGATTAAGAATCAACTGACAACCATGAAATCAGCGTCAATTGTCAGAAAACCATCTGATTCATTAATGTCCTTTTGAGAAGGAAATCTGCTGTCCTGACGAGGTCTGGTCTACATGAGACTCTAGAGACATAGCAATGTGATTGACTCTCAACTGTCCTCTGAAAAATGAACCATTCAGTTCAAGGACAACTAGAGATGGGCAATAAATCTTGACCAGCCAGTGATGCCCATGTCCCTCAAATGAATAAAAAAAAACACCAAACTCAACCAATCAAATCGTTGAAAGAGCTGTTCTTTGTCATTATCCCATAGCACTGGCGCATGTACTATATTTTATAAACTCAATACATATTTATAAACTATTAAGGAAACTTGCACAACTTGGCTGCTCATGAATTTTATAATGTCTTTTGCTCATTCAACATACACTGCATTCAGCAAATCATTTCCTGAGCCCTTCGCAAACTTTGACAATCCTGACTGTATAGGAATCACGAAACATGGTTCTGTTTTCTGCCAGAACCCATTCTTTCCCAGAACTTTCAAACTATGGGTTTGCTAAGCAATCCCACCCCCACTGTTGATCCTTCACCCAGATCAGAGTGTAGTCACCTGAACACTTTCTAAATTCACCTTATATTTGTACCAACTCCTTTAAAATTTGGTGTTGTCCTGCACCAAGAAGTCTGCCCTTTGCCTTCACAGTGCAGCAAACAAACACTTAGCACACAAAACAGGATCGCTCATGTTTAAATGAAAGCCAGATCCAATCATTAAGACTGCACACATTTTGCCGTGTATCATTTGGTCTCAAAAGAGGGAAGATGTTTCATCTGTTTGCATGCCACCATGGGTAGAAGCAGCTAGCCTTCTCTCCTGAGATCGGAAAGTTTGGGGTCTGTCTCCTTCGGCTCTGGTCTGACAGCTGCCACTCACCAGGTTAAGTAGCCATCCTGCCGTGTTGTGGGTAAACCAAATGAAAAAGACTCATCAGAACCACATGTTTCTGGCCCAATTAACTCCCGTTTTTCTCCAAACAGATCCAGTTTCTGTGTAAACAGACAGTAACAGAGTGCTGAGATAGCCAACAATAATTCAAAACAAATGGTTTCAGCAGGGATCACCTTACCCAATGGTAGCACGGAGGAATCCCAGTCATTTGATCACACTCACTTTAGCAAAGAACTTAATCACCAGAATGGGTCACGGCAAGGAGCCACCAACGCACGTCCTTGACAGAATGTCCATTCTCAACATGTTTCTCAATTACTCACCACCATCAGCTATTGTCATCCTTCCCTCTAAGAAATAACACTGTGCAATTTAAAGATATTCCTGCATCTCAACTTGGAAAATATTTGCCTTTTCGAACTAAATATGCAGCTGATCTCATTTTAACAAACAATGGGCAGTTACAGATTTATTTTCTGCAAAAGGTTTTGCATTATTCATGAAAAGGCATCTTGAATTTATTGCCCACGTACCTTGCTTTCATGAAATCCTGTCTGTTGTTTGAATGCAAAGTGATTCATTTTGTAGGAAGAACATGGAAAAACAATATAAAATAAAGGATACAACCCTACATGGGGTACTGAACCATCGAGTTCTGGGTGCATCAGAGCACGTCATTGAAGCTGATAGGGCAGTTTAAATTAAAGTTAATTTATTAGTCACAAGTAAGGCTTACATCAGCACTGCAATTAAGTTACTGTGAAATTCCCCAAGTTGCCAAACTCCAGCACCTGTTCAGGTCAATGCATCTAATCAGACGAAAGTGCAGCTAATAAAGCACACAGTATCACAGGCTTTATTAAAGAGAGGTACAGAGTACAAAAGCAAGGAGGTTATATTGAACTTATATAAGTCACCCCTTCAGTCTCAGCTGGAGTATTGAGTCAATCTGGGCGTATGGCACTTCAGGGAAGATGTGAAGGTGTCAATGCAGAAAAGATTCACAGAAGTGGTTTCAGGGACAAAGGACTCCAGTTATAAAGACAGATTGGAAAAGTTGGAACTGTTTAACTTGGAAAAAAGAAGGCTGTGAGGAGATTTGATAAAGCTATGCAAAATCATGACGGGTCTGGACAGAAAAACTATTTCCACCTTTGAAAGGATCAAGAATAGGGAGGTTACAAATTGAAAGTGATTGGCACAGCAAGGAAAAACAATACGAGAAATGCGATGAATCAAATATTTCACTTGATTGGGAGTCGGATGTTGGCACTCCAGTTCCCTTGAGTTTGAGCTTTCTGAGCATGCGCCACAAGGGAATGGGCATGCATGTACAATTTGTGTCTTTTTTACGGTTTCAGACAGGAAATATGTACAGAAAAACACACATAGCTGCAGAAAAGAAGTGAAATAGTGCAAAACTGCAGATCAGGTGGCCTGGGGGGTGGGGGTGGGGGTGGGGCACGGTAGCACAGTGGTTAACACTGCTGCTTCACAACACCAAGACACGGGTTCGATTCCCAGCTTGGGTCACTGTCTGTGTGGAGTCTGCACATTCCTCCTGTGTGTATTTGCTCGGGGGCTTCAGGTTCCTCCCACAGTACTGGTTAGGTCCGTTGACCTGGATTGTGGCAACTGAAGGATTTAAGAGTACCTTCATTGTAGTGTTAATGTAAGCATTACTTGTGACTAATGAATAAACTTTACTTTGTTGAACCAGAGCACCATTGCACCGAGTGTGCTCAAGGAGCACATAGGAAAGGGGACAATGAGGATGCCAATGCCAAGAAGAAAGTCCAGGAAAGTTCTAAAATAGGGATCAGAAACAGGTCCCAGAAACTGATCCCGATAAGTTATTCAAAATAAAGGAGCAGCAAAGTTGACTCCAAATTAAACACCAAGCAGACCTCAAGTAAAATGGGCTTGAGAGAGGACCAGAAGATACAAATGGGCAGCCAAAGGTCAGTGACTGTTCTTCAGGTGTTAGGGGCTAAGATATCACTTTGGAGCAGAGCTTGGCATGGTTAAAGGTCTGAACTTATGGAAGATGATGCTTGAGTGCTCATGAAGATCCAGAGAAGAGGAATCTCAGTAGATAAGATTGAAACCCTGGAGATGGTTCCTTGTTGAAGCCATCTGAGTGAGAGCAACCTTCGGAGAGAATTCCAAGATAAGTTCTTCAGGTGTGGTGATTGCAGACACCTATGGGGATGTAAGAATTTCAGTGAGACCAGTTGACTCACTGTGGTGAAGGTCTGGTGATTGTTAAGGAATCCTTGAAAACTGCTTGGGCTGCACATGCCATTTATTTTCAAGTGCTCTATATTGACCAGTGTTCAGCTATTAACTAATAAGTACTGCATACTCACCCTGAATATTACAACACAGGATAGATACTTAAAATTTCTATCCTTCAGAATTTCAGAATTCATAAATGCATGGCTGGATGGAAGAAGTAGTGAATACATATTTGGTTTCTTGCGTTTGTGTAGATGTCTTTAAAATCTTTTTTTGTGTGCGGCAATATCGTTAATTTTCTTGTTTAATAAATGTTTAATTTTTTGCATTACAAGTTCATCAGCAGATTCTTGTGAATTTGTTTAGTAACTTTCCACCACAGGTTTGATGAAAATAGGATGTATTAAGTCAGGTTTCACTCTAAGACCTGCCTTGTCCGGTATTAAGAACAGCTGGAATTGTAACAGAAAAATTTATTATGCAGGAAATGGTTAAGGTCTGGACCGCACTGCATGACAGTGTAGTGGAGGCAGGTTCAATCAAAATATTCAAAAGGGAATTAGGCTTATTTGAAAATGATGAACATATAGAGTTATGGGGAGGAGGCGGGAGAATTCTCAGTTCATAACGTGGATTGCTCATTCAGAGCACCAGTGCAGATACAATGGGCTATATGGCCCCCTTCTGTGCTATAACAATTGTGATTCTGTAAAACAATACAAGAAGAAATACTTACTATGCATTGCATACAATCATAGAATCCCAACAGTGCAGAATGAGGCCATTTGGCCCACCAAGTTTGCACCAACCACAATCCTACGCAGGCCCAATTCCTGTAACCCTCTTTACCCTGCCATTCCCCTCCCTCTAGGGCTAATTTAGCTTGGCCAATCAACCAAACCTGCACATGTTTGGATTCTGGGAGGAAACTGACACACCCCAAGGAAACCCACACAGATGCAGAGAGAATGTACAAATTCCACATAGACAGTGACACGAGGCCAAAATTGAACCTGAGTCCCTGGAGCTATGAGGCAGCAGTGCTAACCACTGTGCCACCGTGCCACCGTAATTGTCATTAATTAGTTATAATAAAATATATAAAGATACGTTGCCAACTGTAATGAGTTAGTACATAACAGTCAAGAGCCGGTCCTTCATTGTAAAGAATGTTGGAAGATACTGGGAGGCAATGATGAAGCCTGGTGAATTCGGATTCTTTCCACTCTGCCTTGTCTGTTATTTCAGCAGTGGCATTAATCGATTTAAAATAAACAGATTAACACAGGAGCTGAAATATATGATCGTCAGCCTTACTCCAAAATGGAAAGAAGCTGACCTTCATCAGGGAGTGAGATACTTTTTCACACATCGTGTGACCTGCTCCCCATAGATCTACCAACTATCCTCCTGGTTGCCAAATCAGGTGGGCCAGCTTTAGTATGTCTGATGTTTTAATGTCAATAGTATCACAGCCACCCAAGGAAAATACCTGAAATAAAACAGACGCCCATAATGTTGGCATTAACCACGCAGGTATGTGGAAAACAACTCTCTTCTCCACAGCTGGACTATTACAGAAACTGCATTGCAGAAGAAAATAAACAAAGGCCAGTGACCCAAGGTTAGTGGCCTTGCATTGCTCTGCCATTGTTATCACTTCAAAGCAACAGGGTCATTATTAATCATTCACAGTTGATTGCTGCCACTTTATGGAGCCTGTGAGATATATGTCACAACCATAACACACGATTAAAACAAGAATGATGTCATTACGTATTGCAATTTCAATTATATTTAAGCAATTCCATTCCCATGATGTTTTGTGGCATGAATAGTATTGCCGTAACACCAGTATTATCACTGGGACACCATCAACTCTGAGATCCTCTCCAGGTCAAATGTATCACCCAATTTGGAAGTACCAGCATTCCCAGATTATAGTTAGGTCAAAATCCTGCATTTCCCTCCAAATACCATCAATGGGAGTGCCTTTAGAGAATGCACCAGTTTATGAAAGATGTTTACTCACCTACCCAGGGCAACCAGGAAGACTAGGAAATAAGGGTCTGGGTTTTACGTGCCCCCATGCTGGGTTTGTTTTGGCAGTTATGGGTGGGGTGGGGATGGGGTGCAGGTGCATGCAAAACACCTTCCCAGCCGTCCCTGAGCAGACTCCTATGATATGCCAGGTGGATGGATGCTAAAAGTGACAGCTTCCCCTCTACACATAAATAGATGTAATTAAAAAATCAATCAGGTAAGGCCACACTTGGAACACTGTGCACAGTTCTGGTCACCCTATTACAGAAAGTATAATATTAAATAGAAAAAAAAGAGTCCAGAAAACATTTACTAGGATACTACCGGGACTTGATGGTTTGAGTTACAAGGAAAGGCTGGAAAGATTGGGACTTTTTTCTGTGGAGCATAGAAGGTTTAGGGGTGATCTTATAGAGGTCTATAAAATAATGAGGGGCAGGTCAGTAGGATAGTCAATATCCTTTCCCAAAGGTAAGGGGATCTAAAACTAGAGGGTATAGATTTAGAGTGAGAGGGGAGAAATACAAAAGGGTCCAGAGGGGCAATTTTTTTCTACACAGAGGGTTGTGAGTGTCAGAACAAGCTGCCAGAGGTAGTAGTAGAGGCGGATACAATTTTGTCTTTTAAAAAGCATTTAGACAGTCACATGGGTAAGATGGATCCCGAAGAATATGGACCAAATGCAGGCAATTTGGATTCGCTTGGGGGTTTAAAAAAAAGAACAGCATGGACAAATTGGGCTGAAGAGCCTATTTCTATGCTGTAAACCTCTATGACTCTAGGCTTGTTAGCAAGTGTATTGATGTGAACCATGTTGTGCCCATGCCAAGTACAGCCCAGCATGGATAGGCAGGAACGGTCAATAAAGAAATTATGGCTAAGAAGAAAATGTTGAGAAGGAACTTTTGTGTGGGGTGAGGGGTGGGGTGAAGGGGAGGGGTGCATGAAAGACATCCTAAATATGTTACCTCTCCATTTCACCTGCCTGACAACACATAGTTCAGAAAGCAGAGAGGGAGATGAGGAACAATCAGATCCTCCCTCACCCTAAAACTCTAAGACTTATCTTTCTGGGACAGCCAAAATCCATGTTCTCGTTCCTGCTGCTGCATTCGGTCAGCAAGTATCTCCCAAGAGCAAAAAGTCCTCCTACTGAGAGGCAGAAGTCCCATGCTCAAGTAATTTAGCTTGCCCCCAAAATGTTAGGCAGTGGAATAGGCTTATTCTGGTTGTGTCAGCCTCTGGACAATTGTCCTTGGGGGGTGCTGGGGAGGCAATGGGTGTGAGCAGTCTGCCCTAAAGTCCACCTCCCCCATTCGCCACCTTGTAAAATGCAACCCTCAATTTGCCAGCAGCGCTGCAATTGGAGCACAAATATTTAAAATTACAGCATGCTTAACAGCAAAGCAGAAAATGTGAACGAGTGTGGTGGTTCCCTCCCTCACTCACTTAATTAGCCTAGCAAAAAACACAGATTGGTCAATAAATACACAATTGCAGCTTTGGTATATTTCGCCAACTTTACTGTCCAGCTTTTCTTCTTCCATAGACTAAATGTTTAATGTCTGGCAACACATAATTTACTCATCTGGTTCTTACTTACTTCTCTTTCATCTATTAAGAAGTCAAGTGTCACCAGCATTAACTAAAACCAGAGAAACGCCATGAGGTCCATCAGCTCTGAAAGAGGGAAAGATGTCAGGGCTTCGGGTGGGACACTCATTTTGATGAAGGGTTTACACCCAAAAAGTTAATCTGACCTTCCCCCCTCCCCATTACAGCTGATTCTGATCTGTACATCCAGCACTTTGTGCATTTCAGATTTCCAACACCCACAGTTTTTCTTTTGGTCAGCAATAGGCCCTAAAACAACTGCGGCCATGGAGATTATCGCTTAAATAAATATAGCCGTATTAGGCCATCATTTATATTAAAGCAGTAAAGACAACAGCCAACAGCTGTGTTAAAATGTTAACCATGTTAATGCCTTCCCAGCCTTGGGAAAAATGCATTACATTAACAGCGATTTAATTAGATTCAGGCCCGCAGTCACAGAAGTTATAATGAGGGAGTCAAACATTGGCTCACACATTCTGTGTTGCCTCCACCAGAACTCAATCCCAATGCTGAAAAAGTTTAGAATTACTTCCAGCTTCTCCTTTGCTACAGAAACATTAGACACAATGAGATGCTTACCCAGGTAGAAACATACACAAATGGAACCTCACAAGTTAAATTTGTGCAACACATGAAACATTGACATGAAACACTGTGTGCATGGAATAAATACAGATCCTCATGCTTTGCACATAATTGAACATCTTGACATGTTTCATCATATTTTGTCCTTTACACATTTTGCTCAGGCACAAAATATTCCATTTCAGAATGCGAAACCTGAAGTAAAATTTTATGTAGCATCACACCCAGGTTTCTGTCAAAGAGCTATAGATAATTACATGGGAGACGTGATACAGCAACAAAGCATTTGACTTAACCATGCTAATGTTTATGTTCCACTTGAGTGTCCTCCCTTTTTTTCTCATTTAAATCTATGATCATAACCCTCTATTCCTTCTCCCTCATTTACTTATCTATCTCTCCCTGAAAGATACATCTATGCTATTTGCTTCAAGCATTCCCTGCAGTGCCGAGTTTTGCACTCACATCAATCACTTTTTGGGTAAAGGTGCTGTTCTGAATTCCTTACTGGATTTCCTGATCATTATTTTATATTGATGATCTGTGGTTATGCACTTTCCCACAACAGGAAATATTTTCTCTGCATCCACTCAATCATAACCTTCAGGACTTGCATTTCTCTAATTCTTTCAGGACCTCAGGTTGTCACAAAGTGCTCCTGAGCAATCAAGTAATTTTGAGATGCAATCACTGATGTAATGTTGGAAACGTAGCGCTAAATTTGCTTACAGCAAGCTCCTACAAACAGTAAAGTGACAAGTATTATATTAAATATCATAAATATTGACCAACACACTGGGGACAATTCCATTTCTCTTCTTCAAAATAGCGCCATGGGCTATTTTACATCCAACAGAAAAACAGATGGTGCGTAGGTTTAACTTCTTATCCGAAGGTTAACATTCCAACAGAACAGAATTTACTCAATGGCTGGAATTCTCTGGTCGCGCTGATCTAAAAGCTGGAAATTCCTGCCCAGCTGTCAATGGGATTTCACTTTGATTAAACTCACCCGGGTTCCAGTGGCGGTAGAATTGGAGCATTCTGGCCAATATTACACTGCCCTGATAGCCGAGTCTTTGTGCTCTAGCTCTGGACTCCCTGAAGCAACCATCATCTGACTTTTCGGGTTAAATGTTCCCAGCTGAGAAAGTGCAGACAATGCAAGGGCATTGGCAGAAATGTGATTTTGTCCAGTAGGTATAAACTTTCAGTTTTTTGTGACAATGCCGAGGAGTAGGAGCTGAATTGTGGCAGCATAGTCAAACAGTGGTTAGCATTGCTGCCTCACAGAACCAGGGACCCCAGTTCAATTTCCAGCTTGGGTCACTACCAGTGTGGAGTTTGCACTTTCTCCCCACATCTGCATGGGTTTTCTCTGGGTGCTCTGATTTTCTCCCACAGTCCAAAAGACATGCTGCTCAGGTGTGTTGGCCATGCTCAATTCTCACTCAGTGTACCTGAACAGGTGCCAGAGTGTGGCAACGAGGGGATTTTCATAGTAACTTCATTGTGGTGTTAATGTAAGCCTACCCGTGACTAATAAATAAAGTTTAACTTTAAATTTCAATGTGTGTCTTAATGAGTTTGCAGGACTGGTAGACAGACTGACATTTGCTGAATCTTTTTACAAAGGTTGTTGCTGTTAATTCACCTGGAGTAAACTCAATTGATTAAGAAAGGAGTCAAGTGCCTTGTGGGACCCCTTGTTAATATACTCAATATTTAATGACTGTCATATTGAGTAGCTTACTTAGAAGTATGCTTTTGAGAAGAAACAAGCTTGAAGCAGGTGAGCTCAAATGTCACAGAACTTAAAATGGATCAAATTATTAGAATTGTTGCAGATATCTGAAATAAGATAATGTATGAAGAATCAATGTACTTTTGTCTACGGAAGTAAATTAAGCACAGAACTTCCAAATCTGTCTGCAGAAATTCCACATTAACTTCAAACCTTTTACAATCTGACAAGAATTTTTACAACAAATAACTACAATCCTTGACAATTCCTGGACACTTTTGACCAGCTCCAAGGATTTCATTGGTGGAACAAAGACTGTGTGCTGCAGGCTGGGAAGGTTCAAGATTCAACTCCTGGTTTGATCTGAGTCCATTGGTTTCAGACAAAGCAGCACTCAGATCTCAATATTCCCAGTGAAACAATTGCCCTCCAATAAGGATAGAATAGGTGTGGCTGTCCTGCCCCTTCCCACCCAATCCCCCCCCAAACCACCCTCCACCTCTCTGAAAGAGAAAGTATTTCCATTGGTTTGGTGGTCTAGGACTAGGAGACTTAGGCTTCAACTTTGTTCTTCTGGTCCTATGTGGAATACTGGGCACAGATAGGAGATATAACCTGACAATTAGGATCAGGCCTTAAAGGAGTGAAGATAGGAAACATTTCTGCCTTTTTAAAAATCCCTTTTTAAAATCACTGTGGAAAAAGATCACATGACTCAAATGGCCATGTTAAAATCTCTACATTTCTTCCAGAACTGAAAAATATTCAGTTTGCTGTTTACATTCAATAGTGTATCACTAAGAGCCAGACCCTAGGCTAAACAACAGCCTAATCATCAAAACCTGTCTCTGCTGAAAGATCTTCTGATGTCAATAGTAGTCATGATGTAGAGATGCCGGCGTTGGACTGGGGTAAACTCAGTAAAGTTTCACAATACCAATTTTAAATCCAACCAATTTATTTGATAGTAAATTCGCGAGCTTTCGACACTATGGCCTTCGTCAGGCAAATGCAGTGTTTTGGTCTGCAATAGCACTCATACCAACACAGACAGTCATAGATTGCTGATTAGAATGCGAATCCTTACATCTAACCTGCTATTCAAGTGTTAAAGTGGCTAACAATGTGTGTGAAGGGCATCCTGAGCATTGGTTAGAGAATTGTGTATTTTCTCCAGACAGCACAGTAAGTGAGGTTTTTTGCTAACCCAGGCAAGTTACGGGGGTTACAGATAGTGTGTCATGAAGCCAAGATCCCTATTAAGACCGTCCTCATGCGTGCGGAACTTGGCTATCAGTCTCTGCTCAGCGACTGCGCTGTCGTGTGTCCCGAAGGCTCCCTTGAAGAACATTTACCCACAGGTCGGAGGCCAAATGCCCATGACTGCTGAAGTGTTCGCCCACAGGAGGGGAACTGTTTTGCCTGGTGATTGTTGAGCGATGCTCATTCATCCTCTGTCGTAGTGTCTGCATGGTTTCCCCAATGTACCATGCTTCGGGACATCATTTCTTGCAACGTATTAGGTAGACAACGTTGGCCGAGTTGCAAGAGTATGTACCGTGTACCTAGTGAATGGTATCCTCACATTTGATGATGTCGTCCATGTCTATGATCTGACATGTCTTGCAGAGGTTGCTGTGGCAGGGTTGTGTGGTATTGTGGTCACTGTTCTCCTGAAGGTTGGGTAGTTTGCTGCGAACAATGATCTGTTTGAGGTTGTTCGGTTGTCTGAAAGCAAGAAGTGCTGTCTGGAGAAAATACACAATTCTCTAACCAATGCTCAGGATTCCCTTCACACACATTGTTAGCCACTTTAACACTTGAATAGCAGGTTAGATGTAAGGATTTGCATTCTAATCAGCAGTCTATGACTGTCTGTGTTGGTATGAGTGCTATTGCAGACCAGAACACTGCAGTTGCCTGACGAAGGCCATAGTGTCGAAAGCTCACGAATTTACTATCAAATAAATTGGTTGGATTGAAAATTGGTGTTGTGAAACTTTACAAAGATCTTCCACCATTGCCTGCAGGACTGACGCAGTCTATGTCTATCACCTTCATTTTGTGGTATTGGCACCAACTGCAAAGAGAATCCCATAATCCCAGTCTTCAGCCAGCCAAGTAGTAAGCGCTACTACATGAAAGAAAATCTCATTGTAAACTGATTCTGGACTCTGAGGGTCACACACACTACTATTAATTTCTGTAGTTCTTGTACTATTACCATCCACTGTTGCAATACTTACTTTTTCGAATCCTATGTGCGTGTGCGTGTGCGCGCGCGTATCTATGTAGTGGAATGGAACAATTCAAATATTCCTCTCTGGGGTCTTGAATGTGAACCAACCTTCCTCGTGAGTTAATTATAATTTGAATTTGCTATGAGTTATTAGTCAAGTGTATCATTAAACCAAGGGTTTGGAAAAAATACCACAAAGTTCTTGAAAAATATTTCAAAACACCTTTTGCTTATGGACAGTTGGTGAAAGGTCATAAGTACAGTTTACCTGTCTCACCTGACTGGAACACAATAATCTGGAATGAAGCAACTGATTTGAACATCACCCCCCTCCATGATTGGCTACAGTGTGCAAGGCATAGCAACTCAGCAAGGATTTCTTTGGCAGCGTCTCTCAAACCTATTAACGCTAACACACAGGAAGCCACGGCAGCAGGTGCATGGGAATGCCATCCCATCCAAGGTTCCCTCAAACATGCTTGCTATCCTGATTTGAAATTCGATACTTGCCAAGTCAAAATCTTGGAACACCTTATCTAACATACTTACATGAATATATTTACATTGTAAGAGCTGCAAGGCTTCAAGAAGGCAGTTCACAAGCCCCTTTGAGGGCAATTAGGGAGGGGCAATAAATGCTGGCCTTGCCAGTGATGCCACACCTTGAACCTTCTGAGTAGTCAAAAGTAAGCAGTCAACAAATCATTGCTGAACACGACAGCACATCCCAAAAATAGCTCCTGAAGCTCCTTAATGCTAGTAGTCATGCTAAGTTATTAGTAATCAGTGGAAAAATATGCAAGAATTCAACAAGGTCAAACGCCAAGAGCAGAATTTCATTGTGCCTGCCAGTGGCATTTTCCAGTCCTGTCGCAGTGTCTAAAAGTTCTGCCCTAAGTTGTTCCAAGTTAAAATTAACACACAGTTCCAACCTTGCAAATGTAGTCAGTAGAGGGGTTTAGAGTATTTGGACTTATACTGCTTACAGCAAATTTAGATCAACTGGCACTCCAATGAAATAGCGACAGGTCCTCATAATTGATTCAGAAATGGAAAACGAAAAAGGCCACCAGTATAGTGCCACATTCCTGAGAATAGACATTCAAATGAAGGGAAGGAAGTGACATCTGATGTGCAAAACAAAGATCAAAATCAGTGACAGGTTGGAAAAAGATTCAAGCTCATATTAGATTTTGCTTTTTGCTCTTGGATACCGTGAACAGAGAAAAAGGAAAAAGGGAAATGCTAATTGACAGAAAGTAATGGTAAGGTTTTGACCAGAACATATGAAAAATTGAACACCACCAAAGGAAAAGACACTCAATGATTCATTCACTGAGGACCACAGAATAACAATCTGCTACTGAAAACCCATTTAGAAATAAGTAAGAAATTCAAAGTATGGATGGAGACACACCTGCAACGCAACTTTCAGCATTCCAAAACAAAAAATAAAAACAGTCATTTATCTAAGGACTGGAGCAAAGATATATCATTCACAAAATATGCCATCTTATCTCTATATAAACGTACCTCGCTATACTGATTGATTTGGTCGATCAACCTATACACTAAATCAAGGGGAATTTAGCAACATGCAGTTACGATTTGCCAAGTAATCTCAAATTCTGGCTACGTTTCAATATCAGAAGTTCTTCAAATTACAAGAAAACACACTGGATGCGCAGTCTTTGAAGAATTGAACAAACATGTGGTCTGATAGTCCATGTTATGACAATGTAGAATCAGAATGTTTCAGCATCAGCAATGAAGTCTGATGTTGTGACCAAAGGAATTTTTGGATGATGTCAGTTTGGCATCACATTCCCAGACAACAGGAGTCTTCATAACTTCACTGATGCCAATGACAACACCAGCCAAAGTTAGAGCAGGCAAACGATTTCACAAACCACTGTCAAAACATCTGAAGGTCAACCAAAAGGACACAAAAAATGGCATCACGATCTCTTCTGATCCTTTGCAAGTGAAAGGCAGAAAAGATAATGAATCGTAAGCCATAACGTGATGTAGCTAACAGAAACAGAGCTGAGGTTCCATGTTGGTCAAAAACGTCAAAGCAAAATTCCAAACCCCGCAACCACTTCAACATCTGCGCCAAGATTAAGATAAAATTGTAATCCAAGTAGTCATATTATCAGGATGTGTGCCAACCAGCTGCCAAAACATGCAATGAACTGGGATCCACAGAACAGCTATTGAGGTTGAAGTTTCTAAATAATTGGTACCAGGTGGAAGAAAGATGTTGGTGTCAGGATCCTCCAAAAGCAGCATATCTTTTTGTTCATCATTTTACTGACTTCGGGCCGACAACGTCTGAGTGATTGGTGACCACCAGGTTTGAACAAAAACAAACTATTAGAATAACTATAACTATGTATAGAGTGCTAGAATTGCTACCGACATCTACAGCTTAAGGATGGATTCTGCCAGGGAAAACCCAAGCTCAGCCCCAGATTCATGCACTTTGGCCGATAGGGTCACATGATTTTTTAAAACTGCATCCCCTTCAAGGGGCCCACGACTTCATGGCCTTAACACTGAGTTGAACAACTTGAGATTTCAGCCACCACTCCACTCTTGGTCAACAGAGCAACTAGAAATGAAGGAGACTTGGTTTGTGCTTTCGTGACAGTATTCCCAAATGGTATACAGTTGGCTGGGTGGTTCACCGCAGTGGGGTCTATGTTCAACTCTCTGTCAGATGTTAGGACCAGGGATGACTTCTCTCTTTTGCCTTATTTCAGTGCTGTGATCTCAACTGTTTACAATTTATATAAATGACTTGGATGAAGAGAATGAATGCGATGACTGCCAGATTTGCTGATGACACAAAGAGAGCTAGGAAAGTAAATTGTGAACAGCACACAAGGAGACGACAAAAATATATAGATAGTTTGACTGAGTGGGCAAAGAGCTAGCAAATGGAGTATAATGTCGGGAAATATGTATTTGCCCATTGTGTTCGCAAGAGTAAAAAAGAAGCTTATTGTCTCAAAAGTGAGAAATTTCAGAGCACTGAGATGCAGAGATATCTGGATGTCTTAGTGCACGAATCACAAAGCGTTAATATGCAGGTAAAGCAAGTAATTAGGAAAGCTAATAGAATATCATTTTTTGCAAGGGGAATTGAAAATCTTCCATGCTGCCTTTCCCCTCTGCTATTCAGTGAGAGCCATTTATGCCTCCTCTGGACAAATCTTTTGTTTCTACACCTGTCTTTTTATCATTGACAATTACAAAGTAGTCACTGCCCCCTACTGCAATACCGGTTCCTCAGCATTTGAAAGTCAGCCAAGGATTTGTAATAGGCTCAGATGCAATATCTAACCCTGGGAGATGTAAACAATAACATGATTGAAACAGAGAAAAAACACTGATAGATTTAGATGATGTTTCATTTTCATTTGAAAGCAAATTGTCTAACAATCAATGGAGTGGAGCACATGCTTAGACCTCTCAGAGCTAAATACCTAAAACTAAATATTTCCTGACACCTAAGTCACAGTCCAAAATAGAAAATTTCCCAGCATATTTTAATGTATTATGGCACTTTCTCCTATGGGAAAACTTCTCTAGCTCATCTCAACAATTAAAAAACGTTGGTCAATGTAATGGTTTTAGGACAGAGCCCTGGGAAGGAAATCTGCCATCCTTACTTGGTTAAACTAACATGTAACTCCAGACCCACAGCAATATGGTTGACTGTTAACTGCCCACTGAAATGGCCCAGCAAGTCACTCAGTTCAAGGGTAATTAGAATTGGGCAACAAATGCTGGCCTAGCCAGTGAAGCCCACATCCCATGAACGAATAAAGAAAAACAAAACTAGCCACTGCTCAGAATAAAAAAGGGTGTTAATCCTATGGCTGGATTTTTCTCTGGTGTTGAATGAGAGAATAGGATCAGGAAAAACATAAGCTTTGAATTTGTGACAGCAATTTCAAATCTGTAGTGCCTTCCTAACCCCGTGCTGTTTTTGTGTGGCCTTTACATGGTTGGGATGGCACTGGCTCACAATCCTGCTCAATCTTTCCTGAGAACAGGGTTGCTATTGTCAGCCTTACAGCAAGTATAAACTCCTTCCCCATCAAACTATTATTTTCAAGTTTGAGTTTGGGTTTCAGAAGATCTGAAAACGCCTTTCTCATTGGAGAGTTTGTGACTACTAGGAAATGCTTGCAGACAAGTCAGGAACATTCTGCCATTAAAGGTTAAATGTTTTGACAACTTCATGTGGCACTGCTAGATGCTGTATCATAATGTTCATTTTTTCTAACTAAGATGATTCACAAAATGATGGCATCGAATGGTTCAGCTGGTAACATGATCGGCTGGACATCGAGATTGGTCAATACCTGTGTAAGGAGTAGAGATGTTATCATGTTGTACCTGGCTGGCACAGTGGTTAACGCTGCTACTCCACAGCAAGAGGCCTCTGGGTTTGAATTTTGTTTTGCGTCACTGTCTGTGCAGAGTCCACATGTTGTCCCTGTGTTTGCATGAGTTTCTTCCGGGCGTTCCAATTTCCTCCTACAGTCTGAAAGATGTGCTGCTTTGATGCATTGGCACGCTAAATTCTCCCTCCATATACCTGAACGGGCACCAGAATGTGATGACAAGGGGATTTTCACAGTATCTTCATTGCAGTATTAATGTAAGGCTATTTGTGAATAAACTTGAACAAAGATCTACACAATTTCACAATAAACAGAAAATGCTGCAAGTAGCAGATCTGGCAGCATCTGCGGAGAGATCACCGGGTTAACTTTTGAAGTATGTGATGTACACAACACCTTAACAGGTCCACCATTTCAATGGCAACAATGTGAGGGCAGCAGTTTATACTGTATGTGCCACAGATCACTAATAACAAGGCTACATTACAGCATTGTATTACAAGCCTTGACACAATTCCAACTAGGGTGAGGACTGGCAGCCAAACACGGTTAAATACAGCTTATACTGGATTTAATTCCATCTTCAACAGGATTGCTTTTGCGAATTGCCAACTCAATAATAAATTTACTTGCTCCTGAAACATATCATCTCATTTTTAACATTCTTAGCAGAGGTAGAATGCCCACACATTTTCAATGAATGTGTACTTTTTTATCTTTGGTTCTGTATTATTATTCCCAGTAGCAGCTCACTAGGTTAGTGCTGCAAAGGCACCAGTAGCCCATTGGTACCTCATAAAAAGAACAAATGAACAGAAGAAATAGGAGCAGGAGTATGCCATGTAGCCCTTTGAGCCTGCCCAGCCATTCAATAAGATCCTGGCTGATCTGAAGTGGATCAGTTCCACTTTCCCACTTTATCCCCGTGACCCTTAATTCCCTTGTCTATCAGAAACTTATCTACCCGAGACTTAAATATATTCAGCAAGGTAGCCTCCACCACTTCAACGAGCAGAGAATTCCAGACATAAATACCTCATCCATGGTATGACAAGCATTCATTGAGTGTGGGCAGAGATGATGGGTGGTATCTATGGCAGTTGAGGCTTTAGGGATCTCACCTGCGGCTGGAGAGCCAGCAAGAGGCCATGTGCCTCTTTTCGGGAGGGCTTGCCAAACCACAAGTCAATCAGGCAGTGGTGAGGCCAGCAGTCGGCTTTCCTCTGGAATCAAGACCCCTGGGCTCAAATCTCACCAACCAAAAGCTGCCAGCCAAAGATTGGCAATTCTTTTGCTCAGCAGTGCATTGGGGGAATTGGTGATTGCTGAAGGAAAAACATCCACTGGAGTTACAGGATCATGGAACAACCCAGGCAATAACAAAGTAATGCAAGTAAGTCATGGGCTGGAGGTTGTGGGGAGTTAGGTGTAAGAAGAATAGCAGCATGGGCAGGTGAGGGGGGGAGGTGGTGATTCTTAGCAGATGTTTCTGATGTCCAGTTATTTGATCCTTCCTTTCTCACTCTCAAAAAGATGGGCTTCTAGTTCCACACTGCAGAAACTGAAAACCAAATTCAGGGTGATGCTTCAGTTAAGTACCAAGGGAGTGCGACAACAGCAAAAATGGCTTGCCACAATCCAAATAAAAACACAAATAAAATTCTCATGTTCGAGCCAATATTTATCACTAGAATGTACAGATTATCTGACCACATTACTATTCTTTTCATTGTCTATGGCATGTGAGCACCCACCCCTAATTGCCTTTGAAAAGGTAGTAATGATTTGTTCATGCCATCTTGAAGCACTGCTATTCATGTGATGAAGGTACAGTGGCAGTGCTGTTAGGAAAGGATCTTCCAGGTTTTAGACTCACCAACAATGAAGGCAATAAAGTTCCAAGTTTGGGATTGCCTGTGGCTTGGAGAGGTAATTGTTAGTGTTGTCATGTATCTGTAACAGTTTTTGAAAAAAGGACAGCAAGGAGGTACTTAATTGACTGCAAATCAGTTTGGAACATTCAGAAATAAAAACAGAAAATGCAAGAAGCACACAACAAATCTGGCAGCATCTGTAGCAAGACCAACAGTTAATTGCCAGAATTTTACCTTTTCACCCATTCTAGAATCGGGGCAGGTGTGACTCGCTGAATGGCATTCACGTTGGCCTCAGGCGGGATCTTACGAGCCTCGGGAGTGCGGGTGAGGTGGTAAAATTGTGGAAAATATTTTAAGCCCGTATTACTCTTCTGAGCTCAATGAGTCATAGAGACTTCAAACATTAGCTCTGGATCTCCTTCCACAGATGCTGCCAGACCTGTTGAGTGTTTCCAGCATTTTCTACTATTTCAACTTATAGTGTCTGTTATAATTTGCTGTGACTTTGGAACATCTTGAGGTTGTGAGAAGTGTTTGCCTCAGAAGGAATTGTTACATTTATGAATATATAAAAGATCATAGGGACCAAATACCTCCATATGCCTTTGACATATCAACCCTACCTATCCTGTTTCTCACCTTCAGAGCTCATTTAGCTATCACTTCCACGCATTTATACTGTGAGATACACACGGTAATTTATTTCCGAACTCTATGGCTGGCAATTTTCCCTCTTAATACCCCTTTCCACATACTGGGGGGAATCTTTTTGTCCTACCTGCCATGGGAATCCTAACAGGTGGGGGCAGCAGAACATGCAAAGATCTGTTTAGCTCAGATGGGATTTTTCAGTCTTAGGGTGAGTTCAGATGGAAAATCCTCGCTTTCGGCTTTCCAACTCTATCCTTGCATTTGAACCCCTTCAGCAGAAATTTGCTTGGATTAACTTTAGGTACATGGTGTACACTGCTTACATTCTTAAAAGGGAAAGATAAGTAGTTTATTCATACCATTGCGACAACAAAATGGTTGCTCATTAATCCATGAAATGTGTCACAAATCAATGGGGTAGGTAGATGGATTACTTCAGATTCTCCTAATGACAACATGATAAGCTACAGTCTTAAGGATGGATTAATAGGAATGATATCTCACAATTGTCAAGGTTAGAAATTCCCTACAGTGCCGAGTGTCACTGGTAGCAGGCAAAAGAAATATAAATTTAGTTCAAATGATTGATTAGCACACATGTGCGGTGAACCTGAATCACTGAAACACTTGTCATGATGGCTATAAATAAGATGGGAGGTCACGGAGAAACATGAGGCAAACTTTGCAGAGTGCCACATTCCTACAGTGGCTGTTTATTGCTTCGCTAAGCTTATGTTGTACTTTGTTTTTTCTCTGTAAGCAATTATAGATCAGATTTACATGGATTTTACAGCACAAACAACATGGTCTCATCTTTCTGAAGATTTCTGAACTGCTTTTCCTGCAGCTCGTCAGTTGATTAATATGTGGTCAATTTATAGACACGTTTCTAGACATTTATCTTCATTTAACTGAACTTCGTTCATGTTGTTTTACAAGGAAGAGGGAGACTGTGCCTTTTGCTGCTGTTTGTACCGAGTTACATCTTCCTAAAGGGTCAGCTTTTGAATCAAAAACTTTTTAAAAATATAGCTAGAATCTGAAAAAATAGAACTGCATTACTTTCTTGATAAATCAACTTTCTACATCCTAAGAAACACAGCATCACAGAATTGTTGCAGTGCAGAAGGTAGTCATGCCTGCACCAGCTCTCTGTCTCAATAATTCACTGAATGCCATTCTCCCAACCTCTCCCCTTAGTCCTAAATATTGTTCATTTCAGAACACAATTCAATTTCTATTGGATCACTTTGATTGAACCTGCATCATATCCAGGCAGTGCATGCAATCCAAACCTCAACAAATCACTGCATGAACAAGTTTTTTTTCCTCTCATTTCACTTTTGCTTCTTTGGCTTGTTACCTTATTAGGTTTTGCCAAACAGCATTACAGGAGTCAAGTCTGCACGTGTCAAAGAGAGGGATGAAGGTTTCAGCAAGAGTTAGCCTGAGGGATGGGACAGAAATAAGCAACATAATGGAAGTGGGAGTAAATGGACTTCATGTGTCTGAGAAGCTCTGCTAGGGATTAATCAGGCAGAAGATTGCAAAAGGTCTGGTTTAACTCAAGACAGTGGCCGGAAGTGGGTATATAGTTCATTGAGATAAATTTTGAAAATCGGACATGTTGCATAGATAATTATATCACTGAATGTTTTAATAAGTTAGATTGGAAATCCTTGGTGCTGGTGATTTAGTTTTCTTCAGTCTCATAACTTTCAACATTATTATTTTTGATATGACATTAAATCTACTCAGTTGCTTCCCTTGATTTGTTTTTTAGTTTTACTCTTGTTACGGACCCCAGAAAAATTAAGTTGCATTTGTACTTGTGGGTGTTAGGAGTAAGATAGATTATTAAGTTCAAGTTTCTGCTTTAAGATTAAGTTTAATTTATATTCCTGTATTTGTGTATTAAGAAAGACGGAACCAGAGTTTTGGTTTCACTTTTGAAGATGTCTGCATTCTAATTATGACTCTTGAAGCAGGGGATAAATTATGCTGGTGACTCGGAACATAGCACCCTACAGAAACAAAAAAAGCAGATTGGAATTAGTTGGAAGAAGGTGCTGGAACAGGTTAGTTGTGAAAATGGACAGATAGCAAGTCTCAAGCTAAAGAAGATCCAAAAAATCAGGGAGGACAGAACAAAGTCCCAAGATGATATGATGAACAAAGACAGTGATCAAGACAGGTTGTGTTTGGTGAACTTAAACTAAGATGAAAAGAATAAGGCTGAAAAGTAAAGAAAGAAAGCATCAAGAAGCAGACTTGAAATAAAATAGGCTTGTGAGAAGCCAGAAGATCTGAGGAAACTGAAGATCTGCAACTTTTTACCACTGGGTTCTGAAGCAGTTGTGTCCTGTTGATATGGCTGACTGTCTGACAGAGTGTAGGAGACGAATGTAGAGGGGCAGGTTGAAACCCTGGAGCTGCATGCTTGTTTCCTCCCAAAGTACAGTTTGGGAGGAAATTCGAAGCTGAGTTCTTTGTATTTTAACTTAGATTTCCGATCTACAATCTCAAAAACTGGAATTCTCTAGCTTTCTGGTTCACACCCAGTCGCCACTATAAATGAGGATGGAAAATTTCATGCTCAGCCAAATCTCCATTCACTGCAGCAGGACTGGCGAATCCCACCAGCATGAATGGCTAGAAAATTCCAGCCAGAGTTCCTGTGAGACCAGTTGACTCACAGTTTGACAAGCATCTGAGGGAAGTTGATGAGACAGCCATAGAAGATGCTTTTGATGACATTTGTCACTTGGTTTAAGAGTATTGTATATCAGCTACAGTTCATCCAATTATGACTGTAAAATTACTGACAACATTAGAGTACAAGATAGATTTTGTAACTTACTTTATCGTTATGAATTGGTGAATATCTATAAAGGTATGTCTGTAAATGAAGGAGCAGTTTATTATAAAAAATCTTTAATTAAACAAGCAAAAACTTTTGTTACTTTGGTCTTCTCTGCAACTCTGTCAATAGCCACCCTTCTCCATTTCTAAACAAAATATGAAAGTTAGGATCTATCAAGCCAGGTTGCATCCTGGATCCCAGCTTGTCCAGCAGTAGTACCAGATAGGATCATAACACTTTTTGACTTCAACCTCTTCCTATGTCACATGACTATTTTACAAGTCTGCCACTTTCTATTTCCATTAAAACATCAGTTACTTCAATATAGGCTTTGATGTCCATTGCCACCTTTTCCCTCATATTCCTTATTGCAGCTCTATGATCTTTGTTGCTCTTTATGTCTCTCTCAGTCTATGGCTTCCATCACTCTTTGCATTTTTGGAATCCCTTTCTTTAAGTTTGAAAATTTCAGAAACTGATATGGTGTTGCAACCCAAGTCAGTCCCACCAGATTTTTTCGGAATTAAATTTGGAAATCCAAAGAACATACAATAAAGGTCAAAATTCACCAGCTGTTTCTCAGCAGGATCTCTGGCTTCATGGGGGTGTTGCAGTTGAGGAGCTCAACACATCAGTTGAAATCCCATTGAAAGTGGCAGGACCAGTCTACCACTGTGAGAAACATGCCACAGGGAGGCCAGAGAATACCCCCCACACCCAATATTTTGCCACAGGGACATTTTCTTTTGAAATAAAACCTGAGATGCATAATTCATAATGCATATTGCATGAAAAAGAGGAGTTGAGTTCTTCGAAAATGTGACTGAACACATTGACGAAGGAAGGGCGGTGGACGTAGTGTACATGGACTTTAGTAAGGCGTTTGATAAGGTCCCACATGCAAGGCTCATGGAGAAGGTGAGAGGGCATGGGATCCAAGGGGCTTTGGCCTCGTGGATCCAGAACTGGCTTGCCAGCAGAAGGCAGAGAGTGGTTGCCTTCAAGAGATGGGTCTTGTTCTGCATGGAGATCGGTAACCAGTGGAGTGCCCCAGGGATCTGTTCTGGGACCCCTGCTGTTTGTCATTTTCATAAATGATCTGGATGAGGAAGTGGAGGGATGGGTTAGCAAGTTCGCCGATGATACAAAGATCGGTGGTGTTGTGGATGGTCTGGAGGGATGCCAAAAGTTGCAGCGGGACATAGACAGGATGCAAGACTGGGCGGAGAAGTGGCAGATGGACTTCAATGCAGATAAATGTATAGTGGTCCACTTTGGCAGGAATAATGGGATGAAGGAGTACAATATAAGGGGTAGGAGTCTTAGCTGTGGTGTAGAGCAGAAGGATCTCGGGGTCCGGGTCCATAGGACTCTTAAATCGGCCTCGCAGGTGGAGGAAGTGGTCAAGAAGGCGTACGGTGTACTGGCCTTCATTAATCGAGGAATAGCGTTTAGGAGTCAGGAGGTAATGATGCAGCTCTATAAGACTCTTGTCAGACCCCAGTTGGAGTATTGTGCGCAGTTCTGGTCGCCTCATTATAGGAAGGATGTAGAGGCTAGTGAGAGGGTTCAGAGGAGATTTACAAGGATGCTGCCTGGATTGGGAGGCAGGCCTTATGAAGATAGGTTGAGGGAGCTGGGACTCTTCTCACTGGAGAGACGTAGGTTGAGAGGCGACCTGATAGAGGTTTATAAAATGTTGAGAGGAATAGATAGGGGGGACTCTCAGAGACTATTTCCCCAAGCTGAAATGGTCACTACGAGAGGACACAGATTTAAGGTGCAGGGAAGCAAATACAAAGGAGATGTCAGGGGTAGGTTTTCACTCAGAGGGTGGTGAGTGAATGGAACCGACTGCCGTCGGAGGTTGTTGAGGCAAACTCACTGGGGTCTTTTAAAGACTTCTGGATGAGTATATGGAAAAGAATAGGATAGGGGGTTATAGATAGGTCTGTGGATTGGTAGATGTGATCGGCGCAACTCGTGGGCCGAAGGGCCTATTTGTGCTGTATTGTTCTATGTTCTATGTTCTATGAAAGCTAAAGCAGTCCAGGAAGCACAGTGATGTTCACCTTGGACTTCTCCAAATCATTATCTAGCTCCTTATGTCTCTGCTTTTGCTGGGGAAACTCTCAGCTAAGGCTTTCATATAGATGGCTTGATTTCTCCAGTAGTTCCTGCCCTTCATAAACTATAAATTATCCAAATGCTATCATTTACATTATCATCCACAAGAAGGCCAACACATCCCTCACTTATGATTTAACAAGACTTCAATGATAAGTTATCCTCAGCTTTGAGATTGTTGTCTGCACCTCCATCCATCCATGGCCCAAGTGCTAGCCTTTTGCGAGCCTCACATTTCTGCACACAACCTTCACTCCTCCGAACCCAGTCTACTTCTTGTGCTGTGCTCCCATGCTTCACCAACTGTAGCTGTTTCTTCAGCAACAGCACCACTGGTCCCAGAGAGCAGGCACTGTCATGTCTGCAAGTACAGGCATCCTAACCCAATCCCTTTGGTGCCCCACACTCAATCACAGGATGTCACGGGCTGCAAGGATTGTAATGAAGAAAGTAATATTAGAGGGAAAATATCCCAGAAAAAACACTTTTTTGTCATCTCGGTTTTGTCTGCAGCTGAATGTTTATTTCCACTTTTGACAGGTCACAAGGTTATCACTTCAATAATCAAATGTCACTGACTGCAGTATGCTGAACTGCACATACTTGCCTTTCACACAGACACCGTTCAGTCAACTGGAAAATCTGCTCTGTTTTCATTTTTTCACTTAACCTTCTGACAGCTATTGTTTTTCTGTCAAATGCCAGCATTTCAAAGGAATTTCACCCTCTTTCTTTGGGCCTATCACCACAAGCATTTACAGATAACACAGACAGACATGAGATCACACTCAACAAGTTGGAAATGAGGCGGAAAGGGGTTCCTTTTTTGCCTTGATTTAGAGGTCACCCTCAACATGTGGCAACATCCTCAACAGTGACACAGTGGTTAGCATTACTGTCTCACAGTGCCAAGGACCTGGGTTTAATTCCGATCTTGGGTGACAGTGCGGAATCTGCACGTTCTCCCGTGTCTGCATGGGTTTCCTCTAGGTGCTCCCATTTCTTCCCACAGTTCAAAGATGCGCAGGTTAGGTTGATGGGTCATGGTAATTGCCCCTTAGTGTTGCAAGGTGTGTGGTTAGATGGATTAGCCATGATAAATCTGTGTGGGGTTACAGGACTAGGACAGGAGAGAGAGCCTGGCTAAGATATTCTGTCATGCAGATTCAATAGGCTGAATCACCACCTTCTGCACTGTAGGAATTCTATGGTCTACGCGAGCTGGTGTTTTGAATGCCAGTGGAATCACAGACAGGACTGCTGTCTTAGGGTCTCCAGGAATGTATCCCAGGACACTGTTGCAAGCACTCTGGCACCTGTTCAATTCACTTAATCACCAATCTTTCAGACTGTGGGAGGAAAGCAGAACACTTGGAAGATACCCATGCAGGCATGAGAAGAATGTGCAAACTCCACACAGACAGCCACCCAAGCTGGAAATTGAACCTGAACGCTGTGAGGCAGTAGTGCTATTACCCCAGTGGCACTTCAGATCGGTTTGTGATATCCTCGTCCTGTTGAAGTGTTAAGGAGGTGGTGTGCTTCTGTGACTCAGTGCACTAAGCAAGCAGACTTGGTTTATGAATGACTTGGTTTCAACATTTTTCAAGCAAAAGTTCTTTGGTCTGTATTTTAAAAATAAATATGGGCAGGAGCAGAATTAATCATCTCTCACAAGTCCAACTCAACAAAACATTACCACATGAAAACAAAATTGCTAGAAGCATGGCTTAGTCTGCCAAAAGAAGTCAAAGGAAAGCATTTCACCTGAACTCAACTGAATCATTAATGGGGTGTCAGCTGTGACTCAGTGGCTTGAATTCTTGTCTCTTAGGCAGAAAATTAGAGGACCAGGTTCCAGTCCAGAGAAAGCAGTGCACAACCTAGGTTGGCACTTTCGCACAGTATTATGGAAATATTGCCTTTTGGTGAGACCTTGATGCCCCATTTGGCCTTGTAAATCCATGTGAATGATCCAAAGACACTCCTTGATGAAAAGTAGGAGAATCCTTCTCAATGTCCTGTTTGACATGAATGCTAAACTTTGCATGACAATTATCTTCTAAAATTTCCTTTCCTATCAAAGTCAAACAACTGGATCTAAAAGGTGAGTGTTGAAATCCTGGAAAACACGTCAGTTTGGAGAAATGTTCATATGTCTTTCAGTTGCCATTGGGATGAGAGCTGAGAGAGAATGGTAAGTAAAGTTGAAATCCATTGAGGAGTCAAGTGTCAGCATCTTACATCTCTTGCAAAAACTCTAACAAGGAAAAACTGTTGCTGAAAAGCAGCAGTATAGAATGAGAATTGGAAATCTCCCAGTAAGAGGTCTTCTCTGTTTTCTAAGAAATTATCGGAAGCAAAAATAAAACGCTTTCTCTTGGAAAAAACAGTTTTATCAAAATCGACTCAAGGGACATCAAGGGTTCACCCACAAGGAATCAAATAAGGAACCTCTGGAATTCTGAATTCTCAGGATTGACCTGTGATAGAGGGTGATTTGTCAAGGTGTGCTCCAAGGTGAGCGATAATCATATTTGGAAGATTCAATGAGAGGTGAGGAGTTGGCAACAGACACTGGAAGGTGCAACTCTGCATGTCAGAGTGATTGAGTTGGCCAGAGAGTTGTGTGAAAGATTTAGACTGTCCTTTGACACTATTATGTATGTGCGCAAAGTGTGACATCAAGTTCAAGAAACTTAGCTTCTTTTTGATTGATGCTTGAATTTAGTGGATTTTAGTTTGTTTGTGTCAAAGTCTTAGAAAGTGAAGTACTGTCCTCCAGGTATTTCATAGAATCAAGAATACCTACAGGACAGACGAAGACCAATCAGCCCATCAGCCTGAACTGACAACAATCTCACCCAGGCCCTGTCTCCGTAACCCTACATATTTACCCTGCTCATCCCCGTGACACTAACGGGCAATTTAGCATGGCCAATCAACCTATACCGTACATCTTTGACTGTGGGAGAAAACCGGAGCATTCAGAGGAAACCCATGCAGACACAGCAAGGATGTGCAAACTCCACACAGTGAAGCTGGGTCACTTGGAAAATTAATCTTTTCTAAAATAAAATTAACCATCTCTATGGCGATCCTAACAGTTTCTGACATTACAACAGTTGCAATATTTCATTGCCTGCAAAGTGCTTTGGTGGCAGCCTTGAGGCTGTGAAATGCACTTAATAAATGCACATCTTTCTTTTTCTACCCTGGTCGACCTGCTGGTGTATGGCTACTTGTGCTGACTTTTCCAACTTATGCTGACTTTCAGGAAGTTTTGTTTTTGGCCCGAATGAGTTCTATACCTTCTGAAGCTGAACAGAGGATCTTTCAATCAACAGTAATGACCCTGATTAATGCAGGCTAATGACAAATTGTGAGCAAGCCTACAGCTGGATTAATCGCCACTAAGGAAGAAACTGCAGCAATGTGACAACGACATGTCACATGCCCAAAGCATGCATGGCCTGTTTACAGTGTCAACCTTCTCTCCTTTTAAAAGGCCTGTGATGTCAGGTTTCAATTTTTCCGATCCTAATTTCAGTAGGAGATCTTTAACGAGTATATTTTAATCAGCCCAGCAGGAGCGTTCCTGTCATCACTTTCACACCTCATTATGGTGAGCGACAGTCCTGCTGTGACATATCGAAAAAACAGGAGCAGCACATAATTTACCCTTTTGATCTTCCAGTACACCCTATTCCACAGCATGCAGTCTTCTTACTCAACATTCTCTTCATACTTTTTGCCCTCTCATCCAGCTCATATGGTTATTTTCCAGTTCATCTGTACTACAGTCACTGTCCATATATGAGTCTGTACCTGGTTAAGTGATCGCTTCGAATAACTGGAGTTTTTTGAATGAAATGTTCCAATATCAGTTAGTCCACAGCCATTTGTTTTCAGTGATGTAGGTCACATGGGTAAAATTCAATCACAGCAACAGAGACATTTTTTCACAGCTGGCATAACACTGAGAAAGTGAGCAGTACCTGAATGAAATTAGCATTTCTTCCCAGCCTCATAGTTGCACAAGTTAGGGGCAGTACAGTGGCACAGTCGATAGCACTGCTGCCTCACACACTGGGGACCCAGATTCAACTCTAGCCTCGGATCACCATCTGTGTGGAGTTTGCACATTCTCCCTGTGTCTGAGTGGGTTTCCTCCAGGTGCTCTGGTTTCCTCCCACATTCCAAAAATGTGCATGAGTTAGATTGATTGGATACTCTAGAGCAACTTACTATGGCCAAAGATGTGCAGGTTAGGTGGATTAGCTGTGGCAAATGTGTGGTGTTATGGAGATAGGGCAAGACTTGGGTGGAATGCTGTTCCGGAAAGTCAGTACAGATCTGAAGGGCTGAATGGCCTCCTTCTGCACTGTAGCGATTCTACGGTTTACAATAACAACATACATTTCTACATTGCCTGAATTTTTTTGGGCCTTGGGAGAAGTGGCCAAAGGCACAATTGAAGGTATTAATTTTGAGATAGCTTTGAAAAAAAAGCAGATGGAGAGTTTTCTCTTGGGCTTTCGAAAGAAAGTTACAGCCGAGCTAAGTCATTGGTATCGGAGCAGGTAGAAGAGAAGATGGACCACCTGCTATTGCCAGAAAGCTAGATTTCGTCCAGCAGTGTGTCCCATGCTCAGAGGATGCAGACACCATGAGGCTCATTTCAGTTCAACCTCTTATGCACAATTCCACAGTGGCACAGTGGTTAGCACTGCTGCCTCACAGCTTTGGCGACCCATGTTTGATTCTCGGCTTAGTCATTGTCTGTGTGGAATTTACACATTCTCCTTGTGTCTGCATGGGTTTCCTCTGGGTGCTCCTGTGTCCTCCCACGTCCAAAAGATATGTTGGTTATGTTCACTGGTCATGCTGAATTCTCCCTCAGTGTACCCAAACAGGTGCCAGAGTGTGGTGACTAGGGGATTTTCACCACACTGCATTCCAATTGCTAATTTTTCTGTGCACTTGATTAGCCACTCCAAATCCTCTTGAAGTTTCTTTGCTCCTTTCTCACAACTCAGACTTCTCCTTAGTTTTGTTTAATCTGCAAACTTGGAAATATTACCGTTTAATTCCCACATAAAGGGGGTGCAGTGCAAAGGTTTATCAGACTGATTCCTGGGATGGCATGTCTGTCAAATGAGAAGAAACTAAATCAGTTAGCATCATATTCATTGGATTTTAGAAGAATGAGTAGGGATCTCATCGAAACTTATAAAATTCTAACAAGATTAGATAGGGTAAATTCAGAAAGAATGTTCCTGATGGTGGGGGAGTCCAGAACTAGAGGTCATACTTGGACAATAAGGGGATAAACCTTTCAGGATTGCCGTGAGGGGAAATTTCTTCATCCAGACAGGTGACTATGTGGAATTCACTACTACAGAATATAGTTGAGGCCAAAGTGTTGTCTGATTTCAAGAAGAAATTAGATAAAGCTCTTGGGCTAAAGGGATCAAATGATATGTGGGGGAAGGCAGGATTAGGATATTGAATTCAATGATCATCCATGATCAAAATGAATAGTGGGCAGATCAGGCTCAAAAGGGCTGAATAGCCTACTCTTGCTTCTATTTTCTTGTTTGTACTTGACAGAACAAGTTACTCGAACAGATGATCAAAAACTTGCATAAATGGATAGGTTTCAGCAGTGTCTTGAAGGACAGTGGGATACTGAGATACGAAAGTTTACTTCGAACTGGAAAACTGAAGGCATTGTTATTAACAGTGGAGAAATTAAAATCCGGGATGGCAAAGAGGCCAAAATTGAATGAGCACAGAGATATTAATGGGGTTGAAGGGGTGGAGGGTGCAGGGGGTTGCATAGCTGAAGGAAGTTACAATCATGTTGAGGGGATCATAAAGGAATTTGAACTCAAGGATGAGAATTTTAAAGTCAAGCTGTTGCTGAGCTCAAATGTGGGTCAGCAAGCACAAGCATGATTTGTGAACAGGATTTGGTGCGAGTTTGAATATGGGTGGTGAGGTTTTGAAATTTACAGGGCATGAAATGACGTCAGTGAAATGAAATACAGGTCAGTGAAAAGGACCTTGGAATAACAGAATAGACTTTAGGGCCCAGCCAGGTCAGTGGGGGCAGAGGGGCAGTAAAATACAAAGCATGGCAATCCCTTCAATTTCCTGCCTACCCTCGAGCTGTCTCCATGACATAGTGGGTGGTCGGTCGCTGAAAATGGCAGCCTACCCAGATATCATGTTGTCCATGCCATAATACAGTTGACGTGGGCAGTGGAGGGAGGACTTGGAAGGTCATTTTTTTTCAAACACAAGTGTTTAAAAATGCAGAAACAAAGGATAAGTATATCCCTTTCAGGCTGCCCTTTCAGGGGCACCTGCTCCAAAAAATTTTCATTTCCTCCTGCCTAGCCTTCAAAACCCAACCTAGTCTCACCCCTCCCATTTCTCTAACTTCCTTCTCACGGCAGTCCAATCCTTCCCCATCCAAAATTTCAGCTGGGTGCAACATCTCCCCTTCTTCGTGGGCCTGCTTGTCTTCCTAGCTGCACTCACAAATGAGATCCAACTGGATCAGTATTGTTGGAGCTGCCAGCACTCCCGAGCATGCTTTCCTCCGACTCAAGGGTTAACCTATCCACAGTATTATGGCTGCAAGACAGATTTATTTCAAGTGTGTGGTTGTCAACTTTTCTTCCACTATCCACTTGTAGTCCATTTCCCCTCCCCTACTCTCCACTTGCTGCCCAGTAAAACCCAAACTACTGAGACTAAATGTTGATGAGGATTTCAACAGCATTTGAACTGAAGCAGGCGGAAAGGCATGCAACATTTTGAAAGCAGATATAAGCAGTGTTTATAATAAATAGATTGGAAGCTCAGCTCAGCATCTTGGAGGACCCCAAGAATGAGAATGATTCAGCTTCAAACAGTGGTCAGACAGAGGGTTTGCAGATGGTATCTTGGATCAGAATTTGTGGTGAGAACTGAAGGTTTAGTCTTCCTCAATATTTAATTGGTGGGAATTTATGCTCCTCCATGCTTGATGATGCTGGAAATGGAAGGGTCACGAGAACTGATGCAGAAACAGAACTTGGGTATCAAACTACGTACGATGTTGTGTTATCAGAGGATGTTGCCCTGAGAAGCTAGTCAACAAGAAATATGTGTTACCTTTCTCAGAATATAAATATGCATGATCTTGGACACACGGATACATCCACCATATATTTATTGTTACTTTTATGGTTGTTCTTTGCATCATTTTCATGTACTCCCTCCAATGCAACAATCTGAATTTGTAACAATTTTCTCCTAATAAATGTCAATGAAGCAGTTAAACAGAAGAGGAGACTCCACAGAAGTTGCCACCCTCGATATTGGGGGAACTCAGCACATCAGTACAAAAGACTAGGCTAAAACATTTACAGTCATCTTCAGCTCAATGCATCAAGTGGATGACCCATCGTGACTCCCTGTTAAGAAGGATAGAATCCCTGCAGCGCAGAAGCCTTCTGCACCGACTTTCTGAAAGAACTACCTTCAATAACAAGTCTCACAGCACCAAATTAATGTTTAACAAGTTTATTTGACAGCACTACCTTTCGGAGCACTGCTCCTTCATCAGAGTGGGAGTTGTGTTCACAAAAAGGACATATATAGTCAAAAACTCAATTTATAAGATAATGGTTGGAATGCGAGTCTTTACGTTCAAGTCTGAAAGGCACGTACAATCTGAGTGGAGAGAGGGGTTAGACACAGGTTAAAGAGATGTGTATTGTCTCCAGCCAGGACATGATTGCAAAATCGTGAGATTTTGCAAACCCAGGCAAGTCATGGGAGTCACAGATAATGTTTCATTGAACCCAAGATCCCTGTTGAGGCTGTCCTCATGTTTGCAGAACTTGGCTATCTCTCCTGCCCAATCACTGTAACCCCACACATTTCATTTAGCTAATCCAACTAACCTACACATGTTAGGACATGAAGAGGCATTTAATCTGGCTAATCCATTTAATCTGCACATATTGGAACTGTGGGAGGAAACCATAGAAATAGGGAGAATATCCATACTTTGTAGAGACATTCACCCAAGGCTAGACTTGAACCCAGATCCCTGGAACTGTGAGATAGCAGTGCTAGACATTGTGCTGCTACGCTGCTAAAGTCCCAGTATTACAAATACAAGTCTTCAGCCAATTTGATTCACTCCACATGACATCAAGAAACAACTGAAGACACTGGATACTGTAGAAAACATGGGGGCTGACTTGTACTCCAGAATTAATCACACTCATAGTGAAGCTATTCCAAAATTCTGGCAATTACCGGATAATGAGAAAAATTGACTACAATTGTCTTGTTTTACAGATATATTATATAAATAGATATATATTTATAAATATAGGTCTGCAGCATATTTCTCGTGATGGTTATTTGAAAAAACGTGTTATACAAATTGGTGCTTTTATTCCGCAGATTATGACAAAGCCAAATTGGCCATTAAGTGTCTCAGAAGTCTACAATCAATCATCAGCCAAATACTGTAATGTTTTGTCAATGTAGTATCAAAGTGCATTTACACAGCAATAACTTGCTCAGTCTGGGTTCCATCATGGCCACTCAGCTCTTGACATCATTACAACCTTGGTTCAAACATGGACAGAAGAGCTGAACTCAAGTGGTGAGATGAGAGTGACTGCCTTGACATCAAGGCAGCGTTTGACTGAATATGCCATTAGAGTCTTGGCAAAATTGAAGTCAATGGGAAAAGCAGGAAAAACTTTCCATTGGTTGGAGTCAAACTTAACACAAAGGAAAATTATGATAGTTATTCAAGGATGATCATCCCAGTCCCAGGACATCACAGCAAAAATTCCTCAAGGCAGCGCAACGAGTAACTCACCTCTGACTCCCATGCTAAATTGCTCCTTTGTGTCCAAGAAGATTAACAGGGGAAATACATGTAAAGAGCCCGAATAAGATTGTTGTCGGTGCAGGCTCAATGACCTCAATAGTCCCCTGTCGGGATTCTATGTTTCGATGATTCTGTCTTACAGTTGTGATCTTGCCTCCACTGAGACATTGAGAATCAGAGAATTTTAAGAAGATTTGATGAGAGATGGTGAAGGAAGTGATAGTTGTTCCTTTTTTCTGAACTCCTGCATAATCAGCCCCAAGTATGTTATGTATCGGACCCAAAATCTAAAATAACATATTTTAGTTGAGATATAATGATGCATATTACTCTTCCCTCTTCTCAGCGTGCTTGCAGTAGTCCATCAGGAACTTTTGTACAGCAGTATTGGTGCTATATCTGCATGTACAATGTTATGGTATCAGATGAAAAGGCCTGACAACATAACATCCATACAACCCACTTAAAATACATGTTCCAAAGGGTTACAAATGTGAGGCTAGTTAGAAGGCTTTATGCTGTCATGGGAGGTGACATGCCTCATCTGCTCAAAGAAAACACCTAGTGAACCAACTTCTAGGTTCTGGAGATATGGTTTTCCTGAGATGTGAGAAGGGTGGCCTCTTTACGCAGAGGGTGGTAAGGGCGTGGAATGCCCTGCCTGCAGCAGTTGTGGACTCGCCTACTTTGGGGGCATTCAAATGGTCGGTGGATAGGCATATGGATGATATTGGAATAGTTTAGGTTAGAGGGTCCACTGGCCGGCGCAACATTGAGGGCCGAAGGGCCTGTACTGCGCTGTAGTGTTCTATGTTCTATGTTCTATGTTAATGAGAGCTGGTTGTGTCTTCAGATATCAGGAGGAGTGTGACATGCTATGGGCAGAACTGAGACACAGAACTGAGGCAGCCCAGTTGATAGCACCTATGTTGTAAACCCTCAGAATCTCAACCCTAAGAACAAGAACTCACTGCAGGGGTGATGACAAATATATGAATTGGAGAGTTAGGTTTTATGCCCCACCTCACTGCCATTTGAACGATAGACTACAGTGAGTACTTAAGCGGATATTGGTGCAGTTTGTCAACAGGTGTAAGTTATGTGCCTTTGCTCTCTACTGAGACTGTGCAGGAAACCATTAACAGCTGCTTAGCGATGACTGACCACAGCAGCTGAGAGAACCACTATGTTCGCTTGGATTTGCAAAGGCAAACCATTAAGTAATGGGATTTTATAATTTCTTGCTTCCTGACTGCAATTTATTTGAAAAATGAACAACTTTGCTTTGCTTGTGGGCAACTTGTTGACTTTCTGAAATAACTGCCTTCAATTGTACAAAACGGTTAAACAATTGGAGATCTAAGAAATGCATCTGGCACAAAAAATTCTACAAAATATGAGTGTTCACAGGGGAAGATTCCTCTGTTCTCTGTCTATAAGCAAACTGCAGATGGATTTGTTCGTGATTACATTTACAATTTCACTACAAATAATCCATGGCTGGGATTCTCTCGCGATGCTGTAGTCAAGGAGCGCCAAATTCTCCATTCTTGCTAGCAGGGGGCGGGATGAACGAGTTTGGAGAATCCCACCTGTGATTCTGTGATGTGTTGACACTTTACCATCTGAAATGACCTAGCAAGCCAATTCAAGCCCGAGCACAATTGAGCTGGACAAGAAATGCTGGCTATGCCAGCAACACTGACATCTCATGAAATAAACTGAAACAAATCAGCTAAAAATGGATTTAATCGCAAAAACAAAATTTTAAATTACTCGCCGTATCAATCCACCTATCCATGGATGAACTGATTTTAAATTTTCTCCATGACTTTTTAAAAATATACAGAATGCAGTCACTAATTATTTTGAGGTAAAGTGTTAGTGAAAAAAAAAAGACCTGTTGTTGAACTTTTCAGTTTATGTTCATCAGGGCAATCACAAAAATACCAATGACAAGCGAAACTACAACTTGATTCATGTGATTGTCCTGATGAATGCAAGATGAAAAGTTTTGACAAATTGTAATGTTTCAGCAATATCAAGTTCTGTATTACCAAATAACAATGAAGGTAAAGCAATTAGTTTCTCTGCAGACTTTAAAAAAATATGCATTGTAAAGCTTTTGAAGCTATTTGCGTCCCTCACCGTAAAAGATCTAATTTTTTTTGAGGCTTCTAGAAGGCATGCAAAGGAGCATGTTAAGTACAATCTTATCATGGTGAGTGGCTTGACAGGTTTTGTGCATGGGACCTGCTTTACTATGCACTGCTTTTTAAAATTGGTGTGAAGAACTGAAATTATTCTCAACTTAACCTCACTTTGCATGCACAAACTTTCACTTGGGTTACACCAATTTTTGAAGAATTGTCAACATTAGCAATGCCCAAGTGAAAACTTCACGCCAGATTTACTTCGCAAATTTCTAGAGAAGGAGACTGATGTCAGGAGTTGAACTCTGAAAAGGGTTGTGAAGGAGTATCAGATCCAGCATTGAACTGTTAGCTGAGTGGACTGTTTGAGCTGTAAATACTATGCAATGATATTATGAGAAGGGTCACGATTCTGAAAGGGAGAATAAATCATGGAGAGATGAGTGAAGTTGTTGGAATCCACAATAAGCAAGATTGAGAACCATGTAGTGGAGAAATATGTTAGATTTCATTATGGATTGTATTTTGGATCACCCATGAACTAACTATGGATTGACAAGTCTGAATTTGTTCTCCTTGTCACTTTCTCACCTTAACCCTTCTGTGATCAGTCCCCCATTTGATTTTCACCGCATCAGAATATAACAGTGAAGTCCATTGGTCAAGGCATTCAGCCAAAAAAAAACGTGCAGTATTCCAGCTGTAATTCTTCTATTTTCCCCATTTCAGTTGCCCTCAACAGTTGGGGGTCATGCAAATGCCTTGAGGAGTCCTGAACCCTGAATTAAAATCAGCTCCAGTAGCCATTGTCCAAGTCGATATTTGATGAGAACAGCCCAGAAGCGTGTTACTTTCCTTATTTCCACTTATGGAGCAAAAGAGGCATTAATAATCAAGGGTCACCACACACAAATTGCAAGGAAAAGTTTGTTTTGATACCATGGGTAGATTATAGTTCCCCAAAATAAATATTTTGCAATAAAGGATCTGAAATAATGGCTCAATGTACAAACTGCAGTTTCGTCAAATGCTGTCTTCAGTGTACTTGTATTGAAGACATTAGTGCAGAAATCTTCACTCCAATTACAAGCAGAAGCATCTTTAATAAAGTAACTTATTCAACTACAAAAGGCTTGCCAAAATTCGGAATGAAAATCTGTTTGCAATTTTCCATTATTAAACAGCAGATTTTAGTTTGGTAACACAAAATACTTTTGAGGTGCCTGGCCACACAAAATTTCGTCAGGTGAGAGGTCTGCCTTCAGCCACTTCTCATCAAATTGCTGGTGGGTCAGACAATTTAATTATTCTTTCTTACATTGGTCCGGTGAGTTGGTTCCCTCACAACGCATCACTGGTCTGTTTCATATGTCTGTGATAGAACTTTACATAGATAGACTTTGAACCAATGATATTGCATAAAAACTCTTCATTCTGAAAGGATTATGTTGCGTGCAAAGTGGAATTAGCGTCAACATTAATTCATCAAGTTTTTTTTCCAAATACAAAAAACTCGATCAAAAGATCCAAGGCCTGTGATGTAGAGGTCAATGCTACTTACTACAAAGTAGAACATAGCCCTAGAAATTCTTCAGTCAGAGCAACAGATGAAGCAAAGATTCTCAATTACGTTGCAACATTTGGGATTTCTTCATCCTCAGTCTGTGCTGTGCTGTCAGATGCTTAAATTCTAAGTTCTAGAATTCCTGATATAATCATCTCTGTGCCACAAATTCACTCTCCTCCTTCAGGACAGTCCTTAAAACCTACTTCTTTGACCAAGCCTTTTGCCCAAATATCTTCTTATTGGGCTTAATGTCAAACATCACTCAATTACCATCCTGATGAATGGTTGACACAGTCAAGGACACTATATAAATGCACATTTGTTGTTGTTGGACCTGTTCCACAAACTTGAATCAGTTTACTGACACATATTACAATTTTCAAGATTTTTTTGGACAGATGTTTTTGCTTTCAATCAATTATCAGGATTTTGGCCTGAACCCACTGTGTGCGACACCCTCCTGTTAGTTAATGCTTTGCAGATTATCTTCACTGCAAATCATGTTCTTGGGTCTGGCAATCCATGCTGGATACCACCAGATGACTGCACAGCAGCTGCATCGATTCATCGCTGCTCTCTTTAAATTACTTCTGGTACATGCATGCTGTTTAAAGTTGAAATAGTTAAAACCCATGACTTTTGTCTTTTTCATTTGCACTTTACAAGACAAGTACGAAGCATATTAAACTTACAGAATTTGAACATCAGTCAGCGTTCACTGCTATATGCATGAATGATGCCAGGGTTAATAGCTGTAGGCTGCCTGATATGTTCGGTCTTTCATTAAAAATTTCTAAATTACAGATCCTATTCTCAATCTGCACTGAGTTAGTTTATCTCATTCGGAATAGTACTTCCAACTTTAATGTTGCCTGACGCCAAACCTGCCTTAGCTCATCTACTGCTGAAATCTTCATCCATGCCTTTGTTACCTGTTGGACTGGACAATTTCACTACTTGCCTGTCCTATTATTTGTCTTCTGCCCAAAAATGATATGTGCTCATCCAAAACTGTTTTGCTCATATCTTATCTTGTGCTACGTTTCATTCAGAGCAGATCTCTTGCCCAGCAACATCTCAACATTAAAATTCTTGTTTTCAAATCTCCTGTCTAATCCTGTATAACCACTTTTTCAACAGTATTGTTGGGGGAAGATGGAATAACATGAGACAAAACAGTGCATTTCAATAGTACGATGGGACCGGGTTTAGCACTGCTGCTTCATAGTGCCAGGGAGCTAGGTTCAATTCTCAGCTTGGGTCATTTTCATGTCGAGTCTGCACATTGTCCTCATGTCCGTGTCGGTTTCCTCTGGATGCTCCAGTTTCCTCCTACACTCCAAAGATGTGCAGATTAGGTGGATTGGCTATGATAAATTGTCCATTTGTGTCAAGGGGATTATCACAGTAAAGATGTGGTTGAGGATAGGGCCTGGATGGGATCATTGTTGGTGCAAGCTCGATGAGCTGAATGGCCTCCTTCTGTATGATAGGGATTCTCTTAATGAGATAGAATATACTCTGAACGAAGTCCTCACTTGAATAAGCCTAATGTTTTATTGCCAAAATTATTACTTCTCCTTCAAAATGTCTTTTCAAGTAGCTATGTGACTGTTATGTCAGATCCTCGTCAAGTAGCATTGAGAACTTTAAAATTCCCATTTTCAAATTTCTCTTTGGACTCATCTTTCTCCATCTTTGTCATCTACTCTTGCTCCACAATCATCTAATTCTGTGATCATCTAGTTCTGACCTTGTGAGCGTCCTTGACTTTGTTCACGCCATCCTGGTTGGCTATGCCTTCACCAGCCTGGGTCCTGAGCTCTGGAATTCCCTTCCTGCATATTTCCATCTCACTACCTCACATTCTTCTTTTAAGACACTCCGTGAAATCCATCTCTTTGTCCAAGATGTTGGTCTCTGATCTGACAGGGGGCGATCTTGAGGCCAGATTCTTCACCTATGCAACTGTTAGTGGGGACTCAAGATCTTCAAAACACAGTTCTCGTCAATGAGTTCACAATTTCAAATCTACCTCATCAGCAACATCATCAGGTTCATGCCCATTATGTAAATATTATTAACCCATCAGATATTGATTCATCCACCATATACAACACCACACTATGCAGTTGGCATAGTATCAACCTGTGCCAAGAGATGGGGTTTCCTGTTCAAACTGTTGAGGCTGTGGTAAGTTGTTTCTTTTATAGCCAAGGTCCCCAAAGACAAAGTCAATTATTTTCTGCTGGCTTCTTAATTGTAACCTTTGCCAATAGGCTGAAACCAGAGGTTTTCAACTCTGGGCCAATATGCCAAAAAACATTCCTTAGCAATTAAGATTCAAATTCTCTTCATGATTTGTCTGTTTAAAGCACACCTCTCCAGGGAGTGCCTCAGAAATACCTTAAATGGACAGACCAGTTAAAAATAATTCCAATTTAAGAGCTAAGCATCATGACCATGCGCCAGAACCAAGTAAACCTGAAAAATGTCAAAGGTGAACAACAACCACTTGCAATTTCAACCAAGAAAATGTCTCCAGGCACTTAACACACTGGGGACAGGAGATCTATAAGTTTTTTTAATTCACAGGTTGAACATTGAGGGATGAATCCGTGGAAAGACAGCTGCTTTTAAGTCCCAGGCTTCTGTTTTTGGGGCAAAGCCAAAATATCAATGTCTGCAAACAACAGGAAATGATAGCCTTTCTCTGTATTTTTCATACTCTTGGCATTTTGTTAGTAAGTGTGCATTTTTGTATGGTTTCCTAAATAATTCAATTATTCCACTTGCCAAACTGGAGAAACAAATGCCTGTGTGTTTTTTTTTAATTTCATCATTCATGGGATGAATTTTTGTCAAAGCCCTTCCCTCATTATCATTGGGTGGATGACAAGCTTGCCACTTCAACTGTCGCAGTCTGTTTGTAGAAGGCACTCGCACAGTACTGTCAGGAAGGCATTTCCAGGACTTTGACTCAGTAACGATACAAGAACAGTGATATATTTCCACAAAGCTCGGATAGGAACCTGAAGGTGAGGTGCCTGCTGCCTTTGTCCTCTTAAAAGTGGCGAGGTTTCGCGTTTTGGATGTGTTAGCAAGGAATCTCTTGGCAGCTCATGTTTAGACACTTCAATTCATTTGATTTGATTTATTATTGCAAGAATTATTGTTTCTTGTGTGGAATACAGACAAAACATACCTTTTATAGAATACAACCAGGCAGAAGAAAAGGAGAGGGTGCAGGATATAGTGTTATGGTCACAGCTAGGGTGTAGAAAAAGATCAACTTACTATAAGGCAAGTTCCATTCAGAAGTCTGATGGCAAAAGGGACGAAGTTGTTCTCAAGTTGGTTGGTACTTGATCGCAAATTTTTGTATCTTTTTCCCAATGGAAGAAGATGGAAGAGACTATGCCCAGGATCTGTGGGGTCCTTGATTATGCTGGCTGCTTTTCCAAGGCTGTGGGAAGTGGAGACAGAGTCAATGCTTGGGAAGCTAGTTTGCATGAAGGGCTACATTCACAACCTTTTGTAGTTTCTTGTGGTCTTGGACAGAGCAGGACCCATACCAAGCTATGATTCGTCCAGAAAGGATGCTTTCTATGATGCATCTATTAAAACTGGTGAGAGTCATAGCAGACATGCTGAATTTTCTTAGCCTCCTGACAAAGTAGAGCTTGGTGGGCTTACTTAACTATAGTTTCGGTGTGGAGGCATCAAAACAAGTTGTTGGCAATCTGGACACATCGAAACATGAAGTTTTCGACTATTGCCACTTCATCACCATTGATGTAGACAGGGTTGAAAGTAATCACAGTAGACATTCAAAACCACAGGAAGAAAATAACAGTGCAAAATTAACAGCTTTTCTCCAGCAACTTAACATGTCATGTGTTGGGCAGATAATCCAATTAACTTTTTCCATGAAGTTGCATTAAGATCCAAGTTGTATTATATTCATTTTCAGATGAGTCCACGTCTCTTATTACTTTGAACTGTATATAATGCAATCAGCACTCCTTCAGGCATTAAAAAAAATTGAGCCACCCCTTTGCTTACTTCACAGTGCCACCCCCGTGATTAAATTTTCTGGCCTCCTGATCATCAGGACAAGTTATGATGTCAAATGCCAAGAGGGAAGATCAGCTAAATAGATATAGCCAAGAAGGTGGAGGAAATAAATTTCAGATTGTGGCTCTCTAACTTCAAGTGTTGGTTAGGACATTAGATGATCAAATTATGTAGGAGAAAATGGCAGCCATGTTTCTCATTTTATGTAGCTAACCATGAGCTAGTGCATGTACTGATGCAAATTTTGTTCGAGTAATCCCATTCCCTCACAATACTCACTATGCAGGCTTAAATTTAAAAACTGATGATTTACATGAGGCATGGAAAGGAACACATTATGATGAAACTTTATCCAAGAAAGAAAAGTCATTCAAATGGAAGAGAGAACATAATTGGTTGGAGTTCATGGAGTAAGAACAAAATATCCATTCACAAAGAATGAACTGTTTCTATACATTCATCCACATTCTTGCACTTGTTCCATAAATTCGTTAATACCACTGCCTGTCTCTGTTAGATACTGTTACAATGTTTGGAAAGAATCCAGGATGTGTTGACAGAACAAGTTATTGGCTTGTTTTAAGCAACAACAGAGGGGTAGGAAGTGGCGGAGGACGTATCTGGTGAACACTGGTTCCCATGTTAGCCATTTAGTTTTACTGCGTCCTATTAAAAGTTTCAATTTGTTTCAGTGCTTAATTGAGCCTCTGTTTGCACCTGGCACAACGCAGTCTGCAGTTACGGAGTGGTTCTAGAAAGTCGTCCACTGTACAAAAAAAGACTAATAGCCATCAGGTTGGGTCCACATGATTTTGGTGTCGTTATCAGCTCATTTTAAGATTAGAAACACAGTTTTGAACAGCAAACTAAGTGTTGAATTAAATTTGTGCAATTACTCATTTTGATCTTCATTTTCAATATATTCACCACTCCTTATTTGTTGGAAGTAACAAAACAAATGACAGAGTCACATAACCTATTTAACAAGACGCATTAATGGGTCTGCCTGAATCCAAAAATATTTGGCTGATTCTTTCTGCCATTTTTCTGAGACAAATTTTTTTGACTTGATTTATTATTGTCACATATATTGGTGTACAGTGAAAAAATATTGTTTCTTGCGCACTACACAGGCAAGACATACCGTTTGTAGAGAAGGAAACAGTGCAGAATGTAGTATTATTGACATCAATAAGATATGGCAAAAGATCAACTCAGTGCAAGGTAGGTCATTCAAAAGTCTGGCAACGGCAGAGAAGGTGATGTTCTTGAGTCAATTGGTACGTGACCTCAACTTTTTTTCCCAATGGAAGAAGATGGAAAATGGAAAGAAGCAGAATCCATTCAAATTAAACTGTTCAATCTGAGGTTTGTCAAACGAAAAGACAAAACCTTCTCTCCAAAACAGGAAATTTCTTAAAATGAATTCATATTAGATGCCAGTGAAATATAAGGCAGCAATTCAATCCAGAAGTCAGGTCTGATCAGCAGGTCCTTCAAGATTGAATTTGTGTTGAATCTAATGCCGATGATGTTATTATTTATTTGATGCCATCCAAAATACATTGATACATTGCTTCACCTGTTCACCAACCAATTTCTGTTTCAACTCGTATTGTCTTTCCTTACTTTATAATACTACATGGTTATTACCCATCTCAAGTTACTCTTCTGTAGTTCCTAAGTTACAAATATGCTGTCCCACAGGATCGCATATTTCTTATATCCTTCTTTATGCTAGGACTCAGTTGAAATTAAGGTTAATTTCAGTCAATAATTGTGTCACATCATTTCTCAGCACTTTATTGCTGCTCAGTACTCCACTCAGGCCTTATATTTAGGTAGTTGCATGATTGCTTTAAGAGCTGATCACATGATTTGATGGTGATGTGATTATCGTATTGCACAGGCTGCTGTTCAACTATTAGTTTGTACTATGTACAAGAGAAAAGCTCCCAGAATAAATCTGTTATTAGTTAGTTTGAATTGAAGTGTGCAATTTCTTTTTGTTTCAAGCCCTCAACCCCTAACATAGTGAGGATGTTTCAACTATTCTCCTCATAGTCCCTTTCTCCTGCAGCCCTTCAGTTTCTAAATCCAAATCTTGATCAAACTCACCACTTGATCACACCATTATCCTTGTGCTTTCAAACAACTTGCCTTACATGCTATCCTGGGTAGTTGAAATGTCCTCCAGTTAAAAATTACAGAGACAAACTTCATTTTCTTCAGATCCCACCCTAAACTTTGGCATTGTTCTATTCCACTTATTTGCCTCTGTCCTAACCTGAAATAGTGCATACACAAACTCAGCAGCCTGCTTGATTCTGAATTACGCATGTCCTCTTCAACATGACAACCATATGCCCATATTACATAATTTGTTGCCAAATTATAGATCAGCACTATAAAAATAAAGTTCAGTTCTTGTCCCTTCTTAAGAAAACAAGAAATGCCAAACAACCATCCTTTGCTATCTCATTCAAGAGTATTGACAGGCAATTCCATTGCAAACAGCTGTGTTTGTTTCTATACTTAACTTTTTTTAAAGATCATTGATTTATGGGATGTGGACATCACTGGCTGGAGCCCATCCCTGGTTGCTCTTGTGAAAATGGTGGTGAGTTACTTCCTTGAACCGTTGCAGTCCCTAAAGTGCAGGAACATATGTAGTGCTGTTATGGACAGACATCCTGACAGGTACAGTGGGCATGGTAAAATGATTAAATTACTGGACAAGAGATCTGAATGAACAATTCAAAGAAAGTGGCTTCAAATTCCCACTATGACCATTGGAGAAATGTTTAATACAAAGCTAATCTGAGCAAAGGTGTCCATGAAGTTATCACATTGTCACTACAACCCACCTGGCTCATTCATATCCCAAAGGAAACCTTAGCAGTCTGGACGAAAGCAAGTCCAGTCCCATCTGAATGCTATTGAGTCATAACTGATCTCAGCTGATCTCTCAAGTGATCAAGCAAGCCAATCAGTTGGGTTGAAAATCATAAAGTGGTCCAAGAAAGTAGCTCACCACCATGTTCACAGAGCAATTGGGGATGGGCAATACAGCTAGTGATATCTGGATTACTATTGGGAAAGATTCAATAAATTGTGGTGTATTTCCTGGAATTGAAAAGGTTTGAAGGTCAGTTAATCAAATATTAAATATTAAAAGGCATTTGACAGGATAGATTGGAAACTATTTGTGTTGTTTGGGAAGTCCATTGTCAAAAAATTAGAGCCAGACTTTTCAAGTGTGAAATTGAGTAAAGTTAGAAAGCTTCACAAAAAGGGCAGTAGAAGTTTGAAACCATGTTCTGCAGATGGCAATTAATGTTAAATCAATTGTGAATTTCAAAACTAATTAATAGAATTTTGTAAAGCCCCAACAGCCATAACATTCCTCCCATTGAAACAACACTCACCCCCCCAAACAGCAGTAGCATACTTAATATTTACATACAATTATGCATTCTCGTTTTACATCATTTCAAATCATGGGTGAAGAATCCACAGGCTATTTACAATATGATACAGTCCATGAGTTATTCCTCCACCCCTGCATCCATTCTGCACTGACAAGATCAATCTGTCAGACGGATGACAATCCCTGTGGCGGTTGTTTCCTGGGGACTGGAACCAGCCTGCAGTTGCTCTCCAGCAATTGAGATGTTGACTAAACCAGAAACAGAGACTCTTCTCGCATGTCATCAGTCATCCACCACTCATCCAGTCTCATCAGGACTCATCAAGTCAAACATTGTGTGCAACTATCTCCCAAACATCAACGTTGCCAGGGAGCATTTCATTGTTGCATGGGGGATATGTCCCTGTACATACCCAAGAACTAGTTTATTCTTCACCTCAATGGCTCTTCCCCTTGTGAAGCCTCCGAGGAACATTTAATAGACTGTACAAAATACTCCGCTAACCCATTCGCCTCTGGGTGGTCATGAGCAGAATTTACATAGTGAATTCAATGAAGCTTCATTTGCTCCCCAAAGTCTCCCAATGTGAACTGTGGTCCATTGTCACTCACAACCTGGTCTGGATATCCAAACCTAGCAATTATGTCATTGAACTTGTCAACGGTTGCCTCAATGATCATTGATTCATACAAATCATTTCTGGCCACTTTGAGTATGCTTCAGCAGCCACCAGCAACATCCGGCCTTGTATTGGCCCCACAAAATCAATGTGGACCTGCTCCTAAGGCCCATTCAGCCATCCCCTCACATGCAATGGTGACACAAGTAGTGCCTGCTGAATCTTGGCCTATGATAGGCATGAGACTACTTTCTCCTTGATGAGTTCAATTAACATTTATCAATTATCAATTAACATTTGACCATCTCACATGACTGTGGGCCACCTCCTTCACCCACACCACCCCTGAGTGCTCTTGGTGCAATTGTTCCAACACTGTCCTCCTCAAGGAATGATGACTTACATGCCCCACAAAGGACAACCGTCTGACAATTCCCACTGCCGGCTTAAATGTGGCCTCAGTTCCAATACATCAGTCAGCTTGTCCTGCCCTTATGGACCAAATCCACTACTTAACTCAGTGTGGAATCCTTTCTTGTAGCTTGTTTCACCTTAGCAGCTGTAATCGGTGCCTTCTCATCTTGTGAAATTTATGAACTGGATAACCTTGTCTGGGACTTCTCTATGACAAGGCAGTGGTAGTCTGGATAATGTATCTGTATTTGTATGTTATCTGACTAGTGAAAGCGAATTTCATATAAATGGCCTGACAAAATCATCGCATACATCTGCAACCAAGCTGTGGCCATAGAAATTCCCAAAAGCTGTCCCAAAATCTTGGTCAGTAGTCTGTGATCTGTCAGCAAGACAAACTTGTCGCCAAACTGAGAGTAGTGAAACTTGGTAACACCGAAAATGATGTCAGTGCCTCTTTCTCTGTTTGTGCCTAATTCTCTTGCACTTTAGAGAATGACTTCACCACGAATGCCTATCAATACTCCTCAGGGTTCTGTCATTTACTGCATATTTCCTATCTGTATTAGACCTTCAAATATCTCATGTGATTTAACGGCTCCTGTGTCACATGGTGACGCTTCACTGGCTAGCTGCAGAGGTAACTTAGGGTTAAAACGGACTAGGACCCTAAATTTTTCAATGCCTTCTTGCTAATTGGTAAGCCTTTTCACATTCCAGCATCCAGTGCCATACCTGCCCCTTCATCTTATGCCAAAGTTTCAAAGCTGTCATTAAGTCAGGCACAAATTTTCCAGAAGAGTTTATGAGTCCCAGAAAAGACTTCAACTGGGACATTTTTCCAGTCTTGGCACTTTCATTATGGCTCCTAGTTTCTTTGTTGCTTTTTGCAACCCTTCACCGTTGATAACGTGACCTAAATATTCAACAGAGTCCTCAAAAACTCACACTTCTTTTTCCTAATTTGCAACCCATGTGCCTGCTGTCTCTTCTAAGTTTTGCATGTGTTCCTTGTCTGTGGAACACATCACAAGGATGTTGTCCAAGTAACATTGTAAATCTGAAAGACCACTCAAAATCTGGTCCATTGCTCTTTGAAAAATAGCCAGGGCTGACATAATCCCAAAAAGTAGTCACTTATAATGCAATAACCCTTTTGGATGATAATGGTCAATGATGGCTGGGATTACTTAGCCACACCCACCTGCAAATAAGCTTGTGAGAGATCCAATTTTGTAAATTTCTGACTACTAATAAGACCACTAAAAAGATCTTCAATAAGGGGCAATATGTACTGATCCATACATATTCACTGTGACTTTAAAATGCCCGCATACATTTACTGAGCCATTGTTCTTCATGACAGGGAACAACATGCGTAGCCCATTTACTCATGGCCACTGGTTCCAATAGCCCTAAACCTACTCACCTCTCAAGTTCAGTGTCCATTGTGGGTCTAATTGCATACAGCACTGGACGTGACTTCATGGTCTTCAGGCATGCATCTGGTTTCAGCTATTGGTTCACTTTCACTCCTTTCATCTCAACAAGAGGTTCCATGACTTGAGTGTGACTCCATTAATCAATTCACCACTTCCCAGTTCAACTTCAATTATTTCAGCCAAGATCATCCAAACAACACAGTATAATCACCCTTCATGACATATTAAGGTAGCTCCACACACTAGTGCCTCAGAATAAAGAACAAGAAAATTAAAGCACAGAAACAGGCCTTTTGACCCTCCAAGCCTGCACCGACCATGCTGCCCGATTGAACTAAGGTCCCCCAACTCTTTTGGGGACCATATCTCTCTATTCCCATCCTATTCATGTAGTTGTCAAGATGCCTCTTAAAAGTCAGTATCATATATACTTCCATTACCTCTCCCAGCAATGAGGGGTCTGCCATAAAAGTCCTGCCTCCAACATCGCCGTTAGACCTTGTCCCTCACATGTTAAACCTCTGCCCCTGAGTAATTGACTATTCCATCCTAGGAAAAAACTTCTGACTATCCACTCTGTCTATGCCCCTCATAATCTTGTAAACTTCTATCAGATCAGCCCTCAACCTCCATTGTTCCAGTGAAAACAACCAAATTTTTCCAATCTCTCCTCATTGCTAATGCCTTCCATACCACCTTTACCTTGGCTTAGACAAAACCTTCAGAGAGGAACTAAATGTGTTGTTGAATGATGTTCACACATTTCAAGAAAAGATAGTTCAACTTTGCCTTATATATTGACTCTAGAACTGAGGAAACTGCTGGCTCCCCTTGTCCACCGCCATCTTCACAAATTTTCCTCTAACGTTAGGCATCACCCAGAACCTGTATTACCTAACTGCTTCTGCAGGTGCTGGTAATGATACCTGGTTCCTTGTTGATTCTCCCCTCTGTGTATTAGGACTGGGTCTCCATCTTACACATTCTCTGACTTCAAAATTAGCATCTATGTTATGACACTGAGCCCTCAATCATTTAGGTTAGCTGTTTCCTGATGAAATGGCTATTTACATCCAATTCTGTCTGGCTGTCTCAAAATCTCATGACTAGGAAAGATCACAATTCATACTTTTGAATATTGGCTATGGCTATCATCAGTCAGGTTTTTATCTGTTGCCCAACAGATCATACACTATGATTTCTTGTTAAATTTGTGTTCCAGCTGTTTCTACACAGATCCATGACAAAAATTTCTGGCAGAGATCATCATGACTGTTTGTCCAAGGACAATAAGATTAATTGCAGAGTCCAAGCCATTGCATTGTAAGATCAACTAACTCTATATAGGGTGAGGGAGCAGATTGGTACTTCCCTGCGGTGCCATACTTTCACACTGTGCATTTTGAACAGTGCAATCCAGTCACTTTTATCGATGAATAACACAGCATGTGACGGAACCAAGTCAGTGTGGCAAATTTAGGAAAGAATGCCAGAAGATCTATCAGATCCCTTCCTTTGATACTCTTCCTTACTTCAATTTCTTAATTTGGTGTCTCATGCTTGATGAATCATTTCTGTTTGAGAATCTGCAGTCAACACCTGGAGTGATTTATCCTATTTTCCACAGCTTGCACCTGACAAATATTTAAATCCCTCCAACATATGCGGTTTGCTGTCTTCAAGGTTTAAGTTCTATCCTCCTCGGTGGCAGGAGACCCAACACAAAGGCTTGAAGTAAATCTCACAAATGTTTAGTTGGAGGGCTTTTTCAGTAATACTGCCATGTCAGATAAATGAATCAAAAAAGATACAGATAATACTTTCCTAATGAGAAGGCTGATTTTGTCCTGAAATCATCAAATGCTGAATGTCAGGCTCCAGAGATGACAGTCTCAATCAGAGATCTGTTTCTATATTAAGTTTATTCTGGTATTTGGTCTTCAATGCAACAAGCCTCGAAAATCCTGTTTCGCAAAGATAGGATAGAGGAAAAGACATCAGAAACTTTGCTGCTTTGTCGGACTCTGGGTATTCCAAAGCAACTTTAAGCCAAATGTCAGTCAAGTAGTTCTGAGAAAAGTCCAGCTTTGAAATTTGACTTATCAAGTTTTTGGCCTACATCTCTTATTTTCTTGATCATCGCTTCTGTTTTGTCCTGCATATGAAAAGCTGTCACTGACTCTGCAATAAAATTATTGCCTAAAGTTATCTGCAGATTGGGATTCACTGTATGACTGCCCGGGTATGATAATTTTACACAAATTGATGCTGATGGGTCCTTTCATTACCATCTGCAAAGTAATGAGGAGTCAGTTGATTCGATTTAGTTTCAATTGGAGGTCAGAGTTGTTGATCAGTGTTCTTGGGAATTGTGGCTGTTGTGGCCAGTTCTGGGCTTGCTTTCAGTTTGTTCTCTTCTGACATTTCAAACATATATTCCCATTCGACCTGTACCACTAAAGAGTTGAGCAAAGGGTCCACGTTGAATAGTCCATTATGAGCTTCACTTGTGTATTCATTTGAGGTGACTTCTTCCAGCTGAAAGTTGGAAAACAATCTATCATTTAACGTTTCTATTCCCCTCCGAGATCTCCTATAATTTAGGCATTTCATATCTATATGCAATCTCCACATTTTGATCAGACAAGTGATCAGCAGTGCTGAGGAAGTTGAGCTGTGTTGACTCATTGCTTACCTGTATGTACTCATTGGAAGTAACAGGCTGGAAGTTGATCTATCCCTGGCACTTGGTGGCCACTGATGCATCATCATCCATTGTTGTTTCTTTATTATCAATCTCTTGCTTCTATTCTCCAACCATTCAGCCAATTCCAGGATTGTTTATTTGGTTAGGTCAAATTTCTTTATCATTATATCCTCTGTGCTGTGCAAAATCCCATCAGCAGAACAATTCAAATTACATAACTGGTTATCTGGCACTGCAATGAAACTCCGCACATCTCCCATTCATTTATTATTCACCCCTTTTGAATCAGACACTGTTCTTTCAGTATCCTCATATCCTTTAGACTCCAAGCTACAGTGACATTAAAACCTGGCTCAATGCTGCAGCAGAATAACCACCTCCTTCTATGAAAACACAGGTGCAGGGCTTTGTAGTTCCTCCTGCAGAACTAGCTGAGTTGCATGAATAAACAAAGTCATGAGGTCTGGGTATGTGGCATGGCAGTACTCCTCTTATCTTTCATAATATTTCTTAAGTCTGCAGTAGAAGGTCTTTTTATCTGTCCTACTTAACTTTTTCAGTGACTGAATCTTCGAGTCTCTGTCCTTTTCACACGGCATCAAGTATGCTGAATACTTTTTCAACATTACTTTTCACCTACTTTCACTTTACTTTCTCAGAAACTAAGGAAATCTCACATGTCAGTTACAATTCTCACCAACTTTCAGAGATACACTATAGAAAGCATTCTTTCAAAGGTCAGGAACCATTAGTCTGGAAGAGTAAGCATCCACCATCATTTCTTCAAATTTTTACATCCTCAATATCTTCTAATTTTCCTTCCAATTCTTCTGTCAATTTTTTTTTGGATATGACTTTTGGTTACCAACCCACTTGCCAGAGAAACCATTTTCCACTCTTAACCTTTCCTGCTTAAGCAAAGCAATCACAGCTTCACTCATTGCTCCACAGAACTGAAGACCCTCATTCCTGGTAAACCTCTGTACTCTCTCCAGGTTTTGACATCCTTCCTAGGTCAGGCTTGAACTTTGTGCCAGGAACAGGGTGGTACTCATGTGGCTGTGTTCTCCAACTTAACAGGTACTCTCTGATGTTTCACACTATTTGGAAAATGGCCAAAAAAATCAGATAGATTTATAAACGTGTCAAGATTTGACCTATCAAGTTGTCTGGCCAAGATCTTATTTTCTCGATCATCGCTCCTGTTTGGCCTGTGCATGAAAAGCTATCAGTGATTGTACATGCTACTTCCGCTGAGGACTTGTCAGTGATTTTTGTACTTTTAACATGATAGACTTGTTTCTGTATTCAATTTACAAATCTGACCTATGACTTGGGGAGGAAATTTGAACACTGCTCTGTTCAGTTTAGGTATTCATGTTTTCTATTCTCAATCTGTTAAACTGTGATTCAATGGACAGCGCTCATATATCTTGTCAACTGTTTGTTAATTAGGTGTTTAATTGTTTTCAAGTGGTGGCATTAACAAGAGACTTAACTGTGCTCATATCGGAACAGACGAAGGATGTAGTTGTTGGATCTTGAAATGAATTTAATGTAATGTGTGGCTTTATGAATAAAAGCTGGGAAGGGTACAAAGAGTGGGCTGCTTCATTACATGGCAATCAGGAATAGAACATTCTGAATCAGAGGGTTGAAGGATCTCACCCCCATTGTGGGGAACAAAGCACAAAGATCAAGGCTGATACAGTTGGTAGTATCATCTTTCCGATAAATAAATAGTTCAATTGAAGCCCTGTCTGCCCTCTCTGGTGGACGTAAGATATCTCTTGGCGGGGTTGATGAGCTATCCCAGGTATCTTTGCTATTATTTCTCCCTCAGTCAATATCACAAAAATAGATTTTATGGTCAGTATCACATTGGTATGTATGGGAGTTTGCTGTTGTTGTCTACTAATGTGGTCATCTCACTTCAAAAGCACAGACAAAAGACTATGGCACAGAAGGTTACTTAACCAATTAGTGGAGCCTTATTGACTCGGCTCTGATGAAGGGTTATCCAAATTTGAAATGTTGGCTCTATTCTCGCTCCACAGATGCTGTCAGACCTGCTGAGATTTTCTAGCATCTCCTGTCTTTACTTCAGATTCCAGCAACTGCAATAATTTGCTTTTATTTTATTAGATCAGTGTCGTTTGCTTATAGTCCAAGGTTGAACAGAGGAAGCATCTCTCAAAAGCCTCTGATGATGTCCCCATGTAGTCATATGAGATGACTACTACACAGAGATGCATTGGTTTGCAACTCATAATAGCAATGCACAAACTGCATGCCATATTTTCTACATTGCAACAACGACTGCACTTTGTAAGTTCTTCATTGCCTGTGAACTATTTGGAATGTTCCAAGGTTGTAAAAGTTATTACAAAAATAATCTTTGTATTTCTTTCTTACTGTTTTGATTTGTTGAAAAGTTGTGATGGATAACATTGGGCTCCCTTCCAAGAAAATTATTGTATTTTGCTCATCAACAAGATTTAACCAATTGTGCCTACCTCTTTGGTGGCACTAATGAATTAATCCCATTGCTCTTTTCTTAGAATCATGGAAACTCTGCAATGCAGGAGACCATTTGGTGAATCGAGTGTGCACCGACAACAATCTCATCCAGACCCTATCTCTGTCATCCCACGTACTTACCCAGCTAATCCCTCTAACCTACACATCCTGGGACTCAATGGGACAATTTAGCTTGGCCAGTCAATCTAACCTGCACATCTTTGGAATATAGGAGGAAACTAGAGCACCTGGAGGAAACCCACACAGACATAAAGAAAATGTGCAAACTCCATACATACAATGACCCAAGCCAGGAATCAAACCAGGTCCCTGGAGCTGTGAGGCAGCAGTGCGAACTAATGTGCCACCATGCTATCCCTTTCATATTTTTCCTTCAAGTAGTTGTGACTCTACTGTACCTTTAAGACAGGTATTTTTAATCATGTTCTCTGCAGTTGTAGTAAGGCCCCAAGATGTCTGTTTTGAAGTCCAAGAGTTCATTTCCTTTCAATTTGGTTCTGGGTCAGAGGCTGGTTTTCAAGCTGTCGCAGGTTGTTTTTTTTTTCTCTCTTTCTTTCCCTGGTATTGTAAATTCTGCTGGCTAACTGGAAGCAAATTTTCCTCCCTTATTGAAGGGAAAGTTCTGCAGTTGGTGGTTTGCTGGCTAGATGTTAGAGATCGACAATGGCATTATTTCGCCCCTGAGGTCTGCTGGAAATTACAAGGCTGAGAAGTCAGAATTTCAATTCTCCAACCAAAGTACTAAGTTCCAGCATCACATGAGCATTCTTATTTTCTGTATTAAACCTGTGGCAAATATATGTTTAAAAGGAGCTTTGCTGTATTGGAACAGTATTTCATTGTTAAGATTTATACAATATCATTGTCTTTTTGTAATAGGTAGAAGTTATTGCTAACTTTCTGTTCATATGTTAATTGAATTCTTAAATAAACTTTGTTTGATAAAAGTTCTCTAGTGGTTCATTTGAATTTTCCCTGAACCGAAGTGTCTCACGCATACCCTAACCAAATTCAAAGTGCAAAATTATGATGCAGCCAGACTTCATAAAATACGTTGGAGTTTCTGACCTGGATTGTAACATTGTTCTCAATTTCCTTTTTGAATGTTAGCCTTCATCCTTTCAAGCAGCAAATTCCAGATCACAACAAATTGTAGATTCAGAGATGTTTCCTCATGCTGCCTCTGCCTTTTTTGCCAATCACTTTAAATTGGTGTCCTCTCCTACTGATTTCTCACTATTGCTCTATCAAATTATTTGTACTTGAGAATCTCCTATTAACCTTCTCTGCTCTCAAACAACTCCAGCTTCTCCATTCTCTCCATATAACCAAATATCCTCATCCTCGATATCAACTTGGGAAATGCCCTCTGCACTTTGCCGAAGATCCTTCTGGAAGCACAATGGCTTAGTACGGAGTGCAGTGCTACAGCTGAGACCAGTATTTTATTAATGTTTAGCATAACATCCTCGATTTTATGCTCTAAGAATCTCATATGATTCTTTTGGCAGCATGCTCAACTTGTCATATCATATTCAAATATTGGTACACATAAACCTTCAGGTCTCTCTCACTAATTTAATCCCTCTTAATTTGCCTTATCTTTCCTCCTGTTGTCCTCAATGACAAGTGCCTTGCATTTTTTCACACTGTTATCAGACTTTGAGGTAGCAATGCTTTTTTTTATTTATTGGTATCACAAGTCAGCTTGCATTAACTCCGCAATGAAGTTGCTGTGAAAATCCTCTAGTCACCATACTCTAGTGCCTGTTCAAGTACACTGAGCAAGAATTTAGCCTGGCCAACCTAACCAACATGTCTTTTGACCGGAGCACCTGGGCAGAAACCCACACAGTCACAGAAAGAACGTGCAGACTCTGCACAGACAGTCACCCAAACCAAGAATTGAACCCGCGTCCCTGTTGCTATGAGGCAGTAATGCTGACCACTGCCACTGTGCCGTGGGCTTATTTAGGGTCACTCACAGTCATATGTAATCCAATGTGTGCCCAGAATATTCCACTATATGTATTATCATCCTATATGTGATTCTGAAAGTTTGAATTCTGGTAGCATTTTCATTAGAAATAGCAAATATGGGAAATATTCATCTCATTTCTGATGTTGTACATTGTGACCCAACGAGCTATTGATATCCTGAATCTTGGCACTGTATGTGAAGATTCAAATTCAAGTCATCAACTTGTTTCTTCTTGTTACCTGTAACTTCAAAGGTGCGTGATCATACACTCCATACGCCAATCCCCACTCACCACCATCCTCAGGTCTCTCTTGCTGTTATCTTACCTCTTGATTTGCCTCATCGCCCCTCCTATTGTTTTCAATCAAACATTTTCAATAGAAATAGCAAACACAAGGAAACATCAAGCTGCCTGACTGATCGGAGGAACTTTCATGATATTCCATCATTGTGGCTGTTTAGGCAAAGTTTTAAACAAGTAATAAAGCCAAATAGTGCGCACAAAGAACAAGTTGGTGATTTGCTCTGCAAGATTATTTGAACTCTACAAACTACTGATTACAATATGCACTGATAATAAGGAATAGAAATAATAACGCAGTGTGGATACTGGAAGTGTAAGCAGACTTTAGAAAGTGAGATACAAGCAGCGTTTAAATCAAGAAGGCAGAGAGAGAGCAGTGAGCAGGAATGCTTATTATGCCTGTGGCATTCCATTCTGGAATGTGAACAAAGATCAATGGAATGAAAATGCCCAAAGCGATTAAAACCCAAGTACATTGTTCTTTAAGTGGAGTTGGAGGGAAGGGATACAATTGGATCAATGCAAGCAGAATAATTTAACCTAAATCTTAATCTCACACACAATGTCCTTATCTCCACCTCTAGTTTGACTTGAAATTCCTTTGTCATATTTATATTTGGACTATTCCTACAAGAATGACTGCAATAGTCCAAATATAAAGTGGCCATGCTAAATTGACCCTGAATGTGCTGGAATACGTAGGTTAGAGGTATTAGTGGGAAAAATGTGGGGGTTTCGGGGATAAGGCCTGGATGGGATTGTCATAAGTGCAGACTTGATGGGCCAAATGGCCCTCTTCTGCACTTAGGGATTCTATGAATTCTATGAAAAAGAAGAGAACAAGCCTGTTCAATTAATTGTGGCTGATCTGCATCTATTATCCACCTTGATACCTTAATCCCTAATACCTAACAAACATGCATCAATCTCAATTTCCACTCGTCCAATTGGAACAACTTTTTGTGAGAGGAAGTTTCAGCTTCTGTCCATTGAAATACTCTTTGACATTTTCCTGGATGGTCCAGGTCCAATTTTAAGGTTATTCCCCTTTTTTCCGGATTTGCCTGTCAGGATTTTTTTATCAAACCTATCAACAATATAGTCCTGAGATAATATTAATTTAACTTCATAAGCCACGGTATAATTTTATTGAAACTGCATTGCAAAAGCACATAGATCCTTCCTTAAGTTCAGTGCAGGAACCAAATATAATAAAACTATTGATGTCCTAGCACCTAATTCTGTAATTATAATTCCACCAGTAATGGAACAAATTTCACTGTGACAGAGCTGTAAATATTAATGTTTATGATCGAAACTTGCTCAGAAATTATTTTGGAAAAAGTAAGATGTGTAGGGTACTCAAATGTGAAAATTGGTGAAATCTTTTACAATTTGTCATCTGAAGAAAAATTACCATTGATGTTCTTGATTTTCCTCATTACCTCACAGCCACAGTCGCAAGGATTTTGGAAATACTGGGAAAACACCTTAAAGTTCTGGCCTGGAATCTTTCCTTCCAATGGGTACCACCTTTTGTACAAACCAGAAAACTCCCACTCCACAGACTTGAGGACAAAAATCTAGGCTAACACTCCCAATGCAGCATTGAGAGAATGCCACATTGTTGGAGGTGTCATCTTTCAAGTTTCTGTCTCAGGTAGTTGCAGAATATTCCCTGGGATGACTTCAAAGAAGAGCAAAGAAACTCTCTCCAGTGTCCCTGGCAATGTTTCTGCATCACTAAGATGACAAAAACAGCTTCATGTGTCATTATCACCTTGTGGCTTTTTTTGGAAAGGTTGCTGCACATAAATTGATTGCTGTTTTCTTCCAGTGACTGCACTTGGAAGACCCTCAGTGGCTGAAAACATATTTGGAGATCCTGAGTGATGCAAGGCTGCTATTTCTTCTTTCAGAGTGAAAGTGTTCGGCAAGGGTCTCATAATCCCAGTGTTTGAGAGGGTGACAGCACCTTCACAGTGCTGTTGCCACTTCGGCATTGAGGGATACCCATGCCTAACACAACACCCCTGGACATTGTGACCATGATTCGAAACTTCTGGGGTTCCTCACTCACTGTTGAGGCACTCCTCCACCCCCGAATAACGTTCATGTAAGGGGCAGTTGCCATTGTCCGGAATGTATCTCTCTCGAGTTCAAATCACGTTGAATGCAATCTGTACTCTTGCGCCCAGTGTATTCCCCGGTTCATTGTACCGGTACGCTTCTTGATGATAGAATGGTGGAGGTGTTAGGATATTAGGAGGTGGGGCCTCATCAGATTGATCAATCTGTCCCGGAAAACTCGTTTCCTACAAACAACTATTTCCATGCTCGCTCACTATGTTCCCGGCCTCCAGGTTTTACACCGCGAGACATATTTTCCCTCTGTTTTTTTCTTTCTTATATTCCTTTTGGAGGAGTTAAAAAAAAGTATTGGCACAGAAGTGGAAAGCAGGTGAACATTCATTCCCCAGCCTCCATAAGAATTGCATCTGGGCTGTCAAAAGCCTGTTGCTTTGGCCCTTCCAACTGTGCCTGCTTGATTTAGGAACTTTCAGCCAATTTCCAGCAGAATTAGAAATCTTCATTTCTAATTCTATCCTACCCGCTTCACTTTCCTAAATGGCCGGCCCGAGCTGGTCGCTTGAGTCCTGGTCCCAATCCCCGCCCGTTCATCTGCTAAACATCCTCCCACTCCCCCAATCTTCCTGGTGGGAATTTGAAAGTAAACGTCTTACAATTAACGAGAAGGAGAGAGACGTTTAAACAAAAACACGCTGAAACATGAACAACAAAAATGTTTAATCTGATGCGAATTATTGTATTTAACCGGGAACACCAGTGAGAATTGTGGAACAAGGGGAGAGGGTTAATTGATTGGCCATCTCTCAATGTTGGACCAGTTGGTGCCGAGTCGGCATGCATTATGCGAACATGCCCGTACTAGATTTAAGATGGGGGTTATTTCATTGGCCTCTCTCTCTCTCTCTCTGTTACCAACTTTCAGCAAATATTTTCAGCCAAGACCCCCGCTGTGCAGATTGGAAGTGGTTCTTGCAGAGCAGAAATTGAGTGCAGGCGGAAAGTAGTGTGAAATCAAACCATTTGGCGAAGGTCGGGAGGTTGCGCCTGACATTCAAGATAAATCCTGGCCCACTTGGATGGGTGGGTTAGGGGAAGGGGGGATGGTCGGGTAAGGGGGATGATAGACATATCCCAGGATGTCAGGTGAGGGAGGGCGAAGAGTATACTAGGAGAAAGCCGTCAAATCCCAGGACTATAAAGGTTCGCAGTGATTGAAGTTAAGGTGTTTGTCCGTTGAAAGAGAGAGTCGACACCATCACAGGCGGCATGGTAGCACAGTGGTTAGCACTGTTGCCTCACAGCGCCAGGGGACCCGGGTTCAATTTCAGCTTCGGGTCACCGTCTGTGTGGCGTGGGCACGTTTCCCCCCGTGGGTTTCCTCCGGGTATTCCGGTTTCCTCCCACAGTCTAAAGATGTGCTGGTTAACCGGCCATGATAAATTGGCCCTTAGTGTCAGGGAATTAGCAAGGTAAATGTGTGGGGTTATGGGTGGGAAGATTACAGGTGGTATAACCGTGGGAAGATTTGTTTCAAAACACACCTTGGAGCTAACTCATGAAAGAATTGGAATCTCGACACAAAGTTAACGGTACATTGTTGTGCACCTTTCCTCGCACCTTCTTCGACACTTGATGCCATGCCCCCACCCCTTCCCGCTCTGTGGAATAAAATTAATATTTTGAGGGCTTTTATATGCCCGTCCTGGGCTACCACGGCGGGTTTAAACGCCCTCCGATTGCTGTGCTTTCCTCACTAGGTGCCCAGACACTCGTGGAATCGAAATGGGCAGCCTGCTCCGTCCACAACAAGTGACATTTTGCTGAATAAACGACTGCAACTATCTGGACAGAAACTGACCTGAGAGGTTCGAGGCATTAACCACTGGCATTGATGTTTCTTGTGGAAAGTTCTCCAAGCGCTATCTCTGTGAAGATCCTTTTCTCAGTAAAAATAAAATCAGTGATATTGAAGCTTTCTGTCACTTTCTTGCCACGACAGCACTGCTGAGGGTGCCGGGCACATTGTTGTACCCTTCAGAGTGTGGCCAATTCTCCAGGCCCAGGCTTGTCCTGGAGTTTATTCAACAAAGTGTCACTTCTTCTGGAGGGAGTCGGCTGTCTATTTCAATTCCACACGAGTTTGTGCGAGGAAGCACAGCAATCAGAGGGCGATTAACCCCACCATGGCAGACCGGGGAGGAATCTAAACGGCCTTCAAAATATTAATTTTATTTCACAAAGTGGATAGGAGTGTGGGGCAAGGGATCAAGTGTCTATGCAGGCGGGAGGCAATGGCCCAGTGATATTATCACTCGACTACTAATCCAGAAATTCGCCTAATGTTCTGGAGGACCCGGATTCAAATTCAGTCATGGCAGATGATGGAATGTTAATTCAATTTTTAAAAAATCTGGAATTAAAAATCTACTGATGACCAAGAAATCATTGTCGATTGTGAGGAAAACACATCTGGTTCACTAACGGCCTTTAGGGAAGGAAATCTGCCGTCCTGACCCAGTCTAGCCTACATGTGACTCCAGGGCCATAGCAATGTGGTTGACTCTCAACTTCCCTCTAAGGGCAATTCGGGATGGGCAATAAATGCTGACCAGCCAGTGGCACCCATGTCCCACAAATGAATTTTTAAAAAGTTAATGTTAGAGGCCTGTTCTCTGGTTGCTTGCTGCAACAGGAGTCACCAATTCTATTTGGTGCAAGATCATCTATCTGAAACAGTCACACTGCTCCCCTTCTCACAGTTGCTGTCTGACCTGTTGAGTATTGTTCAGCATTTTCTACTTCCTGGGAATGTTTCTGTGGTGTAGGTAGTGATTTTAACCAGAATTCCAGGTCCGAACGTTGAGGTGATGGATTCCTTCTGCATGTCATGTACAATGAAATCTCAACCCCTTGGGCCTGAATTTGCCCCAGGGACGTGTTAATGTGAAATTCTACGTCTGCACCATTTCTGGGGGTCTCCACAAAGGATGCAATAAATGTTTTCAGACCTGCATTAAAAGCAAAAATATGGGAGAGGAAATTTTACGTGTTTACCAACTCGGCCATTGAGTAAAGGCGGGGTCGTTTCTTCCTGTAACCAAGTTTATGGTTGAGGAATTATCCCTGGTGGTGGGATGAGGACGAGGGGAGGGAGTTCAGATTAACACAATATCTTCGAGCACGTGTCGGATCCGCCTGGGGAAAAGGGCGGATGCAGAGTCTGTGCCAAGGATTTCAACACTTGGTCACTGCGTCGAGGGACTGAACCCATCCAATTGTAAATTACTGCCTGCCTTGCTTTCGTGATGGTTCGTATGTGAAATGGATCCAACAAACAATATGGTTACGAAATAGTTTGAAAGATTAAAGTCACAAGAGTTACTTTGAACATTTAAGGACCACTTGGACGGTATCCTCCCGCAGTGACACCATTTTATCTGATCTCTGTCGTCCCCACACTCCAGGCCTTCCCAGAGGAAGATTTAGCACAAGGACATGATCGGGATAAAGATCCCAAACTTCTCCCACCCCTTGCCGTCTGCTCAGGATTTCCATGTAGCTCAGATAGGTTGATTAGCCCGAATAAATCGTTTGGTATCATCCGAAGTGGAATGGATATTCTTCAAGACCAGGGAGTACCCTTCACTCCGCCCTCTCCCGAACCTGGAACAACCCAGAATCAGAACCCATCACTACTTACAGAGTTCGGCAAGGTTTTGTTCGGTGTGGAGCGGTGGGGGGCGGGTGGGGTGATGCGTGGAGTCAAGTAAGAACTGCCCAAGAGCGAACAGCGTGCGCCGTCAGGAATTTCACATTAACTCTCAGATTCTTTCTTTTTTGTTAAGTTCAGAAAATAATAGAGAAGGTAAAGGAGGCAAATAGAGGAGGCCGGAGAGACGGGCAAACAGAATATGGTGGAATCGGAATCATTTCTGGTTTCAAGAAGGAGACAGATGTATTTCTGACTTTTGGGGAAAAACGGATAAAGGGGACGTGGGGAACAGCTAGCGAGGTCGAGACCAAGGAGAGATGAGCCATGACCTGATTGAGCAGACTCGAAGGACTGAATTTGCCTTCTTCTGCTCCTAAATCCTATGTCACATTTGCAGTGTAATCCATACAGAACCGCCCCTCCCGCCACCCCCCACACACACACCGCCAAAGATTGAAAGATTGAGCTTGAATCTCTAATTTTCCCCTCCTGTATGGAGAAAGCGCAAGGTCCCGACCATTGTGGAATATTAGTGTGCAAGGGACCGTTCGTAAAAAGGTTATGGTAGCTGTTGGACAGGAATCCCGAGACGTTTACATGGGACAACTTCATCAGCCCCATTAATATTAATGCTACTCGTCTCTTTGTGCAACCAATATGACTTGAAAATGAAAGGAAGCTGGTAATATATCCTCGACCCCCATATTAGGAAACACGGTGCCAGTTCAAAGTTATTTTTAAATGAGGGAGAAAGGCACTTGACAGATGCAATATATGCAAATCCAGAGCTGAAAGCGCAAATTATCATCTGCAAACACTGAACAGTAATTCCATCTGCCCTAGCACTAGCCTCTTGGCTCCAAGTCCCATAATGAGTTTTCTGAATTGCAAACTGACAGACATCTTAATCAAGTCAAATCCCCAAAATTAATTCGCGATGCGCGATGCAAATGTGTCTTTCAGTCCCCTCCCCGTTCAGGTCTCCACCTTTTTCTGTTTGCTAACTAGTCCAATCATCTGGTAAATATACAGGGTCTTATATTGTAAAAATTCAACCTGCGCCAGGAGTCATCTCAACAGCAAATGTGGCTTTAATAATTGATACACGCCTCGGGGAAAAAATTATTTTTTTGAAATCACACTTTGTCTTAGAAAGTCTTTTTTTTGCATGTTAAAAAAAAGCAATCCAGCTGTTGAGTTGTGGGGTCGGGTTGATGCAGGTAAAATATATTCTCTGCGTTGGCATTTACGTTGCGGCAAACGCGAATGAGTGTGAGCAACAGAATCTATTTTCAACGTGGTCGTTTGCCTACAGTTTCCTCTATCCTTCTCTGCTTTTTGAGATGGGGCAGGCGGAGAAAGGGGGTTCTCTCTGCCTGAAGTGGGCACTGACCTAGTCCGTCAAGTGAAGTCTGCAAGTGTTAACACTGCCCTCATCCCCGGCTGGACAAAGTGTGGACAAAACGGGGAGGGGGTGGGGGGAGTGTAGAAAAGTTTGGCCTGACTCTTCTCTCCCATGTGCTGGATAAATCCGCCCCAACCCAGCTGCGAGTCCTCGGGCTTGGTCCATTCAGCTGGAACTCCTTCGGGATCTCCCGCCTGTTCATTCAGTCCCCTCCACGTCGCTGAACTTGAGGGCCCCATCTTTGGGCTGGTAATTGCCCCTTCCACGGTGTGATCGGTGCTCACATGTGACGAGAGTGTGGGGGGGGGGAGATGCGGTTAGAGATTTCCCCATAAGTTTCCAGAGCAGAAGGTTGCTCCTCTCTCTCTCTCTCTCTGGTAATCTGGTTGTCGCCGTTTGATTTTCGGTGAAACTCCCTCCTTCGAGCGTCGAACCAACCGTGAGGTGTTAAAATTTAGCGGCAGCAGGTAAATACACACCGAACGAAGATAGGGACAAGTGCCAACACCGGGCATCGGCTTTTGGCTGAAGGTACACGGTAGCTAGCTATCTGCAGTGCCGCAGACATGTGTTTGCCATCAGATGTACACAGCAGATCTATCCTTGTTCCCTGCGATTGACAACAACTGTCAGGTAGCTAGCTACTGGTCTTACGGGAACTGTGATCGCTGATCTGTTGCTGTAATTTTTTTTCGCCTCCCCAACCAAGCAGACAATACACAGCAGAAAAAGAAAGAGAGAAAGGAACTTGCCTTGTGTGTGCGCGGCGTGATGTTTTTGATAACCGCCATTCTCTCAGCTAAAACATCTCAATCCCCAAACATAAACTAACAGCCAGGTAAAATCCCAACACGTGTTCTGGACAGTGTCCCAAAGATGTCGCGGGGCTGGTGGGTCAGAGCAACTATTTTGATGTATAGTTCTGCAACTCGTCCTGCACTGTGAGATGACTTGTAAATTTAGTCTTGTGTACTTTATTGCAATCGCCCTTCTTGGCGTCTGGACAAGATATTACAAAAAAAATCCATGTGACAATTTCAGAAGTTTTTTTAAAAGTTGGAATTAGGCGAAAATATTGTCCCGCCAAGAGCGGTGGTGGTGTCGTGGGCTTACTGATGAGATCCGCGCTTTTTTAACACTGCTCTGTGCACTTATTACAGGATTAAAGTTCTTCGAATGGAATTTGCGTTTGGCACTGTCGAATTAACGGACTCGCAATGCCCAGAGCAGAAGCTGAGCAGTTTAGGAGAAGCTACGGGCTCGGGGACAGACAACCGGTATAGGCAGCAGGATAAGTGCGGTAAGAAAATAAGGGCAGTGTGCGATCTCCCTTCGAAACGCAGGGTGGGGTAGAAACGTGGGGGCCAGAGCTTTGCACTCGCACAACCGCAGCCCTCCTCAACTCCACCGCCAGTCAAATCCCCAGTTAACACAAAAAGGAATCCTGTTCAATTCCCACCATCCACCTCTCTCCGACCTCCATCCCAAACGGGACGGAATTATTTCAACAGATTCAACTTCCTGCGATGCTTGGCTGAGAAAATAATATAAAACCTGGAAATTTAATCCTTGCTCTATGAATTCAAAAGCCATGCGGTCAGCTATATAATTACTATCTGATATTCTCCGCATAGAATTGCACATGGCTTGTGGACTGGCTGAGCCGTTCCTGATCTGTCGCTGAGCTGGCGTGCTCTGTAATCGAGTACAAGTATTATTGTGTATTTTGTGTTACTGTTCCTGAGCACAAGTATTAATGTGGGTTTTGTGCACTCTTCCTGAGTACAAGTATTATTGTGTATTTTGTTACTCTTCCTGAGCACAAATATTAATGTGGGTTTTGTGCACTCTTCCTGAGTACAAGTATTAATATGGGTTTTGTGTACTCTTCCTAAGTACAAATATTATTGTGTATTTTGTGTATTACTCTTACTGAGCACAAGTATTAATGTGAGTTTTGTGCACGCTTCCTGAATACAAGTATTATTGTGGGTTTTGTGTACTCTTCCTGGGTGCAAATACTGATGTGGGTTTTGTATACTCTTCCTGAGTACAAGTATTATTGTGGGTTTTGTGTACTCTTCCTGAGTACAAGTATTAATGTGGGTTTTGTGTACTCTTCCTGAGTACAAGTATTAATGTGGGTTTTGTATACTCTTCCTGAGTACAAGTATTATTGTGGGTTTTGTATACTCTTCCTGAGTACAAGTATTATTGTATGTTTTGTGTACTCTTCCTGAGTACAAGTATTAATGTGGGTTTTGTGTACTCTTCCTGACTACAAGTATTATTATGGGTTTTGTGTACTCTTCTTGAATACAAGTATTAATGTGGGTTTTGTGTATTCTTCCTGAATACAAGTATTAATGTGGGTTTTGTGTATTCTTCCTGGGTGCAAGTACTAATGTGGGTTTTGTGTACTCTTCCTGAGTACAAATATTAATGTGGGTTTTGTGTATTCTTCCTGAATACAAGTACTAATGTGTTTTTGTGTACTCTTCCTGAGTACAAGTATTCCTACAAGCATTGTAAGCGTGTAACTTTAGGATGGTTGATTTTGTTTTTAGTTTCAGGCCATCACGTTGCTGTTCCTGTTGGATTTAACCTTAAAGTTTTCCCGTGGCGGCATGACCGCGGAGATAAAAGGGCAGGGTTGGGGATGGAGGGGGGAGGGGGCGGATGGTGGTGGCTGCAGATAAAACTCAGTCAAACTGCGGGTACATTTGTAACAGACCCGGGTCTTGAGAAAATTGGACTTTCAGAAAGGTGGCATTGATGCCAGTAATTGTAGAATTGAGAAATCCACTTAGACCAGAGAGTACAAAAGTGCTGCGGAACATTCAACGCCGGGTTCCCATCCAGCAGCATGTCAGAAAGTGCATGGCGAAGAATTTAGGCAAACTCTACTCCTTCTATAAATCTTTTCAATGCGAGAGTTGGAACTGAGCCGGGACTGACACCTCGCATTAATTTTATTTTTTTACGAGGCTCCAGATGAATATTGAGGCTCCTTATTTATAGCAGGCACCGCGATAATCTGTGGTGATGATGGTCAGGCGGGGCAAGCGTTGGGTTACTAACTTGACTGAATTTACGGGCTGTTGATTATTTTTTTCTCCCTTCCCAAGCCTGCAATAAATTAACCGGGTGGTGGTTATGTTAGTTCGCCCCTTGCTCGTTTCGCAGTCCAGCTAAACACGACTCACTGTGAACGTGTGTCAAGTGTGAGAGAGGTAGAGAGACTAGGCTAAGACAGATTTAAGGCAATATTCTGCACCAACATGTTAACTTGCCCTTACATCCGAAAGTTTATTGCTAAGATGACCATGTCAGAATTAGAGTCATAGAGAGGTTTACAACATGGAAACAGGCCTTTCCGTCCAATTTATCCCTGCCGCCCATTTTTTAAACCCCTAAACTAGTCCTAATTACCGCGCCTTTGACTCATATCCCTCTATTCCCATCTTACCCATATAACTTTGACAAAGGGTCATCTGGACTCGAAACGTCAGCTCTTTTTTCTCCTTACAGATGCTATCAGATCTGCTGAGATTTTCCAGCATTTTCTCTTTTGGTTACCCATCTAACTGTCTAAGCTTTATAAAAGATAAAATTGTATCCGCCTGTACTACTCTGGCAGCTCGTTCCAGACACTACCATCCTCTATGTGTGAAAAAATTGCTCCTCTGGACCCTTTTGTATCTCTCTCCTCTTACCTTAAACCTATGCCCTCTAGTTTGAAACTCCTCTACCTTTGGGAAAAGATATTTCGGGTTGGAGACGAACGGAAGGGGTTCATGGCCCCAGTCCTGATATGCCACCTTCACCCACTACATGGTGACTCTTCTTCCCGTTTGTCCCGAAACAAAGGGACATATTTATTTTCAAACAAAGCACCAGATTATATATATGTAAGCGCTGGATGCTTTTGAATGAAATTGTGAAAATAACCCGGAGTCTTTCCTGCGTTCCAAATTCTCAGGTAGTCTGGTAAGTGGCGCCATTTATTTCGCAGCCACTGCCACTTTTGCGGTTTATCTGCATCTCAGTACCTCGCCACCTCGATCATGGTTTATATTCTTTCACTGAAGCTTTTAAATTAAATCTCCCAATTATATAGAAAAATAATTCATTTTTAAAAAGAACAACACCATTATTAATCGGCGTGGCTTCACACATTGCACAAATAAATCAGCGGGCTGGGATCAAAACAAGGATTTTCTTGGCTGCTGGCGGGGAACACGGGCCCTTGTAACCGGTGACGAAGAAGGTGTTAACTTCGTGGATGTGGAGGGGGGCTGAATGGGGCTTTCACTGAAATGACTGCGGAAGTGGTCTCAATTGAGAAACTAAAACGTGCGGCTCAGTTTTCAAGGAAGCTGGAAAGTTCAGCGGCTGGAGATGGATCCATTTTCCCACTTAAAGGGGCAAAGACTAGGCTGAGGGCGTAGATTATTCCCACCTTTTATTCTCAGGCAGAGAGGTCGACAAGGTGAAACCGAAAGAGAAAATGCTGGAAAATCTCAACGGCTCTGGCAGCATCTGTTTAAGCAGAGGAAAGAGTTGACGTTTCGGGTCCAGATAACCTTTTGTCAAAGCTAAACGGCATGGAAAGTGGGAGTTATTTATACTGCAGGGCGAGGGAACGAAAAATGAAGCCACAGAAAAAAGGGGAAAGACGAAGAGTTGTTAATGGCATTCCATAGAGGGAACTTTATCACCCGGGAATGCTTCAGCCTTCATTGTCCTCAATAATAATCTCTTCGGCCTCTTGATATCACACGACCTGTGTGCACAGTCCTGAGACCAAAAGCAACTTGGTTTATGAGATCCAGCCAGATGATTTTTATGCCCAGGAACGAACTGGCTCCGCGTGTTCAGGCACCAGCTACTTTGGATCTGGATTGCAATGCCGAATGGAGGATCCTTTTAGAAAAGTGCATGGGCTTCCACAACCAGCAAGGTGGCTTTGCAAACGGCGGCGGAGTGAAATGATAAGGGGAGAAAGTGCATTTTGCGAGATGAAGAACCGAGAACCCTTGCAGCAGCCACCTGGAAGGAGAAGGGATGGGTGGGAAGGAGGGGGAGGTGGGGGACGTGCAGAGAATTTTATCCCAATCTGCGTTCATTTGAAAACGTATCTGATTTGGTTTGATTTATTATTATCACGTATGCAATGAAAAGTATTGTTTCTTGCGCGATGTCCAAGCAAAAAAATACCGTCCATAGAGTATATGGGGGAGAAGGAGAGGAGAGAGTGAAGAATGTAGTGTTACAGATGCAGCTAGGGTGCAGAGAAAGATCAGTTTAATATCAGGTACACTTGTTCACGCAGTGGAGACCTTTCCCCATGCTGGTTTAAATCAATTTCCAACTGATCCTCAGTAAAGTAGCATTCACAAGTTATTACAATACCCAAAAGGACCAGATTAATTTTCAAAAGCTCGAAGGTTGTCAGACTTAGCCGACTGGGGCAAAAGGCTGGCAATTTAAAACTAGGGAGATTTGATTTGATGTATTATTAATCACATATATTGAGATGCCGTGAAATGTGTTGTTTCTTGCGCGCTGCCGTTCACAGAGGAGAGGGTGCAGAATGTAATATTACGGTCACAGCTAGGATGGAGAGAAATCATCTCACCGAAAGGAGAGGTAGGAGCTTGAAATGCATTCAGTACTAACGAACACTCCAACAAAATATCGTCTCGTCGAAGTGGTGGGATCCAAACAAAAGGTAAATCCTGCATAGGGTATGTTCAGACGCTGTAGCTAAAGGTGCGCATGGAAGTTAAACATTGCTAGAGATGGGAGGAAGAAAGCATTTCCGCGTCGTCCCACATCATTTTATTTTTTCACTTAGTTGTGAACGGCAGCAAGAATTCCAGATGGAGTCTGGGACAGGAATCATCCAAGAAAGATAATGCAAAAAAATGTGAAAACATAGCCGCCGCGAGGGAAGAGCAGCAACATCATACCATTCAGCGTTTAGAATCCCCCAGCGTAACTTTGACCAGCCGCTTGGTGCGGTTTTATACATCCAAATTAATCCTAATTGTGTGTGTTTTTTTTAAAGTAGCGGTATGTGGACCACAATTTTCAGGATCACACGGGCCTTATCAACTCGGTGATGCATCATTTGGTCAAGCGACATGGCAAGAGCCAATGCCAGCAGATTACTCCCGCCCTTTCGGCGAAAGGTTCTTCGGGTCTGGAATTAAATGGATGAGAGAATATTCACCCCTCTTCACACAACAATCAGTGTCTTCTGCTCCAGCACATTTCACACCGCAGCATCGCCAGATTTCGAGAACAGGAACAACGACAGCAATGAGGCCCCAGTGAGAAGATTCTTCTAAACGTTCTTGCTGCCGCACCCGACCGTCAACAGTCCCCTCCCGTTAGATTCCAGAATAAAGCACAAGTGCGAGAAATCAAGATGCACATCCAGCTGCTGCTGTGTAAAAAAAAAACGTTCAAAAGATCTCTACTTCTCGGCACGTCCAGATTTTTCAGAATGATGGCAGTTATGTGGAGTGAGTAGAGAAACTGGGGATTACTCTGTAAGAGCAAAGAAATCCGGCGTCCACAATCCTGAAGGGGATTTGATGGAGTAAACCAGGTGGAATTGGTTCTATCGAGAGAATGGTCGACAACTGGAGAACACAAATGCAACATCATTGACAAAGGAATTTGAGGAGAGAGATGGGATTTTCTTTAAACTCTCAGATGTTATGCTTTGAAACACGGGACCTGAAAGGGCGATGGAAGCAGATTAAACAGTGGTGGTTTTAAAACAAAAATGCACGTACACCCGAAACAGAAACATTCGCATTTATTGCAAAAGCACTGGATTTCAGACCAACAGTTTCACAATTTAAGAACCAATAGAATGGATGAGAGAGGTGATGATGGGGTGGAATTGAGTCTCTGAGCCCAGGTTTTTGCATTTTTAACTGATGTTGCCAATGGAAAATATGTAAATAAGTAATAGGGGAAATTGAAACAAAAGTCATCGGGTAATACTTCATCGGAATGCAGGTATAGCATCTAATAAACAAGACAAATGGAATGTTGGCATTTATTGCAAAAGAACTGGAATATAAAAGTAGAGAAGTGTTGTTCTAATTGTGTAAGTATTCTATCCAGTTTTAGTCTCCTTGTTTTATTTATTAGTGTCACAAGTAGGCTTACATTAACACTGCAATGAAGTTACTGTGAAAATCCCTCAGTCGCCACACTCCAGCGCCTGTTTGAGTACACTGAGGGATAACATAGCATGACCTATGCACCTAACAGCATATCTTGACGAAGAATGTGGTGGCATTGGAGGCAGTTCAAAGGAGGCTCACCAGAGTGATCCAGAGTGTGGTGTGAGGAGAGATTAAACAGTTTAGGTTTATACTCGCTGGAGTTTGGAAGAATGAGAAAGAATCTGATGAAGTATATAAAATACTAAAAGGAATTGATAAAATAAACCGAGACAAAATGTTCCCCCCTCCCCGTGAGGCAATCTTGAACAAGAGGTCACAGGTATAGATTGAGAGACAGCAGATTTAAAACTGAGATGAGAAGGGATTTGTGAACTTTGCTGCCTCACAACGCAGTGGCGTCTGAATCATTGAATGGTTTCATGAAGAAGATAGATATATTGCTGATTTTAAAAATGGGGTTAAAGAGATGTGGGGAGCGTGTACAGAAGAAGATTTGAGACCAGGGAGAGATCAGACATGATCTGATCGAATAGTGGAGCAAGTTCAAAGGCATGCATTGCCTACTTCTGTTCCTGGTGCCAATGTGGAAAAGGGATTGGGACAAATTGGATAGCACTTGCAATGATGGGCCGATTGGCCTCCCGGCCTTGAGTTGGAATGAAGCATTTCCTCACTTGACCCAAGCAACCAAAAGCCTTTCAAACGATGAATGGGGAAGAACAGTTGTTATACAGGCAAGGGATGGAAAGCTTAATGTTTCCTTTCTGTTTAGAAATGAACCCATTCTTGGTGCTCGTTTTATACTGAATGCTTTACCAACATGTGGCATATGGAAGTCTCTTTGTGCTAGCCCCACATGCAACCATCTTTCTGCCACAATCCTTGTCAGCTGCTTTTTTCGCACAACCTCAATTAACCCTTGAAGTTTGGCATATGTTGACTCCTCGGCGGTCGGGGGGAGTCTCTGTGAGTCAGGGCACCAGAAGTTACAGTGTGGCGCCCTAACAACCAAGATGGAGTGAGTTGCCCACTTCTGCCTCATTCAGGAAATGGCCTACCCAGTAAACTTGGTGTGACCCACACCCTCCGGGAAACAGCTCTCCTCGTCTGTTTTCAGCTCTATCTCCCAGCCACCGCGCTCTTGAGCCAGAGCTGGGAGAGGTCTTCCTCACTCTGGACTTGGCAACCTGACCACGCTACCGAGAAATTCCTTCTGAACAACTGTGTAGCGCAAGCTCAACCGAACAGATTGTATTCTTCACTCAATCCGAAAGCTCAGGGGCATGACATCACTGTTCCCAGCACCTCTCCGGCCGGCCCGGAGAATACATGTTCCAGCAGCTGGACGTTGTTGACAACTGCACATCAGCTTTGTCAGAAGAGCCGATCTCTCTTTCGCTCTCTCTAATTCCTGGTATTCTTTGTATGTTTGAGAGTTCAGGGCGCAACCTGGTTCTGATAGGAAAGGGGCACGGTTTTAGTTTACAAACTCACAGCTTGCCATCTTAATCCAAGAAAATTTATTTGAGCTTTGCCCCATTTAAACAAAATCTCCAGGATGGGCGAGACTGTGTCCAAAGTTTGCGGCCGCAGTGGCCTCATTTTGTGCACAAATTAACCCGCAGAACAGGATCGACTGCAACACATTCGGCGCCCTCTCCTCCCCTATGAACAGTGCGTTTTGTCTGTATAGCGAGCAAGAAACAGCACTTTTCATAGAAAACATAGAAGATAGGAGCAGGAGGAGGCCATTTGGCCCTTCGAGCGTGCTCCACCATTCATCACGATCATGGCTGATCATGCAACTCAATGGTGTCATCCAGCTTCCCCCCCCCCGCCCTATAATATTTGATCCCATTCGTCCCATATCCCCAAACTTATAACAATAATAAATCAAATCAAATTCTCAGCGGCAAAGAATTAAGTCGCACTGCTCCGACTTAATCAGCGGCAAGGCATGCTGCTATCGCCAAAGTTCATGATTGAGTCCCCCTCCCCCCCCAAGGCACTAAATTGACGGCAGGGCCCGTGTCGTCTGTTTATTACCGCCGCTTCTTACAGAATTTGTCTGGGTGGAGAAACAAGAAAATGGAGAACAAGAGTGAATGGCTCGTATGCAACCGGACTGAGTCTGCAGTAAAGGTGGGAGACGGCGGGAGAGAGAGCAGGAGGGGGGAGTATTTCAGGTATTTTTTAAATTTCTTTCGGGGAGACAGAGCCACTGTGAGCGTGTGGGGATCTTCAGCTCGCTGCCTAGGAGTCACTGGGACAGCTGCTATTCACTGACATTTCCACCCCCCTCCCACCCCCCGCCCCGTTTGCACCTCAATTGTTATTGGCAGGTTATGGGAGCTAATCGAAGTTTGCGACCTCCCCCACAATCCTGTGACCAGCCAGCCGGAGAGGCCAATCCGCATAGTGGGGAGGTGGGATTTCCTCCGCCGGGACCCTCTGCCTCCTCCTCCTCCTCTTCCCCTCCCACCCCCGCCCCCTTTATCCAAGGTGCCTCATTCCACAGCCACTACTGTGTGTCCAAATGGACAGCAATAGGAAACAACCGCCCCATCGATTCGGACAAGGGGGGTGGGGGGGCAAAAAACAAGAATAAGGAGTTTCGGAATTAGCAGCTGGGATTAAGGAGAGCCAGGGTGCAAATCGTTCCAGGCGTAAGAAACAAAAAAAACTTTTTTTAAAAAAAAGAAAACAACCCCACACAAATCTGCATGGACCATTTGGAGACTGTTTTCTAATCGGAAATCTTGCCCCTAGTTCAGGCTGGTGTCGACTATCAGCATGGCAGCGACTTCTCTCAAATCCTTGCAAACCGCGCCTGGGAATAATAGTTCTTTCGGGATCAGACACTTAACCGGGACGCCCAACAGTGAGAGCGGAGGTAAGATTTGATCGAAGCCAACCAAAGGAGGGTTGGAGCTGCGGCTGCCTGGGCCCCCTCTCTGAACGGCGGCATCGGATAAAGGCAAAAAAAAATTGCCAAACTCTTCTCAGCAAATTCCACCGCGATACCAATAACGATTAAAGCGCTGTGCCTTCCCCAGTCTATCTAGTGGGCTTGCTCCCTCTTTCAATTTGAACCAATTGATTGGTTTGGAAATTTGTATTTTAAATTAATCTGAAAATAATTGTGCAATGAGGGGGGGGAGGAAAACAGGTTCGCTATTTGGGATTTAATTAATTTGGAGTTTCAATCCTAAAATGAAAGCGAATTTTATTTACGCGTATTTACATCCCAACGAATTAATTGTACCGTTCACCAAGTTGACACAACTTGGAAATAACTATTGGGAGAGGATTTGTCTGAACCCGAGGTCAGTTTCTCGATTATTAGGCGCTTATTGTGAATTATTTCCGCTGTATAAATTAAAACTTTGGCTGTAACATGCCAAACGCGATTACAGTGATAACATTCCTGACTATGATGTATTCGGCTACGGCAACGACAGACTTATTCTGGTCACAAATGATAATATTAATCATGTTCACAAAAAAACTTTTCGCAAAGCACGTTGAGAAAAACAGTTTTTTTTTCAGCTCGATCCAGGAGTGCAGAGAGATTTTTTTTTGAGAACAAGGCTGGCTATCTTCAACAATCCCGTCATGTAATCTGCTCAAGCACAGCGTTGCAACTTCATACAAACAAAAATCCCTGCGTCTGCCCGCTTCTCGGGAAACATCTCGACATTTCCAAACCACTAATGCTCTTCAATAACTAACTCTTTAAAAAATATTGCGTTCTGTCTTCGAAAGCAGCCAGATCGCCAAGTTCAGAAAGGCTATTTTATTTATTTATCGTTTAGGTGCAGGGAGGGCAATGTCTCGAATCTCCAGTTCATTTAGAGAAATAAACGCGACCAAAAGAGATTGCACATATTATGTGGATGATGCAAAATAGAACAGTTGGATCAAGTCAAATGATCTCGTCTCCAGCGCCGGCTAATCTCTGATAAAAGCGAAGCAGTTTTTATCGACGAGAATCCGCTTTTGAAAACGATATATATACATATGTTAAAACTGATGATATAGCTTAACAAATGAAATTGGAGATATTGTAAAGGGAGCTCGACAGAAACAAGAGCAGGCCCCCTCTCTCCCTCGTGTTTATTGTGCCGGATTGTACACCATGTACACCAAAAAAAACTCAACAATACACTTTTCTCCAAATCGAAATAAATCCGAGCGGGGAACGGGGGACACATCCAATCCCGATGCTGCTGATTTGATCCACAAAGTTTTGGGGTAAAATTGTTTTTTTTTAATTTCAGGAACAATAAGGGGGTTGGGAGGCCGGCCGGAGTTTTAAGCAAAAACAAATATAATTTTGTTCTGGGTTGAATCATTGTTCAATTTTCCACTAAAACTTTGAACAAATCGACGTTGGAAATATCTGCAGCGATGGCGATGCCCGTTCAGTTTATTTTTGACAATCTAAGATGACAATTTGAGCCGTCAATTATTGCATTATCTAGCGCTCGATCGATTAATCTTTCTTCGTAGATGTTATGTTAGGAGCGTAGAAGAGGTTAACACACTCGCAATTTGTAGACAAAACCGCGGCCAGTCTTGATAAAGTTACAAGGTTCTGGTGGATGGGGAAGGGGGCGGGAGGGGGTGGGGGGACATGGAGTGACTGAAACTTCTGGCCATCGATGCAGTTCTGCGGAATTTCTGGCGTTGTTGGCGGAGCGAGGGGACAAGAACGTTCTCTCATCTTGTGTATTATTGTTGTGTCTCCCACGTCCCTGCCCTCCCTCCCTCGCCCCCGGCAGGAGAAGGCGAGCAGCTCCGGCGATGCAAGTCCGACGACTCGGGCTCCGAAGACAGTTCAGTCAAAAAGAAACAGCGGAGGCAGAGGACTCATTTCACCAGCCAACAGCTGCAGGAACTCGAGGCGACCTTCCAGAGGAACCGCTACCCCGATATGTCCACGCGGGAGGAGATAGCGGTGTGGACAAACCTCACCGAGGCGAGGATCAGGGTAAGATCGGGATTCAATTCCTGTCTTTTGACTGTAACACACCCCCACCTTCACTTCCTTCCAAACCAAAAAAAATCCCGTGTATCGATGGCGTTGTTTGCAATGTCGATCCCACTTTAAAGAGTTTAAATGTTGCTGAACGGCGAGATCCAGAGACTTTTGAATATTTTTGTTGACCGGTTACGGCGACACTTTGAGGAACAAGCTTTTACAGCTTGAACTTCTTGCACAAGTCAGGGACTTGCAAAACACGGGACGGGAACGAATAGTTTGTAGGTAACGCGGGATTTTTTAAAAACCATTTAGTTCTAACTCTCCTGGTGCGTGGGTCGACTCAACTACACAAGCTGCCATGGCTCTGAACGCTTCGAAACAGAGGTTTACCTCGAATCCCGAACCCAGTTTTTTTTTTAATCAACCCTCTTCCCTGGGTTTTCATCAGACTTTTCAGTCGGCCAAGTGTGGTTCCTAGAGAAAGCGAAGCTTGAAATGTCTTGGATGAAATGAGCACCGCGTGGATCAGTGGTCGTGTCCACCAACATCGATGGAATTGAGTGCAGGAAGGACACAAACTGTCTGCACAAATCACTGAAAGTGACCACAGGATTGGTTGAGAAAAGGCAGACGGGATCCTTACATGTCTGCGTGTTTATTCGGACATTATATGTTTATGTTGGAAGACTCAATTCTCCACACCCTAGCTATGAGTGTAACACGACATTCTGCACTCTCTCCTTTCCTTCTCGATGAACTGTATGCTCTGTCTGTATAGCGCGCAAGAAACAATACTTTTCACTTTATACAAATACATATGACAATTACTATAGTCATATGTACTGGGATGCAGTGAAATGTATTGTTTCTTGTGCGTTGCACAGACAAAACATACCCTCCATAGGATATATAGAGGGAAAGGAAAGGGTACAGAATATGGTCATGCCGATGTTGGACTGGAGTCAGTACAGTAAGCAGTCTCAGAACACCAAGTTAAAGTTCAATAAGTTTATTTGGAATCACGAGTTTTAGGAGCACTGTGCTTTTTTGATTCTTACTGTTACAGTCGTAGCCAGGGTATAGAGGAAGATCAGCTTAATATACTGCAGCTCCATTGAAAAGTCTGATGACAGCAGGAAAGAAGCTGTTCTTGAGTCGGTTGACAAGTGACCTCAGACTTCTGCTTCTTTTATGTTTCTTTTTGGGTTTTGACCCTGTTTATGTCACAGGTTTAGGTGAGAAAACATCAGATACCCTTGACTGAAACTTTTTTTAAAGAAAATAATTTCGGCCTAGTTTTTCCAGATGGGCAGTGCTTGGTGTTCTCTTTCTTTTAATTGTATGAAAGTCAAAGCTGAGAGTTAAACCGCTTTCATTTTCCGGTTTGGTCCAGGTGTGGTTCAAAAATCGCAGGGCCAAGTGGAGGAAACGGGAACGCCACCAGCAAGCGGAACTCTGCAAAGGCGGGTTTGGTGCGCCCTTCAATGGGCTGGTGCAACCCTACGAGGACGTGTACTCGGGGTATTCGTACAATAACTGGGCCACCAAAGGACTCGCCGCCAACCCTATTTCGGCGAAGAGTTTCTCCTTCTTCAATTCAATGAATGTCAACACTCTGTCGTCGCAAGGCATGTTTTCGACGACCAGCACGCTCCCCTCTATGACTATGGTGCCCTCGGCGCTGCCCGGCTCAAGCCTGAATAACCTGAACGGTAGCCTGGGCAGCCCCTCGCTGAACTCGGCAGTGGCTGCCGCTCCGTGCCCCTACGGGACTGGCTCCAGCCCGTACGTGTACCGGGACAACTGTAACACCAGCTTGGCCAGTCTCAGACTGCGAGCCAAGCATCACTCGTCCACCTTCAGCTACGGGCCCATGCAGAACCCAGCTTCCAACCTCAGCCCCTGTCAATATGCGGTGGATCGACCAGTATAAGATGGACTTGGCATTCGGAACCTCTCATTTTTAGCCCATCTATTTTAGTGGGGAAGTTGGGGGAGGGGGTGGTTAAGGGGAAGGGGGGAGGATGGAGATGGAGGGGATATCCTCTGCGACACAAAACACAATGATTATCGCACTCTCTCCCCCACTCCCCCACCCCCACTACCCTTTCGTCCGTCTATAATTTGTTAATATGGAGAGTGTCAACTACTCACTGCAAATTGTACCTCCAGAGTTACACACGAGGTGCTCAGTAATTACAATCATGTATCGTGGAAAGCAACCTCCTCTGCAGTCAAACCTCATTAGCCCACGCAGGAATAGTGTTGGATCACCTAGATGTGGCGAGGAAATGCAAATATGTGGTTAAAAAAAATCCCCAACCAAATATGTCTCTTGTTCTTAAAAAAAGTATGTATATATTTACAACCTTTAAACAACACCCGAGAAATTGGAATGGTTCAAAACCTACGTGTTAGATTTCAGAAAGAAAACAGAGTCAATGTTATAGATTACAATCACACTGGGGGTGAGGGAGATTGTGATTTCCCTTGGGTGGGATATGTGACCACCTCTTCCCCATATCTCTCCGTTATAAGCCTTTTATTAATTCGCACAGACGCAAGAACTGCCCCCTCCATCCCCGCCGCCACCACCTCTCTCGTAGCCACTACCTACTACAGTAAACCATCACCGCTACTGGGGGGAAATGTTTGTCGACTTATGGATTTCAGACCATGTCCCTGGACACAGTGACGTTTCTCTACTCAACTGCAGTCGGCACAGGGACGTGTCATCTCCACGACCCGAATAGTTGGCGCCTTCGATCCAGCATGTCCATCCTCGAAAGGGATTTATTTTTCATCTATAAGGACCCGTATTAATGTGGGACGTGGGGGGGAAATGGAAGTAAAATTTTCAGGTTGAGATCTTTCAGTATTGATAGCCTGGAATATATTTTAAAGTATTCATAATCTTGTAGAATTTGATTATTTCCCTATAAATAGGACAGTGCGTAAACGAAATGGACTCTTTTTATTCTCAAGTATTTTTGGTTTTGTCGGGATTTCGAGTTGCTTTGTAAGAGTTACACCATCGCTGTGCTGTACATGCAAGTTATTTAAGCATTGTAATCTGTGTATGGCCGTTGATGAAAGGTTTCCACCCCGTTTAATAAAACGGAGGAAGCCGCGGATGAGTAGCAAATTTCGACCCCTGATCATTGTGCAACCCCCGGCCGCAGGTTGGGCTGCCTCAACACTCCGAGACTCCCCACTCCTCCCGGGTGAGTCTGAACAGACCAAGTTCAGAATTCACCTTCCCAGCGTCGGAATGGGCGAGCAAAGTAACGGGGCGCCGCCGTTTGGTTGGTGTGTGTGTGTTGAGTGGCGGGGGGGGGGGGGGGGGGTGGGTGCGGATAGGATTGGGACAAAGCCAAATTCAACATTTATTATCGTTTACCTGCTGTCATGGAATGGGAAATTGATCAGTAGGGGGATTGGCATTCATAATGTGACTTGGGAATAGGGACCTTTCTGGAATGTGTTCGCTGAGTGGATGGGGTGAGATGGGGTCGGGGTAGGGAGGGGGAGTCTCTGGACGGCACTGGAGGTCAATCGGCCTTTTACCCTTTTGGAAAAAAGAGTTGGAAGATGGAATCCTCGCCAGCTTTCCTTTGTAAACAATGTGTCTTTTCTGTACCCGGCTCGATTGGGAGGGAACAGAGTGGTACAGGGAGAGAACGAAAGAGAGAGAGAGTGCGGGGGAGGATGGAGGACGACGGGTGAAACAGGTCCGAACCAGGGGTGGGGCAGAGAAAGAGAGAGAGAGGTATGGCGCATTCACCAAAACAGCAACCGGGGATTACAAAGATATTTCTCACTATTGCATTTCATGTGGCGTAGATCATCAGCCCTCTACCTCAACCAAAGGACACAAAGTATGTTATGTGTGTGTACAGGGCAAGTTCCAATTTCCTCCGGCGGAGGGGTGGGGGAAGTGAGAGAAGGGCGTTGGGGGGGACTTGGGCAAATAACCTCCCCACCTCTGATTTCAGGTTGGAATAAATGATTTTGACAAGCATTTTGAAGGCTTGGTTATTTCGGGCCCACTCTCGCCACCGTGTTCAAAGATGCCTTTATTTTATTTCTGCCGTGCATCTTATAGTGTTTTCAACTTTTAATTGTTCTGTTTCCGAAAGAAACAGACGGCGGATTCACAACACGGTCGGGGACAGTGAACGAACTAATCGACGGATCTGAGGGATGCGAGTAATAATCGTATTAATGTTTTTATTTTTTCTATATAAATAAAGAGCCCCGATTATCATTCAGGCGAGTTTCATAAGAATGGGATGATGTGACACGTTGAAATGTGGAGGAATGATTATTTCAACTCCTCTTCACCCCCTCCCCCCCCCCCCCCACACACACACAAACACACACACACCCCTCACCCCCCGCCGCTTTGGACGGAATTATTAGCGGAATAAATTCGCCGTGGACTGCAATCCGTCCCAAGCCGCGGTTCTGTAAGCGGGAAACGGTCAGAGAGAGATGCAAGGAACGGATACTTTACTATTCGATTAATTGGTGAAATTTCCGATCATATTGATACAGGATATCTTGGAGATTTCGTTTGAAATTCGGACACTTCTGTCTCTCTCTCAAAGGACTGCTCTCAGTCCTGAGAATTGAAAAGGCAGGGAGGGAAGGGTGGGGGTCAAGAAGTGGGTCAGTGCCACCACAATTAAAATGTGACACATTGGCGCGAAGGTTGCGTTGAAGAGGGTTTCGAAGGCGGGCCCACAGTGTATTTGTTCACTGCTAATTCACTCTCGTCTGACGAAGGGCGATAGACGCTGTGGACAAAAGAAGTGTGCAGTGTGAGTGAAGTTGCAGGTTCCCCAAGCTCTCCAAGTCACTGGTGAGAGAGTGAATGAAAGCGGAGAGATGGGGTGGTGGGTAGGGGTGGGGAGGGCGGAGGGACAGCTGTCCTGTTTGATTGATCCCACCACACTAACCCTTCTCTCTCTCTCTCTCCTCTCACACACACACACCGGACCTGCGCAGATAACTCAACCAACGCGATTAGATCTCAAGAGAGTGAGCGTCGATTGAAATAAAAGTTCATTTTTTTTCAGTTGGACAGAGGCGCCTCTTTGCGTGTTTTCCAATTCCGCTTTCGCGGCTCGCTTTTCTATCGTTCTGTTACCTTCTATCTTATCTGGTAATTTAAAATTCGCCTTAGGGCTTGAAAGGAGACACATCAAGGCGAATCGTTGTTACCTCGCTCAGTGCAGCGTCCGGTTATTTCCCAAACAATATTTATCATTATGTTCTGGGTAAAGAGTTGGTTTATTCTTCTGCTGCATACTCAATAACTGCCTGGTCTGCGCACATGGTCACTTGTTGCCTCACAGTGGGAGGGAGTCAAATCTATTTTTATTTTAAGGGTGAATATTAGACAGCACCATGCAGGTTTGCATTGAATTAACCGGCTGATGGGTGACTGTCAGAAAACACACAATTCTTCTGTAATTAATCATCCCCTCCGCCACTGTTTGGCCCAGGACAGTCTGTCTCCTGCAGCTGATAACTACAGGATGAGCTACAGTCATTCGGAGACAGCAGAATTGATCGGCCGCACCCGAGTTCCAAAGTTCGCTCTGGGACGGAGAGGACACACATATACACACATACACTCATACACTCTCTCACACACACACTCATCCCCGGGGAGGATCCTTCGGTAAGAGCCCAAGTGGAGGCCATCAGATTAACAAACTGGGACTCCAGCTCCCTCCCTCAACTACCCACAGAAATTGAAGGGGATACACTCAGCAGGTCAGACAAGGAGAAAAAGCCGGTTTCAGCGCAGAGGGAGGCCATTTGGCCCGTCGAGTCCGCACTATCTCTCCAAACAATCTGGTGCAGACACGATGGCTTAACTTTTTTTATTGTCTCCACGGATGCTAAACGTTTGGATTTGTTTTTCTCTGTTCTTCAGACTTCCCGCATTCGGAGTACTTTGATTCTGAATCTTATTTTGTTCCTGAACACCAATATCAAGACACAATCAGGACCCTCCACACCAACGCCCGTTGTCCAACAGCACAAAGGTTCGCATCTAAAGAGAGGTGGACAGTTCGTGGCAAACATCTGGAGAGTCAGGAATTCCCTTTATCCGCCCCTCTTGGATACAAATCATTCAAATGCAATTTCAGTCCGATTAAATATCACCAATGACCTCCCAGTCCCATCCGCCAAGCCGGAGTGGAATGGCTTCAGTGGTTAGCAGTGGTTCGCACTATTCTCTCACAGCGCCATAAACCCAGGTTCGATTCCTGACTTGGGTCATTATCTGTATGGAATTTGCACGTTCTTTCCGTGTCTGCGTGGATTTCCTCCATGTGCTCTGGTTTCCTCCCACAGTCCAAAGATGTGCCAGTTCGGTAGACTGGCTATGCTAAATTGTCTGTTAGTATCAGGGGGACTAGCTAGGCTAAATAGTGGATTTACGGGAATCGGATATGGTTGGGATTATGGTCGGTGCAGGCTCGATGGGTCGAATCTGCACTACAGGAATTCTATAAGCCAGTCCGCTAAACAGATACCACAGGTCTGTCACTAAATACTATTCCCAAAACCCAAGTTTACACATTTCGACTTGCCTCGCCAAACTGACAGTGAGCCGGGAGGTGGGAATATATTTCAATGTTGCTTCCAGTTGGTGCTCTGCGATAGAACTTGCTCAACTGTATTTGCAACTCTTCCCCCAAACTCCCCTTCAAAAACTGGCCTTCCAGTCCAGCGGTGAAAATTGTCCCAATGAGCAGGACATCACAGTTCAGGAGAGGTTCCGTCTTTCTGCATATTTTCCTGATCACCTTCAAACAGATGTCCCTCAACCCAATTGCAAAAAAAAACTTTTCTTCGGATGGATTCAGGCACGAGGTTTGATGAGTTTGGATCAAGGTCTGGTGGGGAAGACATCACAGGCCTTCTAAAACACTTTTAAAACAGGGCAGGAACCACGGCCTCCTCACCTGAAGGTGATTTCCGAATTCCTGCTAACTGCTCTTTCCACACATCCAGCAACAGTGTGCAACTCGCGGAGAGTGACACCACTTTGATGCACACTGGTGTGTCGACTTGGAAACAGCCTCTGTTTTAAATGATCCTTTTTCGGAGTCAGAGGAGACTTCCCCCACATTTTTCCCATTGGCAGTATTTTAAGATGCAACATAGAATGAGAGTGATTCATCCTGAGCACTACTTTGTAGTAAAACTATGAATACAAGACAATGGGAGACTAAATGGAAAAAAACACAAGTTCAAGATTGATGTTAGGAAGCTTTTCCCAAAGAGCTGGCCGGCAAGAAGGCAGCAAATCCCTAAATTGCGTGCAGGAGGTCCCCACAGAACGAGTTAACTCAGTTTGCTGAGACGGGGAAAACTGCAGCTTCGTTTCCTGGGGCTCTCATCAGAGTGAGGTGACAGCGGGCAATTCCAGTTCTATTTGGGACAACAGGGTGCGGTAATACGCACAAGTTTTGGGATTTGGGATTGCCTTCACCGCAGCAGCCTCTGTGTCAGCTCCCTTCCAGGTCGTTCTGGTGCATGGTTTATCCAGATCTCCTTCCCAAACTAGCCTGTAAAAGATGGGCAAAGTACAGACGAAGGACTCGAAACGTTAGCTCTATTCTCTCTCTCTCCACAGATGCTTTTAGACCTGCTGAGATTTTCTAGCATTTTCTGTTTTTGGGTGAGCAGAAGACCTCACTCTTTAAACTTTAGCAACTAAAAGGCACGTTGTCCAAATCCTCAACCATTCATCTCACTGGGGTCTCAGAAGAGACAGGATTGGTGCCAGGAATGTCCACTTTTAAAGTCAGACACCTTCCTGGGGCGCGATTCAATGGTGGGAAAATCTTGCAACGCACAGCATAACTCTAATCTCCAACACTCTCTTGCTGAGCACCTCTGGCTCTCGGTTCTCTCCCTGCCTTTAAGCAATTTCCTAAAACCTGTCTTTTTGAGCATAGATCCGGTCGTCACTCTTCTCCACTACCGTTTGCCATTTAACTCCCGCTCTGCTGAAAAATCTGCAACTGCTTTCTACTTCTAGGGAATTATCTTTATAGACAATTAATAGACAAAAATGGAGATGTTGGGTCTTCACAATAGGTTGTTCGAGAGACTGAAGTTTGTTCACGTTGGGTCTATACTTTCACTTCTGCAATCTCCACTGATTCTCGTGAAAGTCGCTTCCATCCCAAGTGATATAATAGGGAATATGGAATTCCAGGCACAAAACAGAAAATGCTGGAGGAAGTCAGCGCATTTGACAGCATCTGTGGAGACAGAATAGAGTCAACGTTTCGACTCTAAATGACCGTTCGTTAGAGTAGTTTCCAAAGTTCAGTCATGACCCGACTGCAGAATGCAGCAAATATGCTGCAAGGGATACCATGGAATACAACCCTGGTAAGAGATCCATGTGGCCTTAAACATGTTCACTGCTGGCATTAAATGAACTGAAGTGGAATTTTTTGGTGCAGACCTGTCTGCACTCCATAAACATAGAGGCTCTTAATGGGCAGAAGCACTCTGCCACTTGAAGCAAACTGCACGATATAATGGGTATTGCGAGCTGTGAGGAGGTACCTACTAGCTGGCAGAGAAATGCAATGCAGACATGTACAAAGTGGAAAACAATACAAAGGGGAGGGAAGGAGAAAATAAGATGTACAGATGAAGGTCTCCCATTGTTCTGTGAAAAGCCACTTGTCACCGGACACAACTGCTTCTTGAATCGTTTCTCGAGATTTTGAATTCACTATTTTGCCTAAGAGACAGTTTCAAGTTTGTGTCACTTGGTGTGAAGAAAAACTTCCTAACATCAATCCTGAACTTGTCTTTGTATCCCATTATCCTGCATTCATAGTTTCACTCGAAACCAGTGCTTAGGACGAATCATCCCTCTTCCATGCTGCTTTTTAAATACTGCCAAAGATCACTTCTAAATCATCCCTTTCATGACTAAGTGAGTCCATCTTTTTTCCAAAGACTGGCAGACGGCAGTAATCGGAACCTATTCCTCTTGATATTAATTGAGTTGAGGCAAAAAAGGGTAAATAAAAGCAGAAGCATAGTTTTGTTCTCTTGTGTATTAAAGGTGAATTATGTTATATGCTGCAGGCACTGACATGCATAATTAGAATGGTTTACCTCATCATATTCAATGTCTCCAAGCCTTCAACACAATAGATTAGTATTTATACACAAAAATTTGGCTTCACTTAAGAAACAAGTGTTGTCAATAGGAAACAATTTTCAGTAATAAATGCATTCCATGGTTACCTCTGACAAATCTGGATTTTCCACAAGTGCAAGTCACAACAAATCAGTGCACGTTTTGCTTCCAGTAAGAAGGCAGGTTCAAAACACACACTGGCACTGGCTGTGTAAGGACTCATCAGGAAACAATTTTATTAATTTTTCAGGTTATGGTAGCACAGTGTTTATGTCACTGGACCAGTAATCCAGGAGCTTTGACTAATAGTTCAGAGATATGATTTCAAATTTCACCATGGCAGCTGGGAATTTAAATTAAATTAAATAATTCTGCAATAAAAAAAGTGAATTTCAATGATAGTAACTATGATTCCAAGGGACTGTTTGAAAAATCCACCTCATTCAGAATGCTTACAAAAGAGGCTATTCAGTCCATCAGGTCTGCACTGACTCTCTGACAGAATATCTTACTCAAGCCCTCTACTCTGCCCTATCCTCGTAACCCCACGCATTTACCAGGGCTCATCCATTTAACTTATACATTTTGGGACACTAAGGGGCAATTTCACATGGCTAATCCACCTATTCTGCACATCGTTGGACTGTGGAAAGAAAGCAGAGCACATGGAGGAATCCTACACGGACATGGGGACAACATACAAACTTCACTCATTCACAAATGTTCTCCAAGGAATTAAATCTGGTGCCCTTTTACAGGCTATATACGATGCCATAGCTCGCACAATGAGACTGACTCCTGATAGTGCTCCGAAATGGCTTCAGCAAGACATTTCTTTGGATTTAAGGAGGTGCCCCCAACCCCACCCCCATCAACTTCTCGAAAGTATACAGCGAGGGCCAGTAAGTGCTGACCTCGCCAATGATGGCCATAGCCTGTGAATGAATTTTTAAAAACCTGTGCAATAAAAGAACATTTCTCGTACATTTTCATGAAGCCATGGGAGATTTGTTGCAAACTGCAGAATTAGATACTTTCACAGCTCAGGCCTTTGATTCAGTTTGAAAAAAAACAATCTTTTCATGGAATGCGAATGTGGCTTGCTACATCAGCAATTGTTTTCCATCCATAATTGTCCTTGAGAAGGTGACAATGAAGGAATTGTGATATCATTCCAAGTCAGGATGACGTTTGGCCTGAAGGGGAATTTGCAGATGGTGGTGTTCTATGCATCGGCTCTCCTTGTCTTACTTGCTGCAGTGCATTTTGTAGCTGATACACACATTGCTGTCGCTGTGCACTGGTGCTGGAGGGAGTGGATGTTTAAATTGGTGGATAGCGTGCTGATCAAATGGGCAACTTTGTCCTGATGCTGCCAAACATCTTGATTGTTGCAGGAGCTGCACTTATCCAGATAAGTAGAGACCATTCCATCATATTCCTGACTTTGCCTTGGAGATGGTGGCGAGGCTTTGATGGGGTTGGGGGAGGGGGAGGGTAAGGGAGAGGCAGGGGTTAAGTTATTTGCCACATAATTCCCAGCTTCTGACTTGCTCTTGTAGCCACAGTATTTATGTGGCTAGTTCAGTTCAGTTTCAGATTAATGGGAATCTCCAAGATATTGATAGTCAGGAATTCAGCAGTTGTAATGACATTGAGTGTCAAGGGAAGGTCGGTTGACTTTCTTTTGTTAGGGATGGTGACTCCCTGGCACCTGTACAGTACAATTGTTATTTGCTGCTGATCAGCCCAAACCTCAGTTTTACCTAGATCTTGCTGCATCTGGACATGGGCTACTTTTGTTCAGTATCTGAGGACTTGTGAATGGTCCCAAGCATTGTGCAATCATCAGCAAACATCCCACTTCTGACTACGTAACACTCATTGCTTTTTGAAATGTTTCACTGAATACAAAGTGGAAAAAGTGTCTCTTCTGAGGCAGGTGACAAAATCAGAAGCACAGCTTTAACTTCTAACAGTTATTTTGCACACGCAAACACATTCTAATCTCTTGAACTTCATAGGTGGCACATTACAGCTTTCTGAGGATTTACAGGCTTTTTTGCACAACATTTAGTTTCAGGTTTTCAAATTGGGTTTCTCGTGTGAATCTACAAAGTTATCAGATTTCTACATTTTACTATATTCATCAAGTTACCACAATATTTCTATCTCTGAATATATCAATAGAGTTATAGAAGTTTACAGCACAGAAATAGGCCCTTCGGTCCTAATTTGTCCATGCCGCCCTTTTTTTTTCAAACCACTAAGCTAGTCCCAATTGCTCACATTTGATCCATATCTCTCTATACTCATTCTACCCAATGTAACTGTCTAAACACTTTTTAAAAGACAAAATTGTACCTGCCTCTACTCCTACCTCTGGCAGCTTGTTCCAGACACTTACCACCCTCCGTGTGAAAGAATTGCCCCTTTGGACACTTCTGTATCTCTCCCCTCTCACTTTAAACCTATGCCCTCTAGTTTTAGATTCTCCTATCTTTGGCAAAAATCATTGACTATCTAGCTGATCTATGCACCTCATTATTTTATAGATCTCTGTATGATTATCCTCAGTCTTCTATGCTCCAGAAAAAAAATCACAGTCTATCCAGCCTCTCCTTCTATCTCAAAACATTAAGTCCTGGTAGCATCTTAGTCAATCTTTTCTGCATTCTTTCCAGTTTAATAATATCCTTTCTATAATAGGGTGATAGAACTGTACACTGCATTCCAAGTGTGGCTTTACCAATGTCTTGTACAACCTCAACAAGATGTCCCAACTCCTGTATTCACTGTTCTGACCAATAGAACCAAGCATGGCGTATGCCTTCTTCATCACTCTGTTCATCTGCGACTCTACTTTCAAGGAGCTATGAGCTGTATGCCTAGATCTCTTTGTTCTGTAACTCTCCCTAATGCTCTACCATGAAATAAGTCCTGCCCTGGTTCAATCTACCAAAATGCGTCACCTCATATTTATCTAAATTAAATGCCATCTGCAAAAATTTGGAGGTCTTATAGTGCAGTGGTAGCATCCCTACTTCCAGACCAGCAGTTCCAGGTTCAAGTTTAATGCTGGGATTTGTTGGCCACAGAAGTGCCATTCATAACACAGATCAACAGCTCAGTAATCCTTAAACCACTTCCCCCCAATATTACACAATGGGAAAAGCGCGCGCGTGTGAGTGTGTGTGTTTGTGTGTGTGTGTGTGTGTGTGTGTGTGCACGTGCTCGCACATGAAGAACTCCTTAAAAAAATGACCACCCTCTCTGTAGCTGACACCACCAATCAAAAGATACATCGGGATTCTCAAGAGTGCAGCAGTCGTCACAAGGGATCCCCAGACCACAAGCTCTTCAGCATTTGAAGAGACTTTTCAAGAGTGTGCCACCAGTTACTGGGATTCCTTATAATGAAGGATTTGAAAGTAAAAATAAGCCACTCACTTGAACTATGTGGAGAGATTAGAAAGATAGAATTATCTTCCCTTGAACAGACAAGATTAATAGGAGATGTAACTGATGTAGATATAATCATGAAGGTTTTTGATGGGGAGAAATTGTTTTTACTGGTAGGCAAATCACTATTGGCAGTGGCACAGTGGCAAAGTGGTTAGCTCTGCTGCCTACTGCACCAGGGACCTGGGTTCAATTGCAAGTTGGGTCACTGTCAGTGTGGTGTTTGCACATTCTCCCTGTGACTGTGTGAGTTTCCTCCAGATGCTCTGGTTTCCTCCCATTGTCCGAAGGAAGTGCTGGTTAGGTGCATTGGCCATGCTAAAATTCTCCCTAAATATCCTGGAACAGGTGTTGGAGTGTGGCGACGAGGGGATTTTCAAAATAACTTCATTGCAGTGTTAATGTAAGTCCGTTTGTGACATTAATAAATAAACTTTAAGCTTTAATCCAAAGGATGGTATTCTGTTTTAAGATCAGTGGTAAAAGAATCACAGGTGAAATGAGGAGAATCATTTTTAGAGTGTGTAATGGTGTGGAATGCACTGCCAAAAATGATGATGAAAGCAGGTACCAATTGTCAAAAGGGAACTGGGTGTGACATGAAAGTAAAATAAGCAAATGGGCAAACAACAGTGGAGAGAGATAAATTAGAGACACCTGTCAAAGATCTTTCAAGGACATGAAAGTCAAATGGCCTCATTCTGTGAGGTAAAATTCACGAATGATGAAAGTTGAACTGATGGCAATAAGGAAATATTTTGGAAATCAGCAGAGGATCCATAATGCACAACATATCCAGAATAATTCAGAGAATGCAATCAGATTATGAAATCTATGGATCAGCATTTAATGTGATTGTTAACCTAAGGATTTCCTGATCACAGAATATTTAGTATCTTGTTATTACAAGCTTTGCATAGCCATTCTAATGTGAATAAACTGCTCTCAGCATAAACACTAACTGTCAAGCATACTGAAGTTGGAAAAAAGAACTATTGGAGGCAACTACCAGAAGTGTCACAATGAACTGTCAAAGGCAACTGTCAAACTATCAAGCTATTTAAAATTCCTGCCCTTTATACCTTTGGAAATAAATGTCTGGCGTGTATAAAAAAGATAATTGCTTTCCTTCTCACTCTGCCTGTTCACATCAGTATAAGGGTTACCATTGCTGGATTAGTGCTGCATGACTGATTTTACAACCTTCCATTATCACAGGAGGAAGTCCTCTATTTCACCGTTTTATAGTTCCAAACTCTTTGAAGTGGGTGTATGATTTTCAATGTTTAGTTTTTAGAAGGGGTTAAGCACTTATATGAAATATTTGTTTTTAGAAGAATGTAGTTAAAGGTAATAATTTTTTTTATGAATGAGTATTTTTTAATGACATCTTCATTGATGTTTGGAAATGCATTTTGTTTCATCTCAGCATTGTTCCTGAAGTTTTCCCATACTGTACACTGGATGAAATGGCATTGTAGATGTAGCATGAAAAGTGATGTGTGGGGTTTCAGCAGATTGACATGAGTTGACAGTAAGTTCCATAAGGGTCATCCAGACCCATGGGAGTGGGTAGAAGGGCAGATGTTTGGCATGAGGGGCTATGGGTATGTAATGGTTTGAGGTGGAGCATGGTAAGTGTGAAGAGAGTGATGGGATGTGAGGGATGTGCTTTTGTTTTCGAGGCAATCCTTGGACTTATGACACAACTGGTTCCGAAAAACCTTTTTCTTCTTTGGTAGTCTCTCAGCATCGAGGATGATTTGTTTCCACTCCAGGGAAATAGATTCAGTGGTGGCTGAGTAGCCCAATTCTAAAGCCGCAGACTCTGACACAGGTTTGGCAGATGGTGTTTGATGAAGTGAATGGGACACTCTGAATTCTGTGCTTTCTTTCCGCTGTTTACGCTTGGCATTCACATATTTCACCCGAGGATGTTTGAGGTGTCTTTGCAGATGCTTCGTCTCCGGTTTGTGCATTCTAAAGCAAGTGATTTCCACATGAGGCTGTTAGCATTTATTTAGTGGGGCTTTCAAACGACCTCGTAGCATTTCCTCTATCTTCCTAGTGATTGCTGCCATTGCAGAGCTTGGAGTAAAGCATTTGTTTTGGGAACCTTGTGTCAGATATGTGGATAATATAGCCCCTCCATCATATCTGGTCTAACGTGAGCAGTGCCTCCACACTGGACATATTGGCCTGGGAGAGAACAGTCACAGTAGTACACTGATCCTGTCAGTGAATTTGTAGGACTTTGTGGAGGCAATGCTGGTGATAGCTCTCCAGGAATTTCAAGTGTCTGCTGTACATTGTCCCTGTTTCTGATGCACACAGGAGAGCAGGGACCTCAACTGGTCTGAGCTGGTGCTGGATCTGAGGTATCAGGCTTCAAACACACTGTTCCTCAGGTTTCTGAAGGCTGCACTGGTGCATTGGAGTACATGCTGAATTTCAACATTGATGTTTGCTCTCAGTGATAGGAAACTCCTGAGGTATGGAGAATGATCCATGTTGTCCAGGGCCTCACCATGGATCTTGATGTTTGTGGAGGGTGGGTATGTCAATAAGATTGTGGATCTCCGATCATTATTGATGTCTTGATGTTTCCAGGTCGAGAGCACAAGTAACTCCTTGCAGGTGCTAACTATGATCACTTTCAAGATAGACTAGATGTCGTGGCATTCTGCAGATCTTGACACACAAACAGAAGGCTTTCCTGAACTGGCAACTTCACCAAAACTTGAGTGAGAGGAAACAAGCCTACAGATAACTGAAGGTGCATTCACCAAGGCTTTTGAGAGAATGGGCCTCAGACTAAACTTCTGGAAAACAAAGGCTCTCTGCCATCCTCCACAACTATCAAGAACATGGATCATTCCCCAAATCTCAAGTGGCTCCTCTCACCGCGAGCAGACATCAATGTTGAAATTCAGCACGTACCAGTACAGCCTTTAGAAACCTGAGGAACAGTGTGTTCAAAGCCTAAAGCCTCAGATCCAGCACCAGGCCAGACTAGTCGTGGTCCCTTGGCTGTTAGGTTAGCTGTAGATGCCAACTGAGTATCTCTTTCTCAAGAAGTTATTGAGAGGTGCAATGAGCATGATCTTCAGCACGTGACAAATCGAGGAAACGTGCAGGGATCAGCACCCTCTGTACATGGCTTTGTTCAATCTCACAAAGGCCTTTGACTCTGTCAACCATGAGGAATTGTGGAACATACTCCTCAATTTCAGCTGTGTGCAGAAATTCATCAACTTTCTCTGCCTGCTCCATGATGATGTGCAAGTCATGATCCTCATTAACCACAGCCCAATACATGTTTAAACTGGGGTCAAACAGGATTACATCATTGCATCAACACCCTTCTCCATCTTCCTTACAGCAACAGTCCACCACATCACCTAGAGCTCCCCACTGGAGTGGAGCTAACCGAATGGACAAGAAACAAATTGTTCAGCCTGATGCCTCAATGCCAGAACCAAGATCACCCAATTTCTGCCATCAAGTTGCAGCGAGTGTACATATGCTGAGCTACAAACCATCATCGATGTGTTGACTTATGATGTGATTTTCAGTAAATCCCACTGAGATTCAGGGAGGGCCTGTGGGAGAAGTCGGTTGAGGAGGATTCTCACAATGATCTTTTGGTCGTGGAGTGTCAGGAAATCCCTTTATATTTTCCACAGTTAGACCTGTCTGCTGTGTGGCACAGTATCGAATGCCTTTTGAAAGTCCATGGACACCATGTTACCCTCATCAACACTTTCTCAAAAACCACAATTAGTTAAACATGAATTCCCCTTTAGAAATCCATGCTGATTCTTTCTAATCAACCCACATTTTTCCATGTGACTGCTTGTTCTATCCCAAATAATTGTTTCTAGAAGCTTGCCCACCACTCATGTTAAATATAGCATCTAAGATGATTTGCTTAAGCAACTAATAATAATGAATGATTCTTGTATTACCTCAGTGCCCTGAAATTAAGTTTATTGGGATCACAAGCAGGTTTACATTAACACTGCAATGAGGTTCTATGAAAATCCCCTAGTCACCACGCTCAGTGCCTGTTCCGGTACCCTGAGAAAGAACTTAGCATGGCCAATGCATCTAACCAGCACATTTTTCAGACTATGGGAGGAAACTGGAGCATCTGGAGGAAACCCATGCAGACACAGGGAGATTACGGTAATAAATCATTGTACTGTAATGGCATAAAAGTTTTTAAGAATGTTAAATTTTCTCTAAATCCAAGGTTTCACCACTTCTTTTTGGTTACAGTTTAGTTGGTAATATGTGACCAAGTGCTGCCTGCTACAAGAGTTATCAAACAAGCTACATAATTATATGTGACAGCAGAAGGCCCAGAGCATGTTTCACACATATGCTCAGAACTTCACACCATGGCTGCTGCTGTAACTTCATGTCAGGCCCAAAATTGTTGTGAAACACACAACAATTAGCTGGAGTGATTATAAGAGAGTTGAATAAATGTCTGTGCAGTGAAAGAACATTTTCGTTCTTTAGCGGTAAGCTGCTGTTTAGTTGTTACAATGCATTACTGGCGATTGACTTGGTTGTCTGAGAGAGTCAAAAAGAGGTTTTGTTTTCCAGAATTGGTCTCAGTTTGAATTAATGGCATCAAACCGTGGCACACAGTGGTCAACCCTTCAAAGTCCTCCATTCTTGGGTTGTTTCCAAAGTTGCGAATGTTTTCCAAAATGTTAGTCAAGCAAACGTCAGACCAAGTCAAACCAAAAGAATCACATCAATCTGCAAATATCTCATCACATGTCTCATGGTGCAGTACATTCTATCAGACTGACAGAATAGATCCAGACAAAGTTGGTGATGTCATAATAGTTCAGTAAATTGGAAATGACTTTGGGAGGTCTGCACATTAACTATAAATCCCAAGAAAAATCCTCGCTTGACCTGCCAGCCTCCATCAGTTGTTCAATCAAAACTCTTTCATGTGAACTCCATTTGGAACAAGTACTGAAGGCACCAAACAGACTCTGGGTGAAGTTCTTCAATTCTTGTTACTAAGAAAAATTAGGAAGGTAAAATGACTTAAGTTCTGAAGGATGTAGCCACCAAACTGGACTTGAAGCATTAGGTGAAAAAACATAAGGAAATTAAAAACTTGACTTCACCCTTGCCAATCTACCTGTTACAGATGCATCAGTCCATGGCAACTTTGGTGGAATTAAACACCGTACAGTATGATGATACTGTGCCTTTATAACATGTATTATTATCATGTTTCTTGTGAAAGGTCTGCTTAATTGTCAACTCTGGTTGCATTTTGACATTAGTGTATTTTTTAGACATGTTTTAATGTCATGCTTCTGCAGCTCATAGTCTTAGCTGATGTCATTGATGCCGAGTTGTTTACTAAGAGCTCTTTTTTATTGCTCCTTAAATGGGGGTTTTTTATTTTTACTTCAGGAATTAGTTTTATGACCCTGCATTATCAGAAGGAAGAATGTTTACAGATCAGGTGACAAGTGTTCTTTCATTTTCAGTTCTGAGCTGCCAGGTTTTTAATTTAGAAGGAAGTGGACATCAGACAAAAAGCAGTATCTTTTTCCTGCTCCCAGGTTTTGGGAAATTCTGCTGGTTAGCTGAAACAAAACTCTTTGCCTTCCAGCAATAGAAAGTCTACTGTTGGTGGTTTTATCAGAATCTCTCCTTGGTGTTCTGGGAAGCTGTCTTGACTTCAAACTGTGCTGAATACGTTAAGAGAATTGCAGCATTCATCCAAAACACTCAGTTCCACTATCACGTGAGCATTAGTCTTTGCTGTATTAAACATGTGGAAGGATTTTTTTTGTTCATGGGATTGGTTTTATTGGACCGTTTTAGATATCTCTGTTAAGGGTTACACATTATTGTGGTTGTTTGTAACTGATAAAAGTTATTGCTAATTTTTTTTCCATAAATGTTCTTATTATGTAAATTATATAAATATATTCTTAAATAAACTTTATTTGATAAAACTCCCTACTGGGTCATTTGAATCATGTCTGAGCTGAACCATATTATGCTCATCCGAGCCAAATTCACGGTGCAAAACTTATGATCCAGGCTGGCTCCATAAAATACTTTGGAAGTTCTGACTGGAACCAAAACAGTAGAGTTGATTTGTTTGCTCCAAATAGCCCACATGCTGAAAATGCAGAAGACTAATTGATCCTGGATAAAGGTGTTTGTTTTAATCTGTGCTCATGCGTTTTTTTACTTAATTTTGTTTCTTCTCCTGCAGACTCAAATAAGGTTTTGATTAGGTTGACTGACAAGAGGCAGAGTCATGTTAATGAGCAGAGCTCAGCTTACAGGGAAAAATGTTAGTTTCTGCTTGGTCCTGAAAGAAGCAAGAGGTGTTTTCTTTCTCACTCTCTTTGGAATTGCTGTTAGAGTGTCACAAGGCAGGTGTCTCTGTGTATAGCCCTCCAGAAGTGTTCAAAGGCTCTAGGACTGGTAACAAGTAAAACAATGTAAGCCTGTGTTGTTTGCTAACTGATGTTTTGAAGGAGAGTTTAACTCTACAAGGAATATTGTTTAAATTGAAACTAATAGAGATAGGTTAGCATTTAAGAATTGCATTGTGTCACGTTTAAGAGTTTCAATTGTTAAAAGTTAAGCTAGTTCAATTATTGTATTAAAATTGTATTGTTAAAATAACTTGTTTTGATAAAAGTTTCTGAATGTGTCAATAGAATCATACCAGAAGTGAAACCTTACTCTCATATTAAAGCCAAAACAAAAAGTATATTTGGGGTCTTGTTGCGTTTCATAACATTTTTTGTGGTTTCTGATCTAGTTCCTAACAGCAGTCCTGTAGAGACCAAGTCCCATCTTCAATCCAAGGTTTACCATGTTATGGACCACTAATTAATGCACTGAATGAGATAGATTAAGAGATCTAGTAGGTAAAAACTGGGCATTGTCATGTCAAATGATATGAAGGCACCAATCACGCGTAAAGGATTATGCAAACATGTGTGGGTTCACTTATTAATTACAGGCACATGTGAACATATATATGCATGGATGGAAAGCTTGAGGACATCAGAATTGAGAATCTGAAATGAAAGTGAAACTAGATCATATGAGGCACTTGTTTTCAATTGATGGTACAGTGTTGCTATCCTTTAAAGGCATATTTCAACAGCTTCAGCACCAGCAGAACTATTTTGTAACACTGTCTTCAAACTTGCAGCCTGCTTTGTCGTATGAGGAATGGTTGAGGACTCTGGGTCTGTAACTGTTGGAGTTTAGAAGGATGGAGGGGGATCTTATTGAAACTTACAGGATACCACACAATCTGGATAGAGTGGACATGGAAAGAATTTTTCCACTAGTCAGAAAAACCTAGAACCGAGGGCACAACCCCACGCTAAAGGACAATCCTTTAAAAAGAGATGAGGAGGACTTTCTTCAGCCACAGAGTGGTGAATCTGTGGAACTCTTTGCCGCAGAAGACTGTGTCTGCCAGGTCATTGAGTGTATTAAAGACAAAGGTAAATAGGTTCTTGATTAATAAGGGGATCAGGGGTTACGGGGAAAAGGCATGAGAATGGGGATGAGAAAAATAATGAGCCATGATCGAATGGTGGAGCAGACTTGATGGGCCGAATGGCCTAATTTTGCTCTTATGTCTTATGATTTTAGCTATCATTCACTCTTCCATCATCATCCTAATAGATGAGTATCTCTTATTTAAACAAGAGTGTAGAAGGTGTGCACAGAGCAAAAGCAGACACACTTAAAGCTGAAGTGCCAACTTGCTGAAGCTGCAACATTCAATTAAATAGATAAGCAGATATAAAGATATAAAAAGTAGAAGTTTTAGCTGTATTATGGAGAGAAATTGACCTTACATCAGAAATGGCAGTATACTGAACAAAGCAATCTCACAACTAACAGATCAAACCATTCTCTGCACTCCTGCCACAGTCATGAAAGGATGACAGATGATCAAGTATGTAACAGGAGGAAGAGGTTTCACAAACATTTCTATTCTGATGGGGATAAAGCACTGCACAGTGAAGATTGAAGACTTTGAGGATTCAGCCAAGATGGGTAATCCTTTTCTCCCCTTCCTGAAGCTCCCACGGTCTAGTGGCTAGTCTGTAACCAATTTAATTCACTGCACACGAAATCAAAAATATTCCAAACACGAGGTCCAACAAATATAGATGCTAGAAACATACCAGCTTGGTGCAGAAGCCTGATAATATTTTATTCATCTATGATATTGGCATCTCCCTGACAATGTGGAAAATTGCATGGTTATGTGCTGTCCATAAAAAAACTGGATAAATCCAACTTGGTCTATTACTAGCAAAGTAATATTTTGCTCAACAACATATAGTTTGGGTTTCACTTGGGTTAGACTTCACAAAAGCTTTAGTCCAGATGTGAATATGAGAGCTGAATTCCAGTGGAGAGCTCAGGTTGACTTAGTTTGGCATCCCAGCAGCATTTGACTGAGTGTAGCATCAAGGAATGCAAGCATGGCTCAAGTTGATGGGTTCAGGTGAAAACTTCCTATTGGCCAGAGTCACACCTGGCACAGAGCAAAATCATCACAGCATGAGGATATTGCTGCCAGTTTTCCTCAGGATAATTTCCTTGGGCAAATTATTTTCAGCACTGACCTTCTCTCCATCATTCGCAATTGCTGAGATAATGAATCTGTTCATGCTCAAATGCAACAAGATCTGGGCAATTTATGCTGTCCAGCGGAAAATAATATTCATGCCACATGGACCATTTCCAACAAGGAAGGATTGGAACCCCTCCATTTAACATTCAAAGACAATTGGAGGGATTTCATGGCAGTTCCAGCCGATGGGACCTACTAGCCCCACGGACTGATTGAAATCATTTACCTGTTTCTTACACTGTTTTGGGATTCTGGCATGGTTGGCAACCAAGTTGACCTGCTGGGTGACAGCCTCCGAGGCTGCAGAAGACAGGGTCTGAGAGTCTCCTGGAACTTTCAGGAGGAGGCAAAATCCCTTTGTGCGCAAATTTTGTGGGTGGGATTTTCTGGCCGCACTGGTCCCAAGGCAGGAAAATCCCTACTGAGGTCAACGGACCTTTGCATGCTCCGTGTCCTGCCGGTTACGATTCCCATGGTGGGTGGGATGGGAAAATTCCACCCCTTGAGTCAAGGCGTTGAATAGTGACTGAAGCGTGATGCTGTCCTCTTCTTGAGGGAGGTTATCTTTTACTTGTGGCTGGATGCTGGTGACAGATGGATTGAGAGAGTGGTTAAGAGTGTGTTACACTGGTGTTTAAATATGGCACTGGGACTTTCAAACCCATCAGCTGATGGAGGGATGACAAATCAGCTCCCAATCTGCCATGTGATTTCGAGTGATACTCACACATGCACAATTAATGAGACTCCAAGTGCAGAATTGGGTGTGAATTCTTGTCATTCCTGCCAATGGGAATGCACCACCAGAACCGCCTGCCACTGTACTTGGACAATGAAATTCCAATTTCAAGTCTAGATGATGCTTGACCACGAGTGAATGTAAGTCAGCGAGCACACAGGGGTCATGAATGGGACTTGCTGTGGGTTAAGATATGAATAACAGAGTTTTAAGCAATCTCAAGTTGAGTGGGATTAAAACATGCAAGACCTTCCATTGGAATAATCAAGGCTAGATGTAGCAGAGGCATGAATGAGCACTTTAGCAGCAAATGAACTGAGACAAAAATCAAGTCAGGCTACATTATGGAGTTGGAAGATGGTATTCTCAGCGACAGCAAAAATATGAGGAAAGGAGAACAGTAGGAGGTGAACAGGCAGGAAGGTTGAAGAATGGATGGACTAATGATGTGTGGCTGAGATGACTGATGGCACAGCCATCTTTGGTAAAGACTATTTATTAGTGTTAAGTAGTCTTACATTAACACCACAATGAAGTTACTGTGAAAATCCCCTAGTCGCCACACTCCGACACCTCTTCAGACAAACCTAGGGAGAATTTAGCATGGCCAATTCACATAACGTGCACTTCTTTGGGTTGTGGGAAGGAACTGGAGCACGTGGGGGAAACCCACACAGATACAAATACAATGTGCAAACTCCACACAGATGACCTGGGCTGGAATCAAACACGGGTCCTTGGTACTGTGAGGCAGCAGTGCTAACCACTGTGCCACTGTGTCACCCATTGTAAATTATGAAATTGGAAAAGGACACGTAAAAATAGGATTGGAACCTGATAAAATTATGAAGGGATGTGGCAGAGTCAATGTAATTGTTTACTCACAGGCAAATCCAGGAAAATCTTTTTAATCGGACAAGTGGCAAAGGCACAAATGGGAAGAGAAAGACAGCTAAGTAATGAGGGAGAAAGACAGAAGCTATCTGATGGGATGAGACAAAGCAAGGTAGAAGAAGTGATGAATAAGGCACAACTTATTGAATAAAACGGCCTGTATGTGTGCTGTGTTTTTCTATGTTGTTCAAGGTGGAGATTTGGTCAGGACTCATGGACACCAAATGCTATCAGTGAGAGCCCCCTGCTGGAGCAATTATCAATGCACCCTAAAGGGCTTCCAAACTGATTAAGTCAGTCTGAAGCTTGACATTATACTCGAATCTAAATTGCAATAAATCACTTGAAGGAGTGGGTGAAATTGATTCTTTTCTGTAGTTCTCTTGAAATTCCTCACATCAACTTGTGTGTATTTAATATGCTGAATGTAAAACTGGACAATCCTGGTGAGTTCCTGCTGGAGGAGGATGGGCATGATTTGTAACAGTGTCAGCAGAACAAGAATAGTCGGAGCTGAGTGTGTAAAGTGGCATGACATGAAAACACAAATAAACAGTATCTCATGGAGTGGCACTAAGGATCGATTTTTGCTGTTCATCATACAAAATGTCCCAGGGATAACATGATGGTAACGTGGTTAGCACTGCTGTCTCAAAGCTCCAGGAACCTAGGTCCAATTCTGGGCCTCAGCTGACTGCCTGTGTGAAATTTGCACATTCTCCCTGTGCCTGCATGGGTTTCCTCCAGGTGCTCCAGTTTCCTCTCACAGTCCAAAGATATGCAGTTTAGGTTGACTGGCTGTGCTAAATTGACCCTTAGTGTCAGAGGAATTAGCAGGTAAATATATGGGATATGGGGATAGGGACCTGAGTGGGATTGTTGTCAGAACAGGCTTAATGAGCGGAATGGCCTCCTTCTGCTCTGTCGGGATTTTATGATTCCCTGCGAGATACTGCTTTGAAGATTAACATATTGTGGTGTCTGCATGAACAAGCAGCGATAATATTGAGAGAAATGATTGTGATATACATTTTAAATGGCAGCAATCCCACTAAGGCCAGGCCGCAAGTTCCAATAAAAGCAAAATACTATGGATGCTGAAAATCTGAAATAAAAACAGAAAGCTCAGCAGGTTTGGCAAACATCTGTAGAGAGAGAAATAGAATTAATGTTTCAATTCCAAACGATCCTTGTAACTGTGGACTGTTTAATCAATCGAAAAACCTAAATAAATAGAAGTGACTTTGCACGAGGATCTTGTAAAATAAAATTGTTTATATCATATCTGCATCACTGCACTTTTTGAAGCGTGGGGGTGGTTTAGCTCAGTTGGCTGTGATCCGGCATCAATAACGTGGTTTCAATTCCCGTGCTGGCTGAGGTAATCCACAAAGGCAGCATCTTCTCAACCTTGCTTCTTGCCTGAGGTGTGGTGACCATTGCATTAAATCAGCAGCAGCCCGCTCTTTCTCAAAGTGGGGAGCAGGCCATGGTCCTCTGGGACTGTGGCAGAGTACAGCATCTTGATGAGAAATTTTTGACCAAGTTAAAGAGGAAATTGTGAGTCTTTGCTGCAAGACAGCTCTCTGAAGCGATCTGCTACATGTAGGGTTGCTAACCCTGAGATTTCTGGTCCTTAGGAGGTTTCACCACAACTTGCTCCCATGCTCCAACGATTGTAGTCAAACACATCCATCCTTGTGAAGCACCACTTTCTTATGCCAGTTGGAAAGCAAGAAGATAATGCTTGGATGTCAGCCAAACAGTCTTTTTCCCCATTTTCAATATTTTTATATCAGGTAAAGAAAAGTTTCAAAAAAAATAGCCAAAACAAATATATTTTCATGTGCCAGTGATTTTTCACCAGTGTCAATAGCCATTGCTGTTTAGTTTACACTTACTTACCTCATGATTTCTTTATAGTCCATCATCACACCTCAAATATAATTGTACTCATTGCCAAAACCCGAGCCTGTTCTTATAGACACAATATTAATGTGGCTAAAATCAACAATGATAATGCAAAGGAATGTCAAAAGGAGATGGTTAGATTTTCTTCCATTGAATATACTCACTATTCCCAAGCATTTGTGTGGCCCGTCCATTGACTTTATCTACATTTCCCGCTACCTCAACAAAACAGCCAGCATAACTGAGGACTCCATGCACCTCTCCTCCACCTTCTTCCATCAGGAAAAAGATACAAAACTCTGAAGTCACATAACAACCTACTCAAGAACAGCTTTTTCCCTGCTGCTTTCAGATTTTTGAATGGATTTACCTTGCATTAAGTTTATCTTTTTCTACATCCTAACTACGGCTGTAACACTACATTCTGCACTCTCTTGTTTCCTTCTCTATGAATGGTATGCTTTGTCTGTAAAACGTGCAAGAAACCATACTTTTCATTGTATGTTAATACATGTGATAATAAATCAAATCAATCTTCTGTCAGTAATCGTATTAAAAGAATGAACAGCAGTTGTGAAAGTGCAAAAGCATCACAACACACACACACTCATACACACAAAAATACGTAGATGTTAAAAATTGTGACTGGCTGTGCAAGAATGCTTTCCTGATGGTTGAAAGATAAAGGGCTGCTGAACATGCATATCTTTGCAATTAATGCAAAAAACATAAATTGTGCTTGGGACTCATGACTATCTTCAACAAAAGAAAATTTAACCATCTCCTCTTGACATTCATTGACAATATCATTGCTGATTATCCCACAATCAGCATCTTAGGGGTTATCACTGACCAGCTATGCATCTTGACCTTCTAAGCTGCTCCTCTGGAGAAGAGAAGGAAGTTATAGTTGTGACCAACCCATGGTTAGCCTAAAGTGCATCTTGTGACCTAAGAACATCAATTTTGTTGCAGTTTGAGGAAGATCACCTCTCATTCTTTTTCATATGTTCAGCTCCAAAAGTACATTGAGAGGTAAAAACAAGAAAAGAAATTAAAGAAGATTGAATTTACCAAGGCATTACTTCATATATGTTTCACAGTTGGAATGGAGGGAAACAATAAGATAGGTGCAGTTTTCTTAACAGCTACTAAAGGTACTCTTGATTCAAAACTGAAGTCCACTCATTATTATTAGCTAAGTGCAGCAGTCTGTTTCTTCATTTTTACTTGTTCATGGGATATGGGCACAACTGGCTGAGCCAGCATTTATTGCCCATCCCTGTCAACCAGAATGCTGTGTCTGGAGTCAGATATTGGCCAGACCAGGTAAGGCCAACAGATTTTCTTCCCTCAAGGATGGAGTGAACTGAATGGGTTTTTACGACAATTGACAATGGTTTCATGATCATTATAAGATTTATAATTCCGGATTTTAGCTGAATTCAAATTTCACTATCTGCCACAGTGGGATTTGAATCCAGGGCCCCAATGCATTATGCTGAGTCTCTGGATTACTTGTCCAATAACAAGGTCCTAAAAGCAGCAAATGAAGGAATCAGCAGAAATCTGTTTTAGTTGGTATTGGCTTCAGGATCAATGTTGCATGGCTCTCCACCAGGATACAAGCAGTCGTGTAATCTGAAGTGATTTCTGTGAGAGAGAACTTAAGTATTACTGTGAAATACTTGGATGTGCCTCTTATTTCTTTGGAAATATAATAAGAGCATTATAGATGTTGCTTGGATTTTGCTACGAGTGCCAGGTGCCAAATAGGCACTACCCAGTCCTGCCCCCAGTGGCCTCCAATCCAACCAGCGAGGCCATCACGTCAGGTCCCCATTAGTGGGGAGCAGACATGATCCTTGCCAGTGAAGACTTCCAAGTAAGGACAAGTAGGCTCGGACAACAGCATCTGAGACTCATAGTCACACCAAGATTAATTAATGAATATTTAAATCAGCCTTCCAGTTGACTTTGCCTGCAGAATGGGGCCACTAATATTGCAAGATGTGTGAAACAGGGCATGAGCCCAATTTTTCACCCATCACCTGATATTACCAGCTTGCCATGCCAATCGACTGGTGCAATGAGCCGATAAGGTCGTTGCCTTAGCCTACTTTCTCTAAATGCTCCGTTATTTTAAACACTGCTCTGAGGAGAATAATCATTATGCTTAATTTAGTCTTGGGTTTTAATTGCTGAACAAATTTAGAAAGCAGCAAGCAAATAAATAAATCGCATTAACAAGACTTATTAAGCAAGAGCTAGCACTTTGTGCCAGAAAATAATTAGCTCAGAACCACTGTGCGAAACGGTGATTTAATTCATTTTCTGTTTTCTTTCGTCAGTCAGCCAGGAGTGATGTCTGCAAAATCTCAAAAAGCTTCACCGAACAAGATTTGAACACATTTCACAAACTGTGTGCATTTGATTTAATTTGTTTGCCTCCTCTCTTGAGTCATGTCCAACAACATCTTGACTAATTATTACAACAACTGCATCAGTTAAAACTGGATAAACATTAGAACTAGGAGCAGGAATAGGCCCTTCAAGCCTGCCCCGCCATTCAATAAGATCATGGTTGAACTTTTCGTGGACTCACCATAATCCTTAATTCTCTTACTGTTCAAAAATTTATTGATCCATGCCTTAAAAACATTCAATAAGGTGGCCACAACTGCTCCATCACGCAGGGAATTCCACAGATTCACAAGCCTTCGTGTGAAGAAGTTCCTCCTCAACTCAGTTCAAAATCTGTTCCCCCTTATTTTGAGGCCATGCGTCTTAATTCTCGTGGCACCTGCCAGTGGAAACAATTTCCCTTGTGGCCAAACGGGCCATCTAAAATGGTGTTTTGTAAAGCATTCTGGGACAATTGGGCAAAAAACTAAACTGACAGGCTGCAGTTTAAAGACAGAGGCAAACAGACTGCAATCCTGACTAACGAATAAACAGGATAAGGGTCATCTCCAGGATGAAACAGACTTTATAGTCACACTGGCTTGTTGCACCTCCAGGATGAAGGAGACTTTCTGGTCACACTGGGTTGTGTAACAGACATAAGGGCACTGCGAACCCTTATTTAGGAGGGAGGTATGTGACCTATGTGCCTCCAGCACCAACAGACCATGGCTGTTGGGGACACACCCAGAGATTGGTGTGGTCGCACCTGATTGGTCTCTTGTTCATCAGGGTGATCAAGTCCTGATCAATTGATTGGCAATGGCCAAAAAGGGGCGTGAAACCAAACAGGGTATTAAGGGTGCTGCACAACCAGGAATCTCTCTCTCTCTCTGACCCCATGAACGAGCTACAACAAGGGTAACCATTACCAGCACGAGGAGAGCTGCCACACCCGAGGAGGAAGAAAGAAAGACCAGAGTCAGAATGCCAGACCAGATTATGCAGACGACTACCGAGACCGACGCACAGATAAAGGCCAATATCTGCTTGGGTACTTGCCAGTCATGCAAAGTTAAGTCAAGGTCTTGTATTGGACTTGATTTCTAGTATTTTCTGTAAGATAATTTATTGTTGGTCGGGTGGGTAATTATTGATTGTGTGAGTTTAAATAAATATTGTTTGTACTAATATGATGTCTACTTGTAATTATTTGTCCATTGTATAAGGGTTAAAACAGACTGTGCGGCAGGCAACACCTTGCTTCTATCTTATTTATTCACTTCATAATCTGATACGTTTCTATAACATCCCCCCTCATTCTTCTGAATTCCAGTGAGTATAGTCCCAGCCTACTCAGCCTGTCCTCATAAGCCAACTCTCTCAATTCCAGAATCAACCTAGTGAATCTCCTCTGCACCCCCTCCAGTATACGCTTTCTCAAGTAAAAGGACCAAAACTGTAAACAGCACTCCAGGTGTGGCTTCACCAGCAACATATGCAACTACAACATAACTTTGCTGTTTTAAAACTCCAACCCTCTAACAATGAAAGTCAAAATTCCATTTGCCTTCTTAATTACCTGCTGCATCTGCAAACAATTCCTTGTGATTGTTGCATAAGGACACCCATGTCCCTCTGCACAGCAGCATACCACTTTGCTGTTATTCCTACCAAAATGGATGACCTCACATTTACCAACACCGCATTCCATCTGCCAGACTTTGCCCACTCACTTAGACTACCTACATCCCTTTGCACACTTTCAGCTCCCCTACATACTTTGCTCTGCCACTCATTTTAATGTCATCTATAAATTATAACACACTACACTTGGTCCCCAACTCCACACCATCTATGTAAATCATAAACAACTGTGGTCCCAACACTGATCTCTGGTAATACACTGAGTGACAGATCATTAACCAGAAAAACACCCATTTATCCCTGAACGGGCTGATTTTTAACCTCTTGGATGATTATTAGGACCAGATCAGAAATTCCAATGAAGATAGCCTCGCCCCCAAGTTTACTTTTGAATTTGGTAGTATGATGAGCTGAAGGTGCTTCTTTCTAGGTATGTTGTAACTGACCCACCAGCAAGTTTTTAATCAAAGCAAACTTTATTTAAGAACAGAGTTAGAACACAGCAAAAAGTGCTTGCGTAACTTTTACTAGTTGAAATACGTAAACATAATAAGGTATAACTCTTACCAGTTAGCTTTTCGTACTGTTCCAATTTAGCAGTACCCCAATAGACAGACAGCCTTGTTCAGAATAAGTTAGCACAAATACAAATATGCTCATATGATGCTAGATTTTCAGCCTTTTAACACTTCTGGACAGAGGTACCACCTTCCATGTATATCCTCAAACAGCAGAACTTCAGAGAGGTAAAGTATGCCTCTTGCAGCTCCCAGTCTCCAGACTTCAGAGACAAAAAGGGATACTTGTCTCTTTGCAGCTTACTAAACAGCAAGAAATTTTGAACTCTCTGTGTAAGCCTGGCTCCACCCAATCATATGACCTCACCTGTCAATGAACCTCATGTCCTACTCTGCAAAACACCAAGGGAACCACTAAAAGCAACATACCAATATTATCCCAGATTGAAATAAACATTCTAGCAATTGGAAGTAATTATGTAGCTGCAGTAACGATACAGAGCTGTTGGATAAAGACACAATGGCATCAAAAGACTTGCTAAAACAGAGCCCTTGCAAGCTACATAACAAAAATATATTTCTTTAAGGCACAGTATTGTCACAAATGATAATTTTAAAGATTCTCAAAGCAAAACTAAATCATAGATAGAAACACTTTAGCCATCAATGTCTTGAGATTGATCCCTCCTGTCAATGTTAACAAGTCATGTTTTCAGACCATTATCTTATTGCCAATGAACTGTTCATACTGTCAGGATTTAGGCACAACCAGGGCAGAAACTTATGGTGATCACGTGTCAACTAATGTTGGAGGTATCCTGGGAAGATTTCCTCTGATTATTATTTCTCATGAATATGTACACAGGTTAAAAAAAATCCTGTGATGAACTGGAGGCTGTGTCTGTTGATCAAGATTTTGATACTATTTTGAAAATAAGTAACTTCAATCATTGTTCCAACAACAGCCATGTGTAGTCATAATCTTTATCTTGTAATCCCACAAAGCTGTAATTACGGCTGGTCCCTACTTTCTGTCCTGAATTTAACCAATGTGGTTAACCATGGATTAACAGTCACTCAAATGCAAATCAAATCAGGTATGTACCTGATCAAACAAGTCAAGCTGCCATTTTCCACAATACCTGTGTTTTTTAATGAACTTTGGAAGTGTGAATTTAATATTTAGGCTCAATTTATCTTCAAAAATTTCCAAAAAATATTTGGCAGTGGGAAACTGTTGTTATTCTTATAACCATGACCACTCATGAACACAGGTTGCAATACCGTCACAGAATAAAGCTGAGACTTGGAAGTTATGCAGGCCATTTACAAGTTACAAACATTTCCTGCAGTATATGCTGGAGTCTGTTAAGAAGACAAGACCAACAAGAACAACAATGGTTCAAATCAATATTTAAAAGGTACTGAAAACAAGACCACCCATTTTCTGCTTGCATATAGTAAAGGCATGAGCACCTAGTTAACAAAGGAATGGTGGCATTGTGGTGAGCACTAATGCCCCATAGTGCCAGGGACCCAGATTTGATTCTGGCCTCAGTGTGGAATCTGCACATTCTCCCCGTGTAACAGCACCACAGGCAGTACAAGAATGACACCAGCAAGCTCTACCTAGGATGGAGCTTGTACCCCAGGTCATCTGACTGACGTTGAAAGGGGCCTAAGACCAACTACATACATAACACCCCTCTCCTCTTCTCTCAAAAACTCACATATATACAGATTTACAAAATTATGTGGATATTAACTCCAACATATAGAGTCAAATCTTTCTCCAAGAAAATGTGAAAACAATGACATGAACAACAACTCAGCCCACCCCTTAAGTGTCAGACATATAATTAGTGTCTACATTGACATAATCAATTTTTCTGATGAACAAATGAATGTCTCTTCATCTTAGGAATCTTCTCAGAAGCCATTTCCTGAATTATAGCTTCCTGCACATTTGTGGCTTCCTCTTGAGATTGATTTCTTTCTGAAACGAATCAGTATCCCTCCACTGATAAGGTTTGGTGATCAGCTGATCCATATGCCTCTTCCAGACCAGCTCAGTTCGGTCTCCACTATATATGACAATGGGTCGTCATTGGGACCCATTTTTCTCCTAATGTTTAGTTCCTGGCCAGTACCATCTCTCCATTCCAGAAATTCCTCCACTTAGAATTCCTCTCCCTTTGGGCCATGAGACCTTCTTGGTTCTTTCCACCATATCCCTTCTCTCTTCTGGCCACATCAGGTCAAACATGGACTTCAATTTATGACTAAACATTAAGGACACTGGATCATTGCATGTAGCATATTATGATACATACTGAGGAATCAATTCACTTGCCTTCGAAGGGGACCCTCCCCTTGAGAAGCATTCAGCAGCTGCTTCAAGGTTTGGAAAAACATCTCCACTGGCCATTTTGTCGCAGGGTGGTATGGTGCCGATCTCAGTCAAGATACTCCCCAAACTCCGTTATCACAGACTGGGGCACATTGTCGCTCATCACATATTTGGTTGGCACAAATTTGGATGATTTTGATTGCTGGTCCTCCCTTTCAGAACTAAGTCATTCCAGATAATGTTCTGTACCTGTGCTTTATTTTCTTGATAAAAATTTTAAAATTCCACTCAAGAACATCCAGTCATCCAGGGTGAGCAGCCTTGAAACAGCATCTGCAATGCCATGCTTCTCTAATTGCCGATATCATATGTTGCAGGAATATGCTGACAAAAGTAGTGCCCAGCTCTGTAGGTGTGATGCTGCTGTATACAGCCCAAAAATGGTTTTGGTCTGTGATTGGTCAGCAGCATAAAATGTCAGCTATATAGACTGAGAATTTCTTCACATATAAATACTCAATCCTTCCTTTCCAATCTGGGCATAGTTTTTCTTCGTTTTCGTCAAAGACCTGGACGCAAAGGCAATGATCTTTCCTTTCCTTTAGACAACATATGTGACAACACAGCACCAACCCATAAGGCGAGGCATCACAGTCTAATTGCAATAGCAACTTTGGGTCAAAATGGGTGAGCACTTCTGACCTCCTTAGAGCTTTTCTCACCTCTTGGTGAGCCTTCTCACACTCCTGGGTCCAATCTCTATGACTGGCTTTTCCCAAGCAGCCAATGGCAAGGCAGTAACACAATTGCCAAATCTGGCACAAAATTGTCATAGTAGTTCACCAATGCCAGGAACAATCATAATTGCAAATATATTCTCTGATCTAAGAACCTTCATGATGCCACCCATCTTCTTGGGTGCTTTGGATAAACCTTCACTATCTATAACACGGCACAGGTTTTCAACTGAATCACTGAATAATTTGCATTTTTCTTTTTTAACTGCAGGCCATGTTCCTGCAATCTTTTAGATTCTTCTCATGTTCTTTTTCAGTGAAGCCCATCACCAAAATATTGTCCCGATAACACTGGAGCCCCCAGTAACCCTTTTAATGTTTGGCCCATTGCCATCTGGAAAAGGGCTTGCGCCAAAGGACAGTTGCTTGTAGCAGAAAAATCTCCAATTAATTATTATCATCAGAAGTGATAGGGACTCCTCTGCAACACCCATTTGAAAATCTCTTCCCTCCCGCCAATCCACAAAACAGATCCTCAATGACAGAAAGTGGATATTGAGCTGCATACAATGTTGCGTTGATGATGACCTTGAAGTCCCCACAGATTTTAATTGTGGCATTTGTTTTGTAATTGGAACAATTGTAGTGGCCCATTCACTGGTAATTGCTATTCCATTGCCCCAATGTTCACAATCATTCTAATTCTGCTTCTACTTTTAGTTGGTTGGCATACAGTGTCTTGGACAAGTCTCTGGCTTTAACTAAAGTATAATTTTGACCAATTTCATCTCACCCAGGGTCCCATTGAACACATCTTTATACTTTTCTGGGACGTCTTGTTGATTTGCTCTCGAATTTGCCACTCTAATCACTATGTCCCAATTTAATTTCAATTTCTGTAACCAGAACATTCTAACAAAACATACATAATATTGTATGTGGTCATCCTTGACCACATACGATATTAAGCCCACGCACTGATCTCTTAGCTATACCTTTGCCAGTCCATAGCCTTTCAGTGGCACCACTTGTTCCATTTAGCTACGTAATCTCGGCAGGCTTCAAAACTTACTTTTAATTAATCTCTGCACAATGACTCTGGAATCAGCAAAACTGCTGCCTCAGACTCCAATTCCATTTTAATGGTCTTCCCTTCTACCTTGAAAAGGGCCTAGTCTCAGCACTGGCACAAAGATATGGTCAGAAGTTCATTATGGAGCCTGTATGACACCAACGTTGAGTCAACTGACTCAGCTATTGAGAGTTTCAAGGTTTGCCTGGAGTCAATGGTAAGGGCTCAGTATTTGAAGGCTTCGGTCTTTGCCTGATTTTGTTTTGGGAATATTTGCACTGGATGTTGTTGGAGCAGTCTGATAATTTAAGAAGGGACAGAAGACAGGGTGGAAATCAAGAACTGGTTAACAGGAAACTATTCCACTTCAGTGTTCTGAAAGTAAGAACCCAGAACAAATCTGCAGTTTCTCCCTGCATAGCATCATCAATATTATTTATGATTTTTTTAAGATGATTCCAAGGTTTTGCCTCCATCACCTGACTGAAAATAGAATGTGACTTTTGCAGTGCTGAGATTGCAAAACACTCATTATGTTTTGCAAGATGACACATACATCGATGGTGATTGGAAATGTGTTGAGTACGAAGGATGTCAACTCAATCTTGCCATGTGGTGCGGTGACGTTTGGGTGCACTGAATAAAATCTGGACATAACTCAGCAGGTCTATAAATGGATACATCTTGTGAAGCAATAAACAAATATACTTGTAACCTGCAAATTCTACACTATTTTAATATAATCTATTATTTATAAAATGATTCCAGTCACTTGTTCTATCACCAGAAAATTCATGATTCTTTCACAAAAGTCATATTAATGTAGGCTACTCAATCAAGAATAAATATTTTAAAATATCTTAGGCAGTACGATGATTGAAATCAGACAAGATTTCAGTCTGAGGATGTTCTAAATGCTGCTTGAATACGTTTAACAAATTAAAACTTTTGAACATTTCTAGTCTTGTTTTCCAATTTTTTTTGCTATGGTACAGTCTTTGAGTGAAATCATTTCACTTGTGCTCAGATGCTATTTTCTGGAGTATTTGTCTGGAGTATAGGTTGTGCCCAGGTAGATGTCATTCCTTGTCAAAGGTATCATGTTCGGTATGGTATTGACATGGAGAACGGGGCAATTTTGAGCTGATTCACAAAATTTGTTAGGAGAGTGAACAATCTGGTGAGTTTTCAGATGGGAGCGCTGAGGGGCTGACATGGGGTTGTCAGAGCTTCAGCCTGTAAGTCAGGAACACCCTGCACCTATGAAAGCAGCTACCGTCCCTTTGGCTGCTCCCATTGTTCAAACAAAATGCTACTGCGTACACTGAATTCCCAGGTGAAATTTTCCAGCCCTGTTGTGGTGGGTCTGGGGCTGGGAAAGCAGTGAGCCGTTCAAAATTCACTGACTTTGGTGGGACCTGTACAACCTGCCAGCAGGAGATGCCATAAAATTCCACTCCCTTTGTCATTCCTCATTGGGTCACACTGATGTCTCTCAGCTGGTCTGACAGCATCTGTGAGAGAGAAAAACAGAGCCAGCGTTGTGAGTCCAGATGACTCCTCATTTTTAAAGGGCAACATGGTGGCACAGTGGTCAGCATTGTTGCCTCACAGCGCCAGCTATCTGGGTTCAATTCCAGCCTCAGGTGACAGTATGTGTGGAGTTTGCACATTCTCCCCATGTCTGTGTGGGTTTCCTCTCAGTGCTCCAGTTTTTTCCCACACTCCTAAGATGTGCGGTGTAGATGGATTGACCATGCTAAATTGTGTCTTAATGTTCGGAGGATTTGCAACATAATAAATGGGGTTGGGGGGCTAGGGCCTGGGTGGGATCGGTGTCGGTGCAGGCCCAATGGGCAAACGGTCTCCTTCTGCACTGTACGGGTTCTACTTCATGATTTTTTAAACCAGGATGAAAATGATACTTGCTTCCCTGATACCACTTTCTACAAAGTGCAAGGTTTAGTACTTTGATTCTCATTAAAAAAATGTGAAGCCATATCCTTTCTTCTCATGTTGGAATATTGGTGTTTGTGAGTTGACTTTTTCCAGACTGAGTCAACTATTGCTCACAGATCTGTGTGATTTGAAAAATTCCATCTGTTTGGAACAAGTTATTAATGGATGCTCAGCTCATCCGGAAGGCGGACATTCCATCTCAACTACGTTTCCATGTTATTAAAACATTCATGGTTGATGAAATCCTTTAAAAGTATTCAGCTGCATTTGTGACAGAATTTTTTGACAGAAATCAAGATGGAAACACGCGCCAAACAAGATGACAGGATGAAAGAGTTGCGTGGGCCTTGTTGGGATACAATTAGTAGATTTTATTTTTAACACTCGCAGATGTGTTCAACGAAGGTAACCAAAGCAAAGCTCTATCTGACTGTCGTCCAATGTCAAATTTTGGATCAGATGTTAAACTGAGGGCATGTTACCTCTTCTCAGTTGGACATAAAAGGTGCCACGGCATTATGACAAAAGGAATCAGGGTGTTCTCCCCAGTATCCTGGCTAATATTTATATCTCTGTCAACAATTCTAAATTATGTTTATGGTTATTTTTACCTCATTGCTGTTTGCAGAGCTTTTTGAATGCAAATTAACTTTTGCATTTCCTGCATTAAATGGTGACTACATTTCAAAATTAGTTGTGAAGCACTCCAGTGTTCAAAGGTTATGAGAAGTGAGATAAAAATGCAAATCTTACATTCTTTCAACTATCCTATAGTTCATGAAACATTTGTGTTCAATTCTCCTGAGCAGTGATGCAGCTTTGACACTGAACCCAATCTCCTTGGTTGTCCAGTCAACACGAACCCAACTGTCTTGAAACTCTGCTTCCTGTTTGACTTGGAATTAAGCTCCCCAACCTCAATCCTGACTACCTTCGACCACCTCCAGGATGTCAAAGAATCATAGAGTCCCTAAAATGCAGGGGAGCATTTGGTCCATCAAGCCTGTATTGTCAACAACCCCACTGAGGCTCTACCCCCATAACTCCACATATTTACCTTTCTCTGAATTTCTAATTTCTCTGAACTAAGGAGCAGTTCGTCATTCATCTCTGTCTTAAAGATACTCAATGACCTCACCTCCACAGTTTTCTGTAGCAAAGAGTTCCAGATTCACCACTCCCTAGCTGAAGAAATTCCTCTTCATCTTGGCTTTAAAGAATCATCCCTTTAGTCTGAGGTTGTGCACTCTGGTTCTAGATCTTCCTATTAGTGGAAAATACTCTTCACATCCACTCTATCCAGGCCTTGCAGTACCCTGTAAGTTTCAATAAGATCCTCCTCATTCTTCTAAACTCCAACGAGTGCAGACCCAGAGTCCTCAACCATTCCTCATACTACAAGCTCTTTATTCCAGGGATCATTCTTGTGAACTTCCTCTGGACCCTTTACAAGGCCAGCAATGCCACCTCCACATCTTTTCAACCAAGTCTTTTGCTGCATTTGGTGCCTTCCCAAAAGAATGTTGTCCATTTTGGTCCGTTACTACCTCGGCACGACCATGAGACAGTGTTACATTTTACAGATGGTATCCGCTGCTGCTACTTTGCATTGAAAGTAGAGGAAATGAATTTGAAGATGGTGGATGATGTGCTGGTCAAGCAAACTACTTTATCCTGGACGGAGCTGAGTTTCTTAAGCATTGTTGGAGCTGCATTTATCCAGGCAAGTGAAAAGTATTCCACCACACAGCTGACTTGTGTCTTGGTGACTCTCTACAGCCTTTGGAGATTCAGGAGGTGAGTTACTTCACAGAGAACTCCTAGCCTCTTAGCTACTCTTGTTGCCAGAATATTTATCTGACAGTGTTATGCAACACATTGCCCTTATGAAGTGCTTTTGGTCATAGTATCAATTCAAGGCATGTTATAGGAAAAATATAAAGAAATTATTTCATCGAACTAATCTATGTCAGTGTTGATGGATTTCACTTGAGCCATCTCCAATCTTTCCTCATCTGAATCTATCATCAATTCCATTGTCACTCATATGCTCATCACACTTAGGTGATTCACCAGGCTAATTTCTGGTTTGAGAGCGTTGTCCTATCAAGACAGACAAAATCGTCTGGCTCTGTATTCCTTGGAATTTAAAAGAAGGGTGACCTTATTCAAATATATAAGGTCCTGAGGGGGCTTGACAGTGGTAGATGGTGAGAAGTTTTTGCTAATCAGAAATTCTCTAACAACAGGACATAATGGGACAAGATAAAAGGCCAGGCATTTAACACTGAGGTGGGTAGAATTTTTTTTTCGCAGAAGGTGAGGAATTCTGGAATTCTCCGTCCCAAAGGGTGATGGAGGCTGGATTATTAGAAGTATTTAAAGTAGAGGTGGATAAATATTTGATAGGTTGAGGAATTAGAGAGCTATAGAGAAATGCTACAGAAAAGGAGTTGAAGCCAGTATACATCAGCTATGACCATACTGAATGGTGGGGAAGCTCAAAGGGCCCGATGGCTGACTCCTGCTTCTCTTCTTTGTTGTGGTCTTATGCACCCTTGAGTACATCAACATAGCTGCTTCAAGCATCTCTGAAGTAGCAAACTGCATATTTGGATGAAATTTCTACTGAATTCACTATTAGATATCTTGGTGACAATCTCATATTGATGGCCTCCAACTGTGCTCTTCCCCAAAGAGAAAATATTCTCTCTGGATTCACTCTGTCAAAGAGACCCACCGTGTGAATCTTCCCCTGAGATGCATATTGCTGGTATTAAGTCGTATCATTCTTTTAAATTTTCTCTGCACCCTTACAATGTCTCCATAACCTTTATCTAATATGGTGAGTAGCACTGCACTCAGTACTCTAAGTACCAAAGTGTAATATAAGGATCTGCCAGAGACTGAATATAGTACTGCCCACATTGTGATGTTAAGAAGTAGACAATCTAGGTCAGAGTGGTGTTGAGTAGAGACGTTGTTAAACCAAAGCATGGAGATAGCACCTAGCTTATATGTAAATAATGATGGATGTTAATGAAGACTTACAATTAACCTGCAAAAAATAACAGAGACCTCTTTAAACACACCACTCTGCAACTTACAGCACCCGACACAAAGTGTAGTTTGCATAACATGAACGCAAAATACTGTATATAGTTACAAATCCAGGATTTTACAAGCCTTCAAATTGTTCCCTCTATTTTAAAGTCAAAGAGAATGTTCTTGGGATGGTGAGATCATACAAAGGAGATCATACCTGTTCTGTAGCTTGATATACTGAGTGTCCATCAAGTAATGCTTCATCTCTGTTGCTTCTAGTTTGTGTGCTACGATATTTTTTTCTGTCATTCACTGAAAAATTCATATCCCTTTTAAAAAGTTATCGCTCTCTACAGGGATTGCAATAGATGTTGGAAATCTGAAATAAAAACTGTGGGAGAAACAATAAACTACCACTGATGAACAATGGTTGCAGTACAAGATGCAATGAAGGAACACATCCTTACCTGGGTGGGTGGGTTCGAGCATTGAAACAAGCATTGTTGGACTGAGTTCTTTGCAATCAGCCCAAAATAGTTAAGCACAAACACTGAATGAATACATTTATCCTTACAAATAGCAAAAAACCCTGTTACACTCAATCGAGGAGTGGGGAAGAAAAGGTGGAATCTTGACATTTTATTTTGCATTCATCAGGACAAATGCAAGAATGTCAAATTTCACATAATCACAACGATTTATACTGCAGCAACAAAAGATGTTGAATGGTTAGCATATCAGCTCTGATTGGATAATACATTGCCTTGATAAACAACGATGAACTATAGGCATCCCAAATTCCTGGGTAATCCAAAAAAGGTGCAAAACTTCAACATATTCATTCTTTTTGCTGAGAATGGGTTCCTGCATCTGAAAGTATGTTGCTTTCAGCAAACGTAAAGGGGCCATGTATGAGCTCAATGTTCCCATTTGACTGCTGCCCTTGTCCTTTTGGATGGGAGAAATTGTGGGTTGGGAACAGTATTGTCTTAAAATGCTTGTGGGTGCAGCAATTAGCATACTCAGAAGAGCATGTCCCTCAGTTGTTCTTAATAGAGTACAGATCTTTCTCAACCCATCAACACTTGCAAAACCCAAAACAAAATATTGATTGTTAGGATGTGGCACTGCCATTAGGCAGGACTCGCTAAACAATCCTGACTGCACTAACTGCAGCATTAACAATCAATTTAAAATAATCAGTTGAGCTCATGACAGGCCAAAAACAGGAAACATTGGAAAACCTCAGCAGATTTGGCAGCATCAATGGTTAAGAACAGAGATAGTGTTTTGAGTCTGAATGATCCTTTGTAGAGTCCATTATGGGGCTGATGTAAATTGCTGGAAACAGCATTCATTCCAAGCAGGGACTTGTTCTCTGCAGGCAGAAGGAATATACTCAAACCTTGTGCCTTTTTGACTTACCTGGAAGCACGAGGAGCCTATGTTTCCCATTGCTTCCTCAGTGGCAGCATCTCAGCTGATCAGAGTCGTCTTGCCAATCAATCAATTGTCTTTTAGAAATATAGAAGACAGGAGCTAGAGAAAGGCATTTGGCCCTTCAAGACTGGTCCACCCTTCATTACAATCATAGCTGATCATCCAACTCAATAGTCTAGTCCTCCTTTCTCCCCATAACCTTTGATCCCATTTGCTCCAAATGTTATATCCAGCCAGCTCTTGAACACATTCAACGTTTTGGCACCAATTTCTTCCTGTGGTAACGAATTCCAAAGGCTCACCATTCTTTGGGTGAAGAAATGTTTCCTCACCTCCATCCTAAATGGTCTACCCTGAAACCTCAGACCATGACTCCTGGTTCTGGACTTACCCATCATCAGGAATATCCTTCCTGCATCTATCTTGTCTAGTCCTGTTTCCTCCTACAGTATAAATTGTGGTGGCAATTTGAAATTTGGCATTATTGTATTTGTCCTATGGAGGGCAAGACAAAAAACTTCAGTAACATCTCTCTCTCTTCAGCAGCATTCTTGGTCAGCACAAGGGGCACAGTGTTGCCTGACAGCGTCAGACACCTGGCTTGGGTCACTGTGTGGAGTCTGCACATTCTCCCTACGTCTGTATGGGTTTCCTCCAGATGCTCCAGTTTCCTCCTGCAGTCAGGAAGATGTGCTGGTTAGATGCATTGGCTGTGCTAAATTCTTCCTCAGTGTACCCGAACAGGCACCGGAGTGTGGCAACGAGGGGATTTTCACAGTAACTTCACTGCAGTCTTCATATCATTCACTGCTTTGACGTTACTTGCGACATTACTGTGGCTACTTGTGGTAATTAATAAATAAATTGACATTAATAAATAAAGTTGTGAAAGTAAAACATAAACTTTCAACTTTGTAATAATCTTATGAAAAATGGCTGTGTTTGGAAAAAAATGCAATATTTCTCCCTCCTGCAGTAACTGGGCTTGGCCACCAGTCACCACTCAAACTCCTTGCACGGGAAATCTGTCCTTCGGCCCGAAGCCTCCATACTATCCCCCGAAACTTGGAGTTTTGGGATCGAATCCCATTCAAGCCAATCAAAAATTATTTCTAAGTGGATTTGATATGTTATATATTATACGAATCTGTTCAAATGTATTTATTTGAGCGGCAATTGCAACTCCGAGTCTCTAACCTTTAGTCTCTCTCTCTGAGGAGAAACCGTCGACGCCCAGAGCGGACAGCCGGCAATGCATGCCGGGACTCGTAGTCCAGGCTGGCCACTGAGCAGGCGCGGGGAGCCGCGAGGTTCGCTGGGATTGGTAGTCCGTCGGCTGGCCAGAGTGACGACACGCAGCCAAGCCGCGAACTACAATTCCCGTCAGGTCGCGGCCGGTGCGTCGTCGGCGGAGGGTCGCTTCCGGTGCGCTGCGCATCCGGGGTCGCGGCGAGCCGGTGCCCGGCTCTTCGGGTCCGGCCTTGGTTTTTTTTTTCCTTTCATGTCGGGATTAACGGCGCGGAAGCCGGCCTGGTCTGCCCCGCTCTCGTCCCGTCCCTTCCCTTCCCCTTCGCCGTCCCGGCTGGGCCCGGCTCCGGCTCGGCCCAGCGCTCAGTCTCGGTCTATCGTGGTCGCCTTGCGGGCGGACAGCAGGAGCGATGAAGAAATTCTTTGACTCGCGGCGGGAGGCGGTGGGCTCCGGCTCCGGGGGAGGAGGCGGCGGCGGCGGGGGAGGAGGCGGAGGAGGGGGCAGCGGCGGAGGCGGCGGCTTGTGCCCCGGCAGCGGCTTCATCGGCAGGGTCTTCAGCGTGGGCCGCCAGCAGGTCACCGTGGAGGAGGTGGTGGCTGAAGGTGAGGTGCGGTCATTTACCCGGGGAAGGATGGAGAGAGGGAGAAGGAGCTGGGCCGCAGTGACCCCGGCATTCCCAAGCCTGGTCGCCCGGCATTCCCAGTATTTATCCCTGACGTTCCCAACGCCCATCTGTGCATTCCCAACATTGATTCCTGGCATCCCCACCTCTGAGCCCCGGCATCCCCGACCCTGATCCCCAACATTCTCATCACTGATCAGCAACATTCCTGACCCTGATTCCCGGCATCCGCAGAACTGATCCAACATCCCTATCACCAATCCGGTATTCCCAACAGTGGCCCCTAGCAATCCCAACAGTGATCCAGCATTTCCGTCCCTGATCCCCATCATTCCCGACCCTCATCACCGCCACTGATCCAACATTCCCGTCACCAATCTGGCATTCCCAACACTGATTCAGCATTCCCAACTCTGATCCTCAACATTTCTAACTCTGACCACCGGCACCCACAAAACTGATCCAACATTCCCATCACCAATCTGGCGTTCCCAACCTGGATTCGGCATTCCCAACCTTGATCTCTGGCATTCCCAACGCTGATCCGACATTTCCAATCCTGATCCCCAACGTTGCCATCCCTGATCCCCAACGTTGCCATCCCTGATCCCCAACGTTGCCATCCCTGATCCCCAACGTTGCCACCCTTGATTTGCAGAACTGATTCCCTGCACTGATCTAATATTCCCATCACCAATCTGGCATTCCCAACTTTGATCCACAGCATTCCCAACACTGGCCCCTAGCAATCCCAACACTGATCCAACATTCCCATCCTTGATCCCCGGCGTTCCCGGCCCTGATCTCCTGCAATCTCAAGCCTGATTTAACGTTCCCAACACTGATCCGGCGTTCCCATGGCTGATCCTGTCTTCCTAAAACTGACCTTGCTTTCCCACATTGATCCAGTATTCCCAGTATCTCAACCTGCAATCCTGATCTTCCGCATCCAGCATTCCTAATACTGATCACGACACCTCATCCTGCAGTCCTGATATCCAGATTCTGTATTCCCAATATTGATCCTTCAATCCCAATTCCTGAATTCCCAATATCTCATTTTGCAATCCTGACCTCCCAGATTCAGCATTCCTAATAACGATCGAGCAATCCTGATATCTCAGACCCTGAATTCACAATCTCATCCTGGAATCCCAATATCTCAGATCCAGAATTTTGAAGACTGGTTTTATGTTCCTATATTTTGATCCTGGAGCCCTGATATCTCAGATCTCGTATTCCCAATATTCATCCTGAAATCCTGATGTTCTGGTTCCAGCATCCTCAGTACTAAATTGTATTCCCAATATTGATCTTGCATTCCCAGTGTCTCAGATCATGTGATCCCAATACTGATCCTGCAATATTCTGCAACCTGAAAATCTCACATCTAGCACTCCCAATATTATTGATCCTGAATTCCTAATATAGATCTAGCAATCCCAATCCCAATATGGATTCTCAATCCCAATATCTTTGAGCAGGCATTTCCAGTGTACGTCTTGCAATCCCAATGTTACAAACCCAACATTCCCACTGTAGATTCTGCAATCCCAATACTGAACCAGCAATCCCAAACTTAATGATCCTTTAATCTAAATATTTCAGATCCTGCATTTCCAAATATTACTGATCCAGCACTCCCAATATTACAAATTATACATTTCCCCAGATTACTGGTCCAACACATGCAATATTATTGATTTGGCATTCCCAATACTTATCGAACAGCAATCCCAACACTGATCCCTCATTTCTAAAATTACTGATCCTGCTTCCCCAACGTTGTTCCAGCAGCAATCCCAGGACTAATCTAGCATTCCGGGTGTCATTTTGAATACCAATAAAACAGCAGCCCTTATTCTGGATGTCATCGATCCAAAATTCCTAAGACTGGTTCTGCAATCCAACTGTCGTTGTTACAACATTCCCAATATTCATACACAGTTCCTAATATTAGTCCTGCATTCTCGCTATTGTTCATCCAGCAATCTGAATGCTGATCTGGAATTTTCAATCTCATCTGTTGAGCAATTCTGACATTCCTGATCCAGCATTCCCAGTGGCACAGATCCAGCAATTCCAATACGGGTTGTGCAGTCGGCTAGTGCTGTTGCTATTCTGACAATCTTAGCATGGCAGATCCGGCAATGTCAATGTTCATACACCATTTCTATTGTCATGGCTGCAGGAATCTCAATACTGTTACTGAGATCCAGCAGTCATCAGATTATTGCTGAGTGATCCTGTCGTCATGACATTACGTAGCTTGCTCGGGTTCAGCAGCAATACTACTGAGAGCTAGGAACCCAATTAATACCGATGAAGCCAGCAATGTTAACTATAATGTTGCAGCAATGCCAAAAATGTCAATAATGGATCAGTGCTTGCTGTGATCTTACCTGGATTGCTAGAATTTCCTATCTCTACAGTTATTATATAAATTAGATCAAATATAACATGGGTATTGTACATACAACTCTAATAAGTACATAATTACTCATTATTCTCCAGAAATCATACTTAAAATATTTGTCTTTCAATTTACTGACCAACAATTGTGGTACAGTTTCTGAGATCTGCAGTACTTTTGATAACAAATGTAATTAATATTGCTGATTGACCTGAAGACTATGATTAAAGATGAACGTGCATCGATTTCAAAATTAATGAAATGTGGTTTTAAAACAATTGTTGCCCTGTTACTGAGATCCTCATTTTATCATAAATTTTGTGATGGAGATGCAACAATTTTTATCAGTCGGCTGTTACTGATGATTGTTCCTTGTCTTGCAAATATCTTTAATTTGTGCACATGGTAATTTCCAAATTGGGTTGCTCTCCTTTGAGCAAAGGGGATCAAGGGGAGATTTTTGATTTGATTTGATTTGATTTATTATTGACATGTGTATTAGTATACAGTGAAAAATATTCTTTTTTGTATGTTATACAGACAAAGCGTACTGTTCATCAAGAAGGAAATGAGAGAGTGCAGAATGTAATGTTACAGTTATAACTAGGCTGTAGAGAAAGATCAACTTAACACAAAATGGGTCCACTCAAAAGCCTGATGGCAGAAGGGAAGACTCAACTGTTCTTGAGTCCGTTGGTACGTGATCTCAGACTTTTGCATCGTTTTCCAATGGAAGAGAGAATGTCCGGAGTGCATGAGGTCCTTAATTATGTTGGCTGCTTTTCTGAGGCAGTGGGAAGTACAGGCAGAGTTCATGGATGGGAAGCTGGTCTGCATGATGGATTGGGCTACATTCACAACCTTTTGTTGTTTCTTGCGGCCTTGGGTAGAGCAGGACCCAAGCTGTGATACAACCTGAAAGAATGTTTTCTACAGTGCATCTGTAAAAGTTGGTGACAGTCGTAGCTCATGTGCCAAATTTCTTGACTCTTGTGAGAAATTGGTGAGCTTTCTCAATATATTATCGGCATAGGTCAACCAGGACAGGTTGTTGGGGATCTGGACACCTAAAAACTTGAAACTCTTGACTCTTTCTACTTTGTCCTCATTGATGTCGACAAGGACGTGTTTTCCACGCTTCCTGAAGTCAATGACAATCCTTATTGAGAGAGAGATTATTGTTGCTGCAGCAGTTCACCAGATTGATTGAGGTGTGTGCAGAAGGTTATGGCAGGCTTGGACAAAGAAAAGGAGTTCACTCTACCTAATTGTACAGGCAAGGTGGGGTGCAGATTTAAGACTTTGGACAGGGGAGATTACCAAGAAGGAAAGTGAGTGGTAACAATCTGGAGCTGACTGCCGATGACAACAGTTGGAGTGGAGATGATCAATGGTTTCAAAAGGGAATTCTATGGGGACTTGAGACTTGGTGGGGGGTGGGGGGAGTGGGGAGGGGGAGGGGAAGGGGAATGGGAATGATGTAACTAGGGAATGGGAGTGATTAGATTGCTCTCTTGAAATCTCTTGTGGACTTAATGAGCTGAATGATCTCCTCTTTGCCAATATGATTCTAATTTTCAGGGATCCGTGCCATGTCTGTGAAGATCCTTCAAGATGATATATACTGATTGTGTGAGTGGGATTTGAGCTCACTGGTCTTGTGAAGAATTTTATTTTCCTGGTTAACATTGAGTCATGCTCAGATTGGGTTCCTTGTGGCAAAGGTGGTGATTACTTTTGGTTATTTGACTGCTCTGGGAATGGGAGGGGGCATAATTACTAATATTGTCACCAAATGTCTAAGCAAGAGCATCTCCCAGTAAAGCAATGAGAAAATATTAAACCTGACTGATGCTTTTTCCCTTCCTCCTCACCTGCTCTTCTTTTCACTTTGGTTTCCAGAATCACAGAATACTACAGTGCAGAAGAGTCCTTTGGCCCATCAAGTCTGCACTGATGCATGAAATACCCTGACTAGCCTACCTAATCCCTCTTGCCATCACTTGGTCCATTGCCTTGAATGATATGGCGTGCCAAGTACTCATCCAGGTACTTTTTAAAGGATTTGAGGCATTCTGCCTCCACCACCCTGCCAGGCAGTGCATACCAGACTGTCACCAACTTCTGAGTAAAAAATGTTTTTCTCAAATCTGTCCTCAAAACTTCCCATTCATTACTTTTAACTTGTGCCCTCTCGTAACTGATCCTTGAACTCAGAGGAACAGCTGCCCCCTATCTACTCTGTCCATTCCTCTCATAATTTTGTATACCTCAATCAGGTCCCCTTAGTCTTCGCTGGTCCACCGAAAATAACGCAACTTCTCTTCATAATTTAAATGTTCCATTCCAGGCAGCATCTTGGTAAATCTCCTTGGCATTCTCTCCAGTGTGTTCACGTTCTTCCGAGAATGTGGCAACCAGAACTGTACACAGCGCTCCAGCTCTGGCCTTACAAAGTTCTATACAACTCCATCATTACCTCTCTGCTTTTGTGATCTATACCCGATTGATAAAGGCGAGTGTGCCTTTTCACCATCCTATGAACCTGCCTTTCCGCCTTCAAAGATCTGCGGTCAACACTCCAATGTCCCATTGTTCTTTGGAACTTTCTTGTGTCAGACCTTTCATTGTAAACTTGCTTGTCAAAATACTCTTTCAAAGTGCATTACCTCACACTTTTCAGGGTTAAATGCCATCTGCTTCTTCTCTGCCCATTTGACCATTTTGTCTATATCTTCCTGTAATCCAAGGCACTCATGATAGTGCTGAAGTTGTCATCAGTCAAGCAGCTTCATTGTGAACAGATTCTGATGAAAAAAGAGAAATAATTTTTCACAACCTTTCAGAACTTTCCCAAGTACTTCACAGTCTTTTGAAGTGCAGTCACAGTTGAAATGTAAAAACTGCGGCAGCTAATTTGTAAATAGCAGTGTGATAATGATCAGATCGTATGTTTTGGTGATGTGGGTGGAGGGATGAATATTGTCAATTGCACTGGGGAGAGCACCTCTTCTCTTCCTTGAACTAGTGCCGTGTGATCTATTCCATCCACCAAAGAGGTCGGTAGATAATTACACTCAAATGGCACCACAAATGTCAATTGACATTTTATATTCAAGTTCCCAGAGTGGGACTTGAACCCTTTAACTGAGAGACAAGATTACCTGCTGAGTTGAGACTGACACCTTTCTCCAGTCATGCAAAAGAGATTCATAGCACTCTGTGTTTCTGTCTGCAGCAGGAGTTCTTGCTCATGAGTCTCCCTTCTTGAACAAAATTATGTTTCTAGTTGCAAGAAAAATGCAAGTTTGGTAACCCTTCGAAATTGCCTGTTCCAAAACATGCCGATGACACAAGCTGATTGGGCACTACTATATAGCTGACATGATGGTCATGGTGTTTGCGTGGAGGTCTGAAGCACAGTCGAGGACATGATGCTATTCCACATGGACTGCTCCATAATTTTGACCAATTGGTATCAATGACTTGGGAACAGATTTGAGAACAAGTGGCAGGCATGTGCGCCAACTCCTTGCAAGGGATAACTTTTCCTTCAAAGAGTGTATCTGTCTTAGAAAAAAAATAAATTGAAGCTTATTTTCTGAATTGCAGGTTTATTGTAAGTTTGCAGAAATTGTAAACTAAGGTGAGCTGCATATGTGGCTGATTTAGCAGGACTATTTCGAACATGGAAGTGACTGCTAGTATTTCACATGCTGAGCTCTGCCATTTCCCCAGGCTGTGTTTCTGATATTGGCCCCTCTCAATGTGAGCAGATTTTTATTTGGTGCGGCTGATTTTTTTGGCTGAGAGTGCTACTGAAGGAATTGCTCGCCCTCAACTGCATGTCTTCTGGTCAGTTTACCTCAACCCAACCAATTCTCATCCTGCAGTTGTCATTAACCATAGAATCCCTATGATATAGGAGGAGGCTATTCAGCCTATTGAGTCTGTACCAATCACAATCCCACCTAGGCTATATTCCCATATCCACACATTTACCGTGCTGATCTTCCTGACACCACAGCCAATTTAGCACGGCCAATCATCCTAACCTGCACATCTTTAGACTGTGGGAAGAAACCAGAGCGGCCAGAGGAAACCCACACAGACACATGGAGAAAGTGCAAACTCCGCACTCAGTGACTTGAGGCTGAATTGAACTCGGATCCCTGACGCTGTGAGGCAGCAGTGCTAACCATTGTGCTGACTCTAGAAAGAGACCCGTTCAACCCATTGAGTTTGTACCGATCACGTTCTCACCCAAGTCCTATTCTCATAACCCAAACATCTACTCTGCTAATCTCCCTGATATTAGCGTCAATTTAGGTGGCCAATCATCCTAATATATCTTTGGAGTGTGGAAGGAAACCGAAACATCCAGAGGAAACCCATGCAGACAAGGGGAGAATGTGCAAAATCCACACAGACAGTGACCCAAGGTTGGAATTAAGCCCGAGACCCTGATATTGTGAAGCAGCAGTGCTACCCGCTGTGCCACCATGCCACCACGTTTGGACAGTGCTCAAGATTCCAACTCCCAGTGTATGTTTGTAACCTATGCCGACACCTTCAAATTCTCATAAATTCCAAATTCCTTGAACTTCTTTTGCATCGAAAAGTTGCTCAGTGCCTTTTAATCCAAACCCCTTTGTGTGTTTTCCTCTGAAAATCAGCATCTACAGTGGGGTCAAATTGGGATTAACTTGAAGGATACTGGCATATCTGTTTTAAATTTGTACAGGATGCAATGAAGTCCAGTGAAAACTGTGAAGCTTGTAAAGGATTGAATTGTAACTGGGAAGTCATTTGGGGAGTTGTGAACAACACTGGGAAAATATTTTCTGATGAACTCATCATAAGAACATGCACAGTGTACAATGATCTTTTTCAACTTATTGTGCAGGGTGAAGTTTGGAATGAAATGGTCAGGATCTGAACTGGGGTCTTGCAGTTGCAAAGGAGTTTGTTTACTCAGTATAGGTTATCCTTCTGTCTGGAAAAGGGACAGTTCATTATTCCAAGTGAATTCAGAAATCAGACACAAGGACAAGGATGGCCAGGCTTGCTGAAGTGTAGTGCTTGTCAACACTCGCTTTGACTGCCAGTTTGACACTGTGGTCATCCCCTTGCCTCCATGACAGAGACCAAACCCCCTCCAGAGCTTGAGTACTTGCTTAATCTCTTAGCATGTTTCAGTTCAGAACTGAGGGAGTGCTTTACTGTCAAAGGTGTTTCAGATTCCAGACAAGCCATCACCTCAAATCCAGATGGGCAGAGAAGATTCCATGGTACTATTATGAAAGAGATGGGTTCTGATGGGCTGGTGACATTCGTCTTTCAAACAACACAACGAAAAACTGATTTACTGTTAGGGAGGTGATGGTCTAGTGGCATTATCATTGGACTATTAATCCAGAAACTAAGCTAATGTCTTGGGTTCTGTGTTCAAATCCAGCTATGGCAACTGGTGGAATTTGAATTCCATAAAAAATATTTGGAGTTAAGAATCTACTGACAACCATGAAACCATTGTCAATTGTCGGAAAAATCGATCTGGTTCACTAATGTCCTTTAGGGAAGGAAATCTGCCTTCCTTACCCAGCCTGGCCTACATGTGATTCCAGAGCCACAGCAATGTGATTAACTCTCAACTGAACTTGGGTAACTAGGGATGGGCAATAAATGCTGGCCAGCCAGCGACGCCTATATTCCATGGATGAACAACGAAAATAAAATTGCTGCTGTCGGCTCATTGTGTTGGCTCCTGTATTTGCATAAAGCATAACAATGACAGCAGGTTGGGCATGTTGCAGTCCTCAGGACTCAACATGGACTTTGGCAGCTTTTTTCCTCCATCTTAAACCTCCTTTTGAAAATTTCCCATATGTGGCCCCTTAAGACTCCCAAGATGTGTAGCTTAGGAGCTTGCATAAATAGATGGGGTTGTGAGGACAGGGCTTGGGGAAGATGTTCTACTGGAGAGTCAGTGCAGACTCAATGGGCTGAATGGCCTCCTTCTGCACTGTAGGGAATTTTTGACTCTTTGATTTATTACCTCAATGCAAATCCCACCTCCCCCTCCCACACTACATTTGCCTGTCTTTTGCTCTTGGAGTTAGTATTCTTTGTTGTAATCTCTCATAGCTCGAGCATATTCTCCCTTCCTTCAGTTCTGACAAAGACCCAAATGGCTCAAAACGTGATCTCTGCTTTCCCTCCTTACAGATGTTGCCAGACCTGCTGAGTTTTTCCAGCATCCTTTCTTGTGTTGAAAAAGATAACCGTATGTCCCAATGATGTGAAAAACAATAAATGCCGTGTTGTTTGCGGGTAGATGCTCGCTCTAACAGCTAGAGAATTGCTTCCTCAGAGACTGCTGGTCTGAACTTGGCTGCAAGTGAATTGCATTAAGTTGAACAAATGCCAAAATGCTGCAGAAAATTTACTCACATCAGAGCTCGTCGTATCCTGGTTCAGCAACAATGTCAGCTGTGCTTCAGCTGGTAACACTCCCTGCTCTGGAGAAGGGGTTAGTGGACTCCAGAGAATCATATAATCCTTACTGTGAAGAAGGAGGCCATTTGGCTCATCGACTTTGCGTCAACCATAATTCCACCCAGGGCCTATTCACTATTCCCAGGCATTTGAGAACAAAAGCCAAAGCTAACAATTCCAGTGTAGTACTGAGGGAGTGCTGCACTGTCAGAGATGCCGTTTTTCAGAGGAGAGGTCCCAACTGCATTCTGAGGCGGACGCAAAGTGTTCTATGGAATTGTTTTGAAGAAGAGGTAGATTCTCTGTGCTGTTCTGGCCATTATTTATCCCATAACTAATATCAAAATATTATTTGTTCATTGTGGCAATCTGAGAGAATGGCTTCTTCAAGAGTGTTGGACAGAGATGGGTGACATGGTGGCACAGTGGTTAGCACTGCTACCTCACAACACCAGGGATCCAGTTTCAATTTTGGTCTTGGCTGATTGTCTGTGTGGAGTTTGCATGTTCTCCCTGTGTCTGCATGGGTTTCCTCTGGGTGTTCTGGTTACCTCCCACAGTCCAAAGATGTGCAGGTTTTGGTGGATTGGCTGTGCTAAATCACCCATCAATGTGTCAAGATGTGGGGATTAGGAAGGTAAATACGTGAGGTTGCAGGAACAGGACTTCACTAAGATGCTCTGTCAGAGAGTTGGTGCAGACTCAATGGGTTGAATGGCCTCCTTCTGCACTGTAAGAATTCTATGATTCTAGGAGATGTGTAAAAACTGTGAGGACCAATAGTTTGACCATATTCCTAAACGAGCCAGGTGAAAATCAAGCCTTTTCCATTTCCAAATGCAGAAGGTGTTGGCATTGTGATTCTTTTTGTTTTTGATTCATCTTTTCTTATGTAGTCAATATTCCACTCCAACTTCCTCAAACCTTTTATTATCCTTTTCTTGGCTATCCATTTCAAAATGGTGCTGGAGCGAAGTGACTTCTTGCAAGATGTGCCCAGCATACCTTAGAATTCTATCTTTTACTCTGCTTCTAAAACTTCACTCTAACTCTCTTGAACTCTTAAATTCAATCTCTTGATCTTTCTTTACATTCTAGCTATGATTGTAACACTGCATTTTGCACCCTCTCCTTTTTGAACAGTGTGCTTTATCTGTACAGCGCGCAAGAAACAATACTTTACACAGCACCCTAATACATGTGACAATAATAAATTAAATCAGATCAAGATCAATGTGATTTGCAGTCTGGGAAGCCCCTTATTAGCATGCAAATTGAAGTGTTTGACTGTCTTCAAGTGAAAGGGCTGGAGAACTTTCGGTCACTGACTTCCAAAGCCAGTGATGTTGAATGAATCTTTGCTCTCGAGTGCGTCGCACAAACCAAGTGAGGGAGGTTTGTCATTCCAGTGTTGTCAAATGTTGAGAAACCAGGAGGCAACAGGCAATGATGAGGCATGACTGATTACTGTTGGTGATATCGGGATGCAATAGATTAAACGACGGGGCAGGACAGGGTGAAGGATCATATTTCAGATACTGAGAGGCTAAAAGTGGAGTTCGACCTTTTGTTATAACCCAATTGTTAAAGCTGCATCATGAAATAGAGATAGATTGCAGAAAATACCTACTCCAAAGCCTGATGAGAGTGATATATTTGGCAGTATTGTTTGGCTGAAGAAGTTATTTTGGTTGGGTTTAAATTTAGTAACACTGTGTGTGTGTGTGTGTGTGTGTGTGTGTGTGTATATGCGTGTGTATATGCGTGTGTGTGTGTGTGCGCGTGCGCACACAGACAAGCAATTCAATCTTCCCAGTAGCTGAATCTGACTAAGCTAACATCCCAACAAAAGCTTTGAATTTAAATGTCACCCAATATGAGCATCGTGTTTCTTTGGGTGTTAAAGCCTTTCAGTGGAATAGACGCTGGCACTGTGTACGCTGTTTTGGGAGAGGCTGAGGAGAGAAGAAAAATAGAAGGGAAGATCAAATACCAATGTAATCTACCTCCTTGTAAGAACATTATTCAGAGCAGCAGGATTCTGATCCCTTAGCCACTGCAGGGTTTTATTGTCATTGGAACAAAGGTCTTGGGTTTGGGTAGCTGAGTAGAAAATGGGCCTTGTGGGAATTTGGATTCCACCCATTCAGCATATTTGGGTGGTCCGAGTAATTTTCTTTTCCCCGTTCATGGGCCTTCAGGGTCACTGGCTAGTGGCCGACATTTGTTTCCAATCCCAATTTGTCCCTTGGGAAGGCGGTGGGATACCCACAATGCTGCTAGAGAGGGACTACAAAGAAATTGAACCCAGCGACATGGTTCTAGGTTAGGAGGATACATGGCTTGGAAGTGCAACTTGATAATGGTGGTGTTCCCATGCATTTGCTGCCGCCGTTCTACTGGATGGTGAAAAAAAACAGATTTGAGAGGTGCTGTAAAAGGAGTCTTGGTGAATTGCTGCAATGATACACCATTGTGGGCCAGTAGTGCAGGGAATGAATTTGAAGGTGGTAGATAAAGTGCCATTCAAGCTTTAAATGGAATGGTGTCAATCTTCTTGAGTGTAGTGGGGTTGTACTTATCCAGGTAAGTGGAGAGTAATTCATCAGATTCCTGACTTCTGCCTTGTAGATCGCAATTTACAGAGTTAGGAGGTGTGTTAGTATCTACAGAATTCCCAGCCACTGACCTGCTCTTTTGATTTGATTTATTATGGTCACGTGTTGGTATGCGGTGAGAAGTGTTGTTTCTTGTGCGCTACACAGACAAAGCATACTGTTCATAGATTAGGAAATGAGAAAGTGCAGAATGTAGTGTTACAGTCATAGCTAGAGTGTGGAGAAAGATCAACTTAATGCAAGGTAGGTCCATTCAAAAGTCTGATGGCAGCAGGGAAGAACTGTTCTTGAGTCTGTGGGTATGTGACCTCGTACTATTCTATCTTTTTCCCAACTGAAGAAGATGGAAGAGAGAATGTCCAGGGTGCATGGGGTCCTTAATTATGCTGGCTGCTTTGCTGAGGCAGCAAGAACTGTAGGTAAAATCACTGGATGGGAGGCTGGTTTGTGCAATGGATTGGGCTACATTCACAACCTTTTCTAGTTCTTTGCGGCCTTGGACAGAGCAGGAGCCACACCAAGCTGTGATACAATCAGAAATAATGCTTTCAATGGTGCACCTGTAAAAGTAGATGCCAATTTTTCTTAACCTTCTGAAAAAGTGGAGGCATTGGTAGACTTTCTTAACTGTAGTGTTGGCATATGGTTGTCGTCATTGTATTTCTATGGCTGGTCCAGCTCAGTTTCTGATAGTGGGGGAAATGAATGAGGAATTGAGATCATTTGGATCAGAAAGCTCACATGTACTGATTTTGAAGATCAGCACATTTTTATTGCCCAGGCAATCAATTATTGCATTTATTCCACTTTTCTTTTGCAAACAATGTCCTCCAATCTTAATGAACTTTGAATCACATTGTAAAAGTAACAACCTGCGGTTCAGTGATTTCCGAAGCAGTGGTTCTGTTCAGGGAAAATATCATCTGTTTTGCACCTTGGTTTTCTTTTGTCATGAAAAAATACACACAATTGCAGAATGGAAAGCAATAAAAACAAATTATGAGCTTTTGATATGAGCTGGTGCCTTTGACGAAATTGGTGTAGTTTTGTACTGCTTCCTTCAGAATGAGTCCCCCATTATTTCCCGATTGAATTCAGGAATGGCCTCTTCAAGTCATGTCCTAATTGAAGCTGGAGACTGAAGCATCCTGGGATTGGATAATGGGGAGGGGAGATTCTCTCGATCATAGAAATTCTGCAGTTTACTTCTGTGCAATCTTGCAATAAAAGCAAAACTGGAATTGTGCCAAAATAACCCGGCTTAAAATACCCAAGTATTGCAACATAGATGATGAAGATCTGCTTCCTTGTAATATTGTGGTGACAGAAACATCACTAAACAGCTTGAATTACTCCTTTAAAATGCAGACTCATTCAAGTTGAAATCACTGTCTCAAATGTGCTCATGTCATCAAGTTTGCCCTAACTTGAGCATCCGATATACTGAGTTTGCATTCTCAGCCAAACTATTAACTGCTCGGAGGCAGCCAGTCATTTTGTTACTGGAAGAAATGGCTGGGTGATTGATGGCCTGCTGCACCTTGCACTCGGTGGTTTCAAGGTCAGGGTCCTTCTCTTTCTCCTGGAGACAGTGTGCTGGACCACTCCACAGAAGGAGAGTCTGATCTAATTGGGAGCGTGGTCTTCCGCCTAAAGAGAAGCTAAGTGATTTCATTATTTCCTATGACCACAATTGACTTGTGACTTTGGCATCCTTGAGCCATCAGCATGGTCCTCCTTTGTGGAGATGGTTAAGTCATGTTGGCTTGATGTTCAGGATGTACCCAGTGTATAGATGCCCCTGAAACAGATTTGAATGACGAAAGTTGACAAAACCAATCCTGCAGACCTTGCTGAGGTTGAGTGATTGGTCGTTAAACTTTGAGTGTTCAACCTACAAGACTTTCTCAGATGCATAGTGACACGGGAGTTAAATAAAACTTCAGAAAATAATGAAATGAAACCTTGGTTCACAAGCAGCTGCTTCATCATGAGAAGCTGAGCTTGATTTCCAAACATTGTTGTTGTCTTTTTTCTTCTGCTATGGGTCTTACCTGCTGAAGGGATTGCCTGTTATCATGTCACAGGGCTTCCTCTTTCCTCTCTTAAGTGCCTTTTGTTCCATCTCTCAGCTGAAAAGCCATAGTAGCCACAACAAGTCCTATCATTACCTCACATCCCACACGTGAACGTGAAATGAAATCCAATATCTTTCTTTCTCTCCCAGCGTAGGGATTTCACAGCAATACGGGGTGGCACGGTGATACAGTGGTTAGCACTGCTGCCTCACAGTGCCAGAGACCCTGGTTTGATTCCTGGCTTAGATCACTGCCTGTGTAGAGTTTGCACGTTCTCCCCATGTCTGCATGGGTTTCCTCCGGGTGCTCCGGTTTCCTCCCATAGCCTGAAAGACGTGAGGGTCAGATGGATTGGCCATGGCAAATTGCCCCTTCGTGTCAGGGGGACTAGCTGGAGTAAATGAATGGATGGGGATGGGGCCTGTGGTCAGTGCAGACGTTTTGGGCGATTGGCCTCTTTCTGCACTGTAGGATTTGATGTTGCTGAGCTTGTTTATCTTTGCAGACTCTCGAGAGTCAGTCTGTTTGGTTCAGTCAGTCTTCTGGCATTGTGTTGTCATCTGGGAATTTGATCGTGTCCGTCATTGAATATAAACTGCAAATCTCATTCTTGTCACCTGAGTCCCTCGGGGGAATGTAATCGGCCCAATCATCTTCGGTTACTTTAGTCAATGACCCCGAATGCAGCATGCAGGCTTGGGCGGATAAATGACAAGTAACTTCCCTGCTGTACAAATGCCAGATGATGGAGAACCTAATTGCAGCCCCACGAAATTCAGTAGAATTCCCGTCACTGATTTCGCCCATAGTCAACATTTTGGACGTTTTCACTGACTAGAAACTGAACACGGCTATCCATGCAAATACTATGGATGCGAAAGTAGAGGAAAGGCGGAGAGTTCTGTTGTGAGTAACTCTCCTCTGGATTGCTCGAAGCCTGTCCATCATCTACATTGCACAAGTCCGGAGTCAGATGGATTATTCTTGGTTTGCCTGGCTGTTTGAAGTGCCCAAAATACTTGGGAAGCTCAACACCATGAGAAACAGGGCAGCCTGCTTGATTGGCATCCTTTCCACAAACATTCACTTCTTTCATCACTGACGCAGAGTGTGTACCATCAACAAAATGCACTGGAGGAACTCACCAAGGTTCCTTTAACAACATCTCACAATCCCACGACCTCCACCAACTCGAAAGGACAAGACATGGCAAGAGCACTGTCTGGAAGTTTCCTTCCAAGCCGGTTACCATCCTGCCTTGATGTATATTGCCGTTCCTTCAATGTCCCTGGGTCAAGATCCTGTAACTCCTTTCCAAACAGCACAATGGCTGTGGTCTTGGATCACATGAACTACAGCAGTTCAAGAGGGCTGTTTACCAGCACCTTCTCAAAGGGCAATTATGGATGGGCAACACATAGTGGCTTAGCCAGCCATGTCCACACCCCATGAAAGGATGAAGAAAGACCACCACATTTCCCAATAAGGATAGATTCTCAATGTATGACTCCTGATTAATGTGCCCTTGTTAATAGTTACGGTGTTTTTTTAAATCACAAGTGTGTTAATAGAATCCCTACAGTGCAGAAGGATGCCACTCGGCCTATCATCTTGCACGAGCCACAAATCCACCCAAGCTCTATCCACGTAACCCCATGTGTTTATCCTGCTAATCTTCCTGACACTGAGGGAGAATTTAGCATGGCCAATCCGCTTAACCTGCACATTTTTGGAATGTGCAAGAAAACTGGAGCACCCGGAGGAAACCCACACAGACACGGGGAGAATGTGCAGACTCCACACAGACATCTGGAATTGAGTCCCTGGAGCTGTGAGGCAATAGTGCTAACCATGGTGCCACTGTCCACATTTATTGTGGATGGTGGCTTTTGGATTAAAATTATAAGTCTAAAAAAAATTTATAAAGTTACCCAATAATTTCAGATTGACAGCTGTCGGAGCCCAGTGACTTGCTCCTGGCACTGTTAGAATTTACAATTCCTTGGGAAGGAGTAGAGGAAACTGGATTCTTGGCATGCTGTTGCAATTATCCTATGTTTAAGGAAGCTGGTGTTTAAAATTCCTCATTATTATCAAGGCATGAAAACACAAAAACATTTGCCAATCAGCAAGAGTTAAGGCAGGGTCACATAATATTCCACGGCTTTGTTTGGCAATTTATGCAGTAAGAAATTCGAGTGATATTTTTTCTGTCTGCCTGTTCTATTGCTGTGAAAGGAACATGTGCAAAGAGGCCCACCCGCAGCTGAAACCAAAGATGTAGAATGAATGATACCTGATTCCTTGTGCTCCATTTTCTGTTGGGAAGCTAGTCAAATAAGTAATTGAGATCTCTGCCTTCTACTCTGAGTGCTGAATCCTTGCCTGTGTCTGGTGGCAAATAATGATGGCACATGACCCTGTCATTTTTTCATTTCACTGTGTTGTTTTCAAGTAAAGTTTATTTATTTGTTTAAAAGTAGGTTTACATTAACACTGCAATTAAGTTACTGTGAACACCCCCTAGTCGCCACACTCCGGTGTCTGTTTGGATACACTGAGGGAGAATTTAGCACAGCTAATGGACCTAACCCGCACACCTTTCAGACTGTGGGAGGATACCCATACAGACATGGGGAGAGCATGCACAAGCAGTGACCCAAACCGGGAATCAAACCTGGGTCCCTGCTGCTGCGAGGCAGCAATGTTAACCACTGTAATCTTGTAGCAGTGTTGTGGCCATACTCTTTGGTACCATACAGGAAAGGGTGTTAAAAGAGAGAAATAGCAGTAATTTCAGAAGATTAGAAAGTCAAGTACTGGTTGACACTCCCATGAGGAAGGAGGGGATGAGTGTTCAGCTTGAGAAGAGAAGTCAGCAATGTGTGTGTTCCAGAATAAGTTGGGGAGAAAAGAACGCTGCTGGAGTTTCCCGTTCCTTACTTTCTAATGCTGACTTTTGCATGTCCTCAGTGTTTGTCTTCAATATCACGTGTGACTGGTAATTACTTCGAAGAAAGAACCTCTTCCCAATATCTGTTCTAATTTGCCTTTTCACAGAAGTTCATTTCCTTTGCTCGTGCTCAGCTGTAATTCCATGTAATGTTTTGAGTTGATTTTAACCTGAACCAATTAATATTTTATGCATCTGGAATGAGGTTCCTTTTTAATCAGCTTTCCAGACCAGGGACTGAGACTTCTTTTCCATCATCCCTTTTCATACTTGGAAATTGAACTTTTGGAAAAAATGTTGTTGTTATGATTGGCAATAAACATGCTTTTAAATGTGATCTGGCACAGATATTGCAATGCACCAGCATAACCTCTGGTTACTGGACATTGTGTCTGACTGAAAGAGGTGCTTCTGATCACATCTCTGTGGCATCATAAAACTCCCTGTTTGCATCTCTATGATATCGCCTGAATCTGTGTCAGCTCCTGCTTGTTGGCTGCTGAAAACTATCTCCGTGATTCTGTCATCTTTGAACACCAGGATTCCAATTTTCCCCTTCCTATCCTGCAGGAATTAGATCAGAAAAACTCCACAGTGCAGGAGGAAGCCATTTGGCCCATCGAGTCTGCACCGACAATAATTCCAACCCCAGGCTCCTTCCCTACAAATCCACACATTTACCTGACTAATCCGTGTAACCTACACATCCCAGGACACTAAGGGGCAATTTAGCATGGCTTAATGCACCTAACCCGCACATCTTTGGACTGTGGGAGGAAACCAGAGCACTTGAAGGAAAACTACACAGACATGGTGAGAACATACAAACTCCCCACACATTGAAGGTCATCCCAAAATTTGCTGCCCATGTCTGAACTTGTACCAAATCCATTTCACCCAGAATCCTCTGCACAGTAGACCTACATGGGCCACTTGTTGAGTCATGCCTCAGTTGTCATTCTTGTTTTCAAATCCATCTGTGATTCACCCCCTCCTTTTTCCTTCACTGCTGGAACTCCTTGTGCTTCTGACCTTCTGTGCATCCACAATTCAAACATTGCACCTTTGGACGGCCATGTCTTCAGGTACCTTGGCCCGAAGTTCTGGAATTCCCTCTCTCCTCTTAAAGCACCCCTTTAAACTTCCTACTTCTTTCCTGAAATTCCTTGGGTGGCTTGGGGTCAAAATCGGTTTGATAATTCTCCATGTTAATCATGCTGTCTAAGTGCAAGTTGTTCGTGCATGTTCTACTTCTGAAAGGTGACACAGTGGTTCGGACTGCTGCCTGACAATGCCAGGGACCCAGATTCAGTCCCCACCTTGGGTCACTGTAAGTGCAGAGACTGCACATTCTCCCCATATCTGCATGGGTTTCCTCCGAGTTCCCCAGTTTTCTCCCACAGCTCAAAGATATGTGGGTTAAGTTGATTGACGGTGCTAAATTGCCTCTCGTATGAGGGGGATTAGCAGGGTAAAAGTGTGAGGTTACGGAAATAAGGCCTGGTTGGGATTGTGATCGGTGTGGCCTCAGTGGGTCGAATGGCCTCATTCTGAACTGCAGGGATTCTATGATTGCTTCATTCCATACCTTCCTCTCTCAATTGGTTTTAGTTTATAAATGAGCCCTAGTGTAATTGCTGAGTAGCAAGTTGAATCTCTTTGTCATATGGAAATAATTATCACGCTCAGTATACTTGTTCGGTTGGTGCACGTTATTTCACTTGCCCTGGCTTTATTCTACTCAAGTCGAAAACCTAACCGTCAGGACTGGTAGCTGGAGGATAATGTCCCTGTTTAGTCTTTATTGCTGTCTGCTTGTGTTAGCAAAGGTGGAATTGTAATTATTTCAATGTTAGGAGGCTGATGTCCTGGTGTGCTGCGTGTGATAGCGTAGAAATTGATGGGCGTATGTTGCTGCTAAGCTCAACAAACATTTGGCCTTGGCACTTAGGCATGTAACATGAGGAGAAGCAGCAGCCATGGATGGTAGGGGAGGTGGCCTTGATTCTGATTTCACTGTTTGTGGAGGCAGTGCGTCAGCACAGTATTTTATAATACAGACTCAACGCTGTATTATAACGCTGTATTATACTCAGCAAAGTGCTGAGCCAAAGTCATTACTTGACCAGGCTCTTCAAGCTTACAAGCTGCTGCCACAGGTAATACAATGCCACATATATTTGACTCATACAGAGTCTCATACGTGCCACCATGTTCTTATCTGGTGGCTGAGACTGTTTAACTTAGGGCTGATGTAAGAAGGACTCCAGGAAATGTGCAAATGAAAAAAAATTGCTGAAGTCATCATCAGAAGAATGGCCACACCCATGATCTTCCAGGTACAGAAAGTTGAGTAATGATCAGGAGGAAGTGTTCTTTTCTCTCCTCTTTCCTGGCTAAGTTTGACTTACAGAGCAACTCCAAAGTTCTACTCCTGTGACTGATGCATCAACCGCATGCCAAATATTGGCTGACTATAAAACGTGCGCTTTTACTTTCAGCTTTCCTTTGTTCACAGGATTGTTTTCCCATTGGACTAATTTGCCAACATGAAGCAGTTGGTTATTATCTCATTGTTCACACTGTACCTTTTACGTCAGTGAATCATAGAATAGTTGCAGCACACAATCAGTTGTTTTGGACTGTTGTGCCTATGTTGACTTTCTGCAAAAGTTAATCCCACTCTATCTGCCAGTCTCTCCCCACCCCCAGTGGCTTTCTGCAAGAGTTAGTCCCACACTTTTCTTTCTCTCCCACCCCACCTCCCCAAGAATTATCCTATTCCCACTGCCAGAGTCATTTTGTCAGGACTCTGCAAGAAGTTTCTTGGAAGATAATTATCCAACTCCCTTTTAAAGCCACTACTGAATCTGCTTGCACTATAAGATTCACTGCGTGAACCCATTTTGCTTTATATCACCTTATTACCTATGGTTCCTTTCTGAACTCGGAGCAGATTCACAAAGAAGATTATAAGGTGCTGATTCTGGATTTTGTCCAGGTTAGGCCAAGTGACTTCAGGCACTGCAGAATTGAAAGATCTGAAAGAGTGATATCTCTGTTTCCATTTTGTATTTGAATTGTCCTGTCAGGCCAGATTGACTAGATCCTTGGAGACAAGAGGGATGATTCCACCTGTGGGGATCCACAAATCGGGAGTCTGAACTGGATAGTCACCGACATAAGTTGTCTCAGTGATTCAGACTGAATTGAGCACACAAAATCTCAGAATAGCGAGAAACTGAATCCCCAACAACATCCTGTTTATCTTGATGTTACCTTTGACCAAACGCTAACATTTCAAAGATATTAGAGCAAGACAGCAGCAAAAATAAAACACAAATCACCTTCGCAGCTGGCTCTTGGTGGAGTATAGATGCTCAAACCTCAAGGACCTTGGCTTTTGTCATTGTCTACTTGACTGCAAAGTATTGTACAACAGTATGGTATAACTCATCCCACACCAGTCTTGTAGATACCTAACTCAACATAACAATGCATTTCACCTCTGGTCAACTGAACTGCCCTGGCTCCCAGTCCTTAGCAATGTTCAGCTCCCTTGTGTAATAGGGAGATTGCAACATGAATGCCCCTGGAGAGCATTTACATCAATCCAAGTTTGCTGCTTCTAAAGAACCTTTTCAAGCTACCTTCTTCTTGTCTCCATTATGCCAGCCTGAATGGCTAAGACAATGTACCAAAGAATAACAGCAGAGATCCTGTGGCAGTGGGAGTGAAACCAACATGCCTTGCACTCCAGTCTTGAGGGAGTCCAGCAAGATTGATGTATGAGCAGAAATTGACTAGGTTAGCATTATTTTTGCTGGAATTCAGGTGAATGAGAGGGTATCTCATCGAGCTTTATAAAATTCTAGCAGGACCAGACAGGGTAGATGCAAGGAGGATGTTTCTGATAGTGGGGGAGTCCAGAACTAGGGGTTACAGTCTGAGGATTCAGGGTAGACCATTTCGGACGGAGGTGAGAAGACACTTCTTCACCCAAAGACTGGTGAGCCTGTGGAATTCATTGTCACAGGAAGTAGTTGATGCCAAAAGATTGAATGAATTCAAGAGGCAGCTGGATATAGCACTTGGGGCGGATGGGATCAAAGTTTATGAGGAAAAAGCAGGATTAGCCTGCTGAGTTGGACGATGAGCTATGATTGTAATGAATGGCACAGCAGAATAGAAGTGCCAAATGACTTCCTCCTGCTTGCATCTTCTATGTTTCTCTGCCACCATTAACAAGCACTTCCTCTTCACAGATCCCACAGCCCAGCCATCCGTCTTCAGCCTACCATGGCAACATTGGGCACTCCTCCGCTGTTACCACACTAGCCCAGACCCTTGTGCAGCAAGTGGAGCCTTACAGGGAACCTGGACAGCAGCTCAGTCAGTGACTCAATTAATGAAGACTGTCCACTGATAACCCTCAGCAGAGGCTGCTTATTTAGCATGTGGAAGGAATTGTCTGACTTGGTGATTCCTGCATATGCTAAAAGAAGAAATGCATAGCACCAAGATATTAAAATGGATTTGCAAGGTGGGAAAGCGGGCCAGTGTCGTTAAACAGTTATACTATGCAGAGTGTTTAGATTGACGATTCTAATGACCTCCTAGCTGACCTTCCACTGTTTCTACACTGTAGTTCATCCAGGACTACTGCTGCATTCCAGTTCGAATCAAATCCAGTTTACCCCTCACCCCAGTACTTACTGACTTCCATTGACTCCCAGTCCTGCAACATCTCAAATTAAAAATAAATCAATCTTCTTTTCAAACCCTTCATGGCATCATGCATCTCTAGCTCAGTAAACTCTTCCAGCCGCAATGCCAACAGCTCAATCTGTTCCGCTTGAATTTCTGTTCTGCTTCAAATCTGGTCTTGCATTCATCCCTGATTTTAATTGCTCCACCATTGGTGTCAGGATAGGTGTTGTTTGATTGTCACTGATGACATTGATTTCTCTGAAACAGAAATAACTTCTTGGTGCTGTTGGCTGAGTGAATGATTGCATTGTGTTTGGTTGTGTAAACTGAGGACTAGGTTGTGTCCCTTTTTTCATTAATTTGTGGAACATGGGCATTGCTGGCTGGGCCAGCATTTATTACCCACCCCAAGTTACCCGAGGACAGTTGGGAGTCAACCACATGGCTATGGCTCTGGAATCGCAAATAGACCAGACCAGATTTCCTTCCCTAAAGGACCTTAGTGAAACAGATGGGTCTTTATGACAATTGATGAAGGTTTCTTGGTCACCAGTAGATTCTTAATTCAAGATATTTTTATTGAGTTCAGATTCCACTATCTGCCATGGCAGTATTTGAACGCTGGTCCCCAGAACATTAGCTGAGTTTCTGGATTAATAGCCTGGTGATAATACCATCAGGCCATTGCCTCTCCCATTTTGTCTGGGCCCACACAACACCAGTCCAGGAAGAATCAGAAGCTGTGTGAGAGAGAGAGAGAGAGATTATCCAGTGCTCAACATTATCCTATCCATTATCCATGTGTTGATGGGCATACTGCTCATATTGCTCAACACATGAACATAAGGTTAACAACGCGTGAACAAAAGAACAAGAGCCCTTTGAATCTGCTCTACCAGTCAATCACGTTTGGGCTGACTCACCTCAACCCTGCTTTCTGCCACCATATACCCTTGTGTCCAAAAGTGAAGCCATCGCGATCTTGAACATACTCAAGGACTGAGCATCAACAGCTCTCTGGGGCAAAATTTCCCAACCTCTTGGGTAAAGCTATATCTCCTCACTTCTTAATGGCCGACGTGATATCCTGAGACCTTGATCCCTGGTTTTACACTCTCCAACAGAATGAGATTGGAGGACGGATGTAAGGAATTACTCAGGGGCACAGGTTTAAGGTGTGAAGGGCAAGTACTAAAGATGTACGAGGTAGACTTTTTTTACACAGAGAGAAGTAGGTGTCTGGAACTTGTTGCTGGGGAAGGTAGTGGAAGCAGCTATGCTAGTGACTTCTGAGGGGTGTCTTGACAAACACATGAATAGGATGGGAATAGAGGGATATGGTCGCTGGAAGGGTAGGGAGTTTTAGTTCAGTTGGGCAGCATGGTCTGTGCAGGCTTGAGGGCCGAAGGGCCTGTTCCTGTGTTATAATTTTCTTTGAAGCATGCCACACCATCCTAAGTTAGCCGAATAAAGCAATGCTCCGAAGTTGAATTTGAAGTGACCTTTTGGGTGTTGGAGATTATTGGCGTTCCTCGCTGAGTTCCAGCATCCCCGTATGTTGCTGCCTTTGTCCTGCAGTGATGCTCCTGCTGTTGGCTCCTGGCAGGGAGAAGTGCCTGGTTATTCAGAGCAGCCTGTCATGTGGCAGAACAAATTGCTGCCTGCTGTCAGTGCTGCCCTTGTGACTCATTATGCCAGTTTGAATTTGGCATTGGTGCAGCTCCTGCCACTGATGCAGGCTAATGTTGGAAGCAGCATCTGTGGCGTTGTCTGATCTGAATCCGACTGTGTCGAGAATCAGTGCTGGGAACTGTAATAGGAAATGTCCTTGGAAATGAACTGGACACTCTGATTCAAAAATTCACACCTTTATTTTAATTGTTGTTTCTAATACGAACACATTCACACTTTTTTTTAACATCTTATCATGGGACGTCGCTGACAAGGCCAACATTTATTGTCCATCCCCAATTATCCCTTGAGAAGGTGGTGCTGAGCTGCTTTGAACGCTCAGTCCACATGGTGTTGATATAACCACAGTGCTGTTAGGGAAGGAGCTCCAGGATTTTGATGCGACAACAGTGAAGGAATGGCCGATATATTTCCAAGTCAGAATGCTGAGTGGCTTGGAGGGGAACTTGCAGGTGGTAGTTCCCATCTGTCTGCTGCCCTTGTCCTTCTGGATGGCAGAAGTCACTGGTTTGGAGCCCTGGTGAGTTTCTGCAGTGCATCTTGGGAGTGGTACACATGGCTGCCACTGTGCATTGGTGGTGGAGGGAGCCAATGTTTAAGATTGTGGATGGGATGCTGCTCAAATAGGCTTGATAGTGTTGAGTTTCTTGAGTGTTGTTGGAGCTGATCAGGCAGGGGAGAGAATCCCATCACATTGCTAACTTGTGTCTTGTAGAGAGTTGACAGGCTTTGGGGAGCCAGGTGGTAAGTTATTCTGCAGTACTTAGATAACAGCTCCAATTCAATTTCAAATTATATCCAAGGTCCAATTAGTGGGAAAAATAACTTGCATCGATCTCGCACTTTTTACACATTAGACTTTTCAGAAGCAAGTCAATCAGGTGTTTTTTTTTTAAAGTTTCGTTATTGTATTAATGAATCATAAAAAAATTGTAGAATCCCTACAGTTCAGGAAAAGGCCATTTGGTCCACCATGTCTGCACCAACTTTCCAACAGTGTATCTTACCTTGGCCCTATCCCCATAATCCTATGCTTTACTCTGCTAATCCCCTTAACCTATACATCTTACTTTAAAGTTCATTTATCAGTGTCACAAGTACGCTTACATGAATACCACAATGAGGTTACTGTGGAAATCCCCTAATAACCACACTTCAATGACTGTTCAGGTACACTGAAGGAGCATTTAGCACTCAACCAGCACATTTTTTGGGCTGTGGGCACAAACTGGAGCACCAGGAGGAAACCCATGCAGACACGGGGAGAAATTGCACACTTCTCAAAGACAATGACCCAAGCTAGGAATCGAACCCAGGTCCCTGGCACTATGAAGCAACAGTGTGCCAGCCTACTGCCTGGCATACTAAGTGGCAATTTAGCCTGGCCAATCAACCTAACATGCATATCTTTGGACTGTGGGAGGAATCTGGAGGAAACCCACACAAACACGGGGAGAATGTGCTAACTCCACACAGAAATATTCATGTTACAATGCACCTGTTTCATGATGGTGAGTGACCAAGCTTTCAGTGGTTGTAGCTGCAGTCAGTGCTCACATTGCTTTCTTCAAGGAATGATGTTTGGTTAGTACACAATTCTGGTTCCTTAAACTTTTGTCTGGTGGGTCCCACCTATCGAACAGAAATTTTAGTTAGCTCTTTTGTTGAGATGAAGTGAAGAGATCTCCACTTGTTTGGAACGTGACTTATGAATGTTTATGTGGCAACAGGCTGAACAGCCTTCAGCAGTGAACCACGTTTTCAAGAATATTTTCACACCCTTGGCGTATTCAAAAACAACTTACATTTATATGGCACCTTTAAAATCATAAACATTTCCGAGATGCTTCACAGCAGCAGCATCAAACAATATTTGAGCTACAGGATATTGGAACTGGTGACTGAAGGCTTAAGAAAGGTGGCATGAACTCCTATCACTCTGGTCTCTTGTGCATTCACAATTGCAATTGCTCTCTTGTTGATGGCTGTGCCATCGATCGCCTCAGTTCCAAACTCTCAAATTCCCTCCCTCCGCTTCTCCGTCTCCCTCACTCACTTTTCTCCTGAAAACCTACCTCCCTACCCAAGCTTTTTAGTTACCTGACCAAACATCACCTTGCGTAGCTGTAATCATCCTTGGTTTGATCACGCTCCTATGAAGAACCTTGGGGGTATTTTGACACGTTAAAGTCACTATTGACGTATAGGTCATTGCTGCTGTTGCTTCCTTCACTTTTCTCACTGCCTTTCCTGGCTCTTATGTTGATAGCTTACAGGCAAAGACCTGAGCCGTGGACTTAGGGAATATTCAGTGAGGAGAAACAGCATTTTCTGTTTTGCTTTGGGTTTCCAGCATCCATAGCATTCTGCTGCTGAGTGATTAGCCTTGATAGACAATTCAGAATCCAACCATTTCTTTTCATGATACTGATCCATTTCGGTTGCACAATAATGCCAGTGAGAACTACATGTTCAGGGTGAAAGTGACTTGGGTGGAGAGTTGGCAGAATTAAAGTTAAAGTTTATTTCTTAGTCACGAGTAAGACTGACATTAACACTGCAATGAAGTTACTGTGAAATTCCCCTGGCCTCCACATTCTGGAGCATGTTCCGGTCAATGCATCCTAACCAGCATGTCTTTCAGACTGTTGAAGGAAACCAGAGCACCAGGAGACTGGGGAGGAGACTCATGCAGACACAGAGAGAACGTGCAGACTCCACACAGACAGTGACCCAAGCCAGAATTGAACCTGGATCTTTGCTGTCTGATGTTGGGTGATGAATTGCTGCCACTGCTTCAGCTCAAAGTACCAAATGGTTCATGAATTCTTACATATGTTGAGCATCCTAATTCGATGAAGCAAAATCAGCTGGCATGAGTGCATCTCTGAATTGTCCTAAATGAATTGCTGTTTGCTGATGAATGTGATCAATTCTGACAATTCAAGTTGCCAAAGAAGTGAAGGACTGTTTGAATCTGCTTTTGTCTTTTATGTTTGAGGAAGAAAGGTACAAAAGACCGTCTACCTGTCAGGCGAAACCTACCCCTAATAGTTTCCCAGTCACATCGTGAGTGGAGTCAGCCATGTTGGGAGTGTTGAAAGAAAGCTTGGCTGGAGGAGTTGCCGATCCTTTTAATGTTGGAGAACTTGCCCTAAGATTTGGATGGCACAGTGATTAACACTGCTGCCTCACGGCGGCAGGGACCAGGATTCAATTCCAGCCTCAGATCACTGTCTGTATGGAATTTGCACATTCTCCAAGTATGCACGGGTTTCCTCCGGGTGCTCCGGTTTCTCCCACACTCCAAAGATGTGCAGGTTAGTTTGATTGGCCGTGGAAAATTGACCCTTGGTGTCAGGAGGTTATGGTATAGGCTTGGGTGGGATTGCTGTTGGTGCAGGATTAATCGGCTGAAGGGTGGCCTCCTGCACTATATTGATACGATGATTCTATGGATAAAGCTTTTGTTTATTTGTATTCCAGGTGGTTTTGCGATTGTATTCCTGGTAAAGACTCACAATGGCATTAAAAGTGCACTGAAGAGGATGTATGTCAACAATGAACATGATCTGCAGGTGTGCAAGCGAGAAATCCAAATCATGGTGAGTGGCAAATGTTTCGAGGCAATGTGTCTTTACATCGGACGTAGATCTGACCTACCAAGTGTTGAATATCATCCCACTCTGCAAAAGGAAACAGGGGAGAATTCTGTACCACTTACAATAGTGATTCAAAAGAGGGCTGATGGATGTGGGAGGGAGGTCCATGGTAAAATATTGAGGTTTGTTGGGAGGGTAAATGAAAGGCAAAAAATAAATCAGCACCTGTTCTGGGCCAGACAGACTGGACTCAATGGGCCAAATAGCCTTGTCTCACTTCAAGTTTTATGTTCTTACAGAAGAGAACTACATGGATGGAATTTTGTGTCTGCACTCTTCCTAAAACCAGAAAATCCATCATGGGTCTCACGCACATGCACACGGTCCCCCCCCACAATTCCCCGTGGCGACTGGAACAGAAAAGTTTCAGTCCATGTGTCTAGTGCATTCTCTCTCTCCATTTCCCTTTTTGTTCTCTCCCTTTTTGCTCTCTCCCTGTTTGCTCTCTCCCTCTTGCCATTCTCCAAGCATTCCTTCCATTATTTGTCTTCAGAGAAGTAGAAGTAAACTAATTGAAAACATTATTAAATGAATAAACTATTGGTCTCTAAAATAATGTTTAGATATGGTCCGTTTTGTTTTTCTGTGACCGTTCTCTGTTTCAGTGACAAAAAGATGTTGAGGTTGATACTGGGAGCTGTTGATCTGTATTGTGCAATACTCATACCCCTACTCCTCCCACTTGCTCTTTGTTTCCATTCCCAGTCTTCTGTCCTGTTCTGAAGTTGCTGACTGCTGCTGACATACTGTTATACCAGCACTGCCTCTCAGCTGCTTGCCCAGGTGGCTGTTTTTCCTTGCACAGACACAAGGCAGTGAATGTTGGCAGACTGCATTACATTCAGGACGTACCACAACCCAGCAAGTTGTACTCTCTGCTGAAGCCCGCACACCCACGCTTTCCAGACAGCAGTTGCTGGATGGCAGGCTTCCCAAGTCCTGAGATATTGTGGCCAGTTGTAATCATTTTCCTGCCGCGTGGCTGAGAATCACAAATGCAACTTTGTCTGAGAGTATGATTCTGCAAATGATTATTTGGACAGCAGTACGATGCCAGTAAAAACAAGCAATGACCTGCTTGTGACGAAGTATCATCTTTATTCCAGAGGGACCTGGCAGGGCACAAGAACATTGTTGGTTATATTGATTCCAGTACCACGGCTGTTGGCTCCGGAGAAGTCTGGGAAGTGCTGATCCTGATGGATTTTTGTCGAGGTGAGGGCGTTTATTTCATTACCTAATGGAATCTGCATCAGTGAAATGCGTTTGTGTATCTGACTTGATTTGTTGTCAAGAGGTCAGAACCTTCATTATAATTCCTTCCTTGCAAATTAATGTATCAATGGGGAATAAACCTTCCATTTCGAAATGCGTTAGCCGCAGAAACTTGACTAGATTTATTCCCATTCCTTTGCAAGGACAAATAATGAATGAGAGCCGTGAAACATGCAAGAGCGTTTTTTTATTTCATCTTTAAAACAGGCAGCTGGAACAAATTTTCATCTGATGGTCACAGGCAGTGGTGGGGTTATTTCTAAACTGCTCTGAAGTAGATAGTGATGCATTTTAGTGGATCCAATTCAGATGGGAGCGATAAAATAACTGGCAGAATCACCAGGAGCACAGACACACAGCTGAGAGTACAGGTCCACAGAACCTGATAAGTGGCAGCAAAGGTGGAAAAGGTGGTGAAGAAAGCATATTGCATACTTGCTTTCGTTGGATGGGGCATTGAGTATAAAAGTTGGCAAATTATGTTATAATTGTGTAAAACGGTGATTAGGTCACATTTGGAATACTGTGTCCAATTCTAGACACAGCTACTAGAAGTGCTGTCTTTGGAGGGAGCACAGAAAAGGCTTTACCAGGGTGTTGCCTGGTATGGAGGGTATTAGCTATGAGGAGAGATTGAATAAGCTTGGAAAGACGGAGGCTGGGGAGTGAACTGATAAAGGTTATAAAATTATGATGGACACAGATAAAGTGAGTAGTTGGAAGCTTTTTCCCAGGGCAGAAATGACAATCCCAAGGGGGCACAAGTTCAAGGTAAGGTTCAATAAAGATGTGTAGGGCAAGCTGTTTACATAGAGGGTGGTGGGGGCCTGAAGTGCACTGTCAGCTGAGGTGGTTGAGGCAGTTACATTAGTGACATTTAAGATTTACCTGAATAGGCACATGAACAGGCGGAGTAAGGAGGAATACAGGTAATTGCCCTTGATAGGACTATTCAATTGGTACAGGCTTGGTGGACCGAAAGGCCTGTTCCTGTGCTGTACTGTTCTCTGTTCTTTGAACACATCCTCATGGATTGAGTTGAATTTACCTCCTTTATGGCATTTCTTAAAACTTACCACTTTTTCTCAGCTTTTGGTCATCTCCTTATGTGTGTCTGTGTCATGTTTGATTTGATAATCCTGCTGTGAATTGCATTGGGATGTTCTAGTACATTCAAGGTGCCGTAGAAATAAATGTTATTCTGAATTTAACAGAGCTTTTTTTTGTTTATTCTTTATTCTGGGATGGCGCTGGCATGTTTGGCATTTATTGCCCATCCCTAACTTCTACAACTAATTGGTTCATTCAGCCATTTCAGTCAAACACTTTTTTTTTCATTCATGGGACATGAGCATCGCTGGCTGGGCCAGCATTTATTGCCCATCCATTTTACCCAGTTATGAGTGGGTCTGGAGTCACATGTAGGCCAGATCAGATAGGAACGGCAAATTGTCTTCACTAAAAAGACATTGGTGAACCTGCTGGATTTTTACTGTAATCAGCAATGGGTCATCATTTGACTTTTAATTCCAGGTTTTTATTTATTTTAATCTATCATGCTGAAATTTGAACCCGGGTTCCCAGGGCATTAGCCTGGGTCTCTGGATTACTAGTCCAGCAACAATACCACTAGGGTACTGCTTTCCCTGTGGGTCTGGAATCACATGCAGGCCAGACCTGCTAAGGATGGCAGATTTCCTTCCTGTAGAGTATTAGTGAATCAGATAAGTTTCTCTAATGGCGGCGCAGTGGTTAGCACTGCTGCCTCACAGAGCCAGAGACCCAGGTTCAAATCCAGCCTCGGGTAACTGTCTTTGTGGAGTTTGCACATGCTCCCCATGTCTGTGTGCGTTTCTTCTGCATGCTCCGGTTTCCTTCCACAGTCCTAATATGTGGATTAGGTTGATCGGCCATGGTAAATTGCTCCATAGTGTAAAGGGGGGCGAGCAGGGGGCTGGAGGAATAGGAACCGAGTAGGATTGTTTTTGGTGCAGACTCGATGGGTTGAATAGCCTCCTGCACTGTAGAGATTCTGTGATAAGCCAATCGGTAATAGTTTCACGGTCACCATTGTATTCATCTGCTGGACCCATCAGCAGGCTGAATCTATCTTTACCCTGAATGGAATGGCTCCTAAGGAAAGGAATTTTCATTTAAATTTGGAAACATTTTGCTTGTCAGGTTTCTTGCAAGTGAAAAATAAACCTGCATTCAATCATACCAGGGAAGGATATGAGATTTGCACAGAAATATTCATGATTCAGCTTCAAAAGATTTTGGCCCTGATTTTTCTTTAACCCCCCACCTACTCCCAAACACACGCATTTGCTTGCAGAGGAAACATCCCATGTACTTTTGAACCCAAACCACTGTGAATTATCCTGTCCCTTTAATGTAATAAAATGTCCGAAGGCACTCTGTAGCAGTGTGATAAAAGAAGAAATAACACTGAGCTACGTAAGGAGATATTAGATCAGATGGCCAAAAACTTTGGTCCAAAAATTCTGTGTTCAAAAACATCTTTCGGGGGGGGCAAGGGAGAAAGAAAGATAGAAAGGCGAAAGCAGAAAATTCCAGAGCTTGCGGCACAGGCAGCTGAAGGTACAGCCACAAATCATGTAGCCCTTGTAACTGGCCGCACACAAAAGACTGGAGTTAAGGAGCGCAGGTGTGCTGGAAGGTTGTTACAGAGGTATGGAGGGGCAGAGTCTTGGGGATATGTGGAAACAAGGATGAGAATGTCAAGATGTTGCCTGACTGGGTGCCAAAAGTATGGGTGGCACAATGGTTAGCACTGCTGCCTCACAGCACCAGGGATCCAGATTCAATTCCTGGCTCGGCTATCTGTGTGGAGTTTGCACGTCCTCCCCGTGTCTGTTTGGGTTTTCATTGCATGCTCTGGCTCTCTCCCACACTCCAAAGATGTGTGGGTGAGATGGATTGGCCATACTAAATTGACCCATAGTGTCAGGGGAGCCAGTTAGGGTAAATGCATGGGGTTATGGGGATAGGACCTCGGTGGGATTGTGGTTGGTGCAGACCCAATGGGCCGAATGGCAGCCTTCTGCACTGTAGGATTCTTTATGTTTTGAGGAAATTTGGGAAGCACCATTTTGCTGGTTACTCTCCTCAGTGCTAGCACCTTGCTCCTTGTGCATGGTCAGATGCAAATGTTCTATGTGACCAGATTTTCAGGGTAGAATGAGTTTTGCAAGTCAAGCTTTCAAATGGGGTGATCCAAATACCAAGGTATGACAATTCTAAATTAACTGTCCTGCACATTTGCGTACTTTGAGTGTTGTGCAGGTACATTTTTGCCAATTTTGTACGAATTGTCTTGTAGGTCACAAGTGTTGCTAACAAACCACTACGCCGTACTTCACCTTTATCCAGGCTGAAGTCACAGGAAGAAGGGAAGGCGATAGCTGTAATAATAAGTTGATTGGAACCTTTTGGGTAGAACAGTTAAAATACAGCCTTAGAGTAAGTGAACATGAGAATTAGGAGCAGGAATAGCCATCTAGCTCCTCGAGCCTGTTCTGCCATTCAATAAGATGATGGCTGATCTTTTCGTGGACTCAGCTCCATTTCACCGCCTGCTCACCATAACCCTTAATCCCTTTGCTGTTCAAAAATGTATCTATCCTTGCCTTAAAAACATTCAATGAGATAGCCTCAACTGCTTCACTGGGCAGGAATTCCACAGATTCACAACTCTTTAGTGAAGAAGTTCCTCCGTCAACTCTGTCCTAAATCTGCCGATCCTTATTTTGAGGCTTTGCCTCCAAGTTCAGGTTTCACCCGCCAGTGGAAACAACCTCCCTGCTCCTTTCTTATTTATTTCCTTTAAAATCTTGTATGTTTCTATAAGATCTCCTCTCATTCTTCTGAATTTCAATCAGTATAGTCCCAGTCTATTCAGTCTCTCATAAACTAACCCTCTCAACTCCAGAATCAACATTAGCATTACAGAACATTAGCAATCTAGTTTTGAGTCAGAGCGAGAAAATTCTGGGCCTCATTTCTGTTGCATACGGAAAAGACTAGTTCTAGGTACTTCTTTGACCTCTGTGGAGCTTCCTTCGTAAGTAAATGATCCAAAATATTCACTCAATCAGGAGAGAAGTGCTCCTGACTTGAGGCATGTTTCTACAAAGGTAAAGCTTTCTCAGTCTCTTGCTTTTGGTGTTCTTTGTGAGGCAATTGTTGTGCATGATCACTCGTTCAGTCACTAGACTATACCATGGTTCCAGAAGATGTGTGTTTGACGATTACAAATGTCGTCACATCTTTCTAAACTCTTATGTTGCCTGTTTGTCTTGGGAAAGAGAGTCTGTTATTTTGTTCTGTTGAGAGTCTGTTGATTTCTTGTCCAATTCTGTAATGTCCGATTCTGTGTTTTACACAGAGTCTGCAATTACTGCACCATTGGAAGCAAAGGATTTGGGCTTTGCTAGTTAACTTGGCTGATTCCAGCTTCTGTTGCCCATCTGTACTTTCAGAGACTTGTATTTCTTGCCCCTTTGTGCTTGTCATCAGTTGCTGCAAGGAAGGAAGGACCATTTGTATTATGGTGTCCAGTTGGAGTATGGAAACTCGACGCATGTCCTATCACACCATTTAGGTATGATGGCACAGTGGTTCGCACTGCAATCTCACAGCGTCATGGACCTGGGTTCAATTCCCAGCTTGTGTCACTGTCTTTGTGGAGTTTGCGTGTTCTCTCCGTGGCTGCGTGGGTTTCCTTTGGGTGCTCCAGTTCCCTCCCACGATCCAAAGATATGGGGGTTAGATGGATTGGCCATGGTGAATTGTCCCTTAGTGTCAGGGGGATTAGCAGGGTAAATGCATGGGGTTATGCACATCGGGCCTGGGTGGGATTGTGGTTAATGTCAACTCAATGGGCTGAATGGCCTCTTTCTGCACTGCAGAGATTCTATGATGATGAGAACCAAAATAGTTTTCCATTTGGTCTCAGAACCCCTCCAAAGTCTTGCGTGCACAAGAAAAACTTGGGAACAATGTTGGCGAAAGCGCTTGTGCAGATGAATAATGGATGGCTGAGTCTGGAACGCTGCACTTTATCACAGCAATGGCCACTCTGCTGTGCCACTCGCTGATGGAGAGTGGGTTTGGGCAACCCGCCCAGGTTTAAATGATGCAAATTACCTTCCTCCATTGCCTTGGCATGCACTCAGATTGCAATTAGTTATTCCCCAACCCTGGGCGAATGACTGGGTACAAAGTTATGGTTGCTATTATCTCATTTGTTATATTCAAGCTTCCTTTTGAGCTGTGGATGGTGTTTGCAGGTTTCCATGGCTACAGCTGAATGTTCCTGCCATCCGATTTTGTTTTTGTGGTCTTCAACACCACAAGTTACTGCGTTAATGTTTCCTTGTGATGCTTAAAGGAGAAAATCTGTTTTTTTTTTATTTGTTCTTCCTCGCCGCTTGCTTTGAGTTGATGTGTTATGTTGATAGAGGAGACAAGAGAGGGACATGTTCCAATATCTTCATAAATGCTGCATTGCTAGTCCTTGCATTAGAGCACCTGTGATAAGGCACACCAGTATACCTAACCATAGCAAGTGGTTGAATTTGGGAACTCTAAAAAGTTTGGAGAATGATGGGCAGTACCATAGTCCTGAATTTAGATTTGTTTTTTAATTTGTTCATGAGATGTGCGCATCATGGGCAAAGCCAATATTTGATGCCCATCCCTATTTGCCCTTGACTTGCTCACCCACTTCAGGTGGCATTTGAGTATCAACCACATTACTATGGATCTGGAGTCATCATGCAGGCAGAAGGATGGCAGACTTACTTTCCGAGAGGACATTAAAAAGATCCCATTTGAGTCACTAATGACAGTCTACCATGGTTTTGTGATCATCATGAGACATTTTAAATCCAGATTTTCATTCTGCGGTGACAGAATTTGAACCAGCGAACCCAGAGCTTTAACCCAGACTAGCTCAGTGACAATACCACAATGCCATAGCCTTCTGCCTTATTCAGCCACATTTTCTTTTCCTATCATTGGCAGCCATGCTTCAGCTCTAAGCTCGGGAGCCTATGTCTCAAAACGCCACCTTAAACCTCTCTCTCCTCACAGAGTTATTCCTTTTAATCTGTCTCTTTGACTGCACTTTGGGTCACTCATCTGCATGCCCTTCCCAAGCTAATGTCATTGCTGTCTTGTTGAGCTCCTGTCCTGAGTCATTTTACTTGGTTGTAAGTTGTCGTCCTGGTGCAATGCTGAAAGCGCCTTGAGGAACGTCGCTATTCAGGCCTCCTAGTCTCATGCCACTTCAATACGCCAGCTTGCTGTGAGACTCTGTCTTCTATCCTCAGCCTTGCTGTTTCAGTGTAGCTCAACACTAGCTTAAGCAAGTGATGAGGGTATCACAGTGGCACAGTGGTTAGCACTGCTGTCTCACAGCACCGGGAACCAGATTCAGTTCCAGTCACAGGTCACTGTTTGTGTGGAGTTTGCACGTTCTCCCTGTGTCTGCCTGGGTTTCCTCCAGATGCTCTGGTATCCTCCCACAATCCAAAAATGTGTGGGTTAGATTGATTGGCCATGATAAATTGACCCTAATATCAAGAATGATGAGCAGGGTAAATGAAGGTTCCTGGGTAGAATGGTGGCTGGTACTTAATCAATGGGCCAAATGGCCTCCTTCTGTACTGCAGGATTCTGTGATTCTATAAACTGAATCATAGGGCTGAGATTAGAAACTGAGATTTGGGCTGAGATTAGAAACAAGAAAGGAGAGGTCACACTGTTGGGAGTTTTTTTTATAGGCCTCCAAAAAGTTCCAGAGAAGTAGAGGAAGGGATTGCAAAGTTGATCCTGGATAGGTGTGAAAGTAACAGGGTAGTTGTAATGGGGGACTTTAACTTTTCTAATATCGATTGGAAAAGCTATAGTTCAAGTACGTTAGAGGGGTCAGTTTTTGTTCAATGTGTGCAGGAAGGTTTCATGACTCAGTATGTAGATAGGCCAACAAGAGGCGAGGCTATATTGGATTTGGTACTGGGTAATGAACCAGACCAGGTGTTAGACTTGGAGGTGGGTGTGCACTTTGGTGATAGTGACCACAATTCGGTTACGTTTACCTTAGTGATGGAAAGGGATGGGCACGTACCGAATAACAGTAGTTATAGCTGGGGGAAAGGTAATTATGAGGCTATTAGGAGAGATTTAGGATGCATAGGGTGGAGCAGGAAATTGCAGGGGCTGGGGACATCTGAAATGTGGAGCATATTTAAGGAACAGCTTCTGCATGTCCTTAATGAATATGTACCTGCCAGGCAGGGAGGAAGTGGTCGAGTGAGGGAACCATGGTGTACTAGGGAAGTTGAATCTCTGGTGAAGAGGAAGAAGGAGGCTTATATAATGATGAGACGTGAAGGCTCAGTTAGGGCAATGGAGAGCTATAAATCAGCCAGGAAGGAGCTAAAGAGGGAGTTGAGAAGAGCTAGAAGAGGACACGAGAAGACTTTGGCGGATAGGATTAAGGAGAACCCTAAAGCTTTTTACAGGTATATAAATAATAAAAGATTGGTTAGGGCAAGATTAGGGCCAGTCAGAGATAGCAGTGGGAAGTTGTGCGTGGAGCCTGAGGAGATAGGAGAGACACTGAATGAGTATTTTTCGTCAATATTCACGCAGGAGAAAGTGTTGTCGGGGAGAATACTGCGATACCAGGTTGTAGACTGGGTAGGATTGAGGTTCATAAGGAGGAGGTGTTAGCGAATCTTGAGGGTATGAAAATTGATAAGTCCCCTGGGCCAGATGGGATTTACCCCAGGATTCTCTGGGAGGCTAGAGAGGAGATTGCAGAGCCTTTGGCTTTGATCTTCATGTCGTCGTTAGCTACAGGTATAGTGCCGGAAGACTGGAGGATGGCAAATGTTGTCCCTTTGTTCAAAAAGGGGAGTAGGGACCATCCTGGAAATTATAGACCGGTGAGCCTGACTTCTGTTGTGGGCAAGGTCTTGGAAAGAATTATAAGGGATAGGATTTATAAGCATCTAGAGAGAAATAAATTGATTAGGGATAGTCAGCACGGTTTTGTGAAGGGTAGGTCGTGCCTCACAAACCTTATTGAGTTTTTTGAGGAGGTGACCAAAGAGGTAGATAAGGGTAAGGCAGTTGATGTAGTGTATATGGATTTTAGCAAAGCGTTTGATAAGGTTGCCCATGGTAGGCTACTGCAGAAAGTGCAGATGCATGGGATTGAAGGTGATTTAGCAGTTTGGATTAGGAATTGGCTAGCTGATAGAAGACAGAGGGTGGTGGTTGATGGGAAATATTCAACCTGGAGTGCAGTTACAAGTGGTGTACCTCAAGGATCTGTTTTAGGGCCACTGCTGTTTGTCATTTTTATAAATGACCTAGATGAGGGTGTAGAGGGTTGGATTAGTAAATTTGCTGACGATACCAAAGTGGGGGGAGTTGTAGACAGTGAGGATGGATGTTACAGTTTGCAGAGGGACATAGATAGGTTGCAGAGCTGGGCCGTGAGGTGGCAAATGGAATTCAATACGGATAAGTGTGAGGTGATTCACTTTGGTAGGAATAACAGGCATATGAAATATAGGGCTAATGGAAGGACCCTTAATAGTGTTGTCGAGCAGAGGGATCTTGGGGTACAAGTACATAGCTCTTTGAAAGTTGGCACCCAGGTTGATAAAGTTGTTAAGAAGGCGTACGGTGTGTTAGCTTTTATTGGTAGAGGGATTGAATTTAGGAGCCGTGAGGTTATGTTACAACTGTACAAAACTCTGGTGCGGCCGCACTTGGAGTATTGCGTACAGTTCTGGTCGCCGCATTATAAGAAAGATGTGGAAGCATTGGAAAGGGTGCAGAGGAGGTTTACCAGGATGTTGCCTGGTATGGTGGGAAGGCCTTATGAGGAAAGGCTGAGGGACCTGAGGTTATTTTCATTAGAGAGAAGAAGGTTACGCGGTGACCTAATTGAGGCGTATAAGATGATCAAGGGATTGGATAGGGTGGATAGTGAGAGCCTTTTTCCTCGGATGGTGATGACCAACATGAGGGGACATAACTTTAAATTAAGAGGTGGTAGTTATAGGACGGATGTCAGAGGCAGGTTCTTTACACAGAGGGTGGTGAGGGCGTGGAATGCCCTGCCTGCAGCAGTTGTGGACTCGCCTACTTTGGGGGCATTCAAATGTTCGGTGGATAGGCATATGGATGATATTGGAATAGTTTAGGTTAGAGGGTCCACTGGCCGGCGCAACATCAAGGGCTTAAGGGCCTGTACAGCGCTGTAATGTTCTATGTTCTATAAACAGCAGCTGTATAGTCTTCAGTGCTCGACATAGTGTTGAATCGTTTCAGATCATGAACTTTGTTCCCCATTTTAATCTTTTTATTTTTGCCCTGTGCCACTCTTACCTTGTCAGTCATGTTCCCTGAATGTAAGAAAATTACACACAAAATTACAGCACAGTAACTGGCCTTTTGGCTCTCCAAGTCTGCGTTGACCATGCTGCCTGACTGAATTAAAACTCCCAACTCTTCTGGGGACCATATCCCTCCATTCCTATCCTATTCATGTACTTGTTCAGATGCCTTTTAAAAGTCGCTATTGTATCTGTTTTGGGTCAGAGCTGCTCATTGTTCTGCCATTCACTCTGACCAGCTGCTTTGTTTGTAACCATTACCACTGCCTTTTCATTTTGTTCCATGACACCTTTGCAATTTAATCTTCCCTACCCTCACCCCCTCCTAAAATGTTCCGTTTCACTGTTCCTCCCGTCACCTCTTTAAACAGCAGAAAACCATCGCATTTCCATATTTATTTTATTTCTGAGGAAGAGTCCTATTCAACTCGAAATGTCAACTTATCCTTTTTCCACAATTTGTTTTTTTATCCATTTGCGGGACATGGGCAGTGCTGGCTGGGCCAGTATCTATTGCCCAACTCTAGTTGCCAAGAGCATTTGAGAGTCAACCACATTGCTGTGACTCTAGAGTCACATGTAGGCCAGCCTGAGTAAGAATGGCAGATTTCCCTCCTTCAAGGACATCAGTGAACCAAATGGGTTTTTCTAAGAATCAACAATGGCTTCATGATTATGGTAGGTTCTTAATTCCTGATTTTTTTTAATTGAATTCAAATTCCACCATCTGCCATGGCAGGATTTGAATCCAATTCTCCAGAACATCAGCTGAACTTTCAGGTTAATAGTCTAGCAATAATACACTGAGCCACCACATTCCAGCTGCTGCCACACCTGCCTGCCAAGTATTCGCAGCCAGTTCTTTTCTTATCTCCAATTTCCTGCATCTGCACTATTTTGTTTTTACTATACTAAGGAGACTTGCCTTACTCATTCACCTTTTCTGAGTACAATAACAGCTTGCCTGGCTTTGCCAATGGGAAAGGATAGGTGAGGTGGTGAGAATGGCAGGATTTTCTCCCATATCTCAGCCACGACTTCAAGGATGTTCAAGCTAAGTATTTTTTTAAACCCTTTTTTTGGTAATAATGGATGTATTCACTCTGCTTTTATGTTTTCAGTAAAGTTATTGCAAAGTGACCAAACAAATGGGCGAGCCAAGAAATGATTCACTCTCCAAATATCTGCCTGAAAGACACACTTTTTTTCCACACCTTTCAGCGTATTGCCAGTTTAAGGAGAAATTGGTTGATGGCATTTGGAGTTGATGCTCATATTTGGTCATACTGTCCGTGTGCACCACTTTGAGGATGGGACCAGAGCTGCGTCCAACTATTTAACTCGTGGCCGGATCATTTTTAGTGTGATCTCCAAGCCCATTATTTAATGGCAGAGTGAAGTTTGTAATGTCTTAATTGAATTCCAAACTCCTATGGTCTGTGAAATTGCTTACCACATGGTAATTCTCTGAGCTCAAAGCTCCACAACTGGGTAAGTTTTCAGCCAGGTTCCATTTGTTCGCTGTCCCTTTTGTCCTTATTGCATGACTGTTGTGGTCACGATTGGCTGGTTTTGAACCCAAATCAGCAAGTCTTCAGAGATTGGCTCCTCTTGCCGTCAGCTTCCATGGACAGCAGAGTGGCACAGTGGTAAGCACTGCTGTGTCATAGTGCCAGGCACCAGCGTTTGATTACCACCTTGGGTCTCTGTGTGGAGTTTGCACGTTCTCCCCCTGTCTGTGTGGGTTTCCTTTGGGTGCTCCTGTTTCCTTCCACAGTCCAAAGATATGTGGATTGCCCAGTAGTGTCAGGGAGAGTAGCTCGGGCAAATGCATGAGCTATAGGAATAGAGCCTGGGTTGGATTGTGGTCAGTGCAGACTCGATAGGCGAAATGGCCTCCTTCTGTGATACAAACAGTCTGAAGGAAGAGCTGAATTCTACAATGACATCATGTGGGAGCAATAAAAACCTTGAAACAATGACATGAGTCACTCATACTGAATGTGGAATATTGTATCCAATCCGCTGAAGGTTGGTGGGGTTGGCTTTTCTGTTTAACTGATGCTGCAGCACAAAAGAAGAACTTGGAGAAAGAATCATTCCCCAAATCCAGTCCAGATTACTTCTTTAACTTATATGGAAGTTGTCTATTGCACACTTCCCTCACATCCCAATGGTCTGGCTCAGGCGGTGAAGTGGATGTGCACAAACAGGAAAATTTTGACTCTGTCTCCTTTCCCTGTAGAACCCCACCTCCTTTGTAAGTTCAGTCCTTCCAATATGTGCTATCCTGTTAGCTGTGTGCTGTACACAGTTGGTGAAGACCATCCACGATAGCATAGTTCATCCACATCTCTTCAAGCACTTTCCAGTTATTAGGTCAGTGAATTTTCTGAGAACTCTGACCTACTTATCAGCTCACAGGTTGAAGCGTTCTGCCCATTTGTCATTCTGTCACAGCTTATGCTGAAAAAATGTTTCATATTTATCCTTTCTCCATTGACTGGCATCTTGGAGACCCCCCCTCACACTGGCATTGTGCCTTTCAAAGTTAAGGAGCTTTTGCTTCAGCTGAGTTGGGTATATGTGAGCTGTGCTATATTTGTTAAGAGTGGCACAATGGTTAACACTGCTGCCTCACAGCGCCAGGAACCCAGTTCTGATTCTCAGCTTGGGACATTGTCTGTCTGAAGTTTACAACGTTCTCCCCGTGTCTGTGTGGGTTTCTTCTGAGGGCTGCAGTTAAGATGTGCAGGTTAGGTGGATTAGCCATGCTAAATTGACCCTAATGTCAGGGAAATAGCAGCATAAATATGAGGGTTTACAGAAGTGCAGACTCAGTGGGCTGAATGGCCTCCTTCTGTACTGTAGAGATTCTGTGATTTTTGTGTGTGTGTGTGTTGGGCTCTAATTAACTCTTGCTTCCTTTTTCTATCTTGTTGCAGGAGGCCAAGTGGTGAACCTGATGAACCAACGATTGCAGACCGGCTTCACGGAGAATGAAGTATTGCAGATATTCTGTGACACGTGTGAAGCAGTCGCGAGGTTGCACCAGTGCAAAACGCCCATCATCCACCGGGATTTGAAGGTGATTGAAACTTATTTATAGAGACCCGACAGCCAAAGAAAACTGCAGTTTTAAAGTTGTTGGCCTTCCCTGATCTCTGCCTGACTGAAGGGAAGATTGCGAGAGTGAGTCTGGTGACTTGACTCTTGGTGAAAAATGTACCAAGTTGAATGTTTATTTATTAGTTCCACAAGTAAGCTGACATTAACACTGCAATGAAGTTACTATGAAAATCCTCAGTTGTCACACTCTGGCATCTTTTGGAGTACCCTGAGGGAAAATTTAGTGTGGCCAATGCACCTAACCAGCACAATTTTCGGACTGTGGGAGGAAACTGGAGCACCCGGAGGAAACCCATGCAGATGTAGGGAAAACATGCAAACTCCACACAGCTAGTGACCCAAGCTGGGAATCGGACCTGGGTACCTGGTGCTGTGAGGCAGCAATACTAACCACTGTGCTGCCTTAGAAAACTCTCAGAGAGGACACTTGGTCTGATTGCACCATCATTAAGGGTGAAATTTCCTGATGCTTTTGTGCATTTGGCAAAGTGTCAGAAACCTCTTGCTTCTGTACATGGTGCTATGTGATACTTGACCACTCATCCATGAATGAATTGTGGCCACAAAGCATTGTTCTGCCAGGAATCTCCTCCCACTGCCCTTTTCCCACAAATAGTGAGTTGTACACACAAAGCAAGGTTCTGTCCTCTATGTATTTGGGTCCTCCTCCCACCCTCATCTACAGAAGGAGTCTGAAGCATGCCTTAGCTTACAACACAACAGTGTTTCCCCCTCCATCCCTTCCCTTTTTGCAAGTTGCCCCAGCACATTGAACTTTGAACAGGTGGCATACCAGAAGATGAAGCTGTATGTCTTTCTTTCTATCCAGTGTGATAAATCATGAGTCCAAAGCAATGCTTTGCTATGTGGAACCTTATTCTTCCTGTTGCTTGGTAAATTATGCGCACAAAGCAGTGTCCTGCCACATCACACATCAGAGCATGTTTTTACAGCACTGTTCTGCAGTAACTATTTGTGGTCATTTGTTTTACAAAACTGCCTGACTTTGCTGGCTTCTCTGGTATTGAGTTGCAGAGGGCAGTGGCAACTGCAAGCCTGAGAGATTCAGATCGTACCTCAAATCCTCCAGTGCAGACAACATCCTGATAAACCTTCTTTATACTCTGTCCAAAGCATCCATGTCCTTTTGGTATGGGCGGTACAGTGACACAGTAGTTAGCACTGCTACCTCACAGTGCCAGGGACCCGGACTTAATCCTTGCCTCGGATCACTGTCTGTGCAGAGTTTGCCCATTCTCCCCATGTCTGCATCGGTTTCCTCCAGGTGCTTCGGTCTCCTCCCACAGTCCAAAGATGAGTGGGTTAGGTTGATTTGGCCATGCTAAATTAACCCTTTGTCAGGGGGATTAGCAGGATAAGTACAGGGGGTTATGGGAATAGGGCCTGGGTGGGATTGTGGTTGGTGCAGAATTTATGGACATAATGGCCTCCTTCTGTCAGGATTCTATGATTCTGACCAGAATTGCATGCAGTACTCCAACTGTGGCCCAACTAAAGTTTTATACAGTACAGTGGCTCTGATGCCCTGTGTAAAAGAGTATTCCCACTGGCATCCACTCCTGAAACTGAGTCAACGAGAGTGATGAGCTGCTTAAAGAAAGGAAAAGATCAGGATTTATTCAATTTTGCTGTACTAAATATATCATGTCAGGTTCTGCCAGGGAATTGAGTGTTTAAAAATCTGTGCTGTTTGCATGTGGCGGATTGAGGACACACAGCTCAATGGTTCTGTTTACTAAGTGTTTGTAATCTTCCTCTTCAGGTTGAGAATATACTGCTTCATGATAAAGGACATTATGTCCTCTGTGATTTTGGCAGTGCAACCAATAAATTCCAGAACCCTCAGCTTGAAGGAGTCAATGCAGTTGAAGACGAAATTAAAAAGTAAGTGTCTGTATTTTTTTTCATGTTCCTCAAGAATTAAAATGATGGGGCAGTTTAGCGAAGATTAGCTGCTGTAATGTGGCAGATATGTTACTGACACTGGAAATTTAACTGACAAATTGAGCTCTGATTTCCATCATGTTAAAGTTTATTTATCAGTGTCACAAGTAGGCTTACGTTAACCATGCATTGAAGTTACTATGAAAATCCCCTAGTCGCCACACTCCGGTGCCCGTTTGGGTACGCATGGCCAACGCACCTAACCAGCACGTCTTTCAGAATGTGGGAAGAAACTGGAGAACCAGGAGGAAACCTGTACAGGGACCATGCAGACTCTGCACAGACAGCGACCCCAGCCGGGAATTGAATTCTGGCACTGTGAGGCAGCAGTGCTAACCACTGGGCCACTGTGCTGCCCCATCAGGCTAAGTTTCTCAAGTTGGATTTAATAAGCCCCTTAGTTTCTGGACTTTCAGAGAAAGGAACATGACACACTCTTAAAACACAATGTTGCCAATCTGAAACTAAAAACAGAAAATAGTGGGAATAATCAGCAGACCTGGCAGCATTTGTGGAGAGAGAGAGAGAGAGAAACAGAGTTAACATTGTAGTTCCTAACATTTTTCCACAACTGATTGGCCTGGAGCATTGACTCTGCCTTCTTGGATGTTGCTGAGTATTTCCAGAATCTGCTGCTTTTGCCAAGTTGGGACTATTATCTTGTCCAGCTGATAATGTGATCCTGCTAGATTTGGAAAGCCGTTTCGTGATGCAAGAAAAGGACTGACCATCTTCTTTGCTCAACTGCAGTTCAGCTGTACATAAGGCAGTAAGCCAAATCCTCAGTGTCTTTTTCACAGAAACCCCAACATGCAGAAGGAGGCCATTCAACCCAGCGAGTCTGCTCACACTCTCCAATGGACCATCTTACCCCCATTCTATCCCTGTAACCCCAAACATTTGACCCGCTAATCCCCCTAATCTACATTTCTTTGGATGGTTAGGGGCAATTTAATATGGCCAAACCACTTAACCCGCCCATCTTTGGAGTGTGGGAAGAAACCAGAGCCCTTGGAGGAAACCCATATAGACATAGGGAGAACGTGCAAACACCGCACAGACAGTGACCCAAGCTGGGAATCAAACTGGACCCCTGATGCTGTGAGGCAACAGTGTTAAGCACTGTGCCATTCCACTGTCTATGTTTTATGTGAAAAGGAACGAGAGGTTGTTCCACCTGTGTAAAATAGGGTAAAGTTTTGAATTATAAAATAGATTTCCAATCAGATTGCCACTCAGCCTTTTTCTTCCCCAGTGACTGATTTGAGCATTTCTAGCTGTTTCTGTAACTAAGCGTAATCTCCTTTCTGACAAGAGTTGCAACCTTCTAATCCCCAAGGCTTTGTTTGTGATAAGAGTCTTTCTCTTGCAACGATGGAAGCTGTCCAGTGGTTGCAAGATGAGGGACAGGGTGCCCTGTGCTCGAGGTATCTTGCAGACATCATTAGGAGTTGTCCCTGCTTCAAAGGATGTCATTGTGCTTCTGATGAAATGTTGCAGCCAAGAATTATAAAACTGGAGCTCAATGTGAAAGATCCTGTCATAATGCCTACAGCTGAAAGCTGAATGGCTTCACTCTGAGCGAAAAATCAACTCTGATGATGATACATGTTTTACAATGAATCAGCATGAAATTACTACATGATGGGTACAATGGGCTGGAACTTCACCTGACTCGGTCTTTTAGAATCTCTGTGACCTTCTATTCACCTCCCATTCTGATAAAACTCAGTGACTGAAAGTAATTGGGAGAGAATTGTAATATGGAACTATTCCCATTTGTACCAAAATGTTTTGAAAAGCTCCAGCTTCTGCTCAAAAAGAAGTCAACGCTGCCAGGATTTTTCCGTGATATATTGCTGTTTACGAATGCAATTTCAGGACCCAACGATGCAACGCAATGTCTGCAGGAGTTGCAGAAATGGTTTTTAACAAGATCTTGATGCAGTAACCATTTTTTTTTAATCGAAGTCTTGATGTGGGCCATTTCTCTTGGACAGCAGTGAGATTTCACTTTTCACAAAGCTGGACTGACATCCTTGGAGAGATCGGCTGATGAGTGGAAAGTTCACATCGGGTTTTCTAGCCCACTGGCATTCACTTTATACCACGTAATTCACTGAGCGATTGTGTACTGGGAATTGCTTTCGTTACAGACCTCAATGATTAAGTGCAACACAGAGGTGGGGGGTGAGGAACATTAAAACAGACACTGGGTTAAAACCAGACGCACTGCGAAGGATCGAGAAGGTGACTGCCCTGCCTTCTCAAGAGGACTTGGGAATGGGCTTTGCCAGCGATGACTACATCATCTGCCAGTCACAGTATTGAACCTCCAAATGAGCTTCAGACAAAAAAAAACAAAGAAAAGCACAGCACAAGAACAAGCCCTCTGGCCCTTCAAGCGTGTGCTGATCATGAAACTAACACCGGAGATACCGAGTCCGTATCCTTCCATTCCTATCCTATTCATGTATCTGTCTAGTTGCCTCTTAAATGCCGCTGTCGTACCTGCTCCCACCACTTCCCCGGGCACCGCCTTCCAGACACTCACCACCTTCTTGCAAAACAATTTGGCTCACACATCTCCAAACTTTTCCCCACGCAGCTTAAACCTATGTCCCCCCAGTACTTGACTTTTCTTCCCTAGGAAAGAGCATCTGACTATCCACTCTGTCCATATCACTCATAATCTTGCAACTCCTTATCAGAGTGACTCCTCAACCTCCATCGTTACAGTGAGAATAAACCGAGTTGTTCAAACCTTGGATTCCACGAAGGATAGAGTTGAAATTTTAATACTACTCACATGTAACCTCTGATAAATCACAGTTGAGATGTTACAAACAGCTCTGATTTCCAATTAGGGAAAAAGGTATTGGAGAAGATGCAGAAGAGATGTCCGAGAATGGTACCAAATTGATTTGTTATTATTGATGGATTTTGCAAACACTGGATCTCTTTTCTGGAGAAAAGAGAAGGCTGGCAATAAAATTATTTGTCAGAGAAGGCTCAGAGAAAATAGTGCCAACTTCATTTTGGTAACTCACCCCACCTGGTTGAAGCACTGAGACAGGAGCCTCACATCGTCTCCTTGGGGAAGGTCCATCGGAACATGGTGTCCATCAGACATTTAACTACTGTCAGGCTTCCACAGGATTTAGGGAATCCCATCCCATGAGACTGCTGGTCAGTTCGAAGCCAGGCGCCTTCCATTGCTTATCAGTGCCACCAGACAGAGGCCCAGGCACCTCCTCTCCTGGTTAAATGCCCATACATGCAAACAAACAATCTCCAAACCAAGTGCAGGAGATCTGGAACTCTGAACTATGTTGTGTATGTGAGGAGAACAGGATAGTTGCCGGTAAATCCAGTGGGAAATCCATGGGGAACTTCTTTCTCCACAATGAGGTCCTGATTGAATGTCTTGTCCAAAAGACAAGAACCTTTGACAGTGCAGCACTCCTTAGTCTTGCACTGGGATGTCAGCCCAGGACCTGGAACAGGACTTGAACCTGCAACCTTCCAACTGAGAATATTAACAATTGAGCCACAGCTGATGAGATATGTTGTACGAAGCATTGCCATTATATAGTGATTCCTGAAACTCTGATAGGAATCCAATGTATTTGGTGATTACAAGTCAGTCACCCTGTTGATATAAAGCTTAGTTTTAACCATCTCCGATGCTCCAATTCATCTCGCCCAAAAAAGTGGAAATGCCTGTGGCCAGCCACCTGGGTAGTAGAGAGCCACACTTCACCAATACACCTGTCTCTGACCTACACTCACCACACCAGGCAGGAGCTGGAACTGTTCCCAAGTGTGGGTGGCAACTCCTTTGGCAACCAAGCAATTAAAAAACAAAGTTTCATTTGAACTCATCTTGAGCATTGTTCCCAATACAAATAATATATTGTTTCTATTTTTAACTTCTCTGAATTTTAGTGAAGACGATAAGGGGCTTGAAAATGATTTCACAATTCCAATATGTTGTGAGATGGAATCTCCACTCTAATCCAAGTTGACCAATGATCACCATAGAACCTCGCCAGTACAGAAGGAGGCCATTTAGTTCATTATTTCTGTACCAATTCTCTGAAAGAACCTCTTACCTTGGCACCCACCTCCTCACCACTCTATCCACATAACCACACGCATTTACCATGGCTAATTCACTTCATAGAAACAGAAGATAGCAGCAAGAGGAGGCCATTTAGCCCTTAAAGTCTGCTCCGCCGTTCATTACAATCATGGCTGATCATCCAACTCAATGGCCTAATTCTGCTTTCTCTTTATAACCTTTGATCCCATTCACCCCATAATATATCTAGCCATCCCTTGAATACATTCAATGTTTTGGCATCAACTACTTCTTGTGGTAACGAATTCCACAGAGCTCACCACTCTTTCGGTGAAGAAATGTCTCCTCACCTCTGACCTAAATGGTCTACCCTGAATCCTTCGACTCTGACTCCTGGTACTGGACTTCCCCCACCATCGGGAATATTCTTCACGTGTCTACCCTGTCTAGTCCTATCAGAAATTTATAAGTCTATATGAGATTCCGTCTTCTTCATATGAATTCAAGTGAAAACAATCCTAATCTAGTCAATCTCTCCATGTACATCATAATTTTACAGATCACTTGAAGGATTATTGAAGCTTGGAGTTCAATCTATGTCCCAAGTAGTTTGCTTCCTCCACTGAGCCATTGACCATGGATGGTACTCAACTCTGTTGCATCTGTAGTCGTTGAATCTCAGTCATGTGTGAATGGCTGACAAATGATGAAAATTGCCTGGCAGTGAGTTTATACGATTTTTCTTTGTGAATGCAAATCAGGTTATGCCTGAAAGAAGTTCTAAATTTGGAAGAGTCGAAGGAAACATTGTTGGTTGTTTTGGTGTGTTTCAGATAGTGTTGAGAGCAATATGAGATCGGTCAAGTGTTGAGACTCACTGGGAAAATGTTAGGTTAGTTGTTGTATCTTTGCTCCTCTCCACCCTTGAAGAATATTGATGCCAGTTTTGTTACGAACCCCAGGGACAGTCTTGAATTAAGTTCTATTTCAGTTTTAATTGTGTACAGTGCTAGAAATATCAAAAAAGTTTCTTCTGCCTTTTCTGAAGATGATTTCACGTCATTGATAGCAAGTAAAGCTTGTGTCAACAAGTGTCCTGACCACACATCATCATTCTATATTTCCATGTCTGATTTCGAGAAGAAATTGGATCTAGCTCTTGGAGCTGAAGGGATCAAAGAATAAGGGGGGAAGACAAGATCAGGATATTGAATTTGATGATCAGCCATGATCATGATGAATAGCACAGCAGGCATGAAGGGCTGAATGGCTACTGCTGCTTCGACTTTCTATGTTTCTGTGTCATGCATGGAGCTGATATTGGAGCAGACTTGTGTTTTGTGGCTATTATCAAATCAGCAGGCTTCTGCTTTGGCATGTGAAAAGCAGTGAGCTGCTTTAATGTTTATGTCATGACCCCAAAATAATGTCATGACACAGACAGATTGAATCGCAGGATTGATTCAGTGCCACTTTTGAAGCTTCATTTTAATGTTTTTTGACATTGTTTTCCACCTCTGTCCTCCAGCAGGAGCTGCACTTTGAACAGGAGGTGCAGTGGGAAGTTGAAACAGTGGAAAGGAATTCCAAGAAGGAAGAGAATCTTGCTGTCTTCTTTTCCTCTGCCTTCCCAAAAGTTGATTGCAAGCAATGATCTGGACTATTGCTATCCTCTTTTGACTTGTTTTAACAAAATCCTCTGGATTTGTTAGCAGCGTTTAAGGAATTATCTGTAACAAAGCAGGGAAGAAAATGTCAGTTCTGACCCAGGGTAGGTTCCTGTGATACCGTATGTCCACTTTCAAAAACAGTTGCTAGCAGAAGTTGGAGATTTGGTAGCATGAGGTGGAGAGGAGCGTGCACGCAGGCTGGTTCAGTTTGCCCTGCCAAGACTCTGATGGAACAGAAAAGCATCCTAATAGAACGGAAGAACCAGATCCTGCAGCCAATTATGATCTAATAGGTGTCGAAGTACAAAAATATCTCCAGACTTGTTGAGCAGAAGATTTAGTAACAACAGAAATTCTCAACAGGCATTCCATAACGTTTCTGTAAATAAGAGGATGGTTTTTGGCTGATGTATTCAGATCTTTGACAATAAAAAAAAATGCGCTCAACAAATTGATTCCTGTCAATATTGTTTTTATGGGCTTGAGCTTTCTGTTCTGAGTAGCTGTAATTTATGACTATATATAGTGACGCATTAAAGGAAACATGCATATATGTAGTATGAAACATTTGTTTCCATGTCCTGCCTTGCCAACCGAAAGGTTTGATCTATTTCTCTAAAAATGAGTCAGTTTAGCCTCTGCTTTCTATCTGAGGTTGTTGCACATGATGTCAAAAAGCACTGCCAAGTTCCACATGTACGCTCACGAAGCCCAACTCCACCTCACCAGTGCTTCTCTCTAACCCTCCACTGTCTCCATTAGTTACAACATTTGTCCAATGTACAGGATGAACTTACTTTTTCTCCAATTAAAGATTGGGACAACTGAAAGAGAAACTCTCTTCCCAAGCCACCGACCACATTGTTTTTCTGGTAGCCATTTGGGGCCAGATTGGACAGTTTGCAACCTTGTTATCATAGTTAGCCCGCTGAGCAAGCTTCTGACCACACATAAATTGCATCGCTAAGACCATCTACTGCCACACCTGTAACTGCTGACTCCATCCTTTCCTCAGCCTATTTGCTGCTGATGTCCTAGACTGGACAATTCAAGTGTTGGCTAACCTGGCTGAACCATCATTCAACCTTCCATCTGATATAAACTTGAGCTGATCCAAAACTCTGCTGCCTGTTTTCAAACTCACACCAAGTCGTCTTCATTCTTGGGCTTGCTGACCCACATTGATTCTGAGAATCATAGAATCCCTACAGTGCAGAGGAGGCCATTTGACCCATCAAGTCTGCACCAACCACAATCCCATCCAGGCCTATACCTACAAACCCATGCATCTACTCTAGTTCATTCCCCTGTCACTGAGGGACAATTTAGCACAGCCAATCCACCTACTTTCATATCTTTGGATTATGGGAGGAAACCAGAGTACCCAGGGGAAACTCACACAGACACGGAGAAAGTGCAAATTCCACACAAACAGTGACCCAAACTGATAATCGAACCTGGGTCCCTGGTGCTGAGGCAGCAGTGCTAAACATTGTGCCACCGTGCCACTCTTAGTTTAAAATTTCTTGTTGTTAGGTTTGTCCATGTCCCTTCCCAACCCTCTGAGATTTCTGTACTCCTTCAAATCGGGCCTCTTGAGCTTCTTCAATTCGTTAAGCTGCCTCAGCCCTAAACTCTGGAATTCCGTTGATAAACATCTCTCTTCTCCTTCAAGATGTTTGTTAAAAGCCCACATCTTGGACAAGCCCCCAGTCACCTGCCCCCACATATCCTCACTTGGTGTGGTGTCAGACTTTGTATGGTAACATTCTTGTGAAGGACCTTATGCTTCACATGATGTGTTAATGAAAGTTGTACATGTCCTGCCTCACATGTCATAAATTATTTGGAAATTGTAGGTTATCGGATGGACCATAACCAAAAGCATAAGAGAGATTAATGTTCTGTTGATCAGACGGATTTTGGCTGAAGCAGTAATGCCATAAACCATTGGGAAAATTTTCCTCACTCTTCACCAGTTGGTGCCCCCCTCCCCGAAAGACAACATTTCAGACCACATCAGTACTCCCACAAACAGCTTTAAAAGATGGGATCTATTCAGATAAAAGTTGTTTTTCTCAGTGATAAATATAACAGCCAAGTGACAACAGTAGCAAGAATTCGCTCTGCACCCTGAAAAACTAAAGCCAAGATTTCCAGTCAAACCCACATAAATTGTAAAATATCATTGCTACTACTTTCTGTTTTTCAGGTACACAACTCTGTCCTACCGAGCCCCTGAAATGGTCAATCTTTATTGTGGCAAACCTATAACCACGAAGGCTGATATTTGGGTGAGTAGAAGGAAGCCTTTCTGCCAAGAATGGGAGAGCACTTACTTGACAGGATACATTTACTCAAGAATTTCCTGATTATGTACTGTTGATACAAAGACAATTATTGAAAAAAAGTATGCCCAGATAAATAACAGACTGGACAACATTACCAGCAATGCAAACAAAGCAAACTTGCATTTCCGTAGCACCTTCGATAGTCTTTCGGACATCCCAATGTACTCGGCAACCAGTTTGAGTTTTCTCCCCCAAGAGCATTCCATTTTGTAATATAAGCAATCTGTGCACAGAAGGTGCATTCATTTTTATTTCATATTTTAGTGCCACATGTAAGCTTATATTAACACTGTAGTAAAGTTGCTGTCAAAGTCCCCTCATCGCCACACTCAGAGAATTTAGCATGCACCTAACCAGGAATTTGGGGGGAAATCGGAGCACCTGGAGGAAAGCCATGCAGACATGTGGAGAACATGCAGACTCTATACAGTCACCCAAGTCAGGAATCAAACCCGGGCCCCTGGTGTGAGGCAGCAGTGCTAACCACTGTGCCACCATTGCCACCCAATCAAAGCAGCAGGACGTTGCTGGCATCATACTAGAGGATGAAACTGCCTCACACTGAGGTATATTATACATTTCAGCGTTTCATTTCCCTACGGTAACATTTCACTGGTAATCAGTGGGCAGTCACGAGATTGCCTATCTCGTTGCAATGGATTTTGCCCTGAATGTTGGTCAGGTTACCCAACTGCTGTACTTGCTCTGAAAAATATTTACAGCAGGGCAGGATACACGAGCAGTAAGTTTGTTTGTATAATGGGAGTTAATGGCATGATAATTAAGATTGACATGTTTTGTCTGCAGCAAATCCAGATGGGTTGACTTTAGGTTGAGAGTTCTGAATGTTAGAAAGCTCTGTGCATATATAAGGTTTGAATTGCTTGTGCAAATTTATTTTTTAAGAAAGCAGTCACCAAAGGCAAAGTTAGGCTGTTGACTTTTTCGGTCATCATAATTGCTGGCCACCACTCCCAGCCCCATTCTGAAAAGGAGCTAGCCTTGAAACCTGGCACAGCTTCATTCCCTCCCTCCCCTAGGGCATCATTGTTGTACAGAAACTCTGGCTACTTTCACCAGTTGCTATTCATCCCTTGTCTTGTGAGCCGAACATGTAAAAACAAAAAAAACAACAACTGAAAAGGATAGATGGTTTTTTCGAAAATGGTTTGATGCCAGATTTTGGCTTTCTCAGTTGTTGAAGCGAATGATCCAAGAGGACAGCTGGTATTGTTTTTTATCTCTTCGTGGGGCATAGGTGTCACTGGCTGACCAACATTTATTGTCCATCCCTAGTTGCCCTTGGAGGGCAGTTAAGAGTCAACCACTTTGCAGTGGCTCTGGAGTTGCATGTAGGCCAGACCAGATAAGGAGGGCAGATTTCCTTCCCGAAAGACATTAATGAACCAGTTAGGTTTTTCCAACAATGATATCATGGTCATCAATAGATTCTCAATTCCAGATATTTTTTGAATTCAAATTACACCATTTGCCATGGGGGATTAGAACCCAGGCCTTCGGGACATTTGCTGAGTTTCTGGATTGGTAGACTAGCGGTAGTACAACTAGGCCATTATCTCCCGAATGGAGGTAATGGTTGCATGAACTTGGAAAAAATATCTGTGAATCTGATGTTGATTCTTTTCCTTTCTCTGACTGACAGGCTCTTGGATGTTTACTGTACAAACTCTGCTTTTTTACACTACCGTTTGGAGAAAGCCAAGTTGCAATATGTGACGGGAGCTTCACAATTCCAGATAACTCCAAGTACTCCAGCGAGATGCACTGCCTAATAAGTATGCACTCAAATATTTCTATCTGTTTCTTCATTTTCTGCTGGACCCCATCTGACCTCTTAAGATTAATAATAGGTTTGGATTGGTTTCTTGTCTGCATCGACTGATTGGCAGATATATCTTCAGAGTGCCCCATCGTCAGAAGTGAGCACACTATTCATTTAGTAGGTAAAATCATAGAATCCCTGCAGTGCAGAAAAAGGCCATTCAGCCCAGCGACTCTGCACCGACAACAATCCCACCCAGGCCCTATCCCTGTAACCCCACATATTTTTAACCTGCTAATCCCTCTGACACTAAGGGTGCAATTTGGCATTGTCAATCAACGTAATTCGCACATGTTTGGAGTGTGGGAGAAAACTGGAACATCCAGAGGAAACCCATGCAGACACGGGGAGTGTGTGTAAATTTCACACAGACAGTGACCCAAGCCAGGAATTAAACTCAGGTCCCTGGCGCTGTGAGGCAGCAGTGCTAACCACTGTGCTGATTAAAAAAAATGTGGATGTTGAAATTGAGAGGATTGTCTGCAGTTGAAGACAATCAGTTGAGATGTTGGTCGTGTAGAGCACTTCTACTCATGTGATATGATACTACCTTCCCATCGCCTACTGCCTTTTGCAGGATTGATGGTACATTTGCCACTTTCATAGTCTGCTTTGTGTTCTCATGTTGTGAGCCACGTTTCAGTGCTGTTCCCTCCTCTATACTGTCCAGTGAAAGAACACAAAGGGACACCTTGCAGTAGCAGACTGCCCTAGTTTGTGGGTATGTGTATTTTTTTTTAACATTTAATGGGATGTCGGCATCGTTGATTTGCCAGCTTTATTGCCTCCCCCTGTTTGCCCTTGAGAAAGTGGCAGTGAGATGCCTCCATTTCTTGGGACTGGTCTCTCACGAATGTTACTTGCCACTGATTAGCCCTAGTCTGTGCGTTTGGACACTGACTGCTTCAGTATGTGAGGGTTTGTGAATGATGCTTTCTGCAGTTATTAGCGAACACCCCCATTTTTGACCTGATGGAGGGAAGATCCATGATGAAGTAACTGTGTAATGTAAGTGTCTGAGCTGGAGAGAGGGGGCAGGAAAGAAAATGTGCTTGATTTGTGAAGGTCAGGTAAATAGATGTGGAAGGAATTAAAATTGTGGAAATTATTTCAGTGAAAAGCACATTATGAAAGCATTTGTGTCGTTTGTTGCACTATGGTGCCCAGAGGTTTGCATATGAATTTGCACGTGCAGTTCCCTGCAGGGAGACTGTTTACTCCAGGAGCTTTGAGGAGAAAGTGGTAACTAGTTACTCCTGACAGTAAAATAATGCTAATCCTGAGTTATTCTCATTCCTTGCCCCGTGGCGTATCCAAATGGTGTGACTGAGGTAGGAAAGCGATGTTCCCATTGGAATTTTAGCACAGGAGTGCTGTAGAGAGCAGCGAGATTCAGATAACAAATGAAATAATACGTTGTGCTATGAACATTCTGGACAGTTATGATTGGTTTCACAGAATTGTAGAATCCCTACAGCACAGAAGAAGCCGTTGAGTCTACAACAACTCTCTGACAGTGTGTTTATCCCACTTAATCCCCTACCCACGTATCTATGGAGACTAAAGGGCAATTAGCAATCCAACTAACCTGCACATCTTTGGAGTGTGGGAGGAAACTGGAGCATTCAGAGGAAACCCACACAGACATGGGGAGAACGTCCAAACTCCACACACATGTTTAAAAAGTTTATTTATGAGTCACAAGTCAGCTTACATTAATACTGCAACAAAGTTACTGTGAAAATGCTTCAGTCACCATATTCTAGCCGGTGCCTGTTCAGGTGCACTGAGGGAGAATTTAGCATGGCCAATGCACCTAACCAGCATGTCTTTCGGACAGTGGGAGGAAACCTGAGCACCAAGAGGAAATCCATGCAAACATGGGAGAAGGTGCAGACTTTTCAGATGGTAACCCAAGCCGGGAATTGAACCCGGATTGCACGTGCTGTGAGGCAGCAGTGCTAACCACTGTGCACCATGCTGTCCGTGTGGATTGTTTGTGTGGGTACTCCCTTCAACATGTCTGAAAGATGTTCTAGATAGTTGGGGATCAGGATATATCCATTAGCATGCTGTAATATTGAAAATGAAACCTTTCTCTGAACATGCAGTATTTCTTTGGTTGTGTGGAAAAGTGCAGTTGATGTTTCTTTGTACTGAAGATGATTTTGGCGTCAATTATTCCACTAATAGTGATTTCCCTTTTCAGGATTTATGCTGGAGCCAGATCCAGACAAACGACCTGACATTTACCAGGTGTCTCACTTTGCATTTAAACAAATCCGCAAAGAGTGTCCTGTCCAGAATGTCTCTGTAAGTCTACAAATAGCTTATGTTGCATTAGAATCACGTAGAAAACATCTCACACACACACACACACACACACACACACACACACACACACACACACACACACACACACACACACACAACAAATGGTGTTGTGGCAGCAAATTCTTTCCACCCATACCGTGATTGGAATTTTGGGGCCTCCACTTGCCTTGTGTGTCTTCACATAATGAGTTCCTGTTGGTGTCCGTCAAGGAGATGGTGCGAGCAGAGCAATTCTGAACACGGTAGTGAAAACGACGGACAGAATGGTCCTGATTTTACTGGCAAGGCCGCCTCGAAATCGGGGCAGGCGATGCTCTTTGGCTTGGGCCTGATGTTACGAGACCTGAGTGACCGTGCCTGTGAAATCAGGACCACTGAGTCCAAAAAGCGTATTACTAATCTTACCCCAGTGCTTTACTTATAAACCTCCCTTCATGATAAACTGAATTATGTCAATGGATGTGGGATCAGCCTTGCCACAAAAAAGTAGCCTGCAGAATATCTGAAAGCTTGAGAGTCCAGTGGACTGTTCAGTGACAAGCTTCACCTGAAAAAAGCTACAAAGAATTGGATTGCGAGATTAATGCAAATGTTAGTTCTTCAGTGGGTTCACAAAACTGAACTGATGACCTGAGCTCTCACATGCACAACTTCTTGGGGAACAGTTTTATGCGGCTGAAGTGATCAAAGTCTTGATGGACCTGATGGTTTGACTTGTGGAAGAGAGGAATCATGCTGAGTCTAATAGTTGAGCTATGGTGATGAAAGCATGTGTATGTCCCTGGATTTCACTGTTGATGTAACAATAGCTTTGTTTTACAGAACTCTCCCATTCCAGCCAAGCTTGTTGAGCCAGTAAAAGCCAGTGAAGCTGCAGCAAAGAAGACACAACCCAAGGCGAGGTGAGCTATTTAATGCATCATTCTACCTATAATTAAGCAAAAAAAAAGCACTTGCCTGGAACCGCTTCAGTCATTGTGCAACAGCAGTGTCAGACTCTGGTTTTAGGTGTTCAACTGGTCCTAGAATCGTAGAATCCCTACAATGCAGAAGGAGGCCATTCGTCCCATCTAGGCTGTGCTGACCTCACCCAGGCACTATTCCAGTAACCCTATATATATATAAAACCCTGCTAATTCCTGACATGAGGGTCAATTTAACATGACTGATCAACCTAGCCCACACATCTTTGGACTGTGGAAGGAAACCGGAGCACCCGGAGGAAACCGATGCAGACATGGGGAGAACGTGCAGACTCCACACAGACAGTGACCCGAAGCCAGAATCGAACTCAGGCCCCTGTTGCTGTGAGGCAGCAGTATTAACTACTGTACCACCGATCCTCTTAGGGGAAAGGCATTGCATTGCCAAACGTTTTGGGTGACGATTGGGTTAGTCTTGTTTCAGCGTGACTGCTGTTCGACTTACTTCCCTTGTGAAGGACTGACTGTTTGCATCAGAGGCATGACTCAGCTCCAAGTGCCACCCTTGTCAATGAGCTCTGTCAGGTGACTCAATCAGACCCTTACAAAATGTCCACATGAATATTTGCCAATTTATACAGAGCCTCCAAGGGATTCAGGTCCAGTTAATTAGGTTGCAGTGCAGTGACTGTTGTCCAGAGAAAACTGCAAGTCATGCAGCTCCAAGCTAGTTACTGTTAATTCCAGTGTGGGATGTCGGAAAGATTAATTCAGTGAGCAAGTGGTGAGAATGTGGAACTTGCTAGAAGCAAATTGCACATGTCAACTTAAGGGAAGGGTTGATTACACAGATGACAGAGAAAGGAATAGAAGGATATGCTGATTACATTCGACGAAGTAAGGTTTGTGTGGATCGTAAACACTGACACAATCTCCTTGATCTGAAATGATCTGTTGCCATCCTCTTAAATTGTGGAATAGCGTGACGCACAGCATGGAGCTGAGGAGAATGCTTGCACAGTGGTGGCTTTTTTGTGTGTTACTGGGCAGCCATCAGTACCAGGAGGTTCTGTGTTCCTAGGTGCTGAACCCACTGCCACTCCAGCTGTTGTCAGGGGAGACCATGGCTCTGGGATATTATCACTCGAGTATTAATCCATAAACTCAGCTAGTTGCCCTCCAAGTGCAACTGTGATGGGCATAAATGCTGACTAGCCAGCGATGCCCACGTCCCACGAATGAACAATTTAAAAAAAAGGTATAGACTGGTGATCGAACTAGATACCACCTCGGCACTTTTTACTCATTCAACTCATTTACAAGGTATCTGGACCTGCAGCAGTGTGGATAGTCAGAGGCTTTTTACCAAGGTTGAAGTGTCAGTTACAAGCGGGCACAGGTTCAAGGTGAGAACAGGGAGGAGATAGAGGGGTACAGTAAGGGCACAAGGGTTTTTTGAGTTTCATTAGAACATCATGATTGATATTGGCTTGAAGGGCCGAAGGGCCTGTTCTTGTGCTTTACCTCTCTTTGTTCTAAGTGCTAATACCTGCAAGGCGACAGACAGAGTGTTGGGAAGTTGGGATTAAAGTGAGTTGCTCGTTTCTTTTTACCTTTTTTTGGCCAGAACAGACAAGATGGGTTGCATGGCCTCTTTCTGCCCCATAACTTTTCTATGGTTTTAATGGCTTGTTTTCTCCTCCTCTTCCTCCTGCCATTGGCTTCACTTAGGGGAAGGTGATGGCCCAGTGGTATTGTCGCTCGACTATTAATCCAGAAACTCAGCTTACGTTCTGGGGATCAGGTTTCGAATCCCACCATGACAGATGGTGGAATTTGAATTCAGTAAAATACATCTGGAATTAAGAATCTACTGATGACCATGAAACCGTTGTCGATTGTTGGAAAAGCCCATCTGGTTCACTAATGTTCTTTAGGGAAGGAAATCTGCCATCCTTTTAAAAGCAAGTTACTGCAAATGCTGGAATTGGAAACCAAAAGGGTCATCTAGACTCAAAAAGTCAGCTCGTTTCTCTCCTTGTAGATGCTGCCAGACCTGCTGAAATTTTCCTGCATTTTCTCTTTTGGAATCTGCCATCCTTTCCTGGTCTGGCCTACATGTGACTCCAGAGCCACAGCAATGTGGCTGCTCCAACTGCCCTCTGAAATGGTCAAGCAAGCCACTCAATTCAAAGGCAACTAGGGATGGGTAACATTATGCTGACCAGCCAGTCTCACTCTTGTCCGAAGAATGAATGAAAGAAATAAAATTTCTGCGTAGGATCTGCACAGAGTTATGTTCATCGTACTTCAATAAATCCCTTGCGTGTGTGATTTGCCATCTGTCTTGAAACAAGAACTGATATTAGTATGTCAGTTAATGGGTTGCTTCCATCAAACTTCGAATTTCTGCTCTGTGAGGAGAAGCTGTGTGGTCACTAGCAGAGAATTCTCACTGCAGCTCTTTAATTGTCTCTCTTAATTGTTTGATGGCCGCATATTATCATTATTGTCACAAGCAGTCTTACATTAACATTACAATGAAGTTACTCTGAAAATCCCTGGATCACCACACTCCGGTGTCTGTTCAGGTACACTGAGGGCGAATTTAGCATGGCTAGTGCACCCTAACCAACAAGTCTGTTGGACTGTTGCTGCAGATATGGGGTGGGGGGGGATGGTGGGAACTGCAAACTCCACACTAACAGTGATCCAAGCCAGGAATCAAACTGCTATGAGGCAGCAGTGCTAACCACTATGCCACCCAGTGTTAATGTGTTTCTGAAGACAGAGACTTGAAGCCATTTTGATGAGAGCTGAAAGGGTGACATATTTGCATTCTTGTAGCGACTGAAGCAATTGATTTTGTTTCTACTAATTGCTGAGATGATAACCAGAGACAGAAAATTATGAAAAAGAACAGTCCTTAACATATAATTTATAATCCCCGTCACACTGTTGAAGCTGATTCTCTCCATGAATTCTTGTTAACATAAATTAATTGCCTGAAAAATAGGAATATTGAAGGTTCTGAGGAATGAGAAGCAGACTGGGATGAGATAGGTGGCACGGTAGGACAGTGGTTAGTACTGCTGCTTCGCAGCTCCAGGAACCTGGGTTCGATTCCCAGCTTGGGCCACTGTCTGTGTGGAGTTTGCACATTTTCCTTGTGAAGCGTGGGTTTCTCCCAGGTGCTCTGGTTTCCTCCCACAGTCCAAAGATGTGCGGGTTAATTGATTGGCCGTGCTAAAATTGTATCTTAGTGTCCTGAGATGCATAGAATAGAGGGATTAGCTAGTAAAGTAGGTAGGGTTATGGGGTAGAGCTTGGATGGGATTGTGGTCATGCAGACTCAATGGGCCAAATGGCCTCTTTCTGCACTGTAGGGCTTCTATGATTCTATGAGATTAAATTTTTCATGTCATGGCAGTAGTGCAGACTGCGGTGGTAAAAATGATGAGCAGCATTCAATTCTCCAGTCTGTTCTCTTTGTTCTATTTGTACTTATCCTGAACAAGACTGTGGCTCTGAAATAGAAAAATTGTGGAATAGGGAATAGAGAGATGAGTGCATGTTACAATGTAGTGAGTTTTGCCACACATTGAAATATGATTAAATATTGTTCTCGTTCCTCATCTCAGGCTCACTGACCCAACTCCTCCCACTGAGACCTCGATAGCTCCTCGCCAAAGGCCCAAAGCTGGGCAGGCTCCAGCCAATCCAGGGATGCTCCCAATTCAACCTTCTCTCACACCACGAAAGAGGCCATCTACCCAAGCAGTCGCACCGCCAGCAGGTATGAATGAGTGCATTGTTGTTTTTGGCAGGTTGTCGTACAGGAAATGGCCACTTACTGTTCGCCTCTTCATTGCTTCACTTGAGATGTTTAATCTGACAATTTTTGCCATTCAGTGTATTTTATTTATTTGTGTCGTAAGTAGGCTTACATTAACATTGCAATGAATTTACTGTGAAAATCCTCTAGTTGCCACAATCCAGCGCTTGTTTGGGTAATCTTGATTTATTATTATCACATTTATTAGCATCGTGAAAAGTATTGTTTCTTAGATGCCATACAGACAAAACATACCATGCATAGGAAAGGAGAGAGTGCAGAGTGTAGTGTTACAGTCATAGCTAGAGTACAGAGAAAGATCAACTTAATGCAAGGTAAGTCCATTGAAAAGTCTGACAGCAGCAGGGAAGTGACTATTCTTGAGTTGATTGGTAGTGACCTTGGACTTCTATATTTTTTTCCAATAGAAGAAGATGGAAGAGAGAAAGTCTGGGGTGAGTGTGGTCATTAGTTATGATAGTTGCTTTGCCAAGACAGTGGGAAGTGTAAACAGAGTCACTGGATGGGAGGCTAGTTTGTGTGATGGATTGGGCTTCATTCATGACCCTTTGTAGCTTCTAGTGGTCTTGGGCAGAGCAGAAGTCATACCAAGCTGTGATACAACCAGCAAGAATGCTTTCTATGGTGCATCTGTCAAAATTAGTGACAGTCATAGCAGACATGCCAAATTCCCTTCGTCTTCTGAGAAAGTAGAGGCGTTCGTGGGCTTTCTCAACTGTTGTGTCAGGATGAGGACGAGGACAGGCTTTTGGTGATCTGGACACCTAAAACTTGTCGATGCCTGCACTGAGCTGCACTGATTCCACTTCTCTCTCTGTACTGGTAAATGCAGGATGATCTTTTTGGGGAAGGGGAGGGTCTCCAGCTGTCTTTCAACTTGGTGCCCACTTATGGAGGCCAACAGCTGTTTGAAATGAATCCTGCGGGATTTATAAGATAAAGAAGGATAAAGATACCTCATTACAGGAAGGATATGGAAGCCATAGAAAGGGTGCAGAGGATATTTGCAAGGATGTTACCTGGATTGGGTGGCATGCCTTATGAGGAGAGGTTGAGAGAGTTTGATCTTTTCTCCTTGAAGAGATGAAAGATGAGAGGGGACTTGATAGAGGTGTACAAGATGCTGAGAGGTATTGTTCGGGTGGATTCTCAGAGGCTTTTTCCCAGGGCTGAAATGGCTGCCACAAGAGGACACAGGTTTAAGGTGTTGAGAAGTAGGTACAAAGATGTCAGAGGTAAGTCTTTCACTCAGAGGGTGATGGACGAGTGGTATCGGCTGTCATTGGCGGTGGTGGGAGGCAGATCCAATAGGGTCTTTCCAGAGACTTCTGGATGAATACATGCAACTTAATAGGATTGAAGGTTATAGGTAGGTCTAGTAGGTACAGATATGATCGGCGCAACTTGTGGGCATTCTCCTTGTTGGTCTTATTGTGTGAGGAACTGCCTGACACCCCTCAATCATTTGCATTGGTTTGGTGGGTTTTGGGTTGAGCAGAAGCGATAGTCCATTGTATTTAACTCCCCTCAGATTGGCTGCAGCTGCACCCAAGTGAGGAGACCACACTTTGAGATCAGGCACTTATCAATGTTCATCATAGAATAGAATCCTAAAGTGTAGAAAGAGGCCATTTAGTCTGCACAAACTACAATCCCACTTAGGCCCTATCCCCATACCCCTTGCTTTTACCCAAACTACTTCCCCTGACACAAAACTATGGCTAATCCATTTAACCTGCACATCTTTCGCACTGTGAAAGGAAACCCATGCAGGCACAGGGAGAACATGCAGGCTGCACAAAGACAAGTATCCAAGCCGGGAATCGAACCTGGGTCCCTGGTGCTGTGAAGCAGCAGTGCTTAACACTGTGCTACTGTGCCGCCCGCTTGTCATGTTTTGTCAATGCCTCGTTATAATATTGGGGATGATTTTGCAAGTTGTCTGGAGGCCACATATGTGCCTGCCCTGTCAGCTAACCAAATGATGCAGAATGTGAATGAGACAGTGGAGGAGTGGGCGGACGGCTGTGCTTAATCAAACAGCGTGTCCAAGAAAAATCTATATTCTTTGTTGTAACAAAATGGCTAATTTGAAGAAATTAATTATATCAAAGCACATGCCAAACTAACCTGGCCAGCGCTAACTTTGATCCCAAAAGTGAATTTGTGGCCTTTACAACCATAATGTGCCAAATTGTCTATTTGTATTCATCCTTTCCCAAAGAAAATGAGCTTCCATCTTGCTGCCAAAATAATTGTTCCCCACTTAATATGTTATTAACATGTGACATTATTAAATTAAACTGTCAAAAGTGATTTGTCTCCATTCATGTCATGTGTATCTTGGGTGTCAGTGCCCAGAGTGTTAAAGACCATGGAATAATTGACTATTTGGTTTTCTTCATTTGTTCCACGAATTTCCTTGGTAGCTTGATTCTTGACTCGATGATTAAAGTGCATATCCTGCACGTCACCATGATATCTGATGGCTTGTCTTAGATTCAGCCTTCATCTGTTACTTGGACAACTCACTAATTAAAAGTGAACACAGCAAAACAAGGTTTTCAGACATCTCAGAAACAATAGAGTAATTATGGCACAGAAAGAGGTCAATTCAGCCCATGATGTCTGCGCTGGCCATAGCATAGAGAGAAATGAAGAAACTAGCATACATTTTTATCCCAATTTTCCAGCACCTGGTCTGTTGCAGGCTCCCTCACATGCAGGTCCAAGTACCTTGTAAATGAGTGGAGTGTTTCTGCCTGAACCACCAGTTTGGCCAGTGAATTCCTGATCCCCATCAGCCTTTGGATGAAAAAGATGATACTGATGTCCTCTCTAATCCTTCCACCTTAAAACCTACATAAAAGCAAATTACTGAAGACATTGGATTCTGAAACCGAAAGAGATAACGCTGGAAAAATCTCAGCGGGCCTGGCAGCATCTGGAAAGAGAGAAAAGAGCTGATATTTCAAGTCCAGATGACCCTTTGTCAAAGCTTAAGACCTGTGTTCCCTGGTAACTGACCCTTCAGCTGAGGGAAACAGGTCTCTCCAGCCTACCCAATCTAAGCCCCTCATAATATTCTACACTTCAATTAGGTCACTCCTCAGCCCCTCTGTTCGAAGGAAAGCAGCGGTAGCCTACCCAATCTTTCCTCAAGGCTGCAATTTTCAAGCCCTGGCAGCATTCTTGTAAATCTCTTCTGTGCTCTCTCAAGAGTAACTGTCTCTGTCCTGTCATGCGGCTTCCAGAACTATGCACAAAATTTTAGCTAACCAGCATTTTAAACAGTTCCAGCAATCTCGTCCTGCTTTTGTATTCAATAGCCTCGCCAAGGATTCAGTATGCTTCCTTTACCACCTGTTCTGCCACTTTCAAGTACCTGTGAGCATCCTGTATAGTTGCAATGTTTCATTACATATTTAAATGAAACATGACTATCACTCCAGCAATGTTCTCACCTCTCATTCCCACATTCACACTCTATTCTATTTTTCCTTGTCCCTATTATTGACATCAATATTACCAGTCCAACTCTGATCGTCCTTCAATCTGAACTGCAAATCTTTTTTCCTGCAGCTTGTTCCCGCTCTCTGTATTAAAATTTAAACTTGTCATTCTCTTTATCACTTGGGATTCAAGCTTTCGAAGGACCCAAAGCATTGGCTGTTCTTAGCTCCCTTGCTCTTCCCCCATTCCTTTTCCCATTTTTAAATATAGAAAAGTAGAAGATAGGGGCAGGAGGAGGCCATTTGGCCCTTCAAGCATGCTCTGCCATTCATTACGATCATGACTGATCATCCAATTCAGTCGCCTAATCCTGCCTTCTCCCCATGAATTAAAACTGGGAAGTTTCCTGACAACCATACGGTTTACTTTGCCTTGTCTGCCACTGTGTATCATCTCAATGGCCACACAGACGATCATACGTTTGAGGTTAGTGATTCCCTCGGTCCTCTAGTGCTACAGCCTGTTCTCGTGAGTTATCAAATATGTGTAACTGCTACCTGGATTTTTTAAAAAGAATTCCTAAAGTTTCATCCCATACTGTCGTCAACGCCACTCCTACAGTTTGTTCAGAATCGTAGAGTACAGAAGGAGGCCATTCAGCACAGCGAGCCTACACCAATCCCGTCACCTCACTTATTTTCCTGATAACCCCACCAAAACTCGGGTCAATTTAGCATGGCCAGTCAATCTAACCTGCACAGCCTTGGATTGTGAGAGGAAACCGAAGCACCTGGAGGAAATCCATGCAGACACAAGAGAACATGCAGACTCCAAATAGACAGTGACGCAAGCCGGGAATTGGACCCCAGGTCCCTGATGCTGTGAGGCAGCAGTGCTAACTATTGTGCCAACATGCCATCTCTCTTGTTGCTTTTGTTGCTGAGCTACCGTGGCTTGTACAGGTTGTCTTCTCAGCTGCTCTATTTATATGGTGTCCGCTGAATCACTATCACCAGAATCCACTGAATGCATTATTTTTATTGCTGCAGTGATAAAGCAGCAGATCAAAACATCCTTCAGCTGTCACGAAAACAGGACATTATCCATCGACTCTGTCTATGCTTCCCGCTGCCTTGGGAAGACAGTCAACATAATCAAGTACCTCACACACTCCCATCATACTCTCTTCCACCTTCTTCCGTCAGGGAAAGATACAAAAATCAGGGGTCACATACCAACTGACTCGAGAGCAACTGCTTTTCTGCTGACACCAGTTTTTTGAATGGAATTTATGCCATCTTATAAGTTAATCTTTCTGTACACCCTAGCTATGACTGTAACACTCTATTCTGCACCCTTTCCTACTCAGTGGGTGACATGGTGGCATAGTGTTTCGCACTGCTGCCTCACAGCGCCAGAGACCCAGGTTCAATTCTGACTTCACTGTGTGGAGTTTGCACGTTCTCCCCGTGTCTGCGTGGGTTTCCTTCGTGTGCTTCTGTTTCCTCCCACACTCCAAAGATGTGCAGGTTAGATGAATTGACCATGCTAAATTGTTCCTTATTTTCAGGGCGATTAGCAGGTTAGATATATGGGTTACAGGGATAGGGTCTGGGGGGATTATCGTCAATGCAGGCTTGATGGGCCAAATGGTTGCCTCCTGGACTGTAAGGATTCAATAATTCTAAGAACAGTATGCTTTGTTTGTATAATGCGCAAGAAACAATCTTTTTCACTGTGGACCAATACATGTGACAATAGTAAATCCTATTAGATTGTCCAGGTGTCTCTGCTTTGGCCATATTCCATATTCAGAGATAATCCTCTTGTGTAAGTGGCACTCGTCTAAAAGCTGAATAAATCGTGCATTACAGTGGGAGTCCGTTCGGCCTGTTATGTTTGTGTAGGCATTTTAAAAGAGGTGCCCAGTTTCTCCCCGCCCCGCTCCTGTAAGTTTCACTGATCCCATTTCAGAGCTGCCAGTCTTTTGAGAGTTCCAATGGAATCCTCTTCTTCCAGCTGCTTGAGAAGGTATCCAGACCTTCACAATCCTCAGTACGAAAACATTTCTTCTCAACTCCCGTCTTGTTCTTTTGTAGGCAATTTTAAGTCTAAGTATTCACCTCTGTGCCAGAGGAAACAGTTTTTTGCCTGCTTTACTCCTTGAAAATATCACAGTAGTTGAGAATTTATTTATTTATTTTTATTAGTGTCACAAGTTGCTCTGAAAATCCCCTAGTTGCCACTCCGGCGCCTGTTTGGGTACACTGAGAGAGAATTTAGCATGGCGAATGCACCTAGGCCATACATCTTCGGACTGTGGGAGGATACCAGAGCACTCAAAGGAAACCCACACAGACACAGGGGAGAATGTGCAGACTGCACATAGGCAGTGACCCAAGCTGGCAATTGAACTGGGGTCCCTGGTGCTGCGAGGCAGCAGTGCTAACCACTGTGCCACCATGCCGCCCATATCTCTTTCATTGCTTGCTTTTTAAAGTTTTGCAACGTTGGAGAAATTTGGTTTGTTCTCAGTGGAACGATGAGATTGGGGGGGGGGGGGGGGGGGGGGGCGACCTGGTAGAAGTCTACAAGATTATGAGAAGCATGGACAAAGTGAATAGTCAGAAGCTTTTTCCAAAAGTGGAAGAGTCAATTACCAGGGGACACAGGTTTAGGGTGTGAGGGGCAAGATTTCAAGGAGATGTTGAAGGCAGATCCTTTACCCAGTGTGTGCCTGGAACTTGCTGCTGAGGGAGGTAATGGAAGTGGATATAGTTGTGACTTTTAAGAGACGTCTGGACAAATACGTGAATAGGTTGAGAAGAGAGGGATACAGTCCCCGGAAGGGCAGGGGTTTTAGTTCAGTCGGGCAACGTGGTCAGTGCAGGTTTGGAGGGCTGAAGGGCCTGTGCTATCTTTTTTTTGTTCTTAATGGTACAAAAAGTTCTCTGATTTTCAGTTTGTGATTTTCAGCTGGGTTACTTGTTTGAGATATCTTTTTTGAAATAGGAATTCAACGAGGGTGAAGATTTTGGTCAGATTTGTGTGAGGGCATGCCATTTCCGTCACTACATCTTTTCCTAACCTCTTCCTGCGTTTCTCTGCAGGTGTCCTCCTCGGCAGCGGTCACAACACTCAGACCCCCGTCCTGCCGCAGCCTCAGCAGCAGCCCAAAGCTCAGTTGCAGCAGCCGCAACTGGTGCTGCAGCAGAAGCAGCCCCCAGTAACGGTGCAACAGAAGCAGGCGCAACCTCTGCCACAAGCAGGTGTGCAGCCACCACCTGCCCCTCAGCAAGCACCGGTGCAACCACAGCTCTTTGTGCAGCAACCACAGCTCCTGCAGCAGCAGCAGCAGCAGCAGCAGATGATGGCTCAGCAGGTGAGTGTTTCTGAGGCGGTGTCCACAAAACACACTGAAAATTAATCTTGTGTTCACAGTAGAGCGGTGAACTGTTGTGTGTGAGCAATTGTATGTTTTTGTTCTCCACTCTCTCTCTCTCTCGCTTCTTACATTGGCAGAAGCTGGTCCAAAAGGGCAGTTCTTTCCATTGGTTGTTGTTCCTTTCTGTTATCTGAGTAGGGAAAAGACTGCAAATTGCCACAGGATAGCCACAGAATGGAGTCAATGTGGTGAAAATGTTTCCATTAGTAGGAGAGACTGGGAGCCGAGAGTACAACCTTGGAGCAAAAGGCTTTAGAACCCTTTAGAACTATGATGAGGAGGAATTTTTTCAGCCAGGGGGTAGTGAATCTAAGGAACTCATTGCCACAGAAACCTGTGGAGGCCAGATCAGTGAGTGCTTTTAAGGCGAAGATACATAAGTTCTTGATTAGTAAGGGGATTAACGATTACAGGGAAAAGCCAGGAGAATGAGGATGAGAAATTTATCAGTTATTGAATGGCAGAGCAAACTCCACAGACTAAATGCCCTAATTCCGCTTCTATCCCTTATGACCTAAATTGTGCTGGAAACCAACCTGGTCCCGTCAAGTCTCCACATCATAAATGAAGAGAGGCCCAGTAGTTTGGACTTGTATTCCTTGGCATTTAGAAGAGTGAGGGCTAATGTAACTGAAGCAAGTGCTTCACAGGGCAGACGCTGAGAAAGCGTTTCCCCTGGGTTGGGGAATCTAGATCATAGACTGAGTTGGGACTTGGCCAGTTTGAACTGAGCAGACTCAGAGGTGTAAACTATTTGAGGTATTCTCTTTCCCAGAGGGCTATGGATGCTCAGCCATTGAGTACATTCAAGAATAGATATTGAGTGATAAGGTATGCAGGAAGAATGTGGGAAGCCAGATCAGTCACGGTGTAGTTGAATGCCGGGCACAAAGGGTTCAATGACTTTCCACTTACCCCACTCTCATCTTACCCCACTCCCAACAGGGTTTTGAATTTCAAAGAGTGTACTTAGTAATTCCGTAGGTATTTAACTGTTTACACACTACTCATTAACAAAGAAAAAACAGTTGGACAGGTTTTCTTGAGTTTGATAAAGCGAGTGGTTAATTTTATTGTACTTGGGCCAATCTGGTAAAATAATGACGTATGTACCAACTTTCACATGAATAGAAGAGACAGTAGCTTAGTAGTATTGTCACTGGACTAGTAATCCAGAGTAATGTTCTGGGGGACCTGGGCTCAAATCCCACCACAGCTGATGGTGAAATTTGAATTAAAAAAAAAAAATCTGGAGCTAAAGGTCTAATGAAGACCATGAAAGCATTGTCAGTTGTCGTAAAAACCCATCCATGATTCCTGGTAGGAGAGCCACCTTGTTGTTGAAAGCGTTGCGAGATTTATGAACTCTGCTCCTGTGAAGATTTATGTGGGCTGCATATTTCAACTGAGACTGAAGAACAATAGAAACTTACAACACAGGAAAAGGCCATTTGGCCATCTTGGCAATGCTGATCTATTGAAAAAGTGATGCTGCTGAATTCCACATTTGCAAGCCTATTGGTCCCTTTGAAAATGAGATATGGCCTGCGCTTCCACTGCTTTTCATCTGGTGGTGCATTCCAAACCATAACAACCCCAAACTCGTCGATTTAAGTCTTGACCTTCCCTCTTCCTGAGCAAAGCATTCTGAACTTTTACTGACCTCTTCTCTTAACTAAAATTGCACACCCTGCCAGCACATTCCAGGGCATGGTTTGAAATGCGTATACTTTAATGCCAGGAGTATTCGCAATAAGGGGGAGGAACTTGCAGCTTGGACCAGTACCTGGAACTTCGATGTTGTGGCCATTTCAGAGACTTGGGTAGAGCAGGGACAAGAATGGATGTTGCAGGTTCCAGGGTTCAAATGCTTTAGTCGGAGTAGAGAAGGAGGTAGAAGGGGGGGGAGGAGTGGCATTATTAGTCAAAGACTGTATCACAGTGACAGAAAAGAAGTTTGATGAGGATTTGTCTGTTGAGGTAGTATGGGCTGAGATTAGAAACAGGAAAGGAGAGGTCACCCTGTTGGGAGTCTTTTATAGACCTCCTAAAAGTTCTAGAGAGGTTGAGGAAAGGATTGCCAAGTCAATTCTGGCCAGGAGTGAAAGTAATAGGGTAGTTGTTATGGGGGACTTTAACTTTACTAATATTGATTGGAATAGCTATAGCTCTAGCTCGTTAGAGGGGTCAGTTTTTGTACAAAGTGTGCAGGAAGGTTTTTTGACTCAGTATGTAGATAGGCCAACTAGAGGTGAGGCTACATTGGATTTGGTGCTGGGCAATGAGCCAGACCAGGTGTTAGGCTTGGAAGTTCGTGAACATTTTGGTGATAGTGACCACAATTCGGTTACGTTCACCGTAGTGATGGATAGGGATAGGCATGAAGCTGGGGGCAGTAGTTATAGCTGGGGGAAGGGTAATTATGAGGCCATCAGGAGAGAATTAGAGTGCATAGATTGGACTAGGAAACTGCAGGGACTGGGAACATCTGGAATGTGGAGCTTATTCAAGGAGCAGCTGCTGCGAGTCTTTGATAAGTATGTCCCTGTCAGGCGAGGAGGAAATGGTCGAGTAAGAGAACCTTGGTGTACAAAAAAAGTTGATTTGCTGGTTAAAAGGAAAAAGGAGGCTTATGTCAGGATGAGGCTTGATGGCTCGGTTAGTGCAATGGATAGCTATAGATTAGCCAGGAGGGAGCTAAAGAGTGAATTGAGGAGAGCTAAGAGGGGACACGAGAAGACTTTGGCTGATAGGATTAAGGAGAATCCTAAAGCTTTCTTTAGATATGTTAAGAGTAGATGATTGGTTAGGGCAAGATTAGGGCCAGTCATAGACAGCAGTGGGAAGTTGCGCGTGGAGCCTGAAGAGATTGGAGAGGCACTGAATAAATATTTCTCTTCGGTATTCACGCAGGGTGATGTAAATGTAGTTCTGGAGAACACTGAGGTACAGGGTAGCAAACTGGAAAGTATCGAAGTAGATAGGGAGGATGTGCTAGATATTCTCGAGGGTTTGATGTTGGATAAGTCCCCTGGGCCGGACGGGATTTACCCTAGGATTCTCTGGGAGGCAAGAGAGGAGATTGCAGAGCCTCTGGCTCTGATCTTCAGGTCGTCGTTGGTTACGGGTGTGGTTCCGGAGGACTGGAGGATAGCGAATGTGGTACCGTTGTTCAAGAAGGGGAAGAGAGACCTTCCAGGGAATTATAGGCCAGTGAGTCTTACTTCTGTTGTGGGCAAAGTACTGGAGAGAATAATTAGGGATAGGATTTATAGTTATTTAGAGAGTAATGAATTGATTGGAGATAGTCAGCATGGTTTTGTGAAGGGTAGGTCGTGCCTTACTAACCTCATTGAGTTTTTGAAAAAGTGACTAAAGAGGTGGATGGGGGTAAGGCGGTTGATGTGGTATATATGGACTTTAGTAAGGCGTTTGATAAGGTGGCCCATGGAAGACTTCTGCAGAAAATGCAGATGTATGGGATAGAGGGTGATTTAGCTAATGGGTTAGGAATTGGCTAGCAGATAGAAGACAGAGGGTGGTGGTTGATGGGAGATATTCATCTTGGAGTTCGGTGACAAGTGGCGTACCTCAGGGGTCTGTTTTGGGGCCCCTGCTGTTTGTCATTTTTATAAATGATCTGGATGAGGGTATTGAAGGATGGATTAGTAAATTTGCAGATGACACTCAAGTCGGTGGAGTGGTAGATAGTGAAGAGGGGTGTTATAGTTTGCAGAGGGACTTGGACAAGTTGCAGAGCTGGGCCGAGAGGTGGCAAATGGAGTTTAATGTGGAAAAGTGTGAGGTAATGCCCTATGGCAGGAATAATAAATGTGTAGAGTATAGGGCTAATGGTAGGATTCTTAGTAGTCTTGATGAACAGAGGGATCTTGGTGTGTATGGGCATAGATCCCTGAAAGTAGGCAGTCAAGTCGAGAAGGTTGTTAAGAAGGCATATGGAGTCTTGGCTTTTATTGGTAGGGGAATTGAATTTTGGAGCCGCAACGTCATGTTGCAACTGTACAAAACTCTAGTGCGGCCGCACTTGGAGTATTGTGTGCAGTTCTGGTACCCACATTATAAGAAAGATGGGGAGGCATTGGAGAGGGTACAGAGGAGGTTTACCAGGATGTTGCCTGGTATGGAGGGCAGGTCTTATGAAGAGAGGCTGAGGGATTTGAGGTTGTTTTCGTTAGAAAGAAGGCGGCTAAGAGGAGACCTATTGAAACATATAAGATGATTAGAGGTTTAGATAGGGTGGACAGTGATAGCCTTTTTCCTAGGATGGAAAAAGCTAGCACCAGGGGACACAGCTTTAAAATAAGGGGTGATAGTTATAGGACGGATATCAGAGGTAGGTTCTTTACCCAAAGGGTGGTTCGGGAGTGGAATGCCCTGCCTGCAGCAGTTGCAGATGCGCCAAGTTTGGTGGCGTTTAAGAGGTTAGTTGATAAGTATATGGAAGAGAAGGGAATGGTTTAGTTTGGAGGGGCATTGCTTTTTATATTGGTCGGCGTAACATCGAAGGCCAAAGGGCCTGTTCTGTGCTGTAATGTTCTATGTTCTCTGTTCTATCTCCCTGTACCCTTTTCAACCTTTAGATCTGCCCAAATGCCTTGTGCCTGGAATTGTACAGCTGAAGCATCCTCAGTCGTTTCTGAAGTTTGTGCACGATATCTACTTTGATATCCTATTCGTCTCTTTTTGATTCAGCTTGTTTGCTGTTGTTTGTTGTTTTAATCATTTTCCTATTGTCTTTAAGGATTTACAAGAACACAGAGTTCTCTCTGCTCATTTACAATTTTCAAAATTGTGTAGTTTATCATACACTGTTCACTCAAACTTGTCCACACTGAACTTGACCTGCATGCTTCTGCCTGTTTCACTATCCTCTCTGTCATCCTGAAGCCTTTCACTATCAGCATTACCATGTACTACTTGGCTAAATTCCATAGCATCTACAGACTTGATAATGCTGCTCCACATGCCTGAATGAAAGTTGCTAAAAATGAAGGACTTGAGAAGCAGCGTGACAAGGTACACCGCTGGCCAGAAAAATCATACATCCACCACCATCTTTTCTTTCTTTGACTGAACCAATTTTGTGTTCATTCTATCACTTCCCACCAATCAGGATGACTGAAATCCATCCAGTGTGTACTTCTGCATTGCCCTTTGTCAAACGCCTTCCGAAGGCCCATCTCTTCAAAATGAGCACCACACTGATCAACTATCTGCTCTTACCTTATCAATGAATTCGGTCAAGATAGGAAACCAGTGAGAGTCGTGATCGACACGCATCCGTGTTTCACCACCACAGGAAGATTCGGAAATGAAACGAGGTGCCACAGCCATCAAGGTCATAGAATTCCTCTGGTGCAGAAGCCATTTGGGCATTCAAGTCTGCTTTGACTCTCAGACAGAGTATCTTGCCCAGGCCATCTCCCCTACTTTTATCCCTTAAACCTAGTACATTTACCACAGCAAAACCATCTGACTTATACATCTTTAGGACACTGAGGGGAAATTTAGCATGACTATTCCACCTAACCTGCACGTCTTTGGACTTGGGAAGAAACCAGAGCAGCCAGAAGAAAACTACACAGACACAGAGAGAATGTGCAAACTTCACACGGTCACCCAAGGTTGGAATTGAACCCGGGTCTCTGTTGCTATGAGGCAGTGGTGCTAATCAGCGTGCCACCATGCTGTCCCTAATATATAGATAAACTTGATGCAAATGTGCAGTGAGCCCCTTGGTAATGTCTGTCCCATGCCTGTGCCGAGGTCAGGATCAGTTTCCAAGGCAAACCTTTCAAACTATTACACTGATAGCTAGCTGTGCCTTAACTTTTAACAGTGGGCAGAATGTCTGACTTGACCTGAGCTGCTCCAGCATCCCTGGGTGAGTTGCCAAGTGAATTTTGCAGCTTGTATTAAGAGTGTTTGTCCTGAGTTGACATTTCACCAGACAAGAAGGTTCACACATGGCACCAAGTTTCAGCAGGAGACAGTTGTGTGTTTTGAGACTTCATTAGGGTGCAGAGGAGGTTTACCAGGATGTCGCCTGGTATGGAGGGCAGGTCTTATGAGGAGAGGCTGAGGGATTTGAGGTTGTTTTCGTTAGAAAGAAGGCGGCTAAGAGGAGACCTTATTGAAACATATAAGATGATTAGAGGTTTAGATAGGGTGGACAGTGATAACCTTTTTCCTCGGATGGAGAAAGCTAGCACGAGGGGACATAGCTTTAAATTAAGGGGTGTGGTAGTTATAGGACGGATGTCAGAGGGTGGTAAGGGTATGGAATGCCCTGCCTGCTGCAGTTTTAGATGCGCTGAGTTTGGGGGCATTTAAGAGGTCCGTGGATAGGTTTATGGATGAAAACGGAATGGCTTAGGTTAGAGGGCCATTGCTTTTTCTTAATTGGTTGGTGCAACATCAAGGGCAAAGGGCCTGTTCTACGCTGTAATGTTCTATGTTCTATTAGTTGAAGCTGATATTTGAGTTAAAATGGTGCTCTTGGCAGTGTCCTCTTCTTGGTATGAAGACAAAGTAAACAAAGATAGCCTGTGCAGGAAGGTAAAACTTTCCTGCAGGCTCAAAATCATGCGAAATCTCAAAACTATACTTAACATTTAGAGGCGGGTACCATTTTGTGTTTGAAAAAGCATTTAGACAGTTATGTGGGTAAACTGGGTATAGAGGGTTATGAGGCCAAAGCGAGCAATTGGGACTAACTTAGTAGTTTAAAAAAAAAGCGGCATGAACAGGTTGGGCCGAAGGGCCTGTTTCCATGCTGAATAGCTCTATGACTCTATAACATGGAGCTTTACCTTTTCAGGGTACTTCTGTACAACGGATTTATTGCCTCTCTCAGGAAACCTCTGTTAAATAGGGGTAAGCAATCTCAAATTGACATCAACAATTGGAGAAAGTCATCCTTTATGATTTACTTACTTTGTTTGCGTTCAGGTTTATTTGTTCAGTCAGGTCTTTAATATTCCGATTTGGTCCATGTTTAATCTTTCATGGAGTGTTCAGGTATCACTGTCAATTTGTCAACTCAATTTGAATGAGTGTTCAGTGCATACGCAACTCCTGCAAGGCATTTCTTGCAGCAGTTGACTGATGCATTGCGACTGGTTTTTGCATCCATTCAGTTGCCGATAGAGCAAGAAGGTTGGTTGCATCCAAACTTGTGTCTCTCGGTCCTATGTTCTTTCAGGCATTGGCAGGTGGGCCATGGTGGTGAGGCAGCAGACATGAAAGTGGAGTTGAGACCATCACCAGATGAGCCATGATCTTTTCGAAGAGCAAAGCAAGCTTTGAAGGGCTGAATGGCCTACTCCTGCTGCTAAGGAACACGTATTCCTGTGACCGACGTGACATCTTGGTCTAGCTGATAGCAACCGTGGGCCTGAGGCGCTTGACCCTGAGTTTTGGGTGGCAGTCAGAGCCTGAGCAGATGATCCAAACGGGCACCACTGTGCAATTGTGATGGAGTTAAGCTTTGGAGGAGAAAAAAGGTCAAGTGTGCATGTTCAAGTTTACATGGAAGATTTCATACCACTTCTCCTCCTGACCTTCACCCAGTCATGCAGAGAAGGTATTACAGCTTCCTTGGTGTTTTTGTGGCACTGAACAGTTGCCATGTTTCTGTAGTGTGGCCTCTGACTCAGTCGCCAAGTCAGAGGTTATGGCTTCATTCAGGATTTGAATACAAATATTTCAGCTGAACCTTCAATGCAGCATTGAGGGTATGCAGCACAGTCTGGGATGCTGTTGGTCTGAAGAATTGGTAAACTGAAGCTCTGTCTGCCATCCCAGGTGGAGGTAAAACTCCTTGCCATGTTATTTCAGTCTGGGGGGGTGGGGGGGTTATCCCCGGTGTCCCAACTAATATTTATCATTCAATTGATGTCTCCAGTTAAGGTTATCGAGTTGTAATTTCACAGCCACTTGTGGAAGCTGGCTGGGTGCAAACTGGATGACACATTTCCTGTACTAACTACAATAGTGACCAGACATCAAAATCATTCCATTATGAAGCATTTTGGAGCCATATTGTGGGTGAGGTAGAAATGCTGGGCTTTATTACATGTGTTACATGGGCATGAAGCATTTTAAGACACACTGTAATTCCAATCAATATGAACTTGATCTACTTGCTTCAGAGATGTGCTTATCTCTTTGCAACCCAGCTTCTCAGTGACATTGTGTGATATGATGTGATACATAATGCAGAGCCCTGTGTGCATACTGGTCAGTCATGTTTTGGAAAGGGTGAAAATCTGCTCCTTGCCAAATGAGTTGTTCCATACCCTTTCATTTTTAATCACTTCCTTTTGTGTTTCATCTCCTTGTTCTTCTCAATTTTTGTTTCAATTTTATCATTACTTTTGAGTCTCTTTTGTTTTATTTGCATGTGTCTGTGCCAGTACCACGTCATGCAGCAAGCAATGCAACAGGCTCAGATGATGCAGAATTACTATCTCCAGCAACAGCAGATGCAGTACGTGAACCAGCCCGCTGCCACTACCCAGCCACAGCTGACCTCAGCATCCCCCCAGCACACACCATTGCCCCCCCAGCAGCAACATACTGCAGCACCACAAGCAGCACCTCAGGAACAGGGAATGGTAAGAGTTCTCACATGAATCCTTTAACTTGTAGAGAACATACGTTCTTTATTATTTACACAGGGGATCTTTGCTCTTAACAGAAAAAGTACTGAATGAGGGGTGATTTTACTTACTAAACCTGCTGCAATCCCCAAGTCACATGCAATGGTGAACCAGTTTGAAATTTTGAATTAATATATTTTTATCTCAATAGATTAACCAAAGCTTGTCCTTACTTCCATCTTTAAAATTTCCTCAAATGTATTTTACATTCACCAGAATGATGGGGAGTGCCATAGCTTGATCTTTGGTTCGGACATGACTCGGTACAACATCGAGGACCAAAGGGCCTGTACTATGCTGTCCTGTTCAATGTTCTATGTATTATTTTCACCCCATCTCAGTTCCCAACTCCAGAACACCATTACATCTCACAGAACACGTAAAAATACCCAATTATCTCGAATCCTGCATCTCTCTAATCTTGCCCATGGAGATCCAGAAAATCTTTGAAGGGACATCAGCAGCTTTGGAGGGGGAGAAAAAACTACATCTCTTCACCACTGTTGAGTTTGTTTAAACTTAGCCCTATATACTCAGGCCCTATGGCTGAGTTGGTTAAAGCATATGCCTAGTAAACAGGAGATTCTGAGTTCAAATCCGAGCAGAGTCTTTACAGAGCATGCTGTTCTACACAGTTGCACAACTCAAAACACCCCTTTCTTTGAGGACGGCACGCACGATGGCACAGCGGTTAGCACTGCTGCCTCACAGCGCCAGGAACCTGCATTCAATTCTGACCAAGGGTCACTGTTTGTATAGAGTTTGCACATTCTTCCCGTGTCTGTATGGGTTTCCTCTAGGTGCTCTAATTTCCTCCCACACTCCAAAGATGTGCGAGTTAGGTTGATTGGCTGTGCTAAATTAATCTTAGTGTCAGGGGGGTTAGCAAGGTAAATACAAGGGGTTACAGGAATAGGGACTGGGTGGGATTGTGGTCAGTGCAGACTCGATGGGCTGAATAGCCTTCTTCTGTACTGTCGGGATTCTTTAATTCCATGATGCTTGAGGGTTGTCCTTGCAGTCTGATTCAATCTACTTATGTCTAAATAATCCATCTTCCTCAGCAAAGTAAAGAACAAATCAAATCTGGCCAAATACTTCTCCATCAGCCTCCTGTCAATTAAGCAAAGTGATGGAAGATTTTATCGACAGTGCTGCCAAACAGCACTTAGGCAGTAATAGCACTCTCAGCTTGGGTCCCAGCAGGACTGCTCAGCTCCTGACCTCGTTACAACCTTAAATCAGGCCTTAGAGCAAAGAGCTGAATTCATCAGGGAAGGTGAGAATGACTATCCTTGACATCAAGGCAGCATTTAAACAAAGGTACTGTCAAAGAAGCAGTGGGAATTTGGTTGGAATCATATCTGTCACAAAGCACAATAGTTGTAGTGGTTGGAGGTCAGCCAACTCAGTCCCAGGACATCATTCCTCAGGGTAGTGTCTGAGGGCCAATTATCTTCATCTGATTCATCAATGATATTCCTTCCACAATGAGGTCAGAGGTAAACAATGTTAAGCACCATTTGCAACTCCTCAGAGAGCGAAGCAGGCAATTGCAGTGGACACTGGACTACATTTAGGCCAGGGCAGATGCATGGTACAAGTATTACTTGTCAGAAAATGATATGTTCAGCAAGAGAGAATCGAACCATTTTCCTTGATGTTCAGTGACTTTATCATTGTTGAATCCCCCAACCAACAGCATGCTGGGGGTTGCTGTTGAGCAGAACCAGATTGGACCAGCCATTTAAGTACTGCAGCTACTAGAACTGTTCCAGCAACTGGGAGTTCTGCAACGAGTAGCTCACCACCTGACTCCCCAAGCATGTCTCTTCAAAATTTAAACTGAGTGTGATGGAAACCTCCATGCTTACCTGGGTGAATGCAACTCCAACAGCACTCAAGTCCAGCATTATCCAAGACAAAACAGCCCACTCGATTGGTATTTGATCAACCACTTTCAACTCCACTCCCTCCACTGCCTATGTGCAGTGGCAGCAGTCTGTACCATCTATAAAGTGTACTCTCGCAACTTATCAAAACTCCTTTGATGCACCTTCCAAAGCTGTGAGCTCAACAACTTTGAAGGACAAGGGCAGCAGACACGTGGGAAAGACCATCTGCGAGTTACACCTCCAAGTTACACATCATCCTGACTCAGAAATATATCCCTAGTCCTTGACCGTGGCTTGGTCAAAATCCTGGAACACACTCCCAACGGCACTGTGGCTGTCGCATCGACAATAGTGGTACAGTGAGGCAGCATCTCATCACCTTCTCAAGGATGATAGCGGAGTGGCCAAAAATGCTGAACTTGCCAGCAACATACACATACCATACAAGAATTAATCAAACAAAAAATAGCAACCAAAGAGAAGAAATTGATTTGGTGAAATGTTAAATAATCCCTTAACCTTTCACCCCCCGCTTTGTTAACAAGAATCTGTCCAGCTCAGCTTTAACTAATGTTAAAGTACTCTGTTTCCACTGCCTTTTGAGGAAGGGAATTTCATAGATACCCTACCTCTGAACTAAACTCATTTTCTCCTTTTATATTTAAGTTAACTTATTATTAGAACTGTTGAACCAACAGTAAAGAAGGGAGCTATTCAGCCCATCCAGTTGACATTGACCACAAGTCCACCCAGACACTAAGACTCCCTTAGATGGGAGTTTGCCTATATTTGATCTCTGTCTCCTAATTGTAGGCATGAGGAGAAAGATCCTTTCAGCATTCACGTCCCCGATAGATCTTTGTTTCAGTAAGATCACCTCTTATCATTCAAAAATCCCGGAGGTGTCAGCTCAGCTCAGCCAGCTTACTCTTTCCTCATAAGATAGCTCTTTCATCCCAGGAATCATTCAAGTGCACTTTCTCTGAACTGCTTCGAATGCATTTATATCCTTTCTAATTCAGGAAACCAAAACTGTATGCAATACTCCAGGTGTCCTGTGCAGCTGTTATAGTATTTCCCAGCGTTTTATTCCACTCTCCCTCAGTGAGCATTAACATTCCATTTGCCTTCCTAATTGCTTGCAGTACCTGCATTTTTATTCTTCATTCACTTGGCCACCCAGGGCACTTTGTGCTGGAGAATTCTGCAGTCTCCATTGAAATAAATGACAGATTATTTTTCCATTCTTTCTGCCAAACTACATGCAAATTGCGAGCAGATGAAGGCTGCTTGACCCCTTGAGGCTGCTTCAGCATTTAATAAGATCATGGCTGCTCTGACAGTAACTTCAACTCCACCATCCTGTCTATCCCTCCTCCTCAATAATCTTTCACCCCCCGCTTTGTTAACAAGAATCTGTCCAGCTCAGCTTTAACTAATGTTAAAGTACTCTGTTTCCACTGCCTTTTGAGGAAGGGAATTTCATAGATACCCTACCTCTGAACTAAACTCATTTTCTCCTTTTATATTTAAGTTAACTTATTATTAGAACTGTCGAACCGACAGTGAAGAAGGGAGCTATTCAGCCCATCCAGTCGACATTGACCACAAGTCCACCCAGACACTATTCCCATAATCCCATGCATTTATCTGTCTAATCCCTCTGACACTAAGGGACAGTTTAGCATAGCCAATCCAGCTAGCCTGCACAATTTTGGAGTGTGGGAGCAAACTGGAGGAAACCCATGCAGACAGTGGGAAAATGTGCAAACTCCGAGTAGACAGCGACCCAAGCCAGGAATCGAACCCGGGTCCCTGGCATTGTGAGGCAGGCAGTGCTAACCACTGTGCTGCCATGTAGTCCCAAATGGTGACCTCTAGTTCTGGATTCTTCCACAGGACGAATCATAAGGCAATCCTCCCATTCCAAATAACAGTCACGTAAACATTCCCCAAAGTGTTTCTGATGCACTTGTATCCTTCCTTCAATAAGGGATACTCCAGATGTGCTCTCACCAATTGAAGCATAACCTCTCTACTTTTATGTTCAATCCTCCTCACCATAAATAATAGTATTCTTTAGCTTTCCTCATTACTTGCTGCACTTGCATACCAATGTTGTGCGATTCATGCACATTCTGTCTTTCAGAGCAAAGTGGACAAGCTCATCTTTTCTCACAATGTATTCCACCTCTCACATTTTTATCCACTCGCTTAAACTGTGGAAATGGCTTTATAGACACCACCCAGTGTCTCTGGCACCTTGCATTCCTGCCTGTTCTTGTGTCACCAGCAAATTTCATCACCCTATGCATTCAGTTGCTTGCTCCAAGTTATGATACAGATTGTAAACAGTGGAGACGCACTGCAGATCCCTGTGGATTCCAGGCTGTTAATTTACTCATTCAAAGATAAAGTAGCGTATGTGGAGACTAAGATTGAAGTTTATTTTTGGGAGGAGTTGAACATTTGCAAGTTATAAATACCAGTAATTTTGGATAAATAGGTGGTGATATCTCTGAAGGAATGTGTGGTCACGGACAGTTTTAAAAATATTGTGGTGCCTGAATGTGATTCTAAAGATAAGTTTTTACCCAGATTTAATTTGGCGAATGGATGCGAGTGACAGAATGCACTGATCTCTTTTCCATTTTTGTCAATTTCTCTTGCAGAACCAGATTCAACAGCAGCAGCAGCAATCACAAGTGGCACCGAACCAGTCTCCAAAAATGGTGCCGGTGTCACTAACCCCTCCATCATCACCGAAGACCCAGCGCTCGGGCCACAGGAGGATCCTGAGTGACGTCACGTATAGCGCGGTCTTTGGCGTTCCCGTCAGTAAATCAACCCAACTCCTGGCAGCTGCAGCTGCTGAGGCCGGACTGAACAAATCCAAGTAGGTTCACTTCTGTTTCTTCAAGTCAGTCAATATTTGAATGCCCAATGCAATGACAACAATAGAATCCCTACACCGCATGAGGGGGCTGTTTGGCCTGTCAGGTTTACACCAACTTTCTGCAGAGTATCTTATCCAGGCCCAACACTCCCACCCTATCTCACTTGTAGTCCCCCCACACATATTTGCCATGGCTAATCGCCATAACTGACATATCCTGGAACAGGAAGGCCCAATTTAGCGTGGCCGCTGCACCTAACCTGTATGTCTTTGGAGGAAACTGGATCACCTGGAGGAAACCCATGCAGATATGGGGAGGATGTAGAAACTTCACACACAGTCACTAAAAGTTCGAATCAAAATTGGGTTCCTGGCGCTGTGGGGCAGCAGTGCTAAACACTGTCACCCAACCGCTTCCTCTCTCATTAAGAATTGAATTTCACAGTGCACAAAAAAGGCCACTCAGCCCAGCAGCTTTCTTCTGGGTTTTGTTGTATTCAATCGTGGGACATGGCCATCGCTGGCTGGCCAGCATTTATTGGCATCCTGAGTTACCTGAGGGCAGTTAAGGGTCAACCACATTGCAGTGGCTCTGGAGTCACATGTAGGCCAGACCAGGTAAGGATGGCAGATTTCCTTCCCTCAAAGACATTAGTGAACCAGATGGATTTTTCCAATAATCGACAATGGTTTCCTGGTCATCGACAGATTCTCAATTCTAGACCAATTTTTAGTTAATTGGGCCAGTTGCCTAACGAATGGCAGATGGAGTTTAATTTAGATAAATGTGAAGTGCTGCATTTTGGTAGATTGAACCAGGATAGGACTTACTCAGTTAATGGTAGGGCATTGGGGGAGAGTTACAGAACAAAGAGATCTAGGGGTACATGTTCACAGCTCCTTGAAAGTGGAGTCACAGGGTGATGAAGAAGACATTCAGCATACTTGATTTAATTGATCAGAACATTGAATACAGGAGTTGGGACGTCTTGTTGAAGTTGTACAAGACATTAATAAGACCATACTTGGAATACTGTATATGGTTCTGGTCACCATGTTTTAGAAAGCATATTGTTAAATTAGAAAGAGTACAGAAAAGATTTAATAGGTTGCTACCAGGACTTGATGGTTTGAGTTATAAGGAGAGGCTGGATAGACTGGAACTTTTTTCTCTAGAGTGTAGTAGTTGGAAGGGTGATCTTATAAAGGTCCGTCAAATAATGAGGGGCACAGATCAGCTGGACAGTCAACCTCTTCTCCTAAAGTTTGAAGAGACTAAGACTCCAGAGCACAGTTTAAGGTGGGAGGGGAGAGATACAAAACTATCCAGAGGGGCAATTTTTTCACACAGAGGATGGTAAATGTCTGGAACAAGCTGTCAGAGGTAGTAGTACTTGTAAAGGCGAATATAATTTTGTCTTTTAAAAAGCGTTTAGACAGTTACATGGTTAAAATGGGTGTAGTGGGATATGGGCCAAATATGGGCAATTAGGACTAGTTTAGGAGTTTTAAAATGGGGCAGCATGGACAAGTTAGACCAAAGGGCCTATTTCCATGCCACTAACCTCAATGACTCTCTGTTTTTTATTGATTTCAAATTCCACCATCTGCCATGGCAGGATTTGAACCCAGGTCCCCAGAACATTAGCTGAGTTTCAACATCAATAACACCACTTGGCCAATTGCCTCCCCTAATCTGGTGTCCATTCAAACCTTACTTCATCTCTCAGTGTCAACATATCATTATCATTATCCTACTCTTTTCCCCATCCCTCCATGATTCTGTACTGTTTGGCCCAACTGCTCCATCTGATGGTCGGTTCTAAGTTTGGATATTTGGTAGAAAGTGACTATTCTGTTATATCTGAGCACTAGCTATTGGCAGACTGTTGGGCAGTTGGGTGTCCAACTCTCATAGAAACATAATATAGGAGCAGGAGAAGGCCGTTTGGCCCTTTGAGTCTGCTCTGCCATTCATCACAATTATGGCTGATCATCCAACTCCAAGGTCTAATCCTGCTTTCTCCTTATAACCTTTGATCTGTTTGCCCTAAGTGCTATATCCAGCCGCCTCTTGAATACGTTCTCTGTTTAATGTCTGCCAAGTGTCAATGGGTAGCTCTTAAGCTGAGAAAGCACAGTTTATGTTTTTATTTGTGTTGGCTCAATCACAAATACTGAGGCTATTGCTGATCTAACTGAGGGCAGTACATGCAATATAGGTCAGAAAGTCACTCTGGAACTGCCTGGTTTGATCCACACTGAGTGATGTGATCCACTTGCCTGCAAAGTTAACAGAGTCATCCTGACTGAGTTGGTGAATATGCTGGAGGGGTTTTTTAAATTTTTCTTCATTTGTGTAACATGGGTGTGATTATATTGGCCAGCATTTGTTGCCCGTCCCTTATTGCCCTTCAGAGCAATTGATACGACTTAAGGCGGGCACTTCAGAGGGCACTTGAGAGAGTCAACCACGTTGCTGTGGCTGTGGATGTAGGCCAGACCAGGTAAGGATGGTAGATTTCCTTTCCTAAAGGATATTAGTGAATTCGATGGGTTTTCCAACAATGATTTCATTGTCATCAGTAGATTCTTAATTCCAGATCTTTTTTATTGGATTCAAATTCCACCATCTGCCATGGCAGGATTCGATTATGCGTCCCCAGAATCTGAATTTCTGGATGAGTAGTCCAGTCATAATATACCATTAGGCCATCACCTCTCCCTATTATCATAGAACCCATAGAATCCCTACAGTGCATAAGAAGGCCATTCGGCCCGTCGAGTCTACATCGAACATAATTTCATGCAGGCCCTATTCCCATAACTCCACATATTTACCATTGGATATTTAACTTTAAACCTGTTCCACTCAGGTCAGCTACAACCACTCCCTCGGGGTCTCCGCGGACCTCTCAGCAGAACGTCTACAATCCTCCTGATGTGTCTGCCTGGAATCCCTTCGCCGATGACAATTTTTCCAAACTCACTGCCGAAGAGCTGCTCAACAAGGACTTTGAGAAACTTAAAGAAGGTGAGTCCGACAACCTCAGGCAGCTGCTGCGATGCAGTGAGCTTGAAACGAGTTTTGTTCTGGAGAAATACCAATGAACAGTTTAAAAGGAGGGATAGAGGGAAAGAGCCACACGAGAGAGGCCACGGGGAGGCTGGGCTTTGGTGGAAACAATCAGTCTTTGAATATTAACACTTTGTCTATTTAACCTAGCATGAGCGAACTTGTTGCAAACATGATAAATGAGTTCACATCGTTTCACAAAGCAGACAAAGAAATTTCACACGACCTAGTTCAGCACTCACAGAGGTACTTACTTAACACAACAGGCAAAGAGTGTATCTTTATCTTCAAGCGGGCAAAAGAAAAATGTATCAGAGCCGTATCCATTAGAGCAAAAATTAGAGTGATTTTAGCAGAGACTGCAATTTGATGTGTACAAAACAATCGTTTAAGCTTCAGTAATATTTATCTGCACGCAGACATGCTGCAGTTTACATCTGCTTCTGTCGTAGTTTGGGCATTAGGGGTGTACAACAAAACCAACACTGACAGTCGTCCCGCTTCACAGTATTGGAAATACAAGTGGAATGAGCACCCCAGTTACTGACATGCACTGAGCACTGGTGTTATTTTGCAGTGTAGATTGGTTATTGGCATTCATATTCATCCACTGTTGTTGCTGCTGTTCCAGAAATGTAGCAGCAACCAGAAAGGGCAAGAGGTTCTTGTGTTTCTGTTGTTGACTTGTTAATTAAATTAGAGCGCTACAGTGATTTTCAGGCTCTGGTACTCAGCGGTTGGGCCTTTTTTGTTAATTTGAGCCCTGCAGCACTTTTGTGCTGCAGGATTGAGCTTAATTTGAAGAAGAAACAGACTGCTGAGTGGCCTGGTGTGCCAACTGGTGGGAGCGGGACTTCTTGTTGGGGATCCTGACACACGCAGACTGTCTCTGCAGCATGCACATGCTGTTTACCTTTCACACTGTGTGACGGCAGCCATCAGAGATGGGCTTGGGAAAGTAGGTTCATTTGGTCAGAAAGTATTAATCAAACTGTCTGAGCGTGGCTCCGAGAAAGCCTTTCATTTTTTGTTCTTCAGCACTTGCACAAACACTTGTCAAACCATGGATGTGTTACAGTGCTGGACAGCAATGGGCACTGGACAGGAAAGATTTTCTGAGAGATGGGTCATTGAATCCCTACATTGCAGAAGGAAACCATTCAGCCCGTTTAGCCTGCACCGATGGCAATCCGACCCAGACCCTATGTTGGGTCCATTCATTCATTCAAATAGACAAGGGGACAGCACTGATACTGATTCTTAAAATGGTTTTCTTTTATTGAACAGGACTTAAATCTAACATGACAAAAGTGAAAAGAAAGTAAAAAGTGAACATGGATACTGAGCTTGTTTCATAAACAGGGCCTATATAGACACAGATTCAATGACCAGACAATGGTTGGAATGTGAGTCTGAACAGATAATCAAGTCTTTACAGGTGCTGACAATGTGAGTGGAGAGGGTTAAGCACAGGTTGAAGAGGTGTGAATTGTCTCCAGACAGGACAGTTAGTTAGATTTTCAAGCCCAGGTAGGTCATGGGGATTACAGATAGTGTGACATGAGCCCCAGATCCTGGTTGAGGCCGTCCTCGTGTGCGGAACTTGTCTATCTGTCTCTGCTCAGCGATTCTGCGTTGTGTGTCATGAAGGCCATCTTGGAGCACGCTTACTCGAAGATCAGAGGCTGCTGAAGTGTTCGCCGACAGGAAGGGAACTTCACCAGTAAAAACTTGATTATTTGTTCAGACTCGCATTCCAACCATTATCTTGTATTGAGTCTGTGTCTATATACGCTCTGCTTGTGAAACAAATCCTGCACTCACCTGATAAAGGAGCGGTGCTCCGAAAGCTCATGCTACCAAATAAACCTGTTGGACTTTAACCTGGTGTGGCGTGACTACTTAATGTGCCTACTTCAGTCCAATGCCAGCAACTCCATATCATAAACTGAGTTTCAACATACTGAGTCTTGAAACCTGTTCTGAAATATATTTCATTCCTTGTCTTGTTTTTGGAAATGTTTTCTGTAGGCTGTCACCAACTTAGAAAAAGAATTCTTGCAGCTGCTGTTAAAAATAAACCTGTTTGCATGAATTGTTTATCCTTCAGGAATGCAGTCAATTTTTAGTTAATTTTTAGTCTTCTGAGTTTTAAAAGGTACTCAAGTTAGCAAGGTTAGTTGCAGTGGCAGAAATATTTTAAAATGAAGTCTTTGTGTAGACTGAAGCAAACAAGGCAAAGCTTACATAGGAAGTCTCACCGTCTCCCAGTAACCCCATGTGTTTACCCTGCTTATCACCCTGACACTAAAGGTCAATTAAGCATGGCCAATCCACCTAACCCACGAGTGTGGAAGGAAACCAGAGCACCTGGAGGAAACCCACGCAGACATGGGGACAAGGTGCAGGCAGTCACCCAAGGCTGGAATCGAACCCGGGTCCTGGTGCTATGAGGCCACGCTGAGTATAAAGGTGTAGATGTTTGAGTAGATTGGAGAATTAGCAGGGTGGCCAGATGAAATTGCAAAAAGCAGCAGTTAACGGCTGACCCATGATGGTGAGACAGAGGAAATACTCAAATAGGTCAGAAGGGAAAACCTGGTGAATGTGTGCTGCATTCCTGGGCTGGAGATCAGTCAGTGATGGAGCATTGAACAAACGCATTCCTTTCTAGATTTCACTACAACCTCTTTTTTTTTTTTGTCTTCTTCGATTCTCTAAGTTAATCTGCTTTCCCTCTCCTTTGTTCTGATCATTATGTGGAAACTCGGTTCTATAGCACCAGGATTGTAGATGTGATCGGCGCAACTCGTGGGCCGAAGGGCCTGTTTGTGTTGTATTGTTCTATGTTCTATGATTAGCAGCAGTGTAGACCATGCAGTCCCTCGAACCATTTCACATCACTCTGATCATTTCCCTTTGTAGTGTTTGAAAATCCATCTCTCTCAGTCTTGAACATACTCAGTGAACTGTGCATCTGCATTCCTGCGCGTGTGGAGAATTCTGAAGATTCACAGTTCTCTGAGTGAAGAAATGTATTCTCAGTTCAATCCTGAATTGCTGAATTTATGTCTGGAGACTGACTCCATGCTCTGGACTCTCCAGCCAGATGAGATAGTCACTCAAAATCAACATCATGATCTGTGCCTATTATTTTTGCTTGATATTATTTCATGACCTCAGTATGTCCTGAGACTATGCAATGCATGATGGTGAAGTTGATTTGATTTCATTTATTGTATTGAGATACAGTGAAAAGTATTGTTTCTTGCATGCTATACAAACAAAACAGAAAACGTAAAGGAGAGGGAAAGGAGAGAGTGCTATAGTCATAGCTAGGATATAGAGAAGGATGAACTTATTGCAAAGGTAGGTTCATTCAAAAGTCGAATGGCAGCAGAAAAGAAGTGTTTTTGAATCGGTTTGGATGCGATCTCAGACTTGTGTATCTTTCACAATGGAAAAAGATGGAAGAGCCAATGTCCAGGGTGCATGGGGTCCTTGATTATGCTGGCTACGTTCCCGAAGCAGTGACAAGTGTGGACAGAGTCAGTGAATGGAAGGCTGGTTTGAGTGATCGATTGGGCTTCATTCACAACTTTGTCGTATCCTGTGGTCTTGGGCAGAGCAGGAGCCATGCCAATTTGTAATATAACCAGAAAGAATGCTTTCTATGATCTATCTGTAAAAGTTGGTGAGATTCATAGCTGAAATGCCAAATTTCCTTAGCCTCCTCAGAAAGTAGAGGCATTGGTGGGCTTTCTTAACAATAGTGCCAGCATGAGGGGACCAAGACAGGTTGCTGAACACAGAACTTGAAGCTCTCCACCATTTGACCTTCATCCCTAATGATGTATATGAAGGCATGCCCTCTATTCTTCCTGAAGTTGATGACAATCTCCTTTGTTTTACTGACATTGAGGGGGAGATTATTGTCACTGTTGTGATCTGAAGCAATCCCGAAACTACACTTAGCACGGGACTACTCTCAGTCACAAGATATTCAACAAATACTCAGAATGAAGAGGATGCTGTTGGGGTAAAGCTATTGGGGGATCTCATTGAAACCTACAGAATACTGCAAGGCCTGGATAGAGTGGACATGGAGAGGATGTTTCCGCTAGTGGGAGAGACGAGAACCGGAGGGCACAACCTCAGAATGAAGGAATGCTCCTTTAAAACTGAGATGAAGAGGAATTTCTTCAGCTAGAGGGTGGTGAATCTGTGGAACTCGTTGCCACAGAGGGCTGTGGAGGCCAAAACATTGAATGTCTTTAAGGTAAAGATAGATAAGTTCTCAATAAGGGGATCAGGAATTACAGGGAGAAGATAGGAAAATGGGAATGAGAATCATATCAACCAAGTGGCCTAATTCTGCTCCTGTATCTTATGGTCATGTGACCTAATGAGAATCTTTCACCTGAAGTGTTTATCTTTTAAGAAGAGATTTATTACTTATGGAAGCCTGCTTTTAAATGTTTCATCACTGTATTTTAAAGCCGTTTAAACCATAGGTTAAACGTAAGCAGGCGAGTCGTGGGTTGACAAGCAAGTCTTCCTTGTTTTGGTGATGCAATCTCGCTTCTAATATAAAAGCTTAATATGATTTCTGAACTTTGCAGGCAAGACTGAGAAGACCAACACATCGACCGAGAATCTAATACCGGGACTTCCATCAACTCAGGGGCAGTCGCAGGCAGATGCTTTTGGAATTGACCCCTTTGCCAGCGCGACAGGTTAGTGTACAAATCCCAGCGATATCCCTTCATGACTGCACCTTTCGAGACCCAGAGGTGTGCTGTCCTTCATGATACAGTGAGCGGACTTCAGGCCTTGTCCGAAAGTGGGAGACAGATGGAAATCTGTTAGAGAAGGAAATAAGTTTTTGATAACCTGACCTAACAGAAGTGGAAAAGAAAATGAAATGTAGAGTCTCTTCAGAACTTGATTATTGATAAAAAAAAGAGACATGTTGTCAAGCTTTTTGTCTTGAACTCACACCGGGACTGTCGCAGTAATTGTCAGATTTGAAAGGCGACAACAATTTATACTGCTACAGATAATCATTGGCAAGGATCTATCATCTGCAGGCAAAAAGAACATGTGCAGCCATTGTGCCTTTCTTCTTTGAATTAAACGAAACCTTGGGTTCAGCGGCTTCCTTGCTCATTCTCCATGGCAACACCTCGACCCTTGGAGCTGCTTTGCCAACCAATCAGCACCCTTCTCTGATGCAGTATAAATTGTTGTTCACCTGGAAATTTAGTATTCTTGCACCTCCCCTGATGAGTACCAGACAGGAAGCTTTGACAGGATGTATTTTCTTCCCAGCAATAAAGCAGACAGCAAGTTGTACTGCTTTCAATGAATGAGAGGACTTGAACATGCAGGCTGAGGAGTTGTGCAGTGCTTTTAGGAGCTGAAGGAAAACTTCAAGCTGAGGGCCCATCAAACCTTTTCTACTTCGTCAGACAGACCCAAGACTAAGTCAAAGCACAAGGTATCGGCTACCCGTCGGTATGATGTTCTTTGCAGATTCTCTTCACACAATACTCTGTCAGTAGCAAGTTGCCAAAACAAAGTGTTCCTTTGCCCAACAATCACTGAACAAAGCCCTTTTAAACTTAGGAGCTCTTGCCTCATGACAAAATATGTTTTGTTTCTTTCAACTGAAGTTTGGTTACGAAATGGTTTACTCAGCTGGTTGTGTAGCGAAATAATGGGGAATAAGATGTAATGTAATTAGCCAGGGTTTCAGATGACTTTCTTGATAGTATGAAGTCTTCTCGTGCAACTTGATGGGAGTAACTACTTCTTCTGCGATGTGAACAGTGTGCTGGCCGATCGTGGTTCAACACAAATTTCGACCCTCTGATTGTGGCCGGATAAACCGCTGTGGTCACAGGATTGCGTGGAGTGTAAATACCAAGTATGGGTCCCTTGGGTCCAAGCGGGATCATTTCTGTGCTGCAAATGTTATATTGCAATGATGTGGTGGGCTGGGCAGATATGAAGTGAGTAAAGCAGATGGTGATACATCATTACTTTCTCTTTCCTTTCGTCGCTGCATGCTGCTCTTTATTGCCTTCTGCTTCTCCCTTGCCTGCTCTTATTCATCTTGGCTGGTTTCAGCGGAAAGGTCTGCAGAGCTGTTTGTTCCAGATGCCACCATCCCGGCCATCAACGTACCTGATCCTTTCACTCCTCTTCCGACATCAGAGCAACCAGGTAATGAGCGCTGACTGTACCTTTCTGATTCTCTGACCATATCCAGGCAAGTCAATTGAGAGCCCTCTTGAGAGAATTGATAAGATCTCCATTTACCAGGTTGTCAAATCAGAACAAGTCTGTTGCTTTTAATTTTATTGAGCACTTGAACTTCACCTGAGATGACACACCTATCATGGCGTTATTCCAAATGTAACATTTGAGATTTTTATATTTGTAGAAGTGTGAGTGCTTGGTAGGAATATATCTGAGACCTCTTAACTTGCCGACACCTGAATGCTCTTCATTCTGTGACTCTCCGCACTCATCTGTGAATAGTTTTCTCCAATTTTTGACATATGTGCAGATGTCAAAAATTGGAGAAAACTATATTGCAAAAAGAACAGAACAAGAACTTACAATTAAACCAAAGCTTGGAGGGACCCAAAGCAGCTTCAGATATCCCCAGCAAATTTAACTACATCTCCAGCCTTTGTGTTTGGAATAACCTTCTGCAGGATGGAGAGTCTGAGGTTCAGACCAGTGCATGTTGCACTTGTGTCCTGGGGTGAAGTGGAGAGTGAGAGGTTGAGGTGGGGAGCTGGTATTATTTCTGTAATTTTATTGGAATTGGAATCGGTTGAATGTGCTGAAGATTTGAAAACGTTCCGGAGGAGACGTATGATGCCGCGTTGTAGCTCATAACCGGGAAAGTAATCTTAGTACCCTGCAGTAAATTTTAGATTTTCAACCTCGGAAGGCTTTTTTTTTGCTAACAGCTTGAGCTACCTCGGTGGGCGTTTCAAGTATTTGTGTGTCTTCTTTTATCCCGTCTGTTTTATTGGAGGCAGTGTGATTATACCTGCTGTTACAAGCACGCTCCACAGTGCTAAAAGCAGCTGCTGTGGGCCCACGCTTCCCATCAAACAACAATATGCTTTAGAAGTTGTTGCTGTCTGAGAGCAGCATGTTGTACAAGATTGTAGCACTCAGAGCATCAGAGAGAGCTGAGCTGTGTTGTTGTGTTCGCAGTGGCAAGCAATGATGGTGTAAATGTTCACGCTCACGATTTTGTCCCCCCCGCCTTCAGTAACCCTTTGCCTCGCATTGCCTTCAATGCTGGATCCACCTTCCCTTCTGGAGACTCACTTTGGGAATGGCAGTGGGAAAATGCTGTTAGCTGCAGAGTTGTAGATCCTCTGCGTTTGTTTTTGCTGAAGGGACGCAGAATTGGATGAGAGATTGGACGTCCAAATGTACGTGTTTGATGTTTCATGCAGTCTTGCTTGGCAAAAGCCACTTGAAGTCGACTGCCCCATGAATTTGCACTCACACCATCAGCACAAGCTAATGCAGTGGCTGAGAAACGCTGAATAAAATGCTTGGGTGCTCCTGTTTCTTCCCACAGTCTAAAGATGTTCAGATCAGGTGGATTGGCAGTGCTAAATTGCATTTTCGTGCCTCAAATTAGGGGAGTTAGCGGGGTAAATGTGTGGGGTTGCATGGATAGGGCCTGAGTAAGGTGCTCTGTTGGAGAGTTGGTGCAGACTCGAAGAGCCAAATGGCCTCCTTTTACACCATAGGGATTCTGTGATTCGATGAAAATTAACTTGGAAACTTGGTTGGTGAGAAAAACTCTTATGTACTAAATCTGTAATTATTCCTGACCTTGGTCTTGGTACAAATTCCTACCCGATCTCTGTAATCAAGTTATGTTTCAGAATTTTGTTGGTGAGAAATGACTTTGCTTCACTGTTGAATAAACTGTTAATCATGTTGGTAGCACGTCAGCCATGGAAAATCAATTCCCCTGCAGCTTGAACTAATATTATCATTAGCATTGTTCAGATGTTGGACATCGATTGTTTGAATGTTAGGCATCACTTGATGTTTGTTATGACTTTTTTTTTTGGAAACTTGCTAATTTAAACTGCTTGTTTGCTCCTATTTCCCCTCGTTACATGGTTAAATAGTAGCAACCATTTCTATTGGGGCCTTTGATATTTGGTTCCAATTCTCGAGCTCAGTGTTTAAAGGGCAATTGTGTTCCTTCACAACTGCAAAAAAGGGAGGTCAAAGTTTGGTCTCTTTGTATCGTATTCCATGACGCCATGAGTTAAAGGCAGCTTTCGATTCCCCTTGAATTGACCTTGCAAAGTTCTGTTCCAGTGATTTGATAAATGGGCATGACAGGCAGCCTGTGCCTGTGCCAATGATGGAGGGAGAAACGTGGCATTTCTGATCCCTCCGAGGGAAAGCACTCTGTGCGCATTGAATTGCCATGACCTCTTGATGAGCAGACAAGTGCAAGAACAGGGATAAATCCACGATCACAAACTGGTTGGCGGCATGGGAATGTTAAGTCCTGCCACCGTCACAGCACGAAGGGGCGACGCCTCTCAAGCCTGCTCCTGCTCTCCAGAATCTTGGAAAATGCTTAAGTTGTGCATAATTGAATCAGTCCAGCACTAAGCATTGCATCGTCAACTTCTGTCATTCTGCAACCCCAATCATTGGATGGATTTGTTAATTTCGACTATACAGTTTCCACCCTGTGACAGAGGGCGCAGAACAAGCTTTTTAAAACAGTCCTTTGAATTCATTTAAAATAACTTTCAGTTGGGTTAATTCTTGTTCAGAAGTATGTGGGACTTTTTTCTCCCTTTTCTGGACTCAGTAATAAAAATATGGTATAGGAACTAAAATTAAAAGTACGTATGCCGGTGCTGCTGTAATCGTCACTAAGGAAAGCAGACCAAAGGTCTGGCCTTCAATCCTTAGCTGATGTTGCCCCAGTCGGGTGATTTACGCTGGGAAGTATGCCTGCAGGAGACAAATGCATCAGAAATTGATGACACTGCAGAACAAAAGCCTTTGTAATTTCCTGGCAGCAAACATTGACTAGTGATCAGGAAGATTGGGCACATGTGTTTGGCTATAATCAGCTGTCTGTCCTCCACAAAACTGAGTAGATTGTAAAACTCCTGTGTTTGATGAAGTGATTTTAATGAACATAAAATGATCAGGTACTCAGTCCCATCCCTACCCCCATTTTCTCCTTAATTTGGAGACAGCATAATTTCTGGAAGCTGCACTCCTGTGTTTATACTCTGAATGACATGCAACACGTTTAAGAACTGAGTGCCAAAATCACTGCTCTGCAGAGACTGGAGAAGGTAATTTTCTCTTTCCACATCTTCGGCCTTTGTGGATCACGTTCAGTGGTTTCATTTGTCCATTGGTTTGATCCATCAGGGTCCAGATGCTACACCTTCCTCCCGATATGCTGCAGACATTCTAATGATAATCCTGCAGTTCTCTTCCATTACTGTGAATACTGTGAGTGAATCACAGAATCTTGACTGTGCAGAGGAAGGCCATTCAGCCCATCGAGTTTGCAAGAACTCTCAAAGCATTCTAACTCGGCCCACTCCCCTGTCTTATCCCCATAACCTGACACATTCTTCCCTTTCAGAAAACAATCCTTTTTGAGCCCCTTGATGATCTGCCACCACCACCATCTTAGGAGTTTCATTCCACACCTCTGGGTAAACACGTTTTTCCTCATCACTTTTACTCCTTTTGCCAAATACTTTGAAGCTTTGCCCTTTAATTCTTGATGCTGCCTTGGCTGGGAACAGTTTCTCACTATTTACCCTGTCCACACCCTTCAGGATCTTGCAAATGGCACGTTGGCATAGTGGTTAGCACTGCTGCCTCACAGCACCAGGGACCCAGGTTTGATTCCTGACTTGGGTCACTGTCTGTGTGGATGTTCTTGCTGTGTCTGCATGAGTTTGTTCCGGGTGCTCCGGTTTCCTCCCATAGTCTGAAAGATGTGCTGGTTTGGGGCATTGATAATGCTAAATTCTCCCTCAGTGTTCCCAAATAAATGGCAGATTGTGGCGACTGGGGGATTTTCACAGTAATCTTATTGCAGTGTTAATGTAAACCTACTTGTGATGCTAAAAAATATCTACCTTGGGACTGTATAGTGCATTGCCAATGGGAGAACCGGAGTAGAGGTGCCGGAAGATAAACAGGGCTCCGAATTGCTGTAGTTTGAGTTTCAGGATTCAATGACAAGTCCAGCTTGTTGACCTTGGGCTGTAATGTTGCCTTCATCCCTCAGTCAGTCCCTGATTTGGAAATATTTTCAGGCTGCCAATAAATAATTCAATACGTTTGCTGTGTCGCTGCGTTTCAACTTTAATCTCTTGTTTCACTGTCTTTATCTCCTTCGCCTCTTTACACAGAAAAACTCATTGAAGGTTTGAAATCTCCCGAGACTTCCTTTCTGCTCCCTGACCTTTTACCTCTTGGTGACCCCTTTGGGAGTACTGAGGATAATATCAATGGTAAAAAATCTCCAGGTGCAGTTTTATTTCGATGTGCATGATCATCATATCGTGGGGATCTGGAGTATTTTCAGCCGGTATAGTTCGGACCCCTTTCAACTTGAACATCAAAAGGGAGAGTATGTGTTACAAATGAGTAGACTATTAAAATTGAGTGTACCTGATTGATTTTCAACAATGTAGCCCCACTGCATAGAAACATGTGTGCCCGTCAGTGCGTTGCCATACAAACATAGCAGCACTGTGAAGCCTGTACCACATCAATCTTGCAGCCATGAAATGGCCAACGCAACCACACAAACTGCTGTTACTCAGTGGATTTTTTTTTCCCAATCAGTTGTTTAGATACATCTCTGTTTGAGGGGTTGAGGTTGAAAATTCTCTTGGGTCCTATCCTTCACACATCTACAGAATCTTTTTGTGTTTTCATTTCAACTGCAATGTGTGTGTGTGTCTGTATGTTTGTACTGTGGTTCTCGTGAGCTTTTCACCTTGTTCTCCATTTCCATTGTATAACTCTTTTCTATAAAAGCCAGTGATTGTAGTCTGACAATCGTACTGCATTAAAATAAAACAGTGTTAAGTGTTTCGAGGAATACCCAGCTGCAGCAGTAGCACATGTAACATGACATGTTGTGCATGACAGGGTACCTTGGTGTATATTCCAGTAGATTAAGCGATAGCTCTTTCCTCTTTATAAAAGCAAATTACTGCTGATGTTGGAATCTGAAACCAAAAGAGAAAACATTGAAAAATCTCAGCAGGTCCAGCTTTGACAAAGGGCCATCTGGACTTGAAATCTCGGCTCTTTTCTGTCCTTACAGATGCTGCCAGACCTGCTGAGACTCTTTTCTCTTGAGCTCTGTGTGTGCTGATGAGTTCAATTGTTCTTTTTCTGGATACCATTTATCAACAAGGTGACACACGTTATCTAATGGAAGTTTAAAGGGAAGATAATGGAAGATAAACAAGTCCCATCCCCTTAATTTTCCATGCCATGTTGTTATCTCTTTGCTTTCCCTTTCCCAATTCGTATTTTTACTCATGCTCATTTTAAAAATCCATCGACATTGCAGAGTGCTGAGTTTCTGCGACCCCAGTTTAAATGTTGAAATAAGGATTTTTAAACCAAATGTTCTTTTTACAGAATGTGTAGTTCTAATGATACGATTGGAATTCAGTTTTTAAGTTTATCGAAGCGCTTTTATTTCCGGTGTTAATTGTCCTTTGAGAACAATCCAAAAAAATGTACTTGCCATGTCTGTTTTTATTAATAGCACAAAGATTTAAGGGTTTGTTGTTGAAAAGTGCAGATGATCTGTAATTATCCAGCTTGGTGCTCTGTGGCAGCTTGGCAGTGTTCTTGATGCACCTTAACATTTCTTTTTTCCTGTGTGCTTGCCTTTAATTGTCTGTTTATGCTCTGGTTTTATTAAAAAAAAGGAAAGGCTGAGATAGCAGTGGGAAATCTCATACCTGGATTTGATACCTCAAAGCCTCAGCGACTGCCTCCACTGCAGGCGGAATCTATAGGGGCAGTGGCTGCAAAGAATGCTTCAGGTTGGTAACTACATTGCAGTTAAATCTCAGCACCTGCTGCCACCATAACTTAAGAGGATGAATGTTTTTACTTCTGGTATTTGCCAGTTGGCAAGTTCAATGTCAACAATAAAGGGTTAATGCTTATGTTAATTGGGCAATATTGTTGTATGTACAGCAAAGCAAGAGACTCCAGCGGAACAAGGCATGGGCACTTTGGCTGGATTTTACTGTCATTCCTGCCCTGATTCTGATGGGAGGGGAGGGGAAGACTCGGAAAACAGCATTCCCCATTGGCAGGATTGTACGGACCGCGGGAGGACGTGCCCTATGTTTATGTAAAAAAATAGTTTGAAGAAAAATTTAATGCAGACTGTATCCAAGTCACTAGTTAAGAGTAAGAGAAACTTCCTACAGCCAGAAGACAACACAAGTCAAGGGCAATCAGGCAAACCAAAAGCTGGCATAGAATACTCTTGCACAATCTTCTCTTTGCCCCTTCCTCTCCTGACTTGTGCTGAACTCTCTCCCTCTGTTTGTCTTTTCTCTCACTTTCATATGTGCACTATTACTATGTGAATTTGACCTTGAAGTCAATGGGAAGGAGGAAAATGGAGTTTTTAAGAGATACACTGAGACATTCTGGCTCCACCATGCTGGGTTTTCCCATGGCGGATGCAGAGATCCATTTAAGTCCCTGTTGACATGACTGGAAGATCTCGCCTTCTGGAGGGTCAGAAAATTTCTTTTACTTAACACTGTGCGAAGTAAGGGAAGGCATGGTGTACAAGTTCCTCTCCAGCACTGAATCACTCAGCCACATGGGATTCGTTCACACGCCGAAACTGCAGCTTTCTTGTTACAACAATGGGAATGGAGCACCTGAAGTGTGATCCAAGTGAGGAGACTGAAATGGGAGGAGCGAGCCAGAAAGTTGGTGGGACTTGGGAAGGGAATTTCGCACGGTAGAAGTGCGAGAGAAAGTTTTGTCAAACAGTGAGTGACTGTTTTCAACGAAACTTTAGGTATGCTGAAAGGCCTGGATAGAGAGAGGAAGATGTTTCCAGTCAGAGGAAGGACTTGAGTAAAGGGACGACACTTTAGAACCAAGATGAGGAGGAAATAAGGGTGCAAATTTTAAAGTTTAAATAGTTTGTTGAAATAATATCATCAGTCAGGATAATAATCTTCCAGGTGACTTATGCTGAAGGAAAAGAAGAAAATTTGGCTGATGTTGCTTTTTAGCAGCATCACCAGCCACCTGTGTTATTTTGGGTCTTGTAGTTGTTACTCCACTGGTGAGCCACACCAGATAAGTTGAACCTGCAGCAAAATTAGTCTCAAGCTTGTGCAGATATTAATGTTTCATTTATACTGCAACTGCCAGTCCCAAGATGCAAATCCACAATATGGGTTGCAGTCGGGCAGTTGACAGTCAGGTTATCTGACTGAGTGCGATTGATGAGTGTTGTACACAGGTGTGATGAATGCCGAGGCATCAGGGTTGACTGCCTTCACCCTCTGAACATTTGACCGAACAGCAATGAGTTTGTTTCAGAAGTAAACATGTGATGTGGCACCACTATCTCACCCAGGCATGTTCTTTTTGAGTCTTGGAGCGATGCGAAGCAGTGTCAAATTATTCATTGAATTCTGCAGTGCAGAAGGAGGCCATTCAGCCCATCAAGTCAGCACTGACCACAATCCCAGTCAGGCGCATCCCCATGCATTTACCCTAGCTAGTACCCCTGAAACTAAAGGGTAATTTAGCATGGCCAATATGCCTTACCTGCACATCTTTGAGAGAAAACCAGAGGAAACGCAACTCCACACAGGCAGCGATCCAAGCCGGAAATTGAACCGGGATCTCTGGCGCTGTGAGGCTGCATTGCTTAACACTGTGCCACCATGCTGCCCATTGTGCCAACATGCTGCCCTTTGCCTGTGCTGTGGAGACGATGTTCCTGTTCACCAACATCTTGGGCTACTGATCTGGTACATCACATGCAGTATGAGTTGGTTTTACTTCTGAGACAAATGGGGTGGGGGGGAAATGAAGTGTCTCAAGATCTGAGGTTTGCAAAGGGAATGAATGATAGGACAAAGAAAATTACAGCACAGAAACAGAGCCTTCGGCCCTCCGAGCCTGCACCGACCATGCTGCCTGACTGAACTAAAATCCCCTACCCTTCCATGGACCATGTCCCTCTATTCCCATGGACAGTTATCAGTGATGTGAGAAGGCTTGACTTACATTGTGACTCAATACTTGCTACGTATTATTTAGTGAGAATTCAAATATATTTTTCAGTAGGTTGCACGTTGGAATTGTTTGGATGGAAAGAGTTTCTGAATGGTGCAGAGTTTCTGAACGGGGATGGTGCAGGAGGGAGGGGTTCAGGTTCTTGAACAATTGGGGCTCATTCTAAGGTAGGTGGGACCTTTACAAGAGAGATGGTCTACACCTGAACCAGAGGGGAACCAATATCTTGGGGGGAAAATTTGCAAAGGCTATGCAAGGGGGTTTAAACTGATTCAGAGGTGGGGTGAGATCCTGAGTAGCTTGGATGTTAAGAGGGATGAGAATAGGGGGGTCATAGATGAGAACTGTAAAGCACAGCAGAGTACAGGTGGAGTAGGGCATGGTTTGAAATGCGTATACTTTAATGCAAGAAGTATTCACAATAAGGTGGAGGAACTTGCAGCTTGGATCAGTACCTGGAACTTCAATGTTGTGGCCATTTCAGAGACATGGATAGAGAAGGGACAGGAATGGTTGTTGCAGGTTCCGGGGTTCAAATGCTTCAGTCAGAGTAGAGAAGGAGGTAGAAGGGGGAGGGGAGTGGCATTATTAGTCAAAGACTGTATCACAGTGACAGAAAGGAAGTTTGATGAGGACTTGTCTGTTGAGGTAGTATAGGCTGAGATTAGAAACAGGAGAGGAGAGGTCACCATGTTGGGAGTCTTTAATAGACCTCCTAAAAGGTCTAGAGAGGTAGAGGAAAGGATTGCAAAGTCGATCCTGGACAGGAGTGAAAGTAATAGGGTAATTGTTATGAGGGACTTTAACTTTACTAATATTGATTGGAATAGCTATAGCTCTAGCTTGTTAGAGGGGTCAGTTTTTATACAAAGTGTGCAAGAAGGTTTTTTGACTCAGTACATAGATAGGCCAACTAGAGGTGAGGCTACATTGGATTTGGTGCTGGGCAATGAGTCAGACCAGGTGTTAGACTTGGAAATTGGTGAACATTTTGATGATAGTGACCACAATTCGGTTATGTTCACCTTAGTGATGGATAGGGATAGGCATGAACCTGGGGGCAGTAGTTATAGCTGAGGGAATGGTAATTATGAGGCCATTAGGAGGGAATTAGGGTGCATAGGTTGGACTAGGAAACTACAGGGACTGGGAACATCTGAAATGTGGAGCTTATTCAAGGAGCAGCTACTGCGAGTCCTTGATAAGTACGTCCCTGTCAGGCAAGGAGGAAATTGTCGAGTAAGTATGGTGTACTAAAAAAGTTAATTTGCTGGTTAAAAGGAAAAAAGAGGCTTATGTCAGGATGAGGCTTGAAGGCTCAGTTAGTGCAATGGATAGCTATAGATTAGCCAGGAGGGAGCTAAAGAGTGAGTTGAGGAGAGCTAAGAGGGAACACGAGAAGACTTTGGCTGATAGGATCAAGGAGAATCCTAAAGCTTTCTTTAGATATGTTAAGAATAGAAGATTGGTAAGGGTCAGTCAGAGACAGCAGTGGGAAGTTATGCGTGGAGCCTGAAGAGATTGGAGAGGCACTGAACAAATATTTCTCTTTGGTATTCACGCAGGGAGATGTAAATGTAGTTGTGGAGAACACTGGGATACAGGGTTGCAAACTGGAAAGTATTGAAGTAGATAAGGAGGATGTGCTATATATTCTTGAGGGTTTGAAGTTAGATAAGTCCCCTGGGCCGGACGGGATTTACCCTAGGATTCTCTGGGAGGAGAGAGAGGAGATTGCAGAGCCTCTGGCTCTGATCTTCAGGTCGTCGTTGGTTACAGGTATAGTGCCGGAAGACTGGAGGATAGCGGATGTGGTCCCATTGTTCAAGAAGGGGAATAGAGACATTCCTGGGAATTATAGACCAGTGAGCCTCACTTCAATTGTGGGCAAAGTATTGGAAATAATTATTAGGGATAGGATTTATAGTTATTTAGGGAGAAATGAATTGATTGGGGATAGTCAGCATGGTTTTGTGAAGGATAGGTCGTGCCTTACTAACCTTATTGAGTGTTTTGAAAAAGTGACCAAAGAGGTGGATGGGGGTAAGGCGGTTGATGTGGTATATATGGACTTTAGTAAGGCGTTCGATAAGGTGGCCCATGGAAGGTTTCTGCAGAAAATGCAGATGTATGGGATAGAGGGTGATTTAGCTAATTGGATTAGGAATTGGCTAGCAGATAGAAGACAGAGGGTGGTGGTTGATGGGAGATATTCATCTTGGAGTTCGGTGACAAGTGGTGTACCTCAGGGTTTCTGTTTTTTGGGGCCCCTGCTGTTTGTAATTTTTATAAATGATCTGGATGAGGGTATTGAAGGATGGATTAGTAAATTTGCGATGACACCAAAGTCGGAGGAGTGGTAGATAGTGAAGAGGGGTGTTATAGTTTGCAGAGAGACTTGGACAAGTTGCAGAGCTGGGCCGAGAGGTGGCAAATGGAGTTCAATGTGGAAAAGTGTGAGGTAATGCACTTTGGCAGGAATAATAAATGTGTAGAGTATAGGGCTAATGGTAGGATTCTTAATAGTGTTGATGAACAGAGGGATCTTGATGTATATGTGCATAGATCCCTGAAAGTAGGCAGTCAAGTCGATAAGGTTTTTAAGAAGGCATATGGAGTCTTAGCTTTTATTGGTAGGGGGATTGAATTTCGGAGCCGCAACGTCATGTTGCAACTGTACAAAACTCTAGTGTGGTCGCACTTGGAGTATTGTGTACAGTTCTGGTCCCCGCATTATAAGAAAGATGTGGAGGCATTGGAGAGGGTACAGAGAGGTTTACCAGGATGTTGCCTGGTATGGAAGGCAGGTCTTATGAAGGGAGGCTGAGAGATTTGAGGTTGTTTTCGTTAGAAAGAAGGCGGCTAAGAGGAGACCTTATTGAAACATATAAGATGATTAGAGGTTTAGATAGGGTTGACAGTGATAGCCTTTTTCCTAGGATGGAGAAAGCTAGCACGAGGGGACATAGCTTTAAATTAAGGGGTGGTGGTTTTAGGACAGATGTCAGAGGTAGGCTCTTTACCCAGAGGGTGGTAAGGGTATGGAATGCCCTGCCTGCGGCAGTTGTAGATGTGCCAAGTTTGGTGGCGTTTAAGAGGTTAGTAGATAAGTTTATGGATGAAAAGGGAATGGTTTAGTTAGAGGGTCATTGCTTTTTCTTAATTGGTCTGCACAACATCGAAAGCCGAAGGGCCTGTTCTGCGCTGTAATGTTCTATGTTCTATGAATGTGGGTGAGTGGGGGAGGGAGGGTGACGTCAAATTTTGCAAGTTTTTACTCTTTTGTCAAGTTTTTTTCCAGAGCCTGAACAAAGTTTCCTCCCCAAAATTTATAGTACAAGTAAGAAGTATTTTATCAGACAGTGGATAAGTTTGCCAGCAGTGGAGACAGTTCCCTACTGATCACCTCCCCCCACCGTGGCTCTTCCAGTCCTACCCTCATTGACAGAGTTATTGAGTGGCTCACCCATTCTTCTGCTGGCGAACTCACCACTCGAAGTCATTTTCGGCATGATCGGAAAGTCCATTTCCCCCATGTGGATTGACAGAGTGAATATTGGAAAATAGCATTGAGGTTTGCGGGATCTCTCACTAATCATTTGCTGTTTATTTTTCCCTCTCTGCTTCTCTGCCTTGTACCTGCTGAACCTTGCCTTAGACTGTCTCACCGGAGAGGACTCCATTCTTGACTATTCTGTTCTCTCTAACCCAGTGACTGAACTTATTGATGAATTTACTCCTGTGGTTTCAGCTGGTCAGGTTAAGCCAGGTAAGGGTGTTCAATCCTTTGTTTTTTTTTAGATTCTAACGCTCTCTCTCTTCTCTCTCTCTCAATATTCTTTGTAGTCTTTTTTTTCTCTCTTATGGATTTAGTCCCTTCTCAGTCGTCTTGAGAAAGACCCATGGAAGAAACCTTGTAAGAAATTTGAGCAAACCACTTAGTTTTGCACAGTAGAAATCTGAAACCAAGTGCAGTGTAATGTTTACCTTCTGGTCTGGGAGAGAAGAGTGCGATACCTCCATGGTTACTAGGCTTTGATTAAAACCAGCATAGTGTATTTGCTTTACTGCTGTAAATTCTGTGATTTTTATCTGCCTCTTGCAGCTGACAGCTGCAAACTGTCCTGAATGTATTATGGATGGGATTGAATTCAGTACTATACTTGTCAATGGAACTGACTTACCGATGGTGCTTTCCTTCCATTATATAATTCTGTCTTTTTACTTCAAGTGAAATGATTTAGTTCTAAGGGGTAGTTTTCCCAAAAACAGAGGTGTTCATTGTTTGAGCATTTTTACATGGATATGTGTTGCTGACAGCTCCCTTCAGTCGCTGTGCTGGATTTTCTTCTGTCTTCCACAGTTGTATTCGCAATGGTATCAGCTGAACAGCAGCAACCATTGATTGATAATCATTACTTTCCTTATTTCCTCTACAGCTTCTCCCACTTCCTTCCTTCTGTGTTTGACTTAATCCAAGATTTTACAATTTCAAGCAAGGTTAAACAATGCCGACTGAAGGAACATATTAGGCTCCTTAGTGCTTATGAGAGGGGGAGTGGAAACAGCTATTATTCTCACGGCCATCAGTTTGCCTTATCTGTGGATGACAGGACGGTGCGTTCAATCAAATTCTCAAGTTTGCTTCTCCCTGTCAAGTTTGCCATTGACTCATTGGATCTGGGATGTTGGTGGTGACACGTGAGAGCTGTCAGCATGCAAAGGAATGGCGGTGATCTATCTAAGACCATGCGATCTTCACTTTCTGCCTGGCTTCCAGTTGTGGCAGTGATTTTTAACATCAGTACGATACTGTTGTTCAGCTGGCCTGGGTTGCATTGCACCCATCACTTGATGCTGTCCAGGAGGTGAATGTCATGTCTCCAGAAATACTCGGCCCTCAAGTTTTCGTCTTCTGATTGTTGTCCCCATTGGTCCTGCTGTGAATCCAGAAAGACCTTATTGCCAAGAAGAAACAGGAGAGATTTTATTGATCCAAAGATGTTGGGTTTGTGCTGTGAGCAGAAGGGGAAGATATGTTGGGCTGGTTTATAATGATGAAGGATTTTAATAGAGTGAACAGAAAGAACTGGCAGCAGGACTGACAATGAGAGTACACCAATGATGGGTATTGGATGGAGGTTTCGGGGGGATATGAGAAAATTCTTTTTTAGCTAGAGGGTGATGATGGTCTGAAACGCGCTGCTTGGAAGGGGGGTGAGGGCAGGATGCCTCACATCTCTGAAACGTAAAGGACTGAAACGTGAGATCTATAAAATAATGAGGGCCACAGATCAGTTAGACAGTCAATATCTTTTCCCAAATATGGGGGAGTCTAAAACTAGAGGTCATAGGTTGAAGGTGAGAGGAGCAACAATTTTTTTCACACAGAGGGTAGTGAGTGTTTGGAACAAGCTGCCAGAGGTAATAATAGAGGCAGGTACAATTTTGTCTTTTCAAAAGCATTTAGACAGTTAAATGGGTAAGATGGTTATGGGGGGATATGGGCCAAGTGCCGGTAATTGGGATTAGCTTAGGTGTTTCAGAAAAGGGCGGCATGGACAAGTTGAGCTGAAGGGCCTGTTTCCATGCTTTAATCCTTTATGACTCTATGGGGACTGGATGCCTCACATCCTTTAAAAAGTATATGGATGAGTACTTGGTACATCATAACATTCAAAGCTATGAGTGTCAAATGCCAGCAAGTGGGATTAGGTCAGCAGGTCAGGGCCAGGGTCTTCCAGGTGTCGGTGCGGGCTCGATCTGCCCAAGGACCTCTTCTATGATTCTGTGAGTGGGTAAAGGAACCTGAGGAAAGTTGGAAAGAAGCAGAAGCAGATTTTGATTGCATTGTTTAAAGGGAAATTGGATAAATAATTATGCATAAAAGGACAATGGAGGAAGAGCAGGTGAATTGGATTGCTCTTTCAAAGAACCAGCAGAGATCTGTTGGGTTGAATGGCCTGTTGTGCTGTCCCATTATTTGAATTGCTCATATTGTCTGACATCACTGTTTCATTTGATTTGATTTATTATTGCTATGTGTATTTGTATGTAGTGAAAATTATTGTTTTATGCACACCATGCGACAAAACTTATTGTTCATAAAGAGGAAAACGAGAGAGTGAAGAATGTAATGTACAGTCATAGCTAGGGTGCAGAAATAGATGACCTTATGGCAAGGTAGGTCAATTCAAAAGTCTGATGGCAGCAGGGAAGAAGCTGTTCTTGAGTCAGTTGGTATGTAACCTCAGACTTTTGTATCTTTTTCCCAATGGAAAGAGGTGGAAAAGAGTCTGTCTGATTATGCTAGCAGCTTTTCCGAGGCAGCGGGAAGTGTAGAGAGAGTCAATGGATGAGAGGCTGGTTTGAGTGATGGATTGGGCTACATTCACAATCTTTTGTAGTTCCTTGTGGTCTTGGGCAAAACAGGAGCTCATACCAAGCTGTGATACAACCAGAAAGAATGCTTTCTATGGTGCATCTGTAAAAGTTGGTGAGAGTCATACCTGACATGCCAACTTTCCTGAGTCTTCTGAGAAAGTAGAAGTGTTGTTGGGCTTTCTTAACTTAAAGCATCAGCCCCCTGAGATCAAGTTCATGTCAGAGGTCAGAATGTCTGCACAAGAGTCTGACTAAGAACAGTAGCTCATTGCACACGCAATAGCTTTTGCATGCTATCATGAAAGTGTTGCAAATACAAATACCTGCCCATTAATCTCCTCCCATGTAAAGCCATGTATATTTCTCTCTTACTCTTCCTTCCCCTCGTTGAAAAGATAATGAACGCTGTATCCCAGCCCGGAGTCTGTGGCACTGTTTCACATCTGCGGAAATAGTGATGGAGTAGAATTCAGTACTGCAGCTTTGGATGTTGCTGCATTTACGAGGGTTTAGCAGCTGTGCTGGCCCTTTGCATGGTCCACATTTCAGCTTCACCTTGAATTAAAGAATTATACCCATTGATTTTCACTGCAGGGACCAAGTGTAAGTGTTGGCATGGAGGTTTCACAGCGACTAACAGCGATTGAGGCAGAAAATGCTGGAAAACTCAGCCAAGTCTGGCAACATCTGTGCCGAGAGAAACACGAGTTAGCATTTCAGGTCAATGAGCTTTCAGTTCTGATTATAGAGTCACCAACCTGAAATGTTGGCTGTCTTTTCCTCTCCGCAGATGTTGGTCAACTGCCAAATATTTCCTGCAATTTGTGTTTATATTTCAGATTTCCAGCATCCACAAAATTTTGTCTTTGTCTGAATGAGTGAGGCCTTGCAAGGCAGGCTTCTCACAGGTTTCCTGATGCTGTTGCTTGCAAGTCACTGGATCGTGCCAGTTTGTGTCAACCCATGACTTGTCTCCTATTCTGGCCTGCACTCGCAAGGAATTCAGTGAATGTTGGTCCAAAGTACCCTCTTCATGCCAGACAAGCCAGGCCAGTAGAAAGGAAGGTTGCAAACTTTGGTTTTGGCTATATTGACACCTGATTTCAGAGGTGAATGGACAGCAAACAGCAATGCGAGTCCTGGATTTGGCAAATATAAATTCACAGTTTAAAATGGTCGACCGTGATGGCACAGTCTGATTTAGATATCCAAGTGGGGAATGGAAATTGCAACTTCATTGAATGATTGAAGATGATTTTTAAGCCTTTCAGAAACATTTCTAAAAAGCTTTTGGCTTCATATTTTGTTGTCATGAATAGTGCTTCAGTGAAACTCGACTTTGTGATGAAATATTACATGTTAATATTGTATAAGGAAAATGTACATTTAAAAAAAAATATTTCGAGGGTTCAGCAGTGACCTAGCCCAGGCAACATTGGAGGATTGTGCATGTGATTAGCCCATATGATAAGACCTGTATCTTGAGGAACTTTCTCCCTTTTCCAAGGAAAGTGAGGGGAAATGAAAAATAGTTTCTTATCCAAAGAATATTGTTTGATGAAGGCAGTAGAGAGCATAAAAAAGAAAATGAACTTTCAGAATATCTGGTCAATGGTCTCGGCAGAAAAAGAGTTAATCACATAATTGATGTGGCATTGCACTTCCTGGAAGAGTGAGTTTGAGGTGTGAGCTGATGTAGACAGCAATGTTGGTTGTACTCCATTCTACTTTGTGCGTTGCCCACTGCATACTTGGCTTAAATTTGTGAACTATATATTTACAAGTTGTGAATTCCTGTTTCCAGGCTTGTCAGATTTAAACCTTTGACAGAAGAAAATTTGGCAGAGCAGAGATTTATAGTCTGAATATGGTTTCTGTTCACAGATGGTGCCCTAAGTTGCTGAGTATTTCTGTTTGTATTAAACCCTTTTCTTCCTGTTTAAAGTTGACTTTCTGGTTAATCTTGCCTCTTACTGTCCGTGCCTCCTCCCTTTTACATGCTGCAGAGGATACTAACCTCATCTCAGACTTTGATCTCTCTATTAAAAATGACAAAGTGGAAGAAGATGAATTTGATCCCATTCCTGTGTTATCAAAAAATTCCCAAGGTAAGGTTTGAGTTACAACATGTTCCATCTTGTATTTGTCTTCTTTCCCCTCTTTGTTTACTTTCTCTATGTCTTTCACTGAACTGTCTTGGGCCAGGAAATAAACAATGCAAGTGTCATTCAATCCTGATCACTCATTCCTGCGGAAGATCTTCCATATCCACACAAAACAAATGCCCCGATCTTAACTTTGTAATTTTCCTTTTATATCTTGAGCTCTTCTCAATTCTTAGTGTGGATATTGGGCCAAGTCAAACTCACAAACCTTTGATTGAATCCTCGCTTTGACTTGCTGGGAGAAATTGTTGGGTTATTTTTCTGATCTCCAATTGGAAGGTTGGGTAAATCTAGTTGGCATTATTGAGCGTCTGCCCAGTGCCATCTTTGAATGCGGCATGTCCCTGTCTCCGATATGATGTGATTTCTTACAACACGTTTCCACTCTTCAGCAGTCAGTGTTGGAATGTAGCCTGTGGTCGGAATGTAAAAAGTCACAAGAGAATCAACAATTCAGGAAAATAGAATTGTTTCTCGTGTGACTGAACCACGTCAAGAAAATCTTGGTTTCATGTGAACTCGTGTGACGTCTTAGACATGCTGCTGACAGGGTTAAAGTATTTAATCATTCAGCAAAGCCACCGTTTTCTTTGGGAGTGGTAGTGAGACCTTCGTTACCTTTGTGGTCTTGTCCTGGCTTTTCCTGATACTCTTGGCTTTGGCGGTTTTAGATGCTGGAGTAGCATTTATCTTGAAATTCTCCTTTCAAGCTGCTTCACACCAGATTCTTGGTGGTCCGGTCCAATTCCTGCACAAAGGCTGTTTCCTTGACATTAAAACAATGTCAGTGTAGCACTCATGCAATGCAGACGTTAGGTCGTGACTATCTCCAATAAGAGAAAATCTGCATATCTCCTCTTGACATTTTCTGGCATTATTGCTGACTCCACCCACTAAGGAGGGTACCATGGACCAGAAACTGAACTTGACCAGCCATATACATAGTGTGGTGACAAGAGCAGGTCAGAGGCCTGGGAATACTGCAGTGAGTAATTCAACTCCTGACTTCTATATGAAGTATACCATTATCAAGGGACGGTACCATTATCAAGCAGAGCAGGGGAGGGGGGGGGTGGTGTGACTAAACCAATAACGTACAGCATTGGGGGGGTGGGGGGAGGTGGATACAGGGACAGAAATGGATGCCTCATTGATAAAAGTTACTCAATCCACTATTTACTGGTGGACAGAGGGTGACGAGTGAGGTTTATTTTTTGTAATAAATGATGTGGCATGAAACCCCCCCCCCCACTTCTTGCTTGCAGCATTTCAAACGGAGGGGGGGAGGGAGGGGGGAACAATGTTAAAAGAGTCCAAAACCCAGATGAAGGAAGATATAGAACATTATATATATATTATTATATATATAGACTTCCCCAAAGAATGTCCACCATCTGCAAGACAAGTCAGGAGTGTGATGGAATACTCCCCAATTCCCCGGATGAGTTCCTCTCCAACAACACCCAAAAGCACAACATCATCCAGGGCAAAGCAGGCCTCTTGTTTGATATCCCATCCACAAACATTTACTCTTTCCATGACCTACACACAGTGCCATCCATCTACAAGATATACTGCAGCAAAATGCCCCATCAGCCACTTTCAACGTTCACTCTTTCCACTATCACACTTACAGCAGTGTGCATTGTCTACGTGACCCCTCATTCAAAAATGTTGCATACTTGATCAGAGCTGGATTGGATTGTTAGCCTGAGGTTCTGTCCTCAGGTCATACATTCAAGTGTCAGTGCATGATTTTCAAGTTCCAGCAAGTGTGCTTCAGGATGTCATGTTCCGAATGTTAATTAGTTCACACATGCTTGGAGTTTGATTAAACATTGAGTGCTCCATATATCTTCATGGTGGGTGCCATGTTTTAATTGGGCGGCATAGTGGTTAGCACAGTTGCTTCACAATGCCAAGACCCGGGTTCAATTTCAGCCTTGGGCTGGTCTGTGTGGAGTTTGCACTTTCCATGTCTGTGTGAGTTTCCCCCGCGTGCTCTGGTTTCCTCCCGCAGTCCAAAGATGTGCAGGTGAAGTGGATTGGCCATGTTAAGTTGCCCCTTAGTGTGCAAAGATGTGTGTAAATTAAGGGGATTACCAGAATAAACGTGTGGGGTTATAGGGATAGAGCAGGGAGTTGGATAAGATGGGCCAAACAGCCTTCTGCTGGACTGGAAAGATTCAATAAATCACCAAAATTGGAGTCAAGTGAGTTCAAGCATCCAGCTAGTTGTTTTCATATTTCATAGGCACAATGCAATATTATTGCAATATCTTCTTCAGTCCACTATCACTACCATCACCACCACCAAGGAGTCTGAGTTGTGTGGTTACATGCATACCGTAGTCTGGAGCTGTGACAAATAATGGCCAAGACTCCACCATTCTTTCCGTCACAGGGCTGAACTGAAATCTATTCTGTTGTTACTGTTTGCCATTGGATACGCTGGAAGAATTGGCAGTTAGAAATTCAGCCTGTTTGGCTAGGTTATGAATGCATCTTTTCTTGCCATGCTTGCTTCTGTTCTTGGCTTCAAGGACATTACATCATCTCCTAGTATGGCTTCACCCAATGTCTCTTTATTCTCACACCTTGTGGTCTCATGTCATGGGAAATTTCAGGGCATCTTGGTCGAAAAGGAACTACGCCATCAAAACAAGAGTATGGAGTTTCTGGACTGACAAATCAGTTGTAAATGTAAACGACGCCAGTCTATCTTTCAAGTCTGAGCGTTTCAAACTCAAAAAGCAGCCAAAGATACAGTGCAGAGTATAAGTCAGATGTAAAATGGAATTCCGAACTTATTTCTCAATCTTAATAGAGAATCAAGAATCGTCCATCTGTAAGGAAGTAGAAGAAAAAAAAGTGCTTCCTTTTCTTTCACCAGATATAATGCATCCAATAAAATTCAAGTATTGTTTTTTTCTCTGCATATAATTTGCAAATATCTTGTGTTTTCCCAACCGCATGATTGCCTGAAATTGAAACTGAAATGGACCACTCTTTTCTACACTGATTTTATAAGGATGATCTCAAAGGACTGGTGAAATTGAGCAGAGCAAGAACATCCCAGGCAACTTGTTCCAAATTAATTATTCAATACCAAGTTAACTCTTTTTTTCCCCCTGCACTGTTCCTTGATATTTCTGCTGCATTGGGATCTGGTTTCAGACATTGATGGGCTTCCCAACCTTTAAAAGGCATTTGCTGGCTCCCACTCACTTCATGAAGGAATGAGCAAGACGAAGGAGCTCATTAGCTTCAGAATATTGAAGAAGAATGATGAAATATTCTTGGGGGAAAAACGATGCCAGGGATGTTTTGTGAAAGGATTACATTTTGCTGCTGGATTGTGTGACATCCAGTAACTAGGAGTCTCAACTCTGACAGTTTTCACTTTGGGTTCTGGCTCCAAGGACCCTGGCCATCCTTTGGTGTCAACCTGGGCAAAGCGGTTGCGCTGCTGAGATATGAGCACATGATCCAGGCTGACTATTCAATGCAGTACTGAGGGAATATAACAGTGTAGAAGGTGCTACCTTGCAGAAGAACCATTAAATTGAGACCCACCTGCCCTCATAGGTTGATGTATAAGATTTGCACATCTGCATTAGAAGAAAAGGAGGGCACACCACCCAGTGCCAGAACCAACATTTGGTGTTGAAACATCCAAAATGAATTATCTTGTCACTTATCGTATTGATTTTTTTGATTGCGTGCCGAGCATACTTCCTACAAATCGTATGCCTTGATTGGCAACATTACAACAACTTTACACTGGCTAAATTCATTACATAAATGGGTCGCACAGTGGTTAGCACTGCTGTTTCACAGCCCCAGGGACCTGGCTTTGATTCCCGGCATGGGTGATTGTTAGTGCAGGGTCTGCATATTCTCCCTGTGTCTGTATGGGTTTTCCCTGGATGCTCTGGTTTCCCCTCTCAGTCCAAAGATGTGCAGTTAGGCCATGCTCAATTGATCCTTGGTGTTCCTGGATGTGTAGGTTAGAGGGATTCATGGAGTAAGTACATGGGGTTATGGGGATGGGGCTGAAGTGGGATTGTTGTCGGTGCAGACTCGATGGGCCAAATGGCCGCCTTCTGCACTGTAGGTGTCTAATGTTTAAACGCAGGGCTATCCTTTCCAAAGGAGACATCTCCATTAAGTTTCTCCTTTGTCCAGTAACCCTTCATTATTGATGGAGAGCTGGAATTCTGGCTGAGTTCAAGGCAGTAGCTGAAATCAGAGATGGAAGCGTGAACTGAGGCCCAAACCTACCATCATCTTGAATTAGATGCACTTGGTCATGTTCTTTGAAGGGAAAAGTACAAGTTATTTTTTACATGTTTATACTAATGATGTGCAGTTGAGATTCGTGTCACAGCAATCTGCATTTCAAGATCAGTCTAAGCTAACAACCATTTTGCTGTCTATCTCTTGGTGTTGCCTGCAAATTAAACTTCCGCCTTTTCAGCAGTTAAAATTACTTGGAAATAATCTAGGTATTAAATTATCACTGCTTCTGTGATTTTCGCTTTGCTAAATTTTCCCCTCAGAATCCAAACGTTCCAGGACCTTAAAAATGCCTATTGCACGTGATGTTGCACGTTTGCAATATGGTCAAAAATCTTATTAATTGAAGAATAGAGCTTGGATTGAGTGACACCAGCATTTATATATTTAATGCTCTTATATCGATGTAGAATTTCTGTCAGCTTTTTCTGTTAGAGATTTCTGTGCCCATATTTATCATGGAAATGCCTTTGTAAGCATGTTATGTTTATTGCACTCACCCTGCTAGGAGAGTTGGAGTTAGGGTGGACTTTCTCTGCCACCGACCCCCATTCTTTTCATGAGACATGGGTCATAAAGTCATAGAGTACAGAAGAGGCTCTTTGGCTGATTGAGTCTGCACCAGCAAAACTATACTAAATCTGCATGAATCCCGCTTTCCAATGCTTGGCTCATAACCTTGAATGTTATGACATTTTAAGTGCTCACCCACATACTTTTTAATGGCTGTGAGCTTTCCCACCTTTACCAGTCTCCTAGACAATGCATTCCAAATTCCCACCACCCACAGGTCTCCTCTAAATATCTTGCCCCTCACATTAAAATTGTGCCTTTGGATATTGGTCATTCTATTAAAGGGACCAGCTGTTTCCTGTCCACCCTGTCCATGTCCTTCACAGTCTTATACACCCCATCATGTTTCTCCTCAGCCTTCTCTGCTCTAAAGAAAACAACCCAAGCGTTTCCAACCTTTCTTCATAGTTCAAAGGCTCTCCCCCTCCTCTCCCCCTCCTCTCCAGCCCCTTGCCTGCCACATTCTCATCAGTGTTGTTTTTCACAAACAGTAAGGACCTAGCACCGATCCCTGAGGTACGCCACTGGACACCGGCCTTCAGTTACACGAGCACCCTGTCTCTTATCACTGAACCAGTTTTAGATCCAACTTGCCGAGTTGTTTTTACTTTCTTTACAGGTCTCCCTTGTGGGACCTTGTTGGAGGCTTTGTTGAAATTCATATAAACTACATACACCGTGCTGCCCTCATCTACATCCTGGGTCGCCACCTTAAAAAATTCAATCAAATTCATTCAGCATGACCTCCCTCTGACTGCTGACTATCTCTGGTCAGACTCTGTCTCTCTGAGTGGAGATTAATTTTCTCCTTCAGAATTTTCTCCAAAGTTTCTCTATCGCTGATGTGAGACTCACCAGTCTGTAATTCCCTGGATTATTTCTACCACTTTTCTTGCAAAGTGGAAACACATTTGCTGTCATCCAGTCCTTTGACACCTCCCCTATGGCCAGAGAGGAACTAAAAATTTGGGTCAGAGCTTCTGAATTTCCTCCCTTCCCTGTCACAGTCGTCTGGGATAAAACTCATCTGGGGATTTGTCCACTTTTAAACCTGCCAAAACCTCCAGCACCTCCTCATCCCCTATGTCATAATATTCAAGAACCTTTCAGTCTCACTCCCTGAATTTCATACCTACATCCTCCTCTTCCTGAGAGAAGACAGATGTGAAGTACTTGCTTAACAGCCTACCAATGCCCTCTAGCTGCACACACTAATTTCCCCCTTTGTCTCATATGTTGTCCTACTCTTCCCATGGTTATCCTCTTCTTCTCAATATACTTATGAAATATGTTGTGATTCTCCCCAATCTTAGCTGCCAGCACTTTTTCGTGTGCTTTCTTTAATCTCCTCATTGCTTCCTTAAGTTGCCCTCTTTCTAGGCGGCACACTGGTTAGCACTTGTGCCTCACAGCGCCAGGGACCCATGTTCAATTCTGGCCTCAATCACTGTGTGTGTGGAGTTTGCACATTCTCCCAGTGTCTGTGTGGGTTTCCTCCGGGTGCTCCAGTTTCCTCCCACAGTCCAAAAATGTGTGGGTTAAATTGATTGGTTGTGCTAAATTGACCCTGGTGTCATGGAATTAGCAGAGTAAATATGTGGGGTTATGGGAACAGGTTGGATCATGGTCAGTGCAGACTCAATGGGGCTGAACGGCCTCCTTCTGCAGTGTAGAGATTCTATAATTCTCCATTCAAACCTCTTCAGCTTTGCTCCCTTGGTACCTGCTAAAAACAAATCTTGTCTTTCTTATCAAGTCCTGAATATTCCTGGATATCTAAGATTCTCTTGACTTGTTGCTCCTATATTTCATCCTAAATAAACCCCACTGTTCTGTGTAGATTTTCCTACGTGTTCCCAGTCTTAGTTTGGCCAGATCCTGCCTTATTTTAATAAAATCTACCTTTTCTCAATCCAAAACTCTGTTTGCAGACCATATTTTTTTTCTTTTCCATAACAAACCTAAATCATAGCATTGTCCATTTGTTGCCCATCCTTAATTGCCATAAACTGAGTGGTTTGCTGTCGCATTTCAGAGGGCAGTTAAGAGTCAGCCATGTGGCTGTGGATCAGGAGTCAGGCCAAGAATATTCCCAAACTGGATGGCTACCTATGGCAAATGACAGTAGTTTCATGGTCAGCACTCCTGAGACTAGTTTCATCTTCCAGATTTTTATTTATTGAATTTAAATTCCAATGGCTGCTGCAGTGGGATTTGAATCAGTATTAACTCCCAGGCCTGGGCTTCTGCAATTCAGAAGCAGTGACATTATCAATACGCCATCATCTCCCCTTCTTGTCTTTGGATCGTGACCAATTCACAAAGGAAAGTTTGTACTGTAAATGTGAAAGCCACTCACCTTCAACAGCAATGAATAGCAGAATTAAAAGTTCAACATGAGGACTGAATTATTTCTGCAATGCTTGCTCAATTGTTCCTCCCCCTACCCACAGCTGTAGTTTGATGAAGTTTAGCCTTGACACCCCTTGTGCAGTGAAACACGAGACCATCAGCTTGTTAGAAATTTGCTTAGCCTTTTCCCTCTCTTGTGTATTTAATGACATCTTGTTTATCTCGTGATGTTTTAAGTCTCTGCTGCTTGATGGTAAATCAATTTGTCTTGCCCTTCCAGGTGGTCATTCTAGAAACAACAGTGGGAGCTCTGAATCCAGCCTTCCCAACTTAGCTAGGTCTTTACTGCTTGTGGATCAACTGATAGACCTGTAGGATGGCCCAGCAAGCACGTTAAGTTCAGCAGTCCTCTCCGTCAACTTTTTCATCTCCCTCCTCTGGATTTTCCATGCTACCTGTGACGAGGGGGTTTCACTAACAGAGGAACTGGGCTATGTTTTTGTTTACTTGTCTTAACTGTTGTGTCCTATCTAACCAGCATGTCCTTTTTGACATTTTTCCATCATTGAAATTGATTTATTTTTTGGCGTTTTCAGCAAAAAAAAATGCAAATGAGAGGGGAAAAAATAGGAGACTGTTACTTGTTGGAGGCTAGATTGTCACATCGGGAATTCTGTGGAACCGCCAATGTCAACAGTTTGTATGAGAGCTGTTTGTTGCATGAGCAAAAGCTGTTTGTTTCTAGCAATGACGCAAGAGAAGTTGAGGGCCTCTGACTCCAGTTTCTAGAGTTTTGGCACTGAAGACTTCAAGGTTTGCATGTCAAACACAGCAATTTGCATTGTTCCTGAATGCATTAATAGGGGAATGGAAACTTCTGGTTCTAAAAATTATTTGAAATTGATATTACTTGAATCTTGGACCGAAATTTGCATTGGATTTAGGTCGTGTGGGTGTGTGTGTTTGTGTGGGGCGGGGTGTAGAACTATTTGGAATCTGTCTTGACTATTGTCTTTTCAAAGCAGAAATTCTGATAACCTGACAAGAATAGCCTGACACCAATGGGTAAAACCATAACGGTGAGCAGAACTACTTACCGGTCTCTAAGTGGAAAAGAAAATCAATCATACCATTAAATCACAACTTCATTAAAAAAAAATCGAGGAATATACTAGACTGGGAAAGATCATGTGATCTTTTGACTGTATCCTACCTTTACAAGGTTGTTTTTAGAATCAATCAAGGCTGATTGGTAAAATTATTGGATCGAGTGATGTAATTTATATGGTGTCTGTACTTGACAGGAAGGACATCTTCAAAAATATATGTTGAAATTCTAATCAGTGTTATAGTGAGGGTCTAATATATAGTGACTTACTTCTATATACAGATCACCGTTAAGTCTGTCTCCCTCCCTGTCTCCCTCCCTCACATTCCCCCTTTGCCTCTGTCTTTCTCTCTCACACCACTCTCCCCCTCCCCCCACTTCTCTCTTGCTTGTTCCCTCTCTCGCACTCGCGCTGTGTGTGTGTGTGTGTGTGTGTGTGTGTGTGTGTGTGTGTGTGTGTGTGTCTTTCTCTTGTGTTCCCCTCCTCTGTCTCTATGACAACTTGCTTGGTGGTTTTGATAGCAAATCTGGAAGTCAGCCCTCCTCAAGTCAGAATTTACCCATCTTTGGACGTTTGGAGGAGAATACAGTCAGCATTTTAAATCTGTCTTGCTATGAACAAATTGAAAACTGTTCCTGGTGCAGTTTTTTTTATGATGGTGAAGAGTTGCAAAATGAGTGTTTCCAACACTGTTATTCAGGCTGATAGCTGCACCATGGTGCAATGTTGTGATTGTTGGATCCAAATCTCTCTTCAGTTGAGTCTGTTTCTTAACATAAACTGGAACCTCATAAAGGGAAAGCTTGGACTGATTCATAGGAGTCAGTTGTTTTTGGAGACCGTTTTGCATTCTTCACCCCGTCTCCTTCCTTCTACTCTGATCTCTGATTGTGTGTCGTGCTTTGTATCAATAGTCCTGACCTCAGGAACAATGCACAACAATTGTTGTCTTCTCTCTGTTTTGTTTGGTGAAGATGAGATTTCTGGCCTGTATTGAAATGGGATTATTCTCAAACCGATGGATCCTGTCAAAAAAAGCTTTTGAAAAAGAACCTTGTTGAGTTTTTTTCTGTAAATTAAGTGTCTCGAGATGAAGCCTGGTCATAAAATAAACACATCCTCCATCGTAAACCATAAAACACAGGAGCGAAAGTAGGCCAATCAGCCCATTGAATCTGCTCTGCCATTCAATGAGATCATGACTGACCTGATGTGATGATCCTCAACTGCACTTTGCCGTCTTATCCTCATAATGTTATGTTAGAAAAGCATTCTGTTGATTGTTGCAAACTGATTGCAAAAATGTGACGTGCATCCAAGTGTTCATTTTTTTCGACAAGTTCAAGAATTCCCCCCAGGCATGGTGATTCAAGTGCTTACTTGTGGTCTGTTGTGATGCAGTTCACTGTTCTGCAGTACCTCTTTGTATGTCTGTTGAGTTTAGTCCCTCAAAAATGATGTTGTGGCAGAGGCAAGGAGAAGGTTTATTGCAAACAGGATTTCAAGTGAGGACTTGACTCAAAGGAGTGGTGGGCATCATTTTTCAAGACAGGGCAGAAAAGTCAATTGTTTGATGTTGATCAGTTGAGTCAATTTCTGAAAACTTGACTGCTTCCCTTCGCGGCTCAGAAAGCGCGCTGATGTCAGATTAGGGTGGTGGATACAGTTTGGATCATGGCCTACAAGAGAGCATAGGATAAATACTTGGATCGAGAAATTAAATTTCAGGGATGCCAAGAGTGGGGAATTCGAGCCGACTAGATTGTTCTTAGAGCAAGCATAGGCTCACTGGGCTGAATGGCCTCCTTCCATGCTGTACTGAAGTATGATTTACATTCGGAGCTAATATGCTCAAATGGCCCAATGTTTCCATTCTGTACCAACCAGCAGAGAGAAGAAAAATCAGGTTCCCACATTTCACCAACTACTATACACAGATCCAACTTGGACTAACTGGTACCCAAGAATTGAGAGTCTTATGTGTTCATTTTGAGGTTGAGGTTGGATAGAATTTCTTGAACTTCAAGTTAAATCAATACCAAATGAAAGTTAGCAAGTAAGAAGAGACATCAGGCAGAACGTAACTTCTGACCAATCAACCAAGTTTTGAATAAGATAACTCAGGGGACCTGGATGGGACAGTGCCAAAGGGATTAACACGTCTCTGCGGGGGAAGATTGATATGCTGTTTGCAGCAGACTGGAAGAGAGTTGATGAAAAGGAAATGTTGAACTGTGGTGTGTCCTTTCTCTTCCATGCATCGTTTCCCTATTTTTGCTCTTTGACCCTGCTGAGGCTGCTTCTATTGACCCAACCAGGTTCGGACCAGGTAAAAGCCATGTGAGGTAATTGGAGTGCCAAACTGGTGGGCAAGCCCAGTGGGTCTGAGAGATTTTACTGTTGTATGCACTACAAGAATCTGATGTTAAAAAGGGCATTTGCCTTACTTGGTTATTCTGAGTAAGCGATTCCATTTGCAAATTCATCTGATGAATGAGCAGCACTCCAAAAGTTTGTGATCCCAATCTGGTGATGTAAGACTTGTTACTGTGCCTCCCCCAGTCCAGTGCCAGCATCTCAACATCCTGGCTTCCAAATGTAAAGTAATAGAATTACAGACTGCATTCCCCAAAACATCGGTTGGAATTTTGCACTTCCATTCGGTGGTGTGATTGGCTGCTTTTAAAGCAATGGTCTTGTCTTGATTATATTAACATAAATAGCACTGTTTTTGTTGTAGCTGCGACTAATGAGTAACTGCTTCTGATTCAGTTCAGAGTTAGGCAGAAATCTTGAGAAATTGGCGTTCACATGCAGGATGTAATTGTTGAGCTGGATCTTGACAAATGCAGGAAATCGGACAATGAGAATGTCCGTAGTGAAGCCATTTCAGCATTGTGTGTCAGATTTGATTAGCAATGAGGGGTTAAGAGAAGTGACTCGATGAAGTGGAATTTGGTTTTGGGTCCATCATGTGTTTACTTGGAATCACAAGTAATGGGAAAGGTACGAGAGAGAGGTTGACTTTTTGGAGGAATGGTTCTGCTGACTTGGACGTTGAAGTCATTTTAAATTTAGCATCCTGAAGGAGACAGGAAGTGTTGGTGGGTTTGTTTTGGCTTTCTTTTTTTGAGTCGAGCACTTGGTGCTCAAGAGAGGAGACCGTTTCCAACTGGAGGAATTGAAGGTGGCCAAAAATTCAATGAGATGTGTCCCAGTGCACTTTAATTTATAAATCTACAAAATGACTGCAGCCTCCAGGAGAGGACATTTTATGTTCCCCGCCTGCGTGAACCTGAATGGTTCCATTTTCTCAGTACAGTTCTTCACCTGTGTATCTGATTATTTTTTTTGTTTTGAACATCCGGAAATAGTCATAAAAAAAGACAAGGGGAATCATGAGATTATAGATTTTTTTTTATCCACACCATCCTTCAGTCAGTCAACTTTTCTGCTTTTCAGTCAACTAGAATATTTGACTTTTCAGTCAACTAGGATATTGAGCTGTGGGTTGTTAAGGGTGTGGTTCAACCACAGGGAATGCTGATGAGTTCATGTTTTCTGGATTGATGAATTGATTGAGACACATTGCAGCATGTGCGAATGAACACTGCAGACCACCCCCTCTTTTGGCCCCTCCCTCTCTCATCCCAAACATAATTACATAAGGAGCCAAAATGGGGGCAGCACAGTGACATAGTGGTCAGCACTGCAGCCTCACAACGGCAGAACTCAGGTCTGACTCCCGGCTTGAGTCCACTCTCTGTCTACATGATCTTCTTGTGTCTGTGTGGGTTTCCTTCAGGTGCTCTGGTTTCCTCCCGCAGTCCGAAAGACGTGTTGGTTAGATGTATTGCCATGCTCAGTTCTCCCTAAATGTACCCGAACAGGCGCCAGAGTGTGGCGACTGGGGGATTTTCACAGCAACTTCAATTAACACAAACCTACTTGTGACTAATAAACTTTAAACTTTAACCTTTAATGTTTAGTATGTTGATGTTAATCTTCCGATCAGTACAAACCTTCAGCTGCAAATACTGTTTGAGGTTACATTGCAGCTGCTTATTCATACACTTCTTCAAATATTTCTGTAAGAATTCCATCCTGAATTTTCAATGTTTCCTCCAAGTGCAAATTGTATGCCTGTTGAACGGTGAAAGTCACTGTTCTCTGCCAGTTACCACATTCCCCTGATTGTCCTGGCAAATGAGAAATCATTTCCAGTTCTCTTGTTTTCTTTGTGAGAATAAAGAAACTGCTGTCCTCTTCTTTCTTCTGTTGCTGTTGACCCCATTCTGACTTGGTTCAGCCCCAGCATCAATAACAGCAATGATTGTCATTCAATCGGATTCTTTTGAAACAACGAGAAGGACTCTTTGAATAATACATGCCATTGGACCTGTGGCCTTGTCCTGTTATTCTTGTTGCTATGTTGCCTCACGTTGCCCGCAGTATTCTTCTAACTGAGCACCTTTGCTCAGGAATCAATGCCTAAAGCACAGGGCATGTTGAAAAGGGGAGGAGAGAAGGCACAATCGTGGATAATTGAATATATCACATCTAACAGTTAAGCTGGGGAGCAGACTTCAGGGTAGCTCAAGATTCTATTGATCAATTCTGTCAAGTTTGGCTCACACGAGTCATGGAGACAGAAAAGGCCCTTCGATCCATCGAGTCAACACCAACAATGTGTCACTAAAGGCACGCTAATCCCATTTTCCTGTGGTCTCACATCTTGAATGGTAAAATGTTTCAAGTGCTCATCCAAATATTTTTTAAAGGTTGTAAGGTTTGCAGCCACGACTACCTTCCCAGTCAGTGCATTCCAGATTCCCACTACCCCCTGAGTGAAAACGTCTTTTCTCAAATCCCCTCTGAATCTCCTGCCCCTCACCCTAATAATCTGCCCACTCGTGATTGACCCCTCAATCAAGAGGAACAGCTGTTCCCACGGCATTTAGCCGTGCCCCCCCCCTGTGTTAACCCTCTCTCTCCACTGCCACCTACTTGATCCCACCTTCATGAGCTGGCATGAACCATGTGTTAGGAATAATCTGTCAATAGGCATGCAATCCAACCCTTTTACTGCACTGTAAACCTTGATCAGTGTTTCATACTCAAGAATAAATGCACCGTCTGAGAAAGTTTTTGTTTTATTTTGGAATCATTCTCCTGGCTGTCTTCAAGGCCAACACTACTTGAAGGAGTCAAACCTGGCACATTACTCTCAATGGTGTGACCAAGGAACTGAGTAATGTCCTTTGATTTGTACAATCTGAGAACCCTAAAACCCTGTTTGCTTTGGCAGTGATTTCTCTGTACTGGCTGTGCAACTTGCTGACCCATATTGAATAACACCTTGCTCCATTTCTCTCTCCCAAACACCTTCACCATCATTCCCTATTAATAATGAACATATCCTGAGTTGGTGCTTCCAATATGTATGTCAGCGTAGTTATCCAGGTTAAATATTGTACGGCTTATTTCCCTTCCAAATCAAAATCTATTTACGTCAGATTATATTCCGCTACTGTCTGTAAATCATGTTCAGATTTATCGTACAATTGACATTCTTAATTGCCATACCTTTAATACCAGTGTCTAGTTAATAGGTAAAAATCAGTAACAAGTTGATGACTGATCCCTGGGAGGACACCACTTGTAACATGCATTTTTGATTTGGACCTGTTCCCAATCCCATTAACCAAATTACCACAGAAAATGTCCATTTCGATTTTGGTATTCCATCGGAGCCTTGCTGTAAATGTCAAGGCTGCAGTGCCACCCAGATTTCCTTCATCTTTAAAACATTTTAATTGACTTGTTGTGTATTTCCAAAACTCCTTTCCCTTCACCAGTGATCAAGGGCATCTCTGAGATCTGCTTGTTGGTTCCTGAAGTGCAATGTTATTTCTGTGGAGAATCTGGGGATGATGAAGGAAGTCTGTACTTCCTGATATTCTCATCTGGCTGATGGCAATGAAGATAGGAAGTCCAGGTATACTGCGTACAGTCCACATGCAAGTTAAGATTTGGTGTATTTTTCAGAGAGGATTGGGTAAATTGTGTGTGCATGATAGGTACACTCAAATTTCATTTGTGTCATCTTTAGAATGCTAGATAAAGTTATCATGGAGCAACCTGTCTGACATGTCTCTGACTTCACTTCTCAATCCCCTGCCCTTTTCCTGTGTTCAACCTTTAAAAGCCACACTGGTGTACACCGCACTTAATTCTCACAACCTTTCTTCCCTGTCATTCCCCACACCCACCTTTCCATCAAATGGCAAGAAGTATGCCTCACTAGTAAATTATCATGTGTGAGTTAATTCTCAGCACCTGTCAGAGACATCATAAAACAGTTTATACAGTGGTAATTCTGTGTGAATTTGCTTTTCTAATTGTGGGCTATGCCTTGTGTTCTATTGTTCCAAATGAGTCAGAATTAATTTTGGCAGTGCTGGCACAACTTTCATCTTGCTCTGCCAAAATTTTGTTGGACAAAATTGTCTTGGAAGGAAAAGAAAGTGAGGTTCTGGCAGTGCAATCAAAATTGGGCATTACCATGGGACAGTGTTGTTGCAGTCCGTGAAACTCTTCTGCAACTCGTGATTTGAATCATGCTTTGAGGTTGGTGTGTCGCTGAAGTGTATGAAAATTACTTGCTTGGTTTTGCACTTGGTAGTTTTGTTGTAAGGAGACAATGCCCCTTTTTCCTCACAATGTTGCCTCTTCAAAGCAAAACTGGCACTCGCACATGTGAAGCATTGCTGACCCATGTCATGGGTGCCCTTAACCCAGTGGGTGGAAATGCCAGTACTTTAGGATTGTTTCCAAGAATTGGAAGTTCTTTCACATGATGAAGGCTGCATTGACCAAGACGCTGACGTAAAGTGCACAGGTATCTTGCCTGTAGCTTCACTGGGCAGCAGAGGCCAAGGTGGGTAGAGCAAGCAGTTCGGAATACCTCTCTCTCCAGGTATTAGATGTGTAAAATTCGTCCGCTTTGGGTGCAAGTGATTGGTGAAGTGCCTCAGGTTAGAAGCCACTGCTAACATGCACCCTATATGTCGCATAACTCCCTCACCTGGTCACAGGGCAGAAGCTGATAAGGGATTGGTGCTGTGTGTGAAATCTTGCTGTTGGAGCCATTTGCACAGTAATGGTGGTGACAGCAGAAGGGATTCTCTGAAAGCGGGCACACTCATCCATAAAATAGACATGCACCACGGAAGGACTGGGCAAGGAGTGGGTCTCAAACATAAAGAATGGTGGAAAGATTGTGCACGTGATCTTTATGTTGGGAGTAGGTATAACTCCTGTCATCAACCTTTGCCTCAAAATGAAAAATGAGTTAATAACATAACAGTATCCTGACAGCTTCATTCTGCGGACTGTTCGTATAACTCCTTGTTCAGCACCCAGGTTCAATCCATCTAAAGCCAATCTGCGTTCAAATATTTTATTTCAATTATTAATGAGACTTCCTGTTCTGACTTATTTATGTTCCTTCTAACACTGCACTCGTCTGCATTTCACTTTCTCTACTTTGTGTCTTTATTGTTGTAACCTGGAATCACATCTTTGTCAGCTGCACTCGCTTCCTTGTTTGTTTTGCTTCCTGCAGAACTAATGTTTTTTTTTCCCCCTAACTCCATCATCAGTTGAAATAATGTACATTTGAACTGCCTGTAAAATGCCCTCTTTCCAATCCGAAGTTTTATTGAGGGTTCACATGTTGCAAACCTATGCAACTTCTGCTATAGTAGTTTCAGATCATTGCAAGTAGATCTCTTGGAGGTCATTGCTATTACCCTTTGCTTTTTATATTCATATCAATAAGGCTATACTGTTGTGACTTGTAGTTATTCCAGCTGCAGTATTGTGCAATTCTAGTATAATGTGATGTCTGTGTACGTGCACTCTTCAAAACCTCAACCAAGGGAGATAGTCTGGATTTAAAAAAAACATTGTTTTTTATTTAAAGTAAAGGACCAGTGCAAGAAGCAAACTCAAAGCTATTTGTGACCAAAACTGGGAGGGCAATTGTGAAAGGCTCTCTGGCAAGCTTTGATGAGCTTTGACCTTGCTGTGAGATTTCAAATCTCCAATATCTCCTTCTCTCTGGCTTACCCAGACTGTGTGTCAATGATGTGTTTTATTTCTGTTCCTCCCACACGGACGCTGCTTCTGTATTCTCCATTCCAGGCTTTTTAGAATGCACCCTGGTTTCCCTATTTCCTCTCGGGTTGTGTTCCTGATTCAATGCTTGAGTAAATGTGTAAGCGATCACCCTTACAGGCGCAGCTACGAGACATGCGACCTCCCTCCTCCCCCAAACCCTTCCACCCGCCCTCCCAAAAACCATCAATGGCTCGCTTGCCAAAGATGGATTTTGTTGCGAAACCTGAAGTCCTCTGTAACTCCCGCTAAGAGGAGAGATGCCCCCCGCAAGCCTTGATTCTCTGCAGTCGCAATATTTACTGGAATGCTGGTTTGCATTAAGTGGTGCAGAAGGGTGAACGTTTAAAGCATTACTGAGCAAAGTAAAGCTGCAGATCAAATCAAAGCAGAGTATTTTTGTACAGATTCTAGTGACTAAAGGGGGGGTCTTGCCGATGACGACATTGTATCTATACTTTACATTGTAATGTATCCAAGTGATCATTTTCCCAATAAATAATGTTTTGATGCATATCTTAAAATGAGATTTGTATCGTGTCTTAGTCTCCTTTGCTGATTTATCCCCACCCTAAGGCCCGCAATTCTGTGTTTGCGTCTTCAACAAGTTGGACAGACAGGAATGAGCGCAAGCCAAATTCTGCAGCGCCTCTCCTCATAGAGGTTTACAGTGTGGAAACAAGCCCTTCGGCCCAACTTGCCCTCGCCGCCCAGCTTTTACCACTGAGCTATTCCCAACTGCCCTACATTAGGTCCATATCTACCTAGAACCATCTTATCCATCTTACTGTCTAAACGCTTCATAAAAGAGAAACTTGTGCCCACCTCTACTACTACCTCTAGCAGCTCGTTTCAGACACTCACCACCATCTGTGTGAAAAAATTGCCCCTCTGGACCCTTTTGTACATCTCTCCCCTCTACCCACCTTGGAGGTTGTCAGTCAATAGTTTGCACCCCCAACCCTTCTAAGCCCTCTCCAACCAATGAGAATCTAGCTAAGCCTGGGTTCTCATTGAAAATAGGAATAGATTGAAAATAGGAATAGATTCCTGCATCATGGCATTTTGGACATGAGCTTTAGATGGTGATGATAACAGTTGAATTGTTCAAATCATCAGAGGAATACACAGTCGTCTTATTTCCTAGTCTCGTGAAGTTGGTGGGAGTGTAAAGCAGTGGGTCTGGAGTGGAAGGATGCCTTTACACTACAGTGGTATGGTGCAAGTGGGCTTGTTTTAAATTTGGCTCTGACCCTCCAGCCCAAAGTTGAACGAAGTTCCCTGACTGAGTACCAAGCAGCACCTTAAATGCAGACAGCACCATCTCATTTTGCAGCACAGTGGCACAATGGTTAACACTGCTGCCTCACAGCACCAGGCACCTGCGTTCAATACCTGGCTTGGGTTACTAACTGTCCAGACGTTCTCTGTGTGGGTTTCGTCTGGGTGCTCCAGTTTCCTCCCACGCTCCAAAAGATGTGCTGATTATGGTTAGGTGCGTTGGCCATGCTAAATTCTCCCTCAATATACCCAAAACAAGTGTCAGAGTGTGACAGCCGGGGGATTTTCACAGTAATTTCATTGCAGTGTTAATGTAAGCCGATTTGTGATACTAATAAATAAACCTTAAATAAACTTCGATATTGTGCCATTAAATGTTTCCACAATTATCACTTCCAACTATTGCCTCCCCCCACCCCCACACTTATAAATGTGTTACGAAAGTAAGGAATTGGGCATCTCAGCATGGTTTCTAATATAAACATACAAACAAGAATCAGGTATAGACCATTCTCCTCCCTCAGACCATCTCTGCCATTCAGTACCATCTGATGGTACCCTCATGTCTGCTTTTCCTCCCTTGTCAATCAAGAATCTATCTAACTCTGCCTTACATCGATACTACTATCTGAGGAAGAGAATTCCCCAGATCCTTTGAGAGAAAATATTTCTCCTCACCGCTGTCTTAAACAGGAGACCTTTTCATTTTAAACTGTGGGTCCATCTTGGCATTGGGAAAGTGGAAATATCACAGGGCAGGTGCCTTCCTCAAGCTGGAAGGGGGAATTGAGGGCTGGGTGGGCTAAAGAATGCTGCATCTCAAGATGGGGTATCTTTATCAAACCCCATAAGAGATTGTTGATGCTGACTGTACTGGGAGATGTGAGCAGAGGAAGGGCAAGGATATACTCGCTTGAATATACTCAGTCCTGGAACCCAGCGGTGATTTGTAAGTGCAAGATTGTCAATGAACGCATTTCCATTTCAAAAGCCAACAAAAAGAACTGTATTTCCAAATCTGGCTGTTACAAATGGATGAGGGAATTCAGAGGACAGCTTTGTTGTTTTATTCATTCGGGTGACATGAGCTTTGCTGGCAGGACGAGCATTTATTGCCCATCCCTAGTTGCCCCTGAGAAGGTGGTGATGAGCTGCCTTCTTGAAATGCTGATACAGCTAAGTGGCTTGCTCGGCCATTTCAGAGAGTATTTGAGAGCCAACCACATTGCTGTGGCTCTGGAGTCACATGTGGGCCAGACCAGGTAAGGACCTATTTAATCAGAGGGTTTTTTTCCCCCTGACAATCGACAATGGTTTTATGGCCATCAATACATTCTTAATTCTAGATTTTTTTTTAAAGTGAATTCAAATCCCACCATTTGCTATAGCGGGGATTCGAACCCGGGTCCTCAGAACATTAGTTGAGTTTCTGAATGAATAGTCTAATGGGAATACCATAAAGCCATCAGGAGAAAAAAGAATGTAATGGGGAGGGAGGAAAATGAAATTAGGAATGAATGAATCTGTTTCTTATACTAAACTCTACCTGAGCTTTTCTGTAAGTGCTACTAGAGGTTGACAGAAATGGCATTTGAAAGCCTCACAGCGCCTCTGTTCAGGTAAGATATTTTTTTAAAAGTGCATCACTGGAACCTCCTGAAAGTCAAAAATTAATTCCACTTGCAATCAGGTGGATTGACCAACCTGAATTCTGTAAAACCTGTTATTTTTATGGCAGATATAATGAGCTTTCAAACAAAATCCTTGCCATTTATATCTGCTGCCATTGGTGCAATGCATCAGCATTTGCTGAGATTTAGTTTTCAAAGTCATTCTGTGGATTAAGTCCGCAATCTTGGATCGTGATTTAAATCCCATAAAATTGAAGGGCTTTACATGGAGGATTAAAAAAGCTCTGTATGTATATTCTGGAATGTATTATTCATGAGCGGAATTAATCAATGCAGAGTGATGGAGTTCGTGTGGATTGCACCCCAAAACTTCTTTCCAAGTCTTTGCAAGATGTTGAGCGTGAACCTGCATGTTTTGTGAACTGACTGTGTGTGTGTGTGTGTCTATGTGGTCTTTGTGTATGCGCGTGTGTGACAGACAATATTGAAACCATTTCCCTTTGTGTCCTTTCATCAAGTTGCTCACACATTTCCTGCCTTAAAATACAGAAGGGATAAAATTTATGCCCAAATGGGGAACGATTTTCTGTCTGTAGTTTGTACCTTTTGGCTGTGAAAATGCATACAAAGGTGCAGGATTGATCAGTCCAAATTATTTTGTTCATTTTTTTTAAAAGAAAAATCCAGGATAAAAGCACACAGGACGGCCCAGTGGCACAGTGAGTTAGCACTGCTGCCTCACAGCCACAGGGTCCCTGGTTCGACTCCCGCCTTGAGTCACTGTCTGTGGAGTCTGCACCATTTCCCTGCATCTGCATGGATTTCCTCAGGGTGCTCCGGTTTCCTCCCACACTCCAAAGAAGTGCAGGTTAAGTTATTTGGTCATGCTGAATTGCCTAGTAGTGTCCCGAGATGTGTAGGTCAGATGGACTAACCATGGTAAAATGTATGCGGTTACAGGGATGGGACAGGAGAGAGGGCCTAAGTAAGATACTCGAGTAAGAGAGTTGGTGCAGACTCAACAGGCTAAATGGCCTCTTCTACAAGATTCTGGGATTTTTCTATGATATGAATTTGTTGACACCTAACATTTGCTCAGCCACTCAGCAACCAAATTAACCCAGGGTAAGATAGACTGGGGTGAAGGAAGCAGCAGAACAGCCACCAACTGGCTGTTTTACAAGGTGTGGAGATGCTAGCGTTGGACTGGGGTAAACACAGTAAGAAATCTCACAGCACTAGGTTAAAGTCCAACAGGTTTATTTGGGAACAGAAATTGTAAATTGAGTTTGTGTTTTTATATGCCCTGTTTGTGAATAGAACTCCCTGATGAAGGGACAGCAAGTGCTCCGAAAGCTAGTGGCTTTTGCTACCAAATAAACCTGTTGGACTTTAACCTGGTGTTGTGAGACTTCTTACTGTGTTTTACAAGGCACATACCTTGTAAAAAAAAAAACCTGCCTAGTTACTGATAGCTACAGTCCGTGCATGATGTTGGAATTGGATTTTCGGTTCCAATTTTAAACCCATTCCACTCAGTTACCTCAGCCACTGCTTTTGTTTTAAGTGTCTCTTGGGGGAAAGAAGAAATATGTCCTTCTGGTCTCCCACGATGTGAACTGAAGTAAGTAACATTTGACTCTCTTTGCCGAGGTGAGGGTGGAGAGAGAGAGCAGAACAGAGGGAGCCGTGGGCTGGGAAATTGCCTCATCCCCAGCAGGGTTCACCCTTTCTCAAGCCCAGGACGGCAGGGAGCTTTTCAGGAAACACGCCTTGATCTTGGCATATTTGCTAAAATTTTGACTCAAGTTGACTTGCCTGGCCAGCAGAGCTATTGATTTATAGTGACGGGAAAAGGCAGATGCTGTCTTTGTTAAAAAGGATTGGTGAATTTGACAGAACTTCAGCTGTTGTGTTGCACAAAACAGCAACTGACCAATCAGTTTACCTTGTGCCAAGTGCAGTGTTACATTTGTATATTTTGAAAATATGTCCATGGTGGAAACATTGTGGTTCATTATATATTAGACATCAACGTGCCCATGCTTCCAGATAGCTTCAAATTTACACAACAGAAATTCTTTTTTAAGTTTTCATTGAATTCATGACTAGCCAAGATTGTAACTCATTCAAAGTCCACTCAGATGCAGAAGTAAAATTGGGCCCATTAAGTCCAAACACTAATATATATGTGTTCCAGTACTGTATTGTGTTACAAGCTCCAACACTGTACAAAGTACTTGGAGAGGCAGCCGAAAGGGTGAGCCATACACATTAAGAATTGAAAGGCCACAATTATTTTTTATGTTATACGCTACAGTTTCAAGCCCTCTTCTATCCATGGGTAGCACGGTAGCACAGTGGTTCACACTGCTGCCTCACAGCACCAGCGACCCGGGTTTCTTGGGTCGCCGTCTGTGTGGAGTTTGCACGTTCTCTCTCTCTCCACCCCCTACCTCAGCAAAGAGAGTCAAATGTTACTTACTTCAGTTCACATTGTAGGAGACCAGAAGGACATATTTCTTCTTTCCTCCAAGAGACGCTTAAAAGAAAAGCAGTGGCTGAGGTAACTGAGTAGAATGATCTGCGTGGGTTTCCTCCAGGTGCTCCAGTTTCCTCCCACAGTCCAAAAGATATGCTGTTTAGGTGCATTGGCCGTGCTAAATTCTGCCTCAGTACCGAACAGGTGCTGGAGTGTGGCAATAGTGGAGGGGTGATTTTCACAGTAACTTCATTGCAATGTTAATGTAAGCCTACTTGCGACACTAGTAAATAAACTTAAAGCATTAAAATCAGTAATGGTGGCCTTGCAATGTTTAACTGAGAGAAAACTCATATAGAGCTGTTCAAAATGTGAGAGTTTTGGCAAGAGACACCAAGGAAACTGGGCTCTCCCTGGTGTTCAAGTGGTCCCAAGATTACAGCATTGTTCAACAGAAGTGGGATCCTGATTGAAGCTACCCCGATGTTTTATTAGCTCCAGAATTTCTTGTGGGATTTTTCTGGTGAGTTACGCATCATGGAATACACATCAAAGCATTTTGCTGACCGCTTCTCAGTCAGCTTGGGAGTTACTGAAATCACAGAATTCGTTGTGAGGCAGAAAAAGGCCATTCATAGCAGCATTGTATCTTGTCAGTCCTGCACTTTCTGGAATTTGCGCATGCTGTCCAACTGAATGAGGTCACTGAGAAACACTATTCTATGGATACTGTACAGGGTGTTTCTGTAGCCTCTGAAATGCATGTTTCTGATCAGACTCAGGCAGTGCTGCTGTAGCTGAGGTTTTCTGTGCAGCAAAGCAGCTTGTCAGACTAAAAATCTTTTGAATGCTTCCCCTTTTTGATGTTGTCCTCCATATTTCATGATGCATGGAAGGAACACAGACTGGAAAGTGTCTCGAGGTACAAACACACTGCATGGTGGGATGACATTCCGTGATGGAACTTCATAAACTCTGCTTTACGCCAAGAAAGTGGAGGAGTGGGGAGGGTGGTTTGCAGGGCAGGAGTGGAAGGGGGCATAGCTGCTTGAAGGAAAGGCTAGTAAATGGATCCAAGCCAGATGGTGATGTACCAAACTCGATGTAGAATCTTCTCTGATCGAGAAGATCAGGTAGGTAGGTCTGTTCACAGAAAGCAACTTTATATATTTCTGCCTCCTGTCAACTGGTACCCCAATGTCCAAACTATCTCTTTTTATATTTGTTTCATCTACAGCTTTGTCCCTTTGGGGAATCATTTGGGATGATTAGCAGGAGGTTACCTGCCCCATTTGTTTGAACCATGCTCCTTCCACAGCCGACAAGCCTTGGAGTGGGACTTGAACGTAGAGCTTGTGGCTCAGAGGCAGGGGTACCACCTCAGAGCCACCACACCGCTCAGTCCCTTCTTATTCTGGTGAAAGTATTTCAGTAGAAACTAATCAATTACCTCTGAAAGGCCACAGTCCCTTTTTATTTATGTTTTCATAATATAACATATCTTCACAAACACTTTGTTCCCTTTGGATAATAGGGGGGAGACAATGGAAATATTCCCTGGCTGATGATCAGCCCATTGGACTGTGTCAGGAGCACTCTGAGGTGACACAGTGGGTTAGCACTGCTGCCTCACAGTACCACAGATCCGAGTTTGATTCCCAGCTTGGGTCACTGTGTAGAGCCTGTACATTCTCCCCATGTCTGCGTGGGTTTCCTTGGGACACTCCAATTTCCTCCACGGTCCACAAGACCTGCTGGTTAGGTGCATTGGCCATGCTAAATTCTCTCTTCATGTATTTGAACAGTGTCCAGAGTGTGACCACTGGGGAATTCCACAGTAACTTCATTGCAGTGTTCATGTAAGCCAACTTGTGATACTAGTAAATAAACTTAATCTCCTTCCATGCCTAATAAGTCTAGGCCTAGGTCTCGAAACCAGAGCTTCTGGCCTCAGAGGGAGAGTCACTACAACTGCACCACAAGACCTTCAGTCCCTTTTAATATTTTCTTTTCATTCATGGGCCATGGGTGTCACTGGCTGGGCCAGCATTTATTGTTATCCCCACTCGCCCTTGGAGGGAAGTTGAGAGTCAACCATATTGCTGTGGTGTTGCGTCACATTAGGCATGATGTAGTAAGGATGGCAGATTTCCTTCCCTAAAGAACGTCAGTGAAGCAGATGGGTTTTTCCAACAATCGACAATGGTTCCAATATATATTTTTTATTGAATTCCAATTCCACCATCTGCTGTGGCAGGATTCAAACCTGGGTTCCTGGAACGTTAGCTGAATTTCTGAGTTAATAGTCTGGCGATAATCCTCCTCCTGTAAAAATACACACTTGGACATGTTAACTCATTGACAGCTCCTTAAAGAGGTACTGTAACACAAAGACAGAACTGTTAAAGAAACTGCAGCGAATTGGCACAGTGGCACAGTGGGTTAGCACTGCTGCCTCACAACTGCAGAGACTTGGATTTGATTCCCAACTCGAGTCAGTATTTATATGGAGTTTGCACGTTCTCCCCCTGTCTGCGTGGGTTTCCTCTGGGTGCTCTGGTTTCCTCCCAGAGTCCAAAGATGTGCAGGAAGGTTGATTGGCCATGCTAGATTGCCACTTAAAATTAGGGAGACTAGCAGGAAAAGTACATGGAGTTATGAGGATAGGGCCGAGGAGGGATTGTGGTCAATGCAGACTTGATGGGCCGAAAGGCCTCCTTTTGCACTGTTGGATTACTGTGTTTCTAAATCCAATTAAAATGTTGTGTGGGCGGCTGGTGATGCGTTCCAGCCTCTGTGGTGCCCAAAGTTCATGGAATGCCTTGAGCGTTCCAGCAGACACCATTTGCTCCCTCCCCCAGGGACGCCCAGGCACAAACCAGTCCCTTTACGTATTCTTCAATAAAACCAACAATCAATAAGTCAAACAAAAATCACAGGGGTGATGGCCGCTGGTGGGGAACTACAAACAAAACGTCAAAACCCAAAATATTCCTCAGGGTGATGATGCATGCCAGCCCGCTGTTACAGTCCCTTTTTTATATATGCTCAAGTTACCTGATCGATCAGTACCCTCCACATGTTTATCCTTAACCTGAGCAATACAAGTTCGCATAATGTGAGCCAGAGTCTTTGGAAAGCTGATTTTTGGGGCAAATTCACAGCAGCTAATGAAGCGGCAGAGAGGTAAGGAGTAATCCTGAATGGCCAAGGTACAGTGTATTATCAGAGCCTTCGGAACCACTGCACATGTTGCTTTCTTCAGACACAGTCCAGCCTCTCGCTGCCTCTGTCTCGCTCATGCGTTCTCTTGCCCTGACTGCCTTTTTTCTCTCTCCCTCTGCCTGTCTCTTTCTCCCACTGTCTACTCTCTGTAAATATGGGGGTATTACATGCACACAACTATCCCACAGGTGCAGAGGTTTGGAGACTTTACAGTGAGCGAACTCTGTGGCAATCTGTGGCTGTTGTGGTTATTGAATTCCCAGTGCACCATGATCAGCATCTAGTCTAACTTATCCAGTCCAAGTGTTATTCCCAAACCACTTGTGAAAGGCCTTTCACCTGAATTGTGAAAAGGATGCCTGAAGCCCCTGGATGTTCTGGGTGGTATAGTGATAGCGGCTAGTTTTTTGGCACCAGTCTCTGCAGTTGTTGGAAAGCAAGTGGGATTTAATCATGCCTCCTTGTAAATTAACCCCTGAATTGAGTATCAATCCTGCTGTGTTCAACGAGCAAAGTTGTGCTGTGTCAGCAAACTAATCAGCTCTTGTTCTGTTCCAGGTTTCCCAACAGATGCAGCTGGCTATCCTCTGTCGATCGCTAAAAGCACTCCCGAGGTTGGCAGCTCTCAGGGGGCCAATAACTTGGCCGTGAACTGGCCTGGCCAAGCCCGCCCATACAGCTCCAACTCTGTGCACAGCAGTGAGGAAGAGTGCATCGTAGACGGTGGTGACCTGTTGGACAGCAGCGGCCACCGACCCCTCCTGCTGGATTCAGAAGAGGACGAGGAGGCTGGGAGAACCCAGAATTCGGTGGGAGCGGACTCTGCGCTCGTCCATCCAAGTGTGGCCAACCTGCTGGAACCCCCAGCCAAGGAAGGGCACAGCGAAGCTGCCGGCGAGGTGGATGTCTTCTCTGCCGCTCCATTCAGGAACCCGAGGGGCACTGAAACGGCGCAGGGTGCTCTCGATGTTTTCAGCAACGCCCCGTTCAAAGCCAAAGTCAGCGTTGCCCGAAATCAAAGTGAGGAGATCGACGTCTTCACGAGGGCGCCCTTCTCCAAAAAGAAACCGCTGGCAACCTTGGAAGAGACTGTCTCGTACCCACCTGGCTCGAAAGCCGGCGAAGAGTTAATGGCTGAGAAGGGGCAGTTGGGGAGCAGTGACCAAGATGCCCATCCAGTGGCTCAGAGTAGGTTCTCCGGCTTTCAAGATCCATGTGTTGGATCGCCTGGGGGAATCCCACACCCTGCAGCGGTTTTCCAAGCCAGCGCCCATCAGCAGTCCAGAGAGGCAGACCCCTTGAAAAATTCCACCGACTTTCCAAACCACCAGGCGCACCCTCCCGGCACATTGCTGGCTCAGGAAGTGTTGCTGGCGGCCGTCAGCCCTCAGCCCTTCCGTCCTCGGGCACTGGCCAAGTACTCCCGTCACTACCAGGAGGAGGAGTGGCAGAGCCAGGCACCCGCCGCTGAGTACACGTCGGAGAAAACGCGAGGAGCCGACACCCCCGCCTCTCTGCACCCGAGGACTTCACAGGCACAAGGGGCTGACCCCTTCGCAGCAGCTCCTTTTTCCACTAAAGCCAGAAATCAGAAACCTTAAGACGTGAACCCCTGAGCTTTTTTTTTTGTGGAGGAAGCATTGGTTCAAATTGCAGTATCTCACTTTGTAACTGGTTGAAGGGATAGTGGACCCTTTTTCCTCACTACCTTAATGGGGGCTATGTCAAACCTGTTAAATTGTCGAATCTCAGGCCTTGGTATTGTGCAAATAATCTGACTTTTTCTCTCTCTCGCTCTCTCTCTCTCTCTCTCTCACTTGGGCATTCAAGGCCCAAGCTGACAGAATGACCACCCTCTGGGCAAGGTAGCAAAGGGTTTGTCAAGTCAGATCCAGATTGTCTGTCTGTCTATCTATTCCGGACTCCACTCACGCTTGGCTCAATTGCACCAACAATTAGAGTAGAAGAGAAGTAGGGTTATGAAGCGTTTCACCTTCAGAGTTGTGTCGACGGTTTCGTGGTTGCGAGAAGTTCAGCTTTAATTAAGTTGTGTGCTGGATTGAACCTCAAATCTTCCCTTCAAAAATACTGGGGGGTGGCTGAGAAACGCACCAGACGACTGTCTCACATTGCACGGTGTTCAGTAACTCAAGCAGTTGCCTCCTTGCAGATGTGATTATCTTTACTGCACTGAGTTAAAGGTGTAAATATTAAAACACTATCATGCAACCAAATGTCATTCAACTGCCTAATTGTAAACTGAAGGAAGAATGCAATTTAACAGTGCCTTTTGAGACTAGTTTCTTTCCAGAGGATGGGATGCTGCATTGTTCCAGACATTCACAGTGAAGCAATCCTGTTGCTGCATCAACAGTGCTATCCTCCAAAAGTGTGGAGTGTGGTTTCGAGTGACACTGTGTGCAGTGTTAACAGTGTTTTTTGTTGCACAGTGAACAGAAGATGCAAGTGACACAATCATAGATTTCTCCAGTGCTTTCAGAAATGAAGCTCAGGCTAAAAGTTAGATGATGCCTTTTTCTGAGTGGCTCTACTAAAGATTTCATGTCCTTGTATTAAACATAAACAAGAACAAATTCCACTGAGGGGTCTGAATTTAATTCTTTGGCACCGTGAATTTTTATCACGTATGTAAGATTTTGTTTTGCAATTTACCTGAACGGGCAATAATGGAGAAAACGTATTTTAGCAGATAAAAGATGTGACCACCCTGTTGACTTGTCAGCCTAGAAACGTCAACAGGCGTCACTAATCACAGTCACAACACTACATTTGAAGTTGAATGCAGTTTGAATTCCAAGTTACTCTGCAAGTGTTCACAAAGTCTTACTTGCCATGCCCTCCTGCCCTGCAAGTAAGACAAGGCAACAGCTTGGTATCAGTTCTGGGGTAGTTGGTGACAGAGCAAGCTGGGTGTTGAATTACGTTGTGACTGACATGCAGGGGAGGGGGACGGAGTTAGACAGTCAATTGGCAATAATTGTTGAAATGCTGCTAAAAGTATTTGCCAAATATGGCAGTTGCACATTCGTAAGTCACATTCCCTCCTTAGCTTTTTAAATCACAAGTCATTGGGAATTCAATGAAGTGTTCATATCCCAAGCCCTTTACGATGCTCGCTTGCTTTCTAAAGGAAAGGTTCATTGGTTTGTTTTGGCTGAGGGAGCTGGAGACGGCGATGATTCGCTTGTTGATTCCCGCTGATCCAATCTGGATTTTTTCGAAATGAGTGTGGTCATTTTTTTTAATAATAAAAAAGCACCTCGTTGGCCATTTTGGTTGAACAATCCATGAATCTTAAATTCAACAGTCACGTCAACGTGGATGGATTACTTGCGTGTGAAAAGTCACTGCCGTCAGCAGTGTGATTACTTGCGTGTAAAAGTCACTTTTTCTTCAGCCCTGATTGTCTTATGGGATGGGAGCCCTCACAACTGGGAGGAGGCAGTGGAGAGCATCGGTGAATCCTGACACTTTCTGCCAGTGCTGGTCGGGAGATGGACAAACTTTCACTGAGGACATGAGGCCTGCTCTGGGCCAAAATAGAAGATGCTGTGAAAATGTTGAGCTGAAACTGGGCCAGAAAGAGGCACTGGGGATGGGGGAGGGAGGGGATGGAGTTGTTAGTTGTTTTGCTTTGGCAAAATTCCAAACGCACCTTTGGGCAATTGTACCCCGTGCAGTCCCCCACTGCCACACAGGATGTCCTGGACTCTGTATCTTTCAGATATCCTCCGAAATGTAGCACCAGTGCTAGTTTTAAAATGAATATCATTTCCATTAACTTGTGGCTCAATTCTAATGGTGAGAGAGAAACGTCAGCGCATCATTTTGCCCCATTTCCTGCTCTTGTGTTCGCGTTTCAAAGACTGCTCGTCACTTGATGCTCTTTTGTGGGCGGAATAAGGCTTTTTCTGGGTTGTGTTGGCATTAAATATTGACTTGTTCCAAGAGAAAAGCAGCCTCTTTGGACCATATTTCTTTCTTGATCTGCAATGCTTTAATGTTAAAAAAAAAACCTGATGATCACAAATGTGATCCCAGAACGCTAGTTATCTGCCAAGAGTCAAACAGAGTTTGACTCAATGAATGACTGAAAGACAGCAGTGCAAACAGCACAGGCTGGTGTGGCTAGTTGGTCAGTTGGTCAACATCTGGAAGGAACTTTGGAACATGAGCAGCCCATTTGGCCCATCAGGCTTGTCCTGCCGTTTAATTCAATCATGGCTAATCTTGTCTTAATTTTCCACTTTGTGCTCTGTTATCCTGAAGTAACAAGTCCTACTAATTCCTTCTGAATTTTCACCCCAAGCCTCACTTTTCTTTTATGGGGGAGGAGGAGGGGAGAGTACCAGATTTCCCACTCCCCTTTGTGTGAGAAAATATTGTCTAATGCCACCCTTGATGGACTTGGCTCTGCTTTTGAGGCCATGTCGCCTTTATTTTTGATGGCAGAGTACAGAATGATTTTCCACCTAATCAAACATCTTCGCTAGATCACCTTTTTTAAGCTCCTCTAGCCCATGGAGTCTAAGACTTCTGTCCTGATAGTTGAACCCTTTTAGCTGCTCATTTCTGCAAGGCATCCCTTGCATTTTCCCTTTCGAATCATTGACTGTGAAGACACGGGATCTGACCTGGATGGTACAGTAGTTGCCAGTGCTGCCTCACAGCTGCAAACCACTCACTGGCTTGCACTGGCCCTTAAATTGGAACAAGGTGCGAGGAGGAAAGAGTCAGGAATTTAAGACATAGGAGCAGAAATAGGCCACTCGGCCCATCGAGTCTGTTCCATCATTCAATAATGGCTGTTTTTTTCTCATTCCCACTTTCCTGTCTTTTCCCCATAACCCCTGATCCTCTTATTATTCAAGAACTTATTCTATCTCTGTCTTAAAGACACTCAGTGACCTGATCTCCACAGCCTTCTGCGGCAAAGAGTTTCACAGACTGAGCAATCTCTGGCTGAAGAAATTCCTCCTCATCTCTGTTTTAAAGGATCATTCCTTTAACCTGAGGTTGTGCCCTCTGGTTGGTTTTTTCTTACTAGTAGAAACATCCTCTCCATGTCCACTCTATCCAGGCTTCACATTAACCTGAAGTTTCAATGGGATCCCCCATCATCCTTCTAAACTCCAACGAGTACAGATCCAGATTTGTATTTTTATAACACAGGCCATTATGCAACTAGCCAGTGCACTTACAATCTCCCTTCATACTGAGAATGTTTTCATTTTTCCAGTAGTGCTTCATGCCTTTTTCATGAAACTGAAAAGACTTGAGTTGTTTGAAGCTCTGACTATGTTTCCAGCAGGTCCGAGATGGCAAAGCTTTGAGTAAACAATGCACTGAAACGATTTTTATTGAACAATTCTGTCTCTCCAATTCACGTATCTTTTTCCCATTACGTGTTCAATTGCTTGAGGAGTCCTTCAAGCAGCCTTTCCGAAAACATCTTCTGATATGCACAGATTCTTGGAAACACTCCTGGTCCAGGCAAAAAACAAAAGTCTAAAATTGTGAAGTGGAGTGATACTTGTTGATGAACAATATGTCATTGTTCTCTTAAATCCAAGGCTGCCTCTGTTTGGCTCTTGCATTCTCGTGGACGTTTTTATGAATTTGTTGATAACGGAATGCTTATCTAGTCCTTGTATTGAAGAATACTAGGGCGGCACAGTGGTTAACACTGCAGCCTCTCAGTGCCAGGGACCCGGGTTTAGTTCCTGGCTTGGATCACTGTCTGCATGGAGTTTGCACGTTCTCCCCGTGTCTGCATGGGTTTCTTCCAGGTGCTCTGGTTTCCTCCCACAATCTGAAAGACATGCTGGTTCGGCGGATCGACCATTCTAAATTGTGTCGTGGGGATTAGCTAGAGTAAATGCAGATAGTTATGGGAATTGAATCTGGGTGGGATTGTGATTGGTGCAATCTCAATGGGCTGAACGGCCTCCTCCTGCACTGTATGATTCTAACATTGATCTGTTCTGGCGATAATCATTGAAAGGGATCTAGCAAAAACATTGCCTGAGTTAAGATGAAGGTACATGATTGGAAACTTGTTGCACCTTTCCACTCTATCCAGTGAGTTGTTTACTCATGAATACTCATTTAAAACTCGGTTTTCAAGAAGAGAGAATCAGGATGTGTTTTATGGGCAGCACGGTGGCACAGTGGTTAGCACTGCTGCTTCACAGCTCCAGGACCTGGGTTCGATTCCTAGCTTGGGTCACTCTGTGTGGAGTTTGCATATTCTCCCCATGTCTGCATGGGTTTCCTCTGGGTGCTCTGGTTTCTTCCCACACAGTCCAAAGATGTGTGGGTTAGGTTGATTGGCCATGCTAAATTGACCATAGATGCATAGGTTAGAGGATTAGTGGGTAAAATATGTATAGATATGGTAGTAGGGCCTCGGTGGGATTATGGTCGTGCAGACGTGATGGGCCAAATGACCTCTTTCTGAACTGTAGGGATTCAATGATTATCATGCTGATGATGTCTTTTTTTTTTTTGGAAAACGTTTGGTACAACAGGTATTTTTTGGGGTATTGGAATTGACTTTTTATGGTATTGTGACAAAAACTGACAGAACAGGCCATTGAAGGGCAAGGAAGGGGGGTGATTTGAGAAGAGCTATAGAATTGGTCATTCCGAAGTTAGTTTGACCCCCATCGAGGTGTCCCATTTTTGCAAACCTCACAACTGCAATCTGGTAACCTGTTCTCAATTCACACATCCTTAGTCTTTCAAGAATGTGTTTCTCCCAGGTTGGAGTTAGACTTTGGCTGGCGTTGACTTTTCTGCAGGTGTTAAACATGTCAGTTGCTGCTGCAACCCACAATTTCCAAACTGTGCCTTGCTGTCAAAACTCTGAGGGCAGATTGGCCATCCAATCTGCATTGTCGTCTGCAGATTAATTTGCATCATTAGGAATTTGTCATTGATATTTATCTTCTCCTCTGCCCACGTTTGATGTTGCTACTGAGGAGTTCCAACACTCCTTGAGGAATGGTCGGATATGAGATTGGGAGGGGAGGTGACATGACTGAGAGAACAACTCTGTACATTGGACAAGCAACCCTACTCAAGAAGAAAGAGGCACTATTAGTTTTGTTCAATTTATCCTCTACCAAATCACTGGAAGCCAAATAATGACTATAGCAACATAGGGTTGGTTTGTTCTACGTTCTTGTTGAATATTTTAGACTGTGTCAGCTACGTCTTGAGAACAAGATCAAGTTCACATTATATTTTTTCTGACTGATTGATCTTGCATCAATCATCCATTCAAACCAGGAGATGTATTCTTCGTTTGATCTTCCCACATCTCAAGCCGTGCACCTAAATACTAACATTGTCCAAACCTTTCCCATGTTTCCAATGAGTTCTCCGCCTTCCCCTGCCCAACCCTTTATGTGACTCCCAAACTTCCTCCCTACGTCATTCACGACAATGTTAACCCCAGTGTCGGCCTTAAAATTACACTGGAGTTTGACCGCACAGAAGTTTGGCTATTTGCATGACATTCGTTTGCTTTTTTATGGGTGATGTGGTAATGCCGGCGTTGGATTGGGGTGGGGTCACAATAAGAAGTTTCACAACACCAGATTTAAAAAATCCAACAGGTTCATTTGGAATCACGAACTTTCGGAGCACTGCCCCTTCAGCAGGTTAGCTCTAACCTCCACTTGCCTGATGAAGGAACGCTGCTCTGAAAGCCAAATAACCATTGTTGGACTTTAAGCTGGTGTTGTGAGACTACTGATGATTTTTCAGGAGATGTTGTATCTATTTGGAAACAAGTTAGCCACCCAGAAAAATAGACAAGTGAATTTAATGTCAATGTAAATGAAACATCTGTGCAATCTTGGGACCAGATCATTTGAAGGGGGACAAATTGAGTAAGCTCTTGACTCATGCGAAGTGATGGAGTGATTAACTAAGTGCTGTAAGCCACGCTTCAAATTGATCTGCATCTGAACGACATAGCTTTGTGATGACAGTTAAAGAAGCTGTTTCAGGTAATGAAATATGTCCTTTTTTTAAAGGGTGCTATTCCACTTTGGCAAGATAGCTCATTGTTCCTCACCTCTTTGGATTTCTTTGAAGCCCATTATTGGTATGGGCAGCAATCTCAATGCATTGTTTACTGACCCTGCACATGAACAGTCAAAGCCCAAGTGTTGTCTCAGAATAAATCTGCAATGTTTTCAGCACCGCATTAGTGCGTTGTTTGCACTTTTTGTTTACTTTGAAGCTGTGCCCGTTGCGAGGGTACGGCTGGGTGAGCGTTGGCAGCCTGCTCTGCGATGGTGTTGCATCCAAGCATCATTGTCCACCTCAGCTCAACCCTCAAGCTCTCCAGATTGTCGCTGGGGTTGGGAAAAGCAGGAGCAGGAACTCTGGCACTTCCCAGCTGAGGCCCACAGACATCGGACATCAACCTTGGCCCTGCCACCCACTGCCTGAGCCCAGAGGAGCAAATTCAGCACAGGTGCGTTTGATAGCTTTGTCTCCAAGCTGTGACCTTGGGCCACTTTGGGTAAATCGACCAAGAATTTTTTTTTAAAAAATCAGCAATAATGAAATAAGCGTGCTACTAAAGATGGCTAAATTGAGGGAACTGATGAATACACAGAAGTGTGGAGTGATAAACCCAGTCTGAGTGTTGTGTCTTGATCAGGATTAAGTGAAGGTGAGTTTTTTGACTGTGTGCCTGTTTTGCTGACCGATGACCCTCATGCTGTTCTACAATGATTCCATGAGTATAACAAACACAGCAATCATGCATTAGAAAAGTTACCCAAAGAAAAATCTGTTTGGACTCTAAAAGCTGAATATCATTTTTGTGTCTGTGTATCTAAGCTGGGTTTGAAATGTAGATCTTTTCCACTCCCCGTTGTTGTTTGTGTGCCTCTCTGAGAGATGATTGATTTATTTTTCCCACTGTAGCCCATTTTTATTGTATTCTGGTGTTCAGTAGTACTGAAGTTGTATGAAGAAATTATACACATTTGAAAATATCTGTATTAAAATGGTCTTGTTGAGAATAAAACGTGTGCTGTTTTACTTCTGATAGAAGCGGAAAATTGTTTCCTCTCAATAGCTGCTCTACCGCTAACATGGTCTGAGCGACTAATTAGTCCACTATTCATTCTTGTCGTAGAATCCAAACAATGCAGAAAGAAGCCATTCGACTCATCAGATGTGCACTGACCAGAAACTGGCCTGATTCCCTTAACCCCTCATATTTACCCTGCTAATCTCCCTAATACTGAGGGGCAATTTAAGCATGACTAATCCTGCTAATCCGCTGCAGGAGGAACCTGGAGCATCCGGAGGAAACCCACAGGGGCATGGGGAGAATGTGTGAACTCCACACAACAGTGACCCAAGCCAGGAATTGAACTTGGGATCCTGGCACTATGAGGCAGCGATGCTAACCATTGTGCCACCCAGAATGTGGTAGAAATGATGGTGTTGCATCAAAGCACCAGTGGTCAAAGTCTTTTGCGAAGATATTTCCTTACGTCAATTTCGGATGTGACAGTCGCCAGCTTGGCTCATTCAATATCAGTGTGGCCTCAAAATCAGAAGGTCAAACTGCCATTCCAAGGCTTGAGCATGTCATTTCATCTGCCACAATTGTTGGGAAGTGCTGCATGGTTTTCATTTCTTGGATGAGATAATAAACAGGACCTGTGTGTGCTCCTTTGTGTGGGTGTGTTGTGTCTTAAAGATTCCATGGCAAAACATGAGAAGAAAGAAATTGTGGCCAACAGACTTCGTTCATCATCCAGCAAGAAGCACCAGAAGGATGAACAGGCTGTTTGGGGCAACTCAACTGTGTGGAAATTTGTCTCAAAGAATGAAGCAAAGTACAGTCCTCCAAACCTGTGCTGATCAAGATGCTGTGACTAAACTAAAAAAAACCTGTCTTTATTTGGTCCATATCCCTTATTCCCTCCCGATTCATGTACTCATTTAGATGCCTCCTGCTTGCTTCCACCACCATCTCTGGCAGCACATCCTGGGCACCCACCACTCTGTGTGAAAACTTGTCCCACACATATCCCTTAAACTTTCCCCTTTCATCTTGAACATGCGCCCTCTTGAAATTGAAATTGACACTTCCACCCTAGAAAAAAGCCTCTGGCTTTCCACCCTGTCTATGCCTCTCATGATTTTGTACACCTGTATCAGGCCTCCTTTTCAGCCTCCATCCTTCCAGTGAAACCAATCCTAGCTTATTCAACCTCTATTCAAAGTTAACACCCTTCTTTGCACTCTCTTCAAAGCTTCCACGTCCTTCTGGTAGTGTGGTGACCAGAACTGCATGCAATACTTCAAATGCAACCTGACCAAGGATTTATATGGCTGCAACATGATTTCTCAATTCTTGCACTCAATGCCATGGCTGATGAAGATAAACATGCTATATACCACCTTGGCCACCTGTGTTGATTTTAAGGGAATTGTGGACCTGCATACCCAGAAGCTTCTGTCAGTTAATGTCTCCTTCAATCTGACCACATTCCAAAGTAATTCATTGTGCTTGAAACACTTTGGGATGATTTTTGTGAGAGTTGAGAAGGTGTTGTATCAATATTTGTGGCTGTTACCCATGTGTCATCTGAAAGCCATTTACCCAAAGCGAGCTCCCATATTTTTTCATCATTGAATCCCTACAGTGCTGAAGGAGGCCGTTGGGCCCATCAAGCTTGCACCGACAACAATCCTACCCAGGCTCAATCCCCATAACTTCACGAATTTACTGTGCTAATCACCTTGATACCAAGGGGCAATTTAGCATAGCCAGTCAACTTAACCCCATTTTGTTTTGTGAAGTGTTGATCCGGCTTTCTTTTGCTTCAATCAGCAATAAAAAAAAACAAAAAATGCAGTTTGGATTGTGCAATGATGTAACTGGATCTTATTCAGAATAAGGGGGAAGGATGGCAGGGTCAGAAAATATGTATTTGATGTTGACAGAAATGGTGAAGGGAGTGGCGCAGTGGTTAGCACTGCTGCCTCTCAGCGCCAGGGATCCAGGTTCAATTTCCAGTTTGGGTCACTGTGTGGAGTTTGCATGTTCTCCCTGTGTCTGCCTGAATTTCCTCCAGATGCCACAGTTTCCACTCACACTCCGAAAGACGTGCTGGTTAGGTGCATTGTTCATGCTAAATTCTCCCTCAGTGTCCCCAAACAGGCATTGGAGTATGACCACCAAGGGATTAACATTGCAATGAAGTTAGATTTTCACACTAACTTCATTGCAATGTTAATGTAAGCCTACTTGTGACACTAATAAATAAACTGTAAACTTTAAAACATTATTTAAGCAATGGACTGCAAGATGACAAGGGGAATCTAAATTTATCCCTGGGAGGGAGAAAATGGGATGAGAAGAGAGTACAGAAAATGTGATGGATCCAGTTAAGGGTGCTACAAACTTAAGTGGAAAGGAATCTTTATTCATGGAAGATGGAAAGTGGCATCATTGGAACAGATGCATCTTAGAAACTTGGAAAATAGAACTTACTCCTTCTGTGGACAGGAGGGGAAAAAGTGTTAGCAATATAGTGGTAGCATGCTGGCGATATTGGTTAGCAAGTCTTCAATTAGAATTGGAGATACAGATGTTAAGGCTGGGAAGAATAAGAATTGGGCCATGTTGAAGCCACGAGGAAGAGATAAATTTGAATCAGGGTTAGAAACAGGAAGTGGCACTGAAATAATCATTGGATAACATGGTGTGAAGGGTAAGGGAGAAACTTGAGCGGAACTGGAACAATACAGTTTCCATGTAATCATGAAAGAGCCCCATCACAGGTCCTCCATTGTCTTTTCCTCCCATTTTCCTTCCTCCATATTTTCTTAAAACCTGTTTTATATAATCGAATTGGTATGATATACAATATATAAATTCATATCATTGTGAACATTAGATTTGTAGATTCCAATTCTGATTACTTGAAACATTCAGATAAAAGCAACTTACTGCGGATGTGGGAATCTGAAACATGATCAGAAAATGCTAGAAAATCTTAACAGGTCTGATAGCATCTGTGGAGTGAGAATAGAGCCAACATTTTGAGAAAAACCGAAACATATCCTTCTACCTCCCCTTGACAGTGACCTCATCACCGAACATCAAGCCTGTCAATGACCTCATCTGCTCTGGAGATCTTTCTTCCATATTTTCCAACTTCATAGTCTCCCATTCCAAGGACAACATGCTGCTATCTCCTGCCCAAAATCCAAACAGGCTTGTCCATATAGGCTCATTATGTCGGCCTGGATCTTCCTATCTTAACTCCATCTTCTGTCCTCTTGTCCAGGCCCTTCCTACCTACATCCATGATTTTTCTGATGCCCTATGTCATATCAACGACTTTCAGTTACTTGATCCAAACTACCCCTTCTTAACCATGGATGTCCAGTCTCTTTCTGCCTCCATTCCCCACAGAGTGGCCTGAGAGCTCTCGGCTTCTTCCTGGCTGAACTTGTTCTCTCATTCAACAATTTCTTGAATTTGTCTCACTTATTTCAAATAGAAGATGTGGCTATGGATACCCACATGAGTCCTAGTTATGCCTGTCTCTTTATGGAGTTTGTGGTATATTCTCTGTTGCCCCCCCATCCCACAACTCTTCTGCCAGCATATCGATGACTTTTGGTGTTGCTTCATGCCCTTGTGTGAATCTGGAAAAAGTTATCAATTTTGCTTCTAATTTCTGCCCCTCTATCATGTTCACATGTCCCATCTCTGACAGTTCACTTCCTTTCCTTGACCTCTCTATCTCCATTGCTGGTGATAACCTAATCGCTGGTATTCATTACAAGCTCACCGACTTCCACAGCAACATTGACTCCAGCTCTTCACACCCCACGTCCTGTCTCGTCCTGTCTCATCCTGTCCTACTCCATCTCATTTTCTCAGTTCCTTCAACACTGTCACGTCTGTTCCTTGTTCGTGTTTTCCCACCCACTGTAGTCGACAGGGCTCTCAACCATGTCCGACCCATCTGCCATGCCACTGCTCTCACTCGCTCCCCTCGCTACCTCCTTTCCTTTCTCCCTCCCTCCCTCCCAGAATCACGATTGGTTTCCCCTTGTCCTCACTTTTCACCCCACCAGCCTTCGCATTCAAAGGATCATCCTCCATTTCCATCAACTCCAGCATGTTGCCAGCTCTGATGAAGGGTCTTCTGTTGGCTCTATACTCACTCCATAGATGCCGTCAAACCTACCGAGATGTTCCAGCATTTTCTGCTTTGGTGACCTGAAACATTGAACTATTTAATTCTGTCTGTCTCTCTTTCTGTCTGGCTCTCTGTTTATGTCTCTCTCATTCTGTCACTCCCTCTCTCTCTCACTCTGTCAATTGATCCATTTATTTATCTTTCTCTCACTCTTCCCTTCTCTCTCACACACTCTTATTCTGTTTCTCTCTGTCTCATTCTCTGTCTCTCTGTCTGTATCTCTTTCTATCTGTCTCTTTCTACCTGCCTGTTTCTTTTGCTGTCTGCCTCTCTCTCCCCAGTGTCTCAGTTAAAGGTGTACAGCAGTTATAATGTAAAGCTGTCTCTCTCTCTCTCTCTGTCTCCCCCCCCCCCCCCTCCCGAATCTGTGTGTTTCAGTCAGGAGTGTACAGCAGCCACACTGTGGACCCTCTCTTTCTCCCCCAGTGTGTCTCAGTCAGGGGTATACAACAGCCAGACGATGGACTCTCTCTCTCCTCTCCCCCCCCCCCCCCCCGTGTGTCTCAGCCAATGGTGTGCACAGCATACAGCTGTGGAGCTGGCTGTCTCTCTCTGTGTCTCTCCCCCTTTATGTCTCAGAGATGTAGAGCAGCAGCCACACTGTGGAGCTATCTCTCTGTCTGTCTCTATCTCTATCTCTCCCAGTGTGTGTCAGTCAGAAGTGTATAGCAGCAGCCACACCGTGGAACTATCTCTCGGTGTGTCGCTATCTCTGTCTCTCCCAGTGTGTAAGAACTCAGTAAGAATTTAGCAACACCAATTTTTAATCCAACCGATTTATTTGATAGTAAAATTGAGAGCTTTCGACACTCCGTGTCTTCCTCAGGCAAATGCAGTGTTCTGGTCTGCAATAGCACACATCAGCACAGACAGTCAGAGATTGCTGATTAGAATGTGAATCCTTCCACCTAACCTGCTATTCAAGTGTTAAAGTGGCTAACAATGTGTGTGAAGGGAATCCTGAGCATTGATTAGAGAATTGTGTATTTTCTCCAGACAGCAGTGTGTGTCAGTCAGGGGTGTGTAGCAGCAGCCACACTGTGGAGCTATCTCTCTGTCTCTATCTCTCCCAGTGTGTCTCAGACAGGGGTATGTAGCAGCAGCCACACTATGGAGCTATTTCTCTATCTCTGTCTCTCCCACTGTATGTGAGTTGGGGGTGTGTGCAGCAGCCAGACTGTGGAACTGTCTCTGTCTCTCCCACTGTATGTGAGTTGGGGGTGTGTACAGCAGCCACACTATGGAGCTATCTCTGTCTCTCCCAGTGTATGTGAGTTAGGGGTGTGTACAGCAACCACACTGTGAAGCTGTCTCTATCTCAGTGTGTGACAGGCAGGTGTTTGTAGCAGCAGCTGTGGAGCCGGGGTCCTTGCTGCCCAAACCCCGCCCCGAGAAACCGCTCTATCTGCGACACAGGGAGGAGCTGTCTGCTTCCAGCGCCTGACGCCAATGCAGAGAATCCACACTTGCCCGTCGCTTCAGACTTGCAACCGAATTCTCCTGGGTTAAAAACAAAACCAGAAGTGGAGTTGGATCGGGAAAGGGGAGAAACAGCGGCAGGCAAGTGAGGTGGACAGCTTTCGGAGTAGGTCCTGGGGGCTGCCTGTATCAAAGATGGCGGCGGTGAAGTTGGGTTGCTGGATCCTGGCCTCAAGGTGAGTCTGGAATTGTCACCTCCCAGCCCAGTGAGGGGGCATGGCCCAGTCATATTATCACCAGGCTGTTAATGTAGACACTCAGCTCATGTCCTGGAAACTCGGGTTCAAATCTCAGTACAGCAGATGGTGAAATTTGAATTAAGAATCTACTGGTGACAATGGAGCCCATTGCCCTAAAAGGAAGTCTGCCAGCCTGACCTACATGTGACTCCAGAACCACAGCAGTGTGGTGACTCTCAACTGCAGGAGCAGCAAGAGATGGGCAATAAATGCTGGCCCAGCCAGCAACGCCCGTGTTTCATGAATGAACATAAATAGAACATTCTCCAATTCATCTGATTCATGCACCACTAAGTTCAGCAAGTGTGCACATATCTCCCTAGTCAGGCTCCCTCCATAGACCTGATTGTGGAGTGGCACAGTGGTTAGCGCTGCTGCCTTACAGTGGCAGGGACCCGCATTTGATTCCCAGCTTGGATTACTGTCTGTATAGAGTTTGCATGTTCTCCTTGTGTCTGCACGGGTTTCCTCCTGCTGCTCCGGTTTCTTTCCACATTCTGAAAGACGTGCTGGTTGGGTGGCTTGACCCGAACAGGCGCGGGAGTGTGGCGACTGGGGGAGTTTCACAGTAACTCCGTTGCAACATTAATGTAAGCCTTTCTTGTGACCAATAAATAAACTTTACTGTTCCCCGAAGAGGCTATGTTTCAATGATCATGTCTCTTGGATTCATTAGGCAACAACATCATGTATAGGATTCTCCAACAGCACTTTTCAAATCCAGGACCACTAATGTCATTGGAGAAAAGTTTACAGGAGATGTGCAGGAATGTTGTTAATGCCGAGGGTGGTGGGTGCCTGGAACGTGTTGCCAGAGGAGGTGGTGGAAGCAGGTACTTTAGCAAAATGTAAGAGGTATCTGGATGGGTACATGAATAAGGAGGGAATAGAGGGAAACTGACCGAGTGAGGACAGAAGATATTTTTTGAGTTTAGTTCAGGCATCATGATGGGCATGGGGTTGGAGGGTTATATCTGCTGTACTTTTCTTTGTTCCTTGTTTGTTTGGAAGTCCAAGGGCAGCAGATATCTGGGAACATCACCACCTGTCGATATCTCCTCCAAGCCCCAAACCACCTTGACCTGGAAATATATCACTGCTCCTTCACTATCGCGGGGTCAAAATTCTCAAAATCCCTCCCAAACAGCACTGTGGGCGCACCAACATCAGAAGGACTGTGGCGGTTCAAGAAGGCATATCACCACCACCTTCATTGTCACAGGAGGCTGTGGAGGCCAAGTCATTGAGTAGATTTAAAACAAAGATAAATAGGTTATTGAAGAACAGGAGCAGGGGAGTGTGCTGAGAAAGATCCTGGGGACACCAGATATGGAAGTGTGAAAGATAAGCCATTGCTGGCGATGCTTTGGTTAAAATGAAAGAATAAAATTGTCATTTACTGGGACAAACAATCACTTTGTTTGTGCATTTCAATTTATTTGAAATGTTGGTGTTTCAATTGTTGGTGTTAGTCTTGCATGGGTGGGGTCCATCATATCTCCAGCTAAGAGGCAGGCCACTTGGCTCAAGAGATCCTTATCTCTATTTGTACCACACCCAGACCTCCTTAGTTAATGAAAAAATGCAGTGCTAGAGATACATGCAGTCCCAGCATGAGGGATAGAATTGTCCAGTGTAGAAAGAGGCCATTCAGCCCATCAAGTCTGCACTAACTCTGATAGAGCATCCCATCCAGCCCCTATCCCTGTAACCCGATGTATTTACCCTCTTCTCCTAACCTGAGGGGCAATTTTTCATGGCCAATCCACCCAACCTGCGTATCTTTAGAGTGTGGGAGGAAACACAGGCAGATACTGGGAGAACGTGTAGACTCCAATTGACATGAGAGGCCGGAATTGAACCCAGGTCCCTGGCGCTGTGAGGCAGTGATGCTAACCACTGTGCCACCCCTAATGATGATTGATATTCTGTTTGGAATTTGCACATTCTCCCTGTGTCTATGTGGGTTTTCTCCGGGTGCTGTGGTTTATTCCCACTCTCCAAAGATGTGTGGATGAGATTGATTGACTATGCTAAATTAACCTAGTGTCGGGTTATTAGCAGGCTAAATATATGTAAGGTCCCTGGGAAGTGTGTAAATAGATGATATTGATGTACTTGTTTTTATCCTACAGGTGCTTTGGTCCACCTTGTTGTCTAACAAGGGGCATACATGCGATGGGCCATGAGAGGGCTGCTCTTGGATTTTTTTCGAGAGTATCCTAGTGCTTCACGTCGTTAGTGTACGCTTGACTGGACCATTTGATGGGCAACATGACAGCTCAGTGACTATCGCTGTGCTGTGCAGATAATGGATTTGGGCCTGTGTCTGTGGGAGTTTGCGCATTCTCCCCGTGCTTGCGTGGGTTTTCTCCGGGTGCTCCGGTTTCTTCCCACATCCCAAAGATGTGCTCTTAGGCTAATTGGCAAAACAAATTCTCCCTAAATTGTCTCAAATTTGGTTTTTAATCCATAGATCTATAAACATAGACAGGGATCACGTGTAGAAGTGGGAACATCTGGGTGGTGGCACGGGCTCGTTGGGCCAAAGGGCCTGTTTCCTGTGCTGTTTTGTTCTTTGTTACGGGAATAGGGCCTGGGTAGGATTGTGGTCGGTGCAGACTCGATGGGCTGAATGACCTTCTTCTGCAGTGCAGGTATTCTATGATTCTATACGCTGCTTTCTTCATTGGCAACTTTTGAGTCAGAAATAAAATTGCAATTTTAACACCTGTATAAAAACATTCCGTTCTCATTCTAAAACTGGCAGCTTGAATCTGAAGGGGAACATGTTTATTTTTGTGGCAGAGCATTGGAATGTCTTCTCTACATCGTTTTAACGAGCTGAACTTCACTGTGAATTTAACTCCTCTTTTTCAGAATACACACAGGCCAGATGGTGAGAAGTTTTTGCTGCAACAAGCAATGGAGTGGGAAGCTCCTGGGATATCAAAAGATTCTACGAACATCACCATCGTTTTCCATCCCCTGTAAGCTATTTAAAACACCATGTCTTTTTTTTTCTCCAATCAGTTATTTATTTATTAGTGTCACAAGTAAGGCTTACATTAACACAGCAATGAAGTTACTGTGAAAATCCTCTAGTCGCCACACCCTAGTGCCTGTTCAGGTACTCGGAGGGAGAATTTAGCAGGGTCTATGCACCCTAACCAATACGTATTTTGGACTGTGGGAGGAAACCGGTTTACCAGGATGCTGCCTGGTATGGAAGGTCTGAGTTACGAGGAGAGGTTAGGCAAATTGGGGCTGTTTTCCTTAGAAAGACGTAGACTTAGAGGTGATCTAATCGAGGTGTACAAGATTATGAGGGGTATGGATAGAATAAACAGGGTTAAGCTCTTTCCTAGGATGGACTCGAATGGCACGAGGGGTCACAGGCTTAGGGTGAGGGGGTGAGGTATAATTTGGATGCTAGAGGGAGTTTTTTCACACAGAGGGTGGTGGGGGTATGGAATGTGCTGCCAAGTAAAGTGGTGGAGGCACGTACTCTGGAGTTATTTAAGAAACACTTAGATGGGCACATGAACAGAATGGGAATGGAGGGGTATAGAAAACTGATTTAAAATAGGGATCATAAGCCTTGGGAGTCCTTGGGAAGTGTGTAAATAGATGATGATATTGATGTACTTGTTTTTATCCTACAGGTGCTTTGGTCCACCTTGTTGTCTAACGAGGGGCATACACGCGATGGGCCGTGAGAGGGCTGCTCTTGGATTTTTTTTGAGAGTATCCTCGTGCTTCACGTCGTTAGTGTACGCTTGACCTGGACCATTTGATGGGCAACACGACAACTCAGTGACTATCGCTGTGCTGTGCAGATACATGGATTTGGGCCTGTGTCTGTGGGAGTTTGCGCATTCTCTCCGTGCTTGCGTGGGTTTTCCCCAGGCGCTCTGGTTTCCTCCCACATCCCAAAGATGTGCTCTTAGGCTAATTGGCAAAACAAATTCTCCCTAAATTGTCTCAAATTTGGTTTTTAATCCATAGATCTATAAACATGGACAGGGATCGTGGGTAGAGGTGGGAACATCGGGGTGGCGGCACGAGGTCGTTGGGCTGAAGGGCCTGTTTCCCGTGCTGTTTTGTTCTTTATTCTTTGTTCTTAACCAGAGGAAACCCACTCAGACACGAGGAGAATGTGCAGGTTCCACACAGACACTGACCCCTTTGGGATTCGAACCCGGGTCCCTGGCGCTGTGAGACAGCAGTGCTAAGCACTCTGCCACTGTGCCGTCCTCTTGGGGTATCACTCTTGGAATATGAGCAAGCATCTTTGGAAAGACTTGCATTTATTTCTCTCCCCTGATTGAAAAGATGATGATGATTTCTGAACCACAACTTTTCTGTTGCGTTTTGACATAACTGGGAGAGAGATGAAGAGACAATCACATGACAATGGATCTGGATGTAGGCCAGATCAGGTAAGGATGGCAGGTTTCCTTCCCAAAAGGAATGTGTCAACGATTAACTAGAAGGATTAATTCACAGTAAGAAATATATGCACCAAGGGTTGAATGCCACAACTAAAACAGGTCTATTAACAATGCGCTAACTCCAACTGAGGCTCTCCAGCCCTGGGGCTGCGCTCCCCCAGCTCTGATTGGCTCAGGTTCACAAGCTTGCACTTCATTGGCTCCAATCTGATCATGTGGCCTGTGAAGGCTCATTTCTTAAAGGGACCACGCTACCACAATGTGTGTGAAGCAAATGGGTTTTTAATGATCGTCAGTAGTTACCCTGTCACCAGTACTGAGACCAGCAGTCTGAGCCCAGATTGACTCTGTGAACTGAATTTATATTCTTCATCTTTTGTGATGCGAATTGAATATGTGTCTGTGGACAATTCACCCACATCTCTGGATCACTGAGCCAGCGATGTAACCATCTTGCTACAGTTCCCAATCCCAGCTGAGGATTGAGTCAGGGCTAATCTAACCATTTCAGTTTGACATTCAATGGCATTGCCATTGCTGAATCCCCCACTATCAACATCCGGGATGGTTACCGCTGACCAGAAACTGAACTGCACCCAGCCATATAGATATTGAGGCAACAAGAGCAGGTCAGAGGCTGGGAATTCTGCACTTCCTGACTCCCCAGAGTTTGTCCACCATCTACAAGGCACAAGTCAGGCAAGTGATGGAATACTCTCCACTTGCCTGGATGGGTGCAGCTCCAACAACACTCAAGAAGCTCAACACCATCCAGAACAAAGCTGCCCCACCCCTTGCTTGACACCACATTCACTTCCTCGACCACTGATCAACGGTAGCAGCAGTGTGTACCATTTACACCGTGCACTGCAGGAACTCACTGAGACTCCTCAAACAGCACCTTCCAGGATCACCACCACTATCATCTCAAAGGACAAAGGCAGAAGACAACATGGAAACACCATCATCTGGAGGCTCCCCTCCAAGCCACTCACCATCTTGACTTGGAACGACATTAACCCTTTCTTCACTGTGCCAGTGGGTCAAATCCTGGTAGTCCCTCCCTAACAGCACTGTAGGTGTACATACTGGAAGAAGTCTCACAACACTGGGTTAAAGATCAACAGATTTATTTGGTCGTACCAGCTTTTGGAGTCTGAGGCTACTTCTTTAGTTGAGTGAGGAATTGTGTTCACAAAACAAGGCATATACACATACAAACTAAATTTACAAGATAATGGTTAGAATGCAAGTCTTTACAAGGAATCAAGTCTTAAAGGTGCAGACAATGTGAGTGGAGAGAGCATTAAGCGCAGGTTAAAGAAATGTGTATTGTCTCCAGCCAGGACAGTTAGTGAGATTTTGCATGTCTAGGTAAGTTGTGGGGGTTACAGATTGTGTGACATGAACACAAGATCACATGTGCGGAACTTGGCTATCAGTCTCTGCTCAGCAGTGTATCTACACCACAGGGATTGCTACAGTTCAAGAAGGCGGCTCACTACCACCTTTCAAGAGGCAATTCCGGATGGGCAACAAACGCTAACCTGGGCAACAATGCCCACACTCCAAAAAAGGTTTTTTTTTAAAACCAGGATGCTTCTTTGGAGCACGAGGAAGCAAAATTGAGATTTACCCATGTGGAGAGATGTTTAGAGAGATGACCAAAAACTTGGTCAGAGTGGGAGATTTTCTGGAGTGCCTTAAAGGAGGGGAGAGAGAGAGAGAGGTATATAGAAAGAGAGAGGAGTGGAGAGGTTGAGAGAAGGCATTCCAGATCACAAACCCCCAAGCTGAAGACACTGGCTGTTTGTCTGGAGAAGATTGCCAAGACAGGGAGAGGCTGGGTGGAATCTGATTCAAGTCTGAAGTCATGTATTAACCAACTCAAGAACAGCTTCTTCCCTGCTGTCTTCAGACTTTTGAATGGACCTACCTCGCACTAAGTTGATCTTTCCCTACAGCTTAGCTATGGTGGTAACACAACATTCTGCATCCTCTTAAGAGCATAGAACAGTACAGCATGGTTCAAGCCCTTCGGCCCTCGATGTTGTGCCGAGCTATGTCCGAACCCAAGATCAAGCTATCCCACTCCCTACCATTCTGGTGTGCTCCATGTGCCTATCCAGTAACCGCTTGAAAGTTCCTATAGCATCTGACTCCATTATCACAGCAGGCCGTCCGTTCCACACCCCAACCACTCGTATTTCCTTCTCTATGAATGGTATGCTTTGACTGTATAGCATGCAAGAAACAATACCTTTCAGAGAATTATAGAATCCCTACAGTGCAGAAGGAAGCCATTTGGCCCATCGAGTCTGCACTGACTACAATCCCACCCCAGCCCTGTCCCTGTAATCCCCCTGATACTAGGGTCAGTTTAGCATCGCCAGTCAACCTAACCCGCACATCTTTGAAGTGTGGGAGGAAACCGGAGCACCTGGAGGATCACGCCGGTATGGGGAGAACATGCAGACTCTGCACAAACAGTCACCCAAGCTGGGAATCGAACCTAGGTCCCTGGCGCTCTGAGGCAGCAGTGCTAACTGCTGTGTCGTCATGTATACCAATACACGTGACAATGATAAATCAAATCACACCCAGGCAGAGAAGAAAGGAATTTGGAATGGGGCATTCCAGACAATAATAAAAAAAATTCTTTGGAAGAGGGAACACAGGCAGAAAGGGCTGAATGGTCTCCAGGCAATGCACTGGCAGGAGATATTCTCCGTGAGTGTAAATAATATCTGATGATCGTCCCCCCTCCCAGCCACCCTGAGCTACCTATTTGCAGCAGTTTAATGAGAGTGCTGCTGTTTGTGCTGAATCATGCCTCCTCTCACACGTCTGATCTAATGTTGATTCAGTTGTGCAGCCCTCAGGCTGCTACCGAGCAATGCCAGTGACAGTGGAAGAACTTTAATTATAATCATTATGGAGCTGCTTGGCAAACCTTCCTTTCTGAGAGAAGCCCATCGCTGTGCCTCCTTTCTGAGGAGTAACCTGTGTTTAATCTCTCCTTTTCTCTCTTTTGTGTGTGTGTGTGTGTGTGTGTGTGTGTGTGTGTGTGTGTGTGTGTGTGTGTGGTGTGTGTGTGTGTGTGCGCGCGCGTTGCACACGTGTACATCCGGCAAGCTGCAGAGATGGGCAGAATGCCAGTCCCAAGGCAGAGGCGTGACTCACGTCACACTTGGCTGTCCGAGTTGCTAAGGCAATGGAGCCCGACCAGGTAGTTGAGCACTGCCGTAATAAATAAGGCTGGCGGGGGATGGGGATGGGGGGTGCAGGCGCACCTATCCTGTCGGGTTACCAAAGCCAATCCCTTGAGCAGGAAAGCACGGTTTGTCAACCTTCTGGCCTCCTCCTCAGAGCTGGTAGGAAGGAATAAACAAGGAATCTTGGAGTCCATGTCAGCCTTCAGTGTGGGGTGTGGAATGCACTGATAGTGGAGGCGATTATTGAATGAGCACACGGAGCACACCAGAATGATAGGGAGTGGGATACCTTGATTTTGGGATTGGACATGGCTTGGCACAACATTGAGGGCCGAAGGGCCTGTACTGTTCTATATTCCATGTTCAGTGACACAGGGGACGACATGGTGACATACCTTTCACTGTATACTAATACACGTGACAATAATAAATCAAATCAAATGTCTGTGTGGAGTTTGCACACACTACCCATGTCTGCATGGGTTTTCTCTGGGTGGTCCAGTTTCCTCCCATACTCCAAAGATGTGTGGGTTGGGTGGATTGGCCATGATAAATTGTCCTCGTGTCTCAAGATGTATCGTTTAGGTGGATGTGCGGGGGTGTATTTATATGTATGTTTGAATGTGTTGAGTGCACCTGTGTGTGTGTGAGTGTGTGTGTGTGTGTGTGTGTTTGTATGCTTGCGCCTGTGTGCGTATGTGTGTGTAAGTGTGCAGACCTGTGTGTGTGCATGCGTGTCTGTGGGTTGCGTATGTATGTACGTGTGCTTGTGCCTATGTGCGTGTGTGTTTGTGTGCGTGCCCTTGTATCTGTGTGTGTGTGTGTGTGTGTGTACGTGCATGCGCGCGTGTGTGTGTGCCTGTATGCGTGCTTGCATGCGTGCACCTATGTATGCGTGTGTGTGCACATCTGTGTGTGTGCACACGCACGTATTTGTGTACATGCGTGTGTACCTGTATGCGTTTGTGTGCGTGTATGACTGTGTGCGAGTTACTCCATATGAGTGAACTCAGTGACGAATACAGCCAGTCTGATTGTTGCTTTTAGCAACGATTACCCAGCTCACAGAACACGTCTTCTGTCAATGACGCGAGTGGGCCAAACAGAAAAATACATTCACTTCAAATAAGTCGGAGCATTTTAAACTTCTTTCCAAAGCTGCAATAAAATGAGAAGCGAGCAAGACCCCAGGCAGTAGAATGAATCATTGTGACTGAACTGAATTCAGCTGTAATCATGTCTTGGTTCTGAGGGAGTTGTAGCTATTTACTCCAAAGCTGATTACATTGGCCCATCGATAATTTCTTCCCCTCATTGAATGACAGTTCCTTTTGGGTGTTGTTTTACGTAGCAGGAAGTTTGATGCTTGCACTGGCCTTGCTTACACAATACAAAATGATTTTTCACAGCAACCTGAGCCTCACTAACTTCAGCCTCAAATGTCTGCCGGGTCCCTTCTGCTGCTGCTGTCCTGTCATCAGCCACAAGGTGGGGCTCTTGTGGCATGGTGTGGAGCATTCCTACCTCTGGGTCAGAAGTTCCAGATCAGGTCTGATCCCAGGACTTGGCCGAGGCGAATTACTGGCCAAACAGATTGACTATCACAAAAGCATATCACTGCAGATGTTGGAATCTGAAACAAAATTGGTGGCACAGTACTTCATACTGGGTTCTTGTGTTCCCAACGTCCCTTGTGAACCCAAGGGACTTGGGTTCAATGCCAGCCTTGGCATTGCCACACTGTCTGTATGGAGTTTGCACATTCTCTGCATGTCAGTAGAGGGGCCCCTCCCACACTCCAAAGATCACAGAATCCTGACAGTGCAGAAGGTGGCCATTCAGCCCATCGAGTCTGCACGGACCACAATCCCACCAAGGCCCGATTCCTGTCACCCCTCCTATTTACCTTGTTAATCCCTTGACACTTGGGTCAATTTACTATGGCTAATCTGTTTGGAGAGTGGGAGGAAACTGGAGCACCTGGAGAAAACCCACGCAGACACAGGGAGAATGTGCAAACTCCACTTAGATAGTGACCCAAAGCGCTGTGAGGCAGCAGTGCTAACCACTGTGCCCACCGGGTATGCAGGTTCAGTGGATTGGCCATGCAAAGTTGCCCCTTCATGTCAAGGGAATTAATGGGGTAAATATGTGGGATTACAGGATTGTCTTTGGTGCAAGCTCAGTGGGCTGAATGGCCTGTTTCTGCACTGTTGAGATTATATAAAAAATGCTGGAATATCTTAGCGGGTCTGACAGAATCTGTTGGAGAGAGAATGTTTTGAATCTGGATGACTCTTAGTCAAAGCAGAAAAGGTTGAGAGACCTGCCAATGACGATTAAGGAAGACAATTGGCACCATTGTGGAAAGTGACACCATAAGAACAGATGTGGTGGAGGTGAATGAACTGAGAGAATGAGATGGAGTCCTTAGAGGATGTGGGGTGTGAAGAGCTGTATTCACGGTAGCTGTGGGAGTCAGTGGCCTTGTCATGGATACCAATCTACCAACAGACCTGGAGATAGAGAGGTCAAGGAAGAGAAGTGTCAGAGATGGACCATGTGAAGGTCCATCAGAGATAGAAATGGGCTCTGATGAAGGATCATCAGGACATTTGAATTGTCGACTCTGATCCCACTCCAAGGATGCTGTCAGATCTGCAGAGGTTTTCCAGTATTTTCAGTATTTGTTTGAGGTTAATGATCATAGAATCCCTCCAGTGCAGAAAGAGGCCCATTCGGCCCATCCAGCGCAGTCTGATCGCCTGGTCTGACGGCAGATAGTTGGAGCAGGAGAGTTATCTGGTCAGCCAGTCTACAGAAGGCAGGTGGCAAACTACCGCAGTACTTTGCCAAGTCACCATGGACCAACCCAGTGGGAGTATTCATCCAGCAGGAGGGATACTTCAGCTGGAAGCAATAAAAGAACTAACTTCAGAAAATAAATTGAAGAAGAAGATTTAATGAATAAACTTCATTACTCTAACTCCTGGGGCCACACCCTGGACCATACAAGTTCCCCACAGTTCCTATTTATACAGGGCCAGCAAGTCAGCTGATCCCCACAGTATGTTACCATTGGTTACATTATAACAGGGAGTTCATGGTCGCCAGCCCTCCCTTCAGACATGGTACGTGGAGGAGGAGGATTTAGATCTCAAATTTAGGAGAAAATAGAAAATCGGAGGGGCGAGAGGTGGACAATGGGGAGTTTCCATTGATCTCGGGCAGGATTTTCCAGTCTTGGGTCGAGCGAGATAGTAAAATCCCAGCCACTTACTCGAGGATCCTACTGAATCTGGACACCATCAGAACGTCTCATGCAGAAGTGTTTTGTTCCAATTCATAGCCTCACCTGATGAAGGAGCAAGCGCTCCGAAAGCTCGTGAAACCAAATAAACCAGTTGGACTTTAACCTGATGTTGTGAGACTTCTTACTGTCTCTGGAGAGAGAGGGATAAGTGTCACTGTTGAATCTATTTATTCTTTTGAAAAGACGCGGGGACAGCACTGATACCAGTTTTAAAATAATTTTCTTTTAATGTTCAGAATTTAAAACATGACAGAACAGAAAGAAAGCAAACTCAGAAACTGGCTTTTACTGCTAGCCCCTGTACTGAATCGATCTCAAAAACAAGCTGCAAAACACACACTAAAATCCAAACTATATTTCAATCCTTATCTCGGTATTGAAAGTATTTTTCGCAGTCTGTCTCCAACTTAGTAAAACAATTCTTGCAGCTGCAGTTTTGCTGTTATTTGCCTGCGTTTTGTACCTTCAGGAATGCAGTCAGTTCTTAGCTCGCATTCAGCCTTCTGATTCTACGTGTCATCAAGCTAGTTGCATGGGTAGAAATTCTTAAAATGAAGTATTTGCATTTTCTGAACACACAGGGCAAAGTCTACATAGGATCCCTCAGTCACCCTTCCAAGAGAGTGAGTGAGTTAACTCCGGTGCTAACCCGCTATCTTGTTCCCTTCTTTCAGCCAGACATATGTTCATCCAGACCCAGGACACACCGAACCCAAACAGCTTGAAGTTTATTCCGGGCTGTGCAGTGTTGGAATCGGGGACAATGGACTTCTCTGCACCTCGCAATGCCTTCTGTTCACCTTTAGCCAGGTACAGTATCAGGCAGCACACTTCTGTCCATTCAGTCTGCGACTGAGCAGGCTGAACCTGCCAGGTGGGGAAACTGGAGGAGTCTGATCAGGAGAGGATGGAAGGCAGTGCGGTGAAATGTGCCAGCCTCCTGAACATTCCTGGATTAGAACACTCGACAGGAGATTGACGGAGTCCCGGTCACAGGCATGAGTTTCCTCCGCCTGTGCCAGTTTCCTCCCCCACACTGCAAAGATGTGCAGGTTAAGTTGATTGGCCATGCTAAATTGCCCCTCAGCATCAGAGGGTCTAGCAGGGCAATGGGTTATGGGGGTAGGATGTGGGTGAGATTGTTGGCGGTGCACGTTCGATGGGCTGAATGGCCTCCTTCTGCACTGTCAGGATTCTACGATTCACCTGACAGGAGATGAGTGAGGTGGGGAGGTTGAGGAGGGAGCCTCAGAACTTAGGGAAGGAGATGGATGGCATCAAAAGTGGTAGCGATAATATGAAGCAGGAGGTTGGGGATTGCCGGGAAGGTGGGTGGGGTTGAAGGGGAGGGATCGTTGAGGGTTCCAGCGAGAGTTTGCACCTTACAGGACAACTCCAACAACCCTAAGCCACATTGGATTTTCAGATGGTTGTATTTCTGCTCTGCAGGCAGCTGTTCAGGATCGATGGGGTGAAAGGAGTTTTCCTTGGGCCTGACTTCATTACCATCACCAAGGTAAGAGGGAGACACTACCACTCTTCGCAAACCAATGTTACGAAAGTAGAGCCAAGGTCAACTGTCGCAGAGGAGCAGAAAATCAGCTAAGGTTTTGACATTCCGATTGGGAGCAGGAGTAGCCTGCTCTGCCAGTCAATAAAATCATGGCTGTTCTCCTGGTAACCTCAACTCCACTTCCATCCTCCCCGCCTATAACTTTTCAAAAATTTATTTGTCACAAGTAAGCTTATATTAACACCACAGTGAAGTTACAGTGAAAACCCTTCCTTGCTAATCAAGGATCTATCTATTCAGAGACTCAGCGGACAGAGTAAATAAGAAGAAATGGGCAGGATGTAGAGGAGCATAGACTTAAGAGAACTGGACAGAAAAAAAGCAGAGGTGACCAAGGCTCAAACCTTCTGGTCAGGGCATAACCTGCTCTTTCCGATGCTTACCCAATAAAAAATTATCCATGTACCTTCCACCAATTTTTCTGTCCATATGTAAAATGCACTTTTTTTAAATTCATTTGTGGGACATAGGTGTTGCTGGCTGGTCAGCATTTTTTGCCCATCTCTAGTTGACCTTGGAGGGCAGTTGACAGTCAACCACATTGCTATGGTTCTGGAGTCACATGTAGGCAAATCAATAAGGACAGCGGATTTCCTTCCCCTGAAGGACATTAGTGAACCAGATGGGTTTTTCTGACAATCGACAATGGTTTCATGGTTATCAGTAGATTCTTAATTCCAGATTTTTTAAAAAATTGAATTCACATTTCACCATCTGCCGTGGTGGGATTCGAACCTGAGTCGCCTGGAGTAGTCTCATGGTAATACCACTGGGTCATTGCCTGCCCAACTCACACTAGTTTGTGAACTAGCCGAGGCCTGTAAGTGGCATACCTGCAGAGTGCTCCACCTCGACAGGACAGTGCTGTCGCAGGAATGAGATGGAGGAGAGAGACCACCCTTGACAATGATGGGTGCCAGACAGTGGGAGAAACCTTTGTATTTCCTCTCAGTTTAAAGCTTTCTCTGCCAGGGTAGCTTTTTAACGATTCAACCTTTATTTATTTGTGTCACAAGTCGGCTTACGTTAACACTGCAATGAAGTTATTGTGAAAATCCCCCAATCACCACAGTCCAGTGCCTGTTTGAGGACAGTGGTTCTTGATTGCTGAGGTGATCAAAGGTTACGGGGAAAAGGCAGGAGAATGGGGTTGAGAACCTTATCAGCTATGGTGGAGCAAACTAGATGGGCCATATAGCCTATTTCTGTTCTTATATCTTATGATCTTATCGTCATGTGAGCTGAGGAAAAAAGATTAGTTGACAGCAGTTTAGTATGATTTGTAATGTCTAACCTGTGCCTTCAGAAGGAACTCTTTAAAATGCAGCTAATGAAAAACTTACTCCAACTTCTCAATCAAAGAAAGGTTTTAATAAAGAAACTTCATTACTCCAAACTTGGGGGCCTCACCCTGGGCCAATCCAAGCTCCCCACAATTCTACATAGTTCCTTACTGACAGTGAATCAGCTGGTCAGCTGACTATTACATCAGTCTGTAATTGGTTCCATGTTTTACTGGGTAGCTGACCCTTACATCTTGTTTCCATTGGTCATGTTACATCCAATCAAAGTTGTCACAGGTTGCATTCCAAATAACCTCAATGGGATATTGGAAACAGATTCAGAAGGAATTTAGTAACCCATTTGAAGGCAGAGAAATGAGCAAGGCTGCAGGGGAAATCAGGCTGATTGAAGTATTCTTTCTAAGGGCACGCGCAGGCCTGATGGGCAGAATGGCCTTCTCTTTCTCTGATTCTATTCCCTGTATTCCCAGGCAGACGATGAGGTAGATTGGAAGTTGCTGAAACCAGATGTGTATGCCACCATTATGGATTTCTTTGCCTCCGGCCTCCCAATCCTGACGGATGAAGCTCCTCGTGCGGATACAGGTGGGTGGGTCAGCTGTTTGACTGTGAAGCTTTGTCACCTCAGTGGGCCCAGCGCATGGACTGTGCGCTTCAACCCTACTCCCCAACCCAGAACTCCTGGACAAGACATGCTTGAGTCAAACATTGTGACTGAAAACTCCCTGTAACTCGCAACAAGTTTGATATTATTTCCTGAAAGGACGAATGAGTCCACGGAGCAAAGAAAATTATAGCACAGAAACGGCCCCTTCGCCCCTCCAAGCCTGCATCGATCACGCTGCCCGATTGAACTAAAACCCCCTATCTTTCCGGCGACCATATCCCTCCATTCCCATCCTATTCATGTATTTGTCTAGATTCAAAGTCAATACTGTATCTCCTTTCACGACCTTCGCCGACAGCGAGTTCCAGCCACCCATCACCTTCAATGTAAAAACCTTGCCTTGTACGTCTCCTTTAAACCTCGCCTCTTGCATCTTAAACCTATGCCCCCTTGTAATTGACTCTTCCATCCTGGGAAAAAACTTCTGACTATCCACTCTGTCCATGCCTCTAGTATTCTTGTAGACTTCGATCAGGTCACCCCTCAACTTCCATTGTTCCAATGAGAACAAACCAAGTTTCTCCAACCTCTCCTCATAGCTAAAGCCTTCCTTATCAGGCAACATCCTGGTAAATCTTTTCTGTACCCTCTCCAAAGCCTTCACATCCTTCTGGATGTGGCAACCAGAATTGAATACTATATTCCAAGTGCAGCCTAACTAAGGTTCTATAAAGCTGCAATATGACTTGCCAATTTTTTAACTTGATGCCCCAGTTGACGAAGGCAAGCACGCTGTATGTCTTCTTGATGACCTTCTATTCCTGCATTGCCACTTTTAGTGATCTGTGTACCTGTATACTCAGATCCCTCTGCCTATCAATATTCTTAAGAGTTCTGCCATTTACTGTATACTTCACATCTATATTAGACCTTACAAAATGCATTACCTCACATTTGAATGTTGTCTGAATATGATTGCGACAAATGGCACTTGCAGAAGAGCAACTTAACACATCCAAAATGAAATGTCCCAATTTGTCACACGGAAATGGAAGAGATATGTCATGTTTTTCAGATAGCATAGTGATAACACGAATGAACGGGTAATCCAAAGGTCCTAGCTAATGCTTTGGAGACAAGAGTTCAAATCCCACGCTGACAAGCTGGTGGGATTTAAATTCAATTAATAAATCTGGAATTTATAATTGGACAGCACAGTGCTACAGTGGTCTGCACTGCCACCTCACAGCACCAGGAATCCGGGTTTGATTCCTAGGTTAGATGACTGTATAGAGTTTGCAGGTTTTCCTTGTGTCTGCGTGAGTTTGCTCCAGATGCTCAGGTTTCCTCCCACAGTCCAAAGATTTGCAAGTTAGGTGGATTGGCCATGCTAAATTGTCCCATAGTATCAGGAGGACTAGCTAGGGTAAAGCATGGCGTTATGGGAATGGGGCCTAGAAGGAGTTGTGGTCACTGCAGGTTTGATGGGCCAAATGGTCTCCCTTCTGCACTGTGAGATTCTATGAATTGACAGGTAGTCTCAGTGATGATGACAATGAAACTATCATCGATTGTCAGAAAAACCCCTCCGTTTCACTAACGTCCTTTAGGGAAGGAAATCTGCTGTCCTTACCTGGTCTGGCCTGCATGTTACTCCAGAGCCATACCGATGTGGTTGACTCTTAATTGACCCCTGAATTCAAGGGCAATTAGGGGTTAAGCAAAATTTTGCACAAGTTTTGATGGTCAAAAGTGAAGATCTTTTGTTGTCAGATCAAGCTGAAGATGGGATATGCTGTGCCTTGTCAGCTTGGATCTTGTTTGCCTCTCTCGGAGGGATCATGATTTGGATTGAATTTGAATTGGTTTCTGGGGCAAGCAAGGAGATGGATTCGGGTCTGCCCAGTCTGCTCTGCACGTTTGGCTTTCCAACTCCAAGAATGTGGTTAAAAATATTAATTTGGCAAAAATAGGACCTCGACTGTGAGGAAGTGAGAGCATTCCAATTGTATCTGAATCCAACTCTCTCCTTGCTCACTTCTCAATTCGATAGACACCAGGATGAGAACAGCATCTGGGTCAGAAATCAGATGTCAGACTGGAGTCTAGAATGTGTGTCCGGATTGGGCTCCATTTGAAATGGTAATGTGTGTGTGTCAGTTACTGTGTAAGTACCTGCGCATTGCGATATGTAATCCAATCATACAGTACAGGTGTAAACTGAGGCTGCTTCTTTAGGTGTAAACAAACTCCCCTTGCACAATCCTCATTCTGCTCCTGAGCACAGTGTTACAGACAGGGTTTGTGTGATCTCTCGATCAACTTGTTCCTTTCTACTTTCTTCGCCAATTCTGGAAGTCAAATGATGACTATTGTCAGAAAAACCTTTCTGGTTCACTAATGTCCTTCGGGGAAGGAAATCTGCCATCCTTCCCCGATCTGGCCTACATGTGACTCCAGAGTCACAGCAATCACAGAATAGAATCGTACAATGCAGAAGGAGGCCATTCAGCCCATCGAGTCTGCCAACGTAGTTGACTCTCGAATGCCCTCTGAAACAGAGGGGAATAAGGGTCGGGCAATAAATGCTAGCCCAGCGAGCGTTATCACGTCCTGTAAAAATAAAACAGAACATATGTGCAAGGATCAAATAGAGATATAAAGTTATATTGATGACCTTGCCTCTCTGTCGCTGAAGGCCTGATGGCTTTTGAGTTGAGTTCACCATTCAGTTGGAGTGAAGGTCCTTTGGAAACAAAGGCTTCCGAAGAAGGTGTGATGCTTCTTGCAGACACCATGTTCTGTTGGTTATCAGAGAGGCAGTACCTGAGGTTGAGGAGCAAGTCTGCTCCTACACTCCAAAGATGTGCAGGTTAGGTGGATTGGCAATGCTAAAATTGCCCTTTACTGTTAGGGGGATGAGCAGGGTAAATATACAGGGTTATGGAGATAGGGCCTGGGTGTCATTGTTTTCAGTGCAGATTCGATTTTATCCTGTATTTCCTGCGCTTCAGGTGGTATTGTGTGACTTTTTCTAACTCTGGTTTTAAAAGCGAGTGTCTGAATTGCTTACTGTATTCGTCATTACAGGCTGATGAAAGTTTTTTTCTCCCCCCTCCCCAACCTGTTACTATTAGCTCCTTCGGAGGAAGATGATGAAGTTGTTGCCATTATTAAGGAGTTGCTGGATACGCGGATTCGGTGAGTAACAATGGACACTGCCAACACACTTCAAATATTCATATGGGCATCCTCATTTCCACAGCAAGTGTAATTTAATCTTAACTATTGCCTCAGATGATGCAGACGGATGGCCTTTCGAACAGCAACCAGCAGCCCAATGATTTTCTGCTTCAGACAGAATAGAATCCATACATCAGAAGTCCATTCGGCCCACTGTGAACAATCCCACCCAGGCCCGATCCCCGCAACCCCAAGGATTTACCCTGTTAATTCCCCCAACACTAAGGAGCAATTTAGCGTGGCTAGTGCACCTAACCCACAAACCTTTGGAGTGTAGGAGGAAACTGGACCACCCGGAGGAAATCTACGTAGACATGGAGAGAATGTGCAACTTCAAGCAGTCACCTGAAGCCGGAATTGAACCCAGGTCCCTCGTGCTATGAGGCAGCAATGCTAACCATTGTGCTTTATCAAACAAGCTGTGAATTACTCCCAATTCAGGGGTCCCCTAACTGGACAAGTGCTCGTGCGTCAATGCTGACCTTAATAATTGATCAAGAGCCATTTTACTGCAGAGTGCAAGTTCAAGAGAACTCCTGGCCTGCAAGTGTTATGGGGAGGTAATGGCCTTGTGGTATTATTGCTGGACTATTAGTCCAGAAACTCAGCTCATGTTCAGGGGACCTGGGTTGAAATCCTGCCATGGCAGATGGTGAAATTTGAATTCAATAAAAAGAAAATTTGGAATTAAGAATCTACTGATGACCATGAAACCATTGTTGGAAAACCCCATCTGATTCATTAACATCCTTTAGGGGAGGGAGGTCTGCTGTCCTCACCTGGTCTGGCCTACATGTGACTTCAGAATAACAGCAAAGTGGTTGACTCTCAACTGCCCTCCAAGGGCAACGAGGGATGGGCAATAAATGTTGGACACCCATTTCCCAAACTAAATGGGAAATAAGCGTCTTGGTGAGCAGAGATTTTGTTTTGGAATTCACTGAGGCGGTAGCTGGGATCTCTGTGAAGGCTTGTTTATGTATTGTCTTCCATGCAGCGAGTTGCTATAACCTGCAGGTCACAATCCTTATCTCTTCATCGAAAAATAATCTCAGCCACTGACCAAACCCAGATGGGGTGTGTCTCTTATCCTCAGCCATTGCTGGAATTGGATAAAAAGAAAACACCCAATCTGTCAAATTGTTTTTACAAATCTTCAATTGACGGTTCTCTTAGTTGGCCTGTTTGTGATGCTTTGAGTGATGTTTGTCATGAAGTCTTGGCCAACATTGACCCCCCAACCCCAATCGCTACAGCCGAAGTGGATAATCCAGGCATTATTGCAGTGCTGCCGGAGATGGGATCTTGCGTGCAGTAAGCCGTTGACTCCCGCTCATCCAGCATGACAACACTTTCACTGCAGCAAAGCACTTTGGGATGTCCTGAAACCATGAAGTACGCTCCCCAAAGGCAAATCTTTTGAGCTTATTATTCACAATGTTTGCCTGAAAACTGCTCAATCAGCTGGATCGATCGTGCTTCAAATGGAAGTACAAACACGATGAACTTCTCAGGCATTCTGAATAATCTTCTGTCCCAACTGTTTAGAATCATAGAATCCCTGCAGTGCAGAAGAAGGTCATTCGGCCCATCTAGTCTGCACTGACCACAATTCCACTCAGGTTCTATCACCATCACCCCATGCGTTTACCCTAGCTAGTCCTTCTGACACTAAGATGCAATTTATTGTGGTCAATCCACCTAACCTGCACATCTTTGGAGTGTGGGAGGAAATCGGAGCACTCGGAGGAAACTGACATGGACATAGGGAGAATGTGCAGACTCCACACAGACAGTGACCCAAGCCAGGAATCGAACCCAGGTCCCTGGCACCATGAGGCATCAGGGAAGAAGTTGTTCTTGAGCTGGTTGATGTGTGACCTCAGACTTTTATATCTTTCTCCCTGTCAGATCAGCTGTGACCTTGTTAAATATGGGAGCAGTCGTGAATGGCCTCCTCCTGTTCCTGGTTTATGTGTTGGTAAATAAAAAGGACACATCCTGGCCAGCATCCTGTTCTAATCTTCCTCCCATAGCTTTTAACAATCAATACATAATTTGTCCTGGCGTTTAATGGTGAGCAAAGGTAAGGGTTGGAATTCTGTAACCTCGCCTGCAGCTGAGATTCTCCATTCCCGCTGCAGTGAATGGAGAGTTGGCTGAGTGCCAAATTCTCCGTCTTGTTTCCAACACTGCCGGTGCACGAACCACTGGAGAATTCGGCCAAGGTCTGCCACTGTGCACATTCATGTTCCGGTGCCATCTACATGAGGCAACCTTGGTTCACTCGGTGCTCAGCCAATGTACAGAATTGAAGGAATACATATATTCATATCTTTATTCCTTCAGCCTTTATGATAAGGTACAAAGTGCCTGCTCTCACCATACTTAATGAGCAGCGATGGTTTGCACACAGTGGCACCAACAATACCAACAGTACTCTCCGAGTAATGGCTCTGGATTAAACAATAATGATTTTCTGATCTGCTGTGAACACTGGAACAGGGGCTTTGTGGTTATCATCAATGCTGAGCACTGCTGCCTCACAGCGCCAGGGACCTGGATTCGAGTCCCAGCTTGGGTCACTGTCTGTACCAAGTCTTCATATTCTCCCCATGTCTGCATGGGTTTCCTTCGGATGCTTTGGTTTCCTCCCACAATCCAAAAGACATGCCTGTTAGGGCACATTGCCCATTGCTAAATTCTCCCTCCGTGTACCCGAACAGACACCAGAGCGTGGCAGCTTGGGGATTCTCACAGTAACTTCATTGCAGTGTTAATGCAAGCCTACTTGTGACGCTAATAAACTGAATTAATTCCTCCAGGTGCTCTGGATGTGCAGGTTAGATAAATTGGCGATACTAAATTCTCTCTCAGTGTCCTAGGATATGTAGGTTAGCAGGATAAATATGTGGGATGATGGAACAAATCAGTGCAGACTTGACGGGCCGAATGGTCTCCTCCTGCACTGTCAAAATTCTATGATTCTATGAGATTAGGGCTGACCTGACCTCCTCAGTTATGAAATGGGTTTGATAGAGTTGGAGGCAGAGAGCAGGCAAGGCTCGGAGCCAGTGAGAAAGACATTCGCTAACAAAATCCAGCAGAGAAATTGAGGAGCAACCTCTTTACCTAGAGAGTGTGGAGCTTACTCTCACATGAGTGAGAGAGGTGAAGAGCGCGGACATATTACTGGGGGAAGCTGGATTGATACATGGGGAAGGGAATATTTTGATGGGTTTAAATAAAGAAGAGTGATCGAAGACTGGAGAATAAAGCACACACGTTGCCTGTTGTGCTGAACGGCGTGTTTCTGTGCCGGATGAAATTCGTAAATTGCTCTCCCCCATTCCCTGTTCCACCTCGATCATCGTTCTGTACTGCATGACCAGCAGGTGGCGGCCATGCACCAAGTTGTCTTTCCCTCTTGTCCCGTTATTCATAAAAACAAATGGAACAATTCATTTTCGGCTAACCCGAGTTTGAGGGGACCTGACTAAATGTGGAGTGCAGTCCAATCCTTGTTTGAGTCTCAATGGATGGCTTGATGGCACAGTAGTTAGCACTGCTGCCTCACAGCAAGAAATCTCACAACTCCAGGTTAGAGTCCAACCAGTTCGTTTGATAGTAAGCCCACAAGCCTTTGGAAATGGTGTTCCTTCGTCAGGCGTGTGGAACCTGATGTTATGAGATTTCTAACTGCATTTACCCCAGTCCAACGCCGGCATCTCTCTATCATACCTCACAGCACCAGGGACCCGGGTTCGATTCCAAGTTTGAGTCACTGTCTGTGTGGAGTTTGCACGTTCTCCTCATGTCTGCGTGGCTTTCCTTCGGGTGCTCCAGTTTCCTCCCACAATCCGAAGGATATGCTGGTTTGGGTGCAATGGCCAAGCTAAATTCTCCCTCAGTGTACCCAAACAGGCACCAGAGTGTGGCAACTAGGGGATTTTCACGGTAACTTCATTGCAGTGTTAATGTCGGCCGCTTGTGACTAATAAATAAATAATAAAATAGACTTTCTGGAAGGCATCCTTGCAAAAAAGGGTTTGTTTGGGTTCAGCCATCTTTAATCTGTGATTATAATGTGATGTGATTTTACAATCCTTGGAATGGAGAGTTGGGTTACAAAAGGGTTCGCAGTTTTGTGATTTGGGGGGGGGCGGAGAAATGATGTAAAGTAAAAAAAACTGTGCTGTTGCCTGGTGACGAGAGTCCAGTAATGCAGACATAGAAAAAATAGCAAAGAAGTTCAGAGTGTGTATGTTAGAAAGGGAAGGCAGGAGTTCTGAGCTCTCTAAGAGTTAGCGTTGATAAAGCCAGATTTCAGTCTACGATTAGACTTGTCCAGTGCTAACATGAGCTGGGAGCCTCAGAGCTGAAGCATCTTAACTGTTATTTCTCTCTCCCCCCGACCATCTCCAACTAACAGGCCCACTGTTCAAGAAGATGGAGGTGACGTGATTTACAAAGGCTTTGAAGATGGGATTGTCAAACTGATGCTGCAGGGTTCATGTACAAGCTGTCCCAGCTCCATCATCACCTTGAAGAGTGGAATTCAAAACATGCTTCAGTTCTATGTCCCAGAGGTGGAAGGGGTGGTCCAGGTAAGGGCAATCGGAGAGAAGCTTAGAACCGTACAGCGCAGAAGAGGCCCTTCGGCCCATTGAGTACACCAACATATTAGAAACAGCTGAACTCTGACCATAGATGGCACGGTGTCACAGTGGTTAGCACTGCTGCCTCACAGCGCCAGAGACCTCAGTTCCAGCCTCGGGTCACTGTCTGGGTGGAGTTTTCACATTCTCCCCATTTCTGTGTGGGTTTCATCTGGGAGTTCCAGTTTTCTCCAACAGTCCAAAGATGTGTGGATTAGGTGGATTACCCATACTAAATTGCCCTTTAGTATCAGTGGGATAGAACATAGAACATAGAACATTACAGCACAGAACAGGCCCTTCGGCCTTCGATGTTGTGCCGACCAAAATAAAAAGCAATGCCCCTCCAAACTAAACCATTCCCTTCTCTTCCATATACTTATCAATTAACCTCTTAAACGCCACCAAACTTGGCGCATCTACAACAGCTGCAGGCAGGGCGTTCCACTCCCTAATCACTCTTAGAGCAAAGAACCTACCTCTGATATCCGTCCTATAACTCATACCCCTTAATTTAAAGCTGTGTCCCCTCGTGCTAGCAATTACCTAGGATTACCTAGGGTAAATGCATGGGGTAATGGGGATAGTGCCTGGGGGTGGGATTGTTGTCGGTGCAGGTGTGATGGGCCAAATGGCTTCCTTCTGCACTGTAGGGTTTCTATTCTATTCTATTCTAATCCCATCTGCCAGCACTTGGTCCATAGCCCTGATGTTATGATGTGCCAAGTGTTCATCTTTTTAAAGGATGTAAGGCATTCATAAATCTAAGTGCCTGATCTAGCCTGACTGTTGAGTGCAGTGCCGAGGGAGTGCTGCACTGTTGCAGGTTTCAGTTGAGACCTGTATCCTCAGGGTGGGCAACGTGCTGTTGCACCTGCCCCACTATCAGAACTTCCCACCTGGGTTCATCAAACTTTCAAATAGTCTGCCAAATACTCTGTCTGGCCTGTACCGATTCCCGCAGAGGATGGAATCAGAAGATTAACTCTTAAATGTTGGAGAGGCTCCCATGGTGCAGTTTGAAGAAGAATTGGCGAGATATCCCAGTGTCACGGCTAACAGCAGATGTTGCTGTTTGTGGTGTTAGAATGTAACCGGTGACAACTTTATATTGAATGTAATGTAACGAATGGAAACAAGCTGTAAGAATGAGCTGACTTAGTAAACTGTGGAACCAATTACAGAATGATATAATGGTCAGCTGACTCACTATAAATAAGAACCTGTTGGGAATTGTGGGGAGATTGGAATGGTCCAGGGCATGGCCCCAAGTTTGAAGTGATGAAGTTTCTTTGATTTCTCAACTGGAGTAAGTTTTATTGTATTTTTATTGTCTGCGTTTGAAGAGTTCCTTCCAAAGAAAAATGTGAGGTCTTTCTGTCCTCCAATGAGACTCCCTATTTCCTGACATTTGCAACAATGGCAACACTGAAAAGTAATTATTTGGTGCCTGTGAGGAAGTTTGGTATGTTCTGAGCCTGTAAAGAAGAATGGAAAGAAAGAAAGACTTGCATTTATGTAACATCCTTTCAGGATCACCGGATGTCCCAGAATGTTTGACAGTCAGCGAAGTGCTTTTGAAGCATTGGCATTCTTATGTCAGAATGGCAGCAGTCAGTTTGGGCACAGCAAGCTCCTACAAAGGAGCGCTGTGCTCATGACAAGACAACCTCGAAGACCTTGTGTCAACGAAACAGAAAATGCTGCAGCTCAGGCAACATCTGCGAAGAGAGAAATGGAGTTAGTGGCCAGAATTATCCTTTCCTGCCACCATGGGAATCGGAGCAGGCGAGGGACAGACCACAGAAAGGTCCGTTGACCTCGAGACTTTGGGGTGGGATTGTACGGCCTCTCTCATCCCAGAATCATAAAACCCCTTCCAATATTTCAGCTTGACAATCGATTCACAAAACTGCAACATCTTCTTTCAATCCAGGGAGTTGAGTGAGTGTTTTTTTTAAATTCATTCATAGTGTCACTGGCTGGGTCAACATTTATTCCCCATTCCTGAAGTCATTTAAGAGTCACTCACGCTTCTGTGGCTTTGGAGTCACATGTAGGCCAGACTAGGTAAGGGAGATTTCTTTCCGTAAAGAACATTAATGATCCAGATGGGTTTTCCAACAATTGACAATGGTTTTTTGGTTATCAGTCAATTCTCAATTCCAGATTTTAACTGAATTCTAATTTTACCATTTGCCGGGGTGGGATTTGAACCTGGGTGCCCAGAGTATTATCCTGGGTCACTGGATTACTAGTCCAGTGTTAATATCACTGTGCCAGCACCTCCCCTAAGTTGTGCGTACAGTGGAGTTATTCTATTTCGAACCGCAGCCTGCTTCAAAGAGCAAAGAAAATTACAGCACAGAAACAGGCCCTTCAGCCCTCCGAGCTTGCACCAACCATGCTGCCCAACTGAACTAAAACCCCCTACCCTTCCGGGACATATCCCTCCATTCCCAGCCTATTCATGTATTTGTCCAATTGCCTCTTAAAAGACACTACCGTATCACTTCCACTACCTCCCTTGGCAACGAATTCCAGACACCCACCACCCTCTGTGTAAAAAATCTGCCTCGTACATCTTCTTTAAACCTTGCTCCTCGCATCTTAAACCTGTGCCCTCTAGCAATTGACTTCTGACTATCCATTCTGTCCATGCCTCTCATAATCTTGTAGATTTCTATCAGGTCGCCTCTCAACCTCCGTCACTCCAGTGAGAACAAACCAACTTTTTCCAACCTCTCCTCATAGCTAATGCCCTCCATACCAGACAACATCCTGTTAAATCTTTTCTGTACCCTCTCCAAAGCCTCCACATTCAGTATGATGATTGAACCTTCTCCCAGATCAACAGAGAAAAAAAAAATTCAGCTTTTAAACGATAAGGGAACAGTGTGTTTGATACTGTCTGTTTTCTTGCCAGGTGACAGATGAGGAACAAGAAGCTGACATTTCATGACCGGTCTGTTGCCACACCAGCAACTGGAGGGATTAGCCAACCATTACCATCTGACCAAGACCCCGCCTGTTGAGTAGTAACACCTTGTGCATCCTCACAATTATTGCTACCTCTACAGTCTGCATACTATCTGTTGTAAAGCAAAACGAGCTCATAATATATTTTGCAATAAACAATTTAAGCTTCAGTTTTTTTTTGCTGGATCTTAAACATGTTTTTTGATGGTTATGCAAGCTCTGCGTGACAACTCTTATGGCTCAGATCTCTTGGCCTCTGGCTCATTTCTTTTCCCCCCAGTTTTCTCCCCTGCACTCTTCCTTTCTGGTGTTGTGTTGACTCCATCTCATTATTAAAGGGTGGGTTTGCACAGCAAGTATCGAGGGGCTAATCAACAGTTTAGCGGTCTCGAGGTACACTGGATAGTGTTCTTGTCTCTGAGCCCCCGGGGTTCCTGTCCCAATCCAGTTTAAATGTTGAATTTGTGCTGCAGTAGTTGGCCATTCATCACAATTGTTTGACTTGATTTGATTTATTATTATCACATGTATCAATATGTAGTGAAATGTATTGTTTCTTCTGTGCTACACAGAGAGAGCATACCATGCATAGAGAAGAAAACAAAAGAGTGCATGATGTTGTATTACAGTCATAGCTAGGGTGTAGAGAAAGATCAAGTTAATGCAAGGTAAGTCCATTCAAAGATCTGATGGCAGCAGGGAAGAAGCTGTTCTTGAGTCAGTTGGTACGTGACCTCAACCTTTTGTATCCTTTTCCCAATGGAAGGAGGTGGAAGAGAGAGAATGTTCAGAGATATATGGGGGTCCTTAATTATGCTGACTGCTTTTCTGAGACAGCAGGAAGTATGGACAGAGTCAATGGATGGGAGGCTTAGTTGATTAGTTGATCGACTGGGCTACATTCATGACCTTTTGTAATTCCTTGTGTTCTTGGGTAGAGCAGGAGCCATACCAAACTGTGATACATCCAGAAAGAATGCTTTCTACGTTGCATCTGTTAAAGTTGGTGAGTCGTAGCTAACTTGTCAAATTTTCTTTGCCTTCTGAGAAATCAGAGGCGTTGATGGAGTTTTCTTAACTATTGTGTTGGCATGTGGGAACCGAGAGCAGGTCGTTAGTGATCTGAACACCAAAAAACTTGAAGCTAGTGACCATTTCTACTTTGTACCCATTTATGTAGGCAGGGGCATGCCCTTCACTACGTTTTCTGAAGTTGATGACAACCTTCTTTGTTTTGTTGACATTGAGGGAGAGATTACTGTCACCACATCAGTTCACTGGATTCTCTATCTCATTCTTGTACTCTGTTTCATCATTGTTTGATGTCCAACCCACTGCAGTGGTGTCAACAGCAAACTTGACAATGGAGTTGAAGGGGAATTTGGCCACACAGTCACAGATGTATCAGGAGTATAGTAGGGGGCTGAGAACACAGCCTTGTGGGGCACCGATGTTGAGGATGATTGTGGTTTGTGAGTTAGGAAGTTCAGGACCCAGTTTCAGAGGGGGGTGCCAAGGGCTCAGGCCGTGGTTTGGAGAAAGGGTTTCATGGGGATAATAGTTTCCACTCGGGGAAGGATTAAAGAGTCATTTTAGACATATCTCAACCCGTTCATTCTGGGGAAGAACTGGGAGAGTCTGTGACTTTGCTTTATGGGAATGGGATGCTGAAAGTGCATGTCATATTGAATGGTGGCGCAAGTTTGAAGGGCCGAATGGCCTACTCCTGCCCCTATGTTTCTATGTTTTTGCTATTTTGGAAAGAAACCTGCCAGCTGGCTTCAGATCCCATCATCCTCAACATAAAATTATTGGAATTAACACCCAGGAATTGTTGGCAGAGTGACGGTGTGGCACAGTGGTTAGCACTGCTGCTTCACAGCGCTAGAGACGCGGGTACAATTCCCGACTTGGGTCACTGTCTGTGCGGAGTCTGCACCTTCCCCCTGTGTCTGCCTGGGTTTCCTCTGGATGCTCCAGTTTCCTCCCACAGTCCGGAAGATGTGCTGGTTTGGTGCATTGAGCATGCTAAATTCTCCCTCAGCGTACCTTAACAGGCACTGGAGTAACTTCATTGCTGTGTTGATGTCAGTGTACTAATAAATAAGCTTTAAACTTAGAATGCCGCCAAATATGTTGGATATCAACCCACAAATCCGTCCTTCACACAACAATGACAGGTCATAAGACCGGGAGGAATTATTGGTCGTTCATTTGAAGGAAGGAGCATTGGAGCCTCTCATCACTGCATGTTCCAATGCTCTGGGACTCTGATGAACCATTTCACATTTTCACTGTAATTTTTACAGATCTTCCCTTGCAGTTGAGGCTTTGAGGGTGAGAATGACATCAAGCAGCAGACAGGATGGGAGGCAGGGAGGAATAGTCTCAGAATCACAGAAAAGTAAAGTTATTTTATTAGCTTACATTACCACTGCAGTGAAGTTACTGTAAAATTCCTCTTGTCGTCACACTCCGGCGCCTGTTCAGGTCAATGCACTGAATCAGCAAGTCTTTCAGACTGTGGGACGAAACTGGAGGAAACTCACGTAACAAATATCCAAACTCTGCTGAAACAGTGACCCAAGCTGGAAATCGAAACTAGGTCCCTGGCGTTGTGAGGCAGCAGTGCTAACCACTGTGCGACTGTGCCAGCGTGTACTCGGTACCTGAGCTGGGCACTGACATACATCTGCAAATGATGGAAGTTTGAAAGTTAGGTTTGGACAGGGTTGTAAATGGCCCATGAATCATATATTCAGTTCTGAAGTGGAATCATGTTCAACTCAATGTTAACCCTCTCCACTGACCCTGCCAGACCTGCTGAGATTTTTCAGCATTTTGGTTTTAAGATTAAAGATTGAATCTCCATAATTCACCTTTATAATTTCTCACTTTTGCTGTCAGAGAGAAGGTGGTGACACACTGGTATTGTTGCTGGATTAATAATCCCGAGACCCTGGTAAATGTTCTGGGGATCCGAGTTCAATCTCACCACGGCAAATGGTGGAATTTGGATTCAATGAAAATCTGGAATTAAGAATCTACTGATGAGCATGAAACCATTGTCGAATGTTGCAAAAGCCCATCTAATTCACTAATGTCCTTTTGGGAAGGAAATATGTCATTTTTACCTGATCTGGCTTACACGTGACTCAGAGGCCACGGCAATGTGGTTGATTCTCAGCTGCCCTCAGGGATGGGAGCGATAAATGCTGGCCCAGCCAGCGACGCCACATGCATTTAAAAAAGTCACTGTGTAGTCAGTACAGCTTAAAAATTATTTTATCACGTGACTTTCCGAATTGTAGAACTTACAGTTTAGTTCTGACAGTGTTTAAAACAATATCGGAGTGTTCGCAGTTGACCACACTGTGTTTTGCAATCAGCCCACTGCTCAGTTTACATTGCTTCCTCCTTAAAATGTTATAATAATAATCATAAAGATAAGATAACGTCAAAGTCTGAAGTCTTTGCTGTTTTGATCCTGCAATATAGCTCGCTTACCATAGAAACATGAGCTGAATTTGATTCGTGTGCAGAAATCACGTGATAATCATGTCCCATCCCCATCCTTTCTTTTGTCCTTCTGACAGGCTGTTGCTGCTATTTACTGTACCCCAGGACAGAAACCACAGAGCTGGTGGTTGGTCTCGGGGAATAGCTAGTTCTGCCTCTGTACCTTTGCTGTTTATATATTAAAGATTCCCCCACTTAAAGCACCACCTGGATCTGCAGATGAATTGTGAAACTGCTCTGTAAGAATAATGGGAGGTGACTTCATCCGCATATGTCACCTGTAGCCCCAGGGAGTGGAGCAACGTCATGAGTTTTTATTAGGTTAGGTTCTGAGTACTGATGTGAGAATTTTCAGAAGGTTAAATATAGTTCCATTGTGTTCCGTCTTTTAATCATTTCTTTTAACTGTTTCCTCCACTGAGCTCTCGTACAAGCTGTACACATTGAACTCACTCAATAATGAAGAATTCAACAATTCCCTTTCAAGGAAATTTTTTTTCCTTAATCATTCATGGGATACGGGCATCATTGGCTGGGCCAATGCTTATTGCCCATCCCTAATAGTCCTTTAACTGCATACAATTTAATGATGAACCATAACGCCGTGGATTCACATGTAGGCCTGTGAGGGGGAACTCAACCAGATGGGATTTTACGACAATCAGTAATGGTTGTCATTAGACACTGAAATTGAGATTTCTTTTTTGTTGAGTTCACATTTCACTCATCTGCCGTGCTGGGATGCAAACTCGGATCCGCAGAGCATTACGCGTGTGGAGTTTGCATATCCTTCCCGTGTCTGCATGTGAATTTCCTCTAGGTGCTCCGGCTTCCTCGCAGAGGTTTCTCCCGAATTCCCTGATTGGATTTTTCAGTGCCTCTCTCAAATCGCTGGCCTCTGGTTATGCCATTCCTCACCAAAAGGAAATATTCCCACATGGATCCATTCTAAGTACTTTTTGTCATATTATCACCTCTTAGCCATCAAGAGAAGAGAGACCCAGTCTGTTCTTCCTTTCCTGATGGGTGCTGTGATCACCCCCAAGATCTTCATGAGAAAATCACTAATTGGCCTCCCAGTTGGGCTCATTGAGTACAAGCTCCTTAGAGATTGGTAGTCAGTCAATCCAGTGGCACTTGTACATCCGAGTCCAATATAAAGCAAGACCCTGAGAGGATCCATTGATCTTTTAGTCCTGGTTGAGACCTGTTGTGTTCATCACAATCTTGTGGTTATTGTTTAGCTTCATTTTGTGCAATTAAAGCACTATTTCTTCAAGCCAACTCCTGGAGTTATTATCAGTCCACCCTTTCATTTTTGGTATTGACCTTCTCTACACCCTCTCTTGCGCCTTTGCACCCTTTTCGTTGGAAAGAAAGTGACCAAGTCTGCATGGAGTACAATAGGTGAGGCTGACCAAGGTTCGATACAGATTTTCTCCAACTTTCAAACACAGTGTAACATAACTAACGACAGCCTTATCAGCCCTTTGACCTGAGTGGATCTGTTCAAGCACCCAGCCACTGTTTACAGATTGCTAGAGGTTTGGCCAGTCACCCATCTCCACTTTTAACCAAGCAATGTGGAGCTTATTGTTCACCTTGGGAAGCAAGCCAAATTTTAACTCAGGTGTGGTGGTGACATCCGTCATAACAGACTGTTCAGGAACTCGGACTGTCATTTTGTCTTGAAGGGTTCAGGGTTTTATTTTAGTGAGGTGTTTGATAAGGTTCCCCATGGTAGACTCATGAAGGAAGTTAGGGGGTGTGGGATCGAAGAAAATTTGGCCGATTTGTTAAGTAACTGGCTGTCTCGTAGAACACAGAACACTGCATTTGCCTGACGAAGGCACAACATAGTGTCGAAAGCTCGTGGATTTACTATCAAATAAATTGGTTGGATTTTAAATTGGTGTTGCAAAACTTTACTGTGTCTCGTAGAAGCCAGAGGGAAAATTTTCAGACTGGACGCAAGTTACCAGCAGTGTACCGTAGGGATCAGTGCTGGGCCCTCTGCTATTTGTGATTTTTATCAATGACTTAGAAGAGGGGGCTGGGTTAGTAAATTTGCTGATGACACCAAGATTGGTGGAGTAGTGTCCTAATGTAAACTTACTTGTGACCAATAAATAAACTTCGAACTTTTACCAATGTTGAGGAGCTGGAGGTACAAGACAACTGAAACAGCTTCTGAATCAAGGGCAGATGTCATGTTGTCACACAGTGAGTGATATGTGATTTCCAGGGCTGGTGGTTGAAGCAGAATCTGCAAACATTCTGGATGAGATGAGGAGAAATCTTGTGAGGTAGCAGTGCTCACCACTGTAGACCCTGCTGCCCCACAGAATCCCTACAGTGCAAAAGGAGGCCCTTTGGCCCATCAGGTATGCACCAACCACAATCCCACCCAGGCCCTGATCCTATACCCCCACATAGTTACCCTCCTAATCCTAGTAGGGTCAATTTAGCACCGCCGATCAACCTAACTCACATATCTTTGGCTAGTGGGAGGAAACTAGAGCGCTCGGAGGAAACCCACACACACCCACACAGGGGGAACATGCAAACTCCACACAACCGGGAGCCCGAGGCCAGAATTGAAACTGTGTCCCTGGCACTGTGAGGTTGTGGTGCTAACTGCTGTGCCATCGTGCTGTGGTTTAGTTAATTAAATTTCCTTTGACATTTTGTTTTGTTACATCCACCAGGGGATATCACCTCTGTCATTAAGTTTAAAGCTTATTTCTTTGTGTCACAAGCAGGCTTACATGAACACTGCAATGAAGTTATTTTGAAAATCCCCTAGTTGTCACACTCCTACCCTGTCCGGGGACACTGAGGGAGAATTTAGCATGGGCAATGCACCCTAATTAGCACATCTTTCAGACTATGGGAAGAAACCGAGCATCCGGAGGAAACCCACACAGACATGGGGAGAATGAGTAAACTCCACACAGTAAAGTTTCACAACACCAATTTTAAATCCAACCAATTTATTTGATAGTAAATTTGCGAGCTTTCAACACTATGGCCTTCGTCAGGCAAATGCAGTGTTCTGGTCTGCAATAGCACACATATCAACACAGACAGTCACAGATTGCTGATTAGAATGCAAATCCTTACATCTACCTGCTATTCAAGTGTTAAAGTGGCTAACAATTTGTGTGAAGGGAATCCTGAGCATTGGTTAGAGAATTGTGTATTTTCTCCAGACAGCACAGTAAGTGAGGTTTTTTGCTAACCCAGGCAAGTTACGGGGGTTACAGATAGTGTGACTTGAAGCCAAGATCCCTGTTAAGACCGTCCTCGTGTGCGGAACTTGGCTATCAGTCTCTGCTCAGCGACTCTGTGCTGTCGTGTGTCCCGAAGGCCCCCTTGAAGAACATTTACCTGCAGGTCGGAGGCCGAATGCCCATGACTGCTGAAGTGTTCGCCCACAGGAAGGGAACTGTTTTGCCTGGTGATTGTTGAGCGATGCTCATTCATCCGCTGTCGTAGTGTCTGCATGGTCTCCCCAACGTACCATGCTTCGGGACATCCTTTCTTGCAACGTAGGTAGACAACGTTGGCCGAGTTGCAAGAGTATGTACCGTGTACCTGGTGAATGGTATCCTCACGTTTGATGATGTCGCCCATGTCTATGATCCGGCATGTCTTTCAGAGGTTGCTGTGGCAGGGTTGTGTGGTATTGTGGTCACTGTTCTCCTGAAGGTTGGGTAGTTTGCTGCGAACAATGATCTGTTTGATTTCTAATCAGCAGTCTATGACTGTCTGTGTTGGTATGAGTGCTATTGTAGACCAGAACACTGCATTTGCCTGACGAAGGCCATAGTGTCAAAAGCCCGCGAACGTACTATCAAATAAATTGGTTGGATTTAAAATTGGTGTTGTGAAACTTTACTGAGTTTACCCCAGTCCAACGCCGGCATCTCTACATCATAAACTCCACACAGACAGTGACCCATCCCGATTTGAAGCCGGGTCTCTGGTGCTGTGAGACAGTAGAGCTAACCACTGTACCACCATGGCTTCCTTCCTCTGCTCAAATAATTGTGATTGTGTCTCAGTGGATGAAAGGTGGAGAAAAATGAGAGCAGGTAAAATCTGTGTGTGTTGGAACTGTTTGTTAGCGCGGGAAAGGGGAGCGGTGAATATTGACAAAGTTGTGGGATGAAACTGCCCTTTTTAATGTTGTAGAACCGAGGTAGTTCAATGCAAAATAAGGGGAAAGAATTACAAGCTGGCAGAGTGGTGACAAATTCCCCTCAGTTACTCAACGCTCACGCTGCTGGTGAGGCAAAACCAGCTCCACAAGCTTGGAATTTCCAAATTCCTTTATAGGCAGGCCCACCCAATTCTTATATCCGTTATCTCTCACATAGCTGAGCCTGAAGCACTTCCCTGTAGCAGGTGCTGCAGCTTTCACACTGAGCCATCCAGGGGTGGGTGAGCTGAAGATAGGCTAAAGGTCTCAGTCACATGGAGTGTTTTATCAGAAGGAAGCAGGCATCAGCTATCAGCCTGAATGCGTTTTGTTTATGGTAGGATGATAGGGAGATTCAAAATCCACTTTGTCACACATTTACAGAATCTTTACGGTGCATCGGAGCCTGCCCATGGAGCCTGCACCAACTCACCGAGAGAGTTGCCAACCTCAGCCCAATCCTTTGCTTTACCTAACCTGACGTGGAGATGCATTGGACTGGGGTAAACACAGCAAGAAGTTTCACAACACCAGGTTAAAGTCCAACAAGTTTATTTGATGAATTACCTGATGAAGGGGTAAACCCTGAAAGCTTGTGGGTTTATTATCAAAAAAACTTTTTGGACTTTAACCTGGTGTTGTGAGACTTCTTACTGTATACCTAACCTGCACATCTTTGGAATGTGGGAGGAAACTACAGCACCCGAAGGAAACCCACAGAGACATGGGGAGAATGTGCAAACTCCACGTAGAAAGTGACTCAAGCCAGGAAATGAACTTGGCTCCCTGGTGCTATGAGGCAGCAGTGCTCACAACTGCTTTGATTTGTTTTGATTTATTATTGTCATGTAGAGTCATAGAGGTTTACAGATGGATACAGGCCCTTCGGCCCAACTTGTCTATGTATTAGTATGCAGTGAAAAGTATTGTTTCTTGAGCATGATACAGACAAAACATTCTGTTCATAGAATACACGGGGAGAAGGAAAGAAGAAGGTGCAGAACATTGTGTTACAGGATATAGCTAGGATATAGAGGAAGAACAGCTACCATATTATCCTGAACGGACTATCCAAATCAACCTCGCTCCTTTGCCATTGTCCGAAGTGTAACATTCTCCTTCAGAATGTTAACGACATTAATTCTGATGCTCCCAATTTCTCAGGCGGTCTTGAATCAGGATGCATTGTTGAGTGAGCAAGTGGGAGTGAATGAGGAAATAGAATCCTTACAGCGCAGAATTCCCACCTTCCAAGTGCTTTGATTGATTATTATTGTTCTTGTGTATTAGTATACAGTGAAAAGTATTGCTTCTTGCCTGCTAGACAGACAAGGCATTACATTCATAGATTTGATTTGATTTAGCATTGTCACATGCAATGAAAAGTATTGTTTCTTGGGTGCTTACAAAGCACACTGTACAGGCAGAGAAGGAAGGGGGGGTGAGGAAATGTAGTGTTACAGCAAAAGAGTTAAAGTTTTAAATTTTAAAATTTAAAACTTTAAAAATTTTAAATTTTAAAACTTTCAATGCTTTTAAAATTTAAAAGCATATCGAACGAGAGTGAAAGATGGAATTACAGGATATGCTGGACACAGCAGAGTGAAAAGGACATAAAGTGTAGTATTTATTTAATTCTGTGATTCATCAGAACTGGCAAGGGAAGGCTGACTTTTCTGAACAATGCTGGTTTTTTATGAGAGTTGAACATGCATTGCAAGCCGAGCTATAGCCCCTCCCTGCTGCATTGAGACAATACACACACATTCACACAGATACACACACACAGCCACAGACTGGGACATCCTGCTGCCACGTCTCCGACAGAGCTGTCAATCACAGGGGCAGGATAGAGGGGCGGGGCTACCGCGCCTTGAGTGATGTCGGTGGTAGCCAATGGGCGGGCAGGGTTCAGTGGGCTGAGGTAGTGGGGCCGGGCCAATGGGAATGGGAGAGAGGGGCGGGGCCACCTTGGGCTGAGTGACGAATAGGACCGCGGGGTTAGATAGGCGAGGACTATTAGGGAGGGAATCACGTCGGTGTAAGTGACGTCGAAACAGACCAATGGGAGTGCAGGGCTAAGGGGGCGGGAAAGCGAGGCTGAGCCAGTGCGGAGGGGAATGTGTACGTCGGCTTGATTGACGGAAGCAAGGACCAATGGGATCACAGGAAGAGGTGGGCGGGGCTAGGAGCTGGACAACGGGGAAGGGAAATGAAGGGGCGGGATCATCTCGGCCAGAGTGACGGCGGCACAAACCAATGGGACCGCGGGAGTGCGTGCGCGGGGCGCGGAGGTGGGCCAATGGAGAGGAGGGGAGGGCGGGGTTGCCAGTCGGAGGCGGCGGGTGGTGCTGAGGGAGGAAAGGCCGGGGAGAGCGAGAGAGGGCAGCTGGCAGGATGTGTGGTGAGTACTCCCGGGCCTGGCACGCTTATGCCGGAGTCTGGGTCGGTAGCTGAGAGCCGGGGACCCGAAGCTGAGGGTAATCCCGAATGGGGGCAGAGGGAGAGAGGAACCCCCTTCCCATCCCTCAGCCCCTGGGAGGGGGAGGGGTTGGGGTGGCCAACCTCAACCCACCCATGGGTGCTCTGTGGCAGCACCACACATGACACCCGGTCTGATGCCCACCCATTAGCTAATGGGGCTGGCATGATGCTGGGCTTCACCATGATACCACCCCTGTACCACCAGGTCATGGCTCACAAGTCCCCACCTCAATGTGGCTATATTAGGATTCACTGTGATATGGGTATATTAGGGTTCAGCGCAATGTGAGTATATTAGGGTTTGCCATGATATTGGTATACTAGGGTTCAGCGTGATGTGGGCATCCTTGGGTTCACCGCAATGTGGGCATACTAGGGTTCAGTGCGGTATGGGTATGTTAGGGTTCATGGTGACGTGGGTATGTTAGGGCTCACCGCAACGTTGGTATATTGGTGTTCACCATGACTGCACATTAGAACTCACTGTGGCTTTGGCACATTCAGGTTCACCGTGTCATCCGTGGTGGTGTCGTAATACCAAAGTAGAGCTAACGCAATTACCATTGAATTTGCCATGACACGACTTATTTTGACACCTGTTGTGATACTGCCTTAGGATCTGCTGGTCTGACAGCACCTGTCACCATTCCTTTGGCATATTAGGGTTCACCATATCACCCACTGTGATGGCACAGGTGAGCCACATAGGTGTGGCATCTGCCATGAGACTGTATTGGTCTTGATGGGACAGTAGCTGTCACGCCTAACTTGATAGCATCGTTGGGCTGACCAGGCCCATCTTTGATGCCACAGTGGTCTGGCCTTGAGATACAAGGTTGGCACTGTGGCTAACACTGCTGTCTCATAGTGCCAGGGACCTGGCTTCAATTCCCAGCTTGGGTCACCACTTGTGTATAGTCTGCACATTCTCCCCATGTCTGCATGGGTTTTCTCTGGATGGTCCGCTTTTATTCCACAGTCTGAAAAACGTGCCAGTTAGGTCGATTGACCATGCTAAATTCTCCTGCAATGTCCCCGAACAGGTGCTGGAGTGTGGCGACCAGGGGATTTTCACAGGAACTTCATTGCAGTGTTAATGTAAGCCTATTTGTGACTCTAATAAATAAACTTTAATCGAGTGGGTCATGTTATGTTGCTTGTTGTGTCACTCTGATACCTGCTGTGATGCCACAGTAGGACTGGAAGTCTGGCTGTGCTGCTTGCAGTGGCGATGAATTTGATGCCAAGCGTGACAGTATTCATGATGTTCACTCTCACGATGGGTTGGCCGTGATGCTCCTTAAAACACTGCAGCTAACCTGACTCTGAACCTGTATTTATTCATGAGTGCACAAAATGATCAGAGTAGCATCTATTGTTCCCCCAGATTGATCTTGCTAAGGTGGTGGTTAAGTTGCCCCCTTGAAAACAGCAGAGTGCTTTGCCAGGCAAATTCAGAGGCCAATTCATAGCCATTCCCGTTGCTTTCGAACTGGAGGCCAGACCAACAGATTGCTTTCTATCAATAACCAAATCAGTTTTTACAGCAATCCCATAGTTTCATTATCACTATGTACAACATTATGATGGGATTCAAACCTGGGTCTCGAGATCATTATGATCAGTACCTGGAGCGGCACGCCAGCACAGTGGTTAGCATTACTGCCACACAGCGCCAGGGACCCTGGATTTTCTCCAGCTGCTCTGGTTTCCTCCCACAGTCCAAAGATGAGCAGGTGGATTGTCCTTGCAAAATTGCCCCTTTGTGTCTCAAGGTATGTAGGTTCGTGGGATTAGCGATGGGATATATGTGTGGTTATGGGCGATGCTCTGGATAAGTCACTCAGTTAAGCAGTGAGGGCAGATCCGATGGGCTTTACGGCTCTTTTGCACTGTTGGGATTCCATGAATTAGGTGAAATTTTTATTGCATGTTCTATTTCATTCAATTTAAATTATTGGAGTGGCCAGGGTGGGATTTGAACAGTTTGATGGTCTCTAGGTTACAAGCCTACAACAGGACTACTTACCCTGTCGTGACATCGGCTCTGTGTCAGAGTGTGAATGAAACTGTGTATACTTGTAGTTTGTTGCAGTATATCAATGTGTCGACTCCCCTGTCACAGGTTCCGCATCATGGAACTTGGACAATGAGGCAGCGTTGTTAGTTTTGAGACAATGCCCATTCACCAAATGAATGTGCAACTGGATCTTATACTGTTCAGAATATCAAATCTTGAAACATTATCTTTGCAGTTGCAGGGGGGAGTGATATTCTACTGACAATGTTTTTAAAAATATTGAAATTGACATTTCAGCTTATTGTGTTCACTTTTTAAACACAACTTTTCATCCACAATAACCATTTTACCTGCAACTCTATTATCCTGAGTGAGGAGGCAACACAGTCGAAGTTACAGAGCACAAAAGCATTCGTTACATAGCAACTAGAAGCCGGAGTAGGCCATTCGGCCCTTCGAGCCTGTTCTGCCATTCATTGGCTGTTCATCAAATCTCACATTTATCTATGTCATACTGCATCTGCCATGCAGATGCCCACACACTCAGCCTTTCTAAATCACACTGAAGCGTCTCTGCATCCTCCTCACGGTTCACCTTCCCACCCAACTTTGTATCATCTACAAATTTGGAGATAATATATTCATTCGTTCTTCCACATGATTAATATATAATCTGAACAGTTGGGATCTGAGCGCAGTCATTGACTTTTTTTTTTACTCATTTGTGAGACATGAGTGTCACTGGCTGCTTAGCATTTGTTGTTAAAGTCCAACAGATTTATTTGGTAGACAAGCCACAAGCTATTGAAGTGCTGCACCTTCATCAGATGAGTTAGAGTTCTATTCAGAAACAGGACATAAAAAGATACAAACTCAGTTTACAAAATAATGGTTGGAATGTGAGTCTTTACAGGTAATCAAGTCTCAAAGGTACTGACAGCATGAGTGGAGGGAGGGTTAAGTGCAGGTTAAAGATATGTATATTGTCTCCAGCCAGGATCTGGCTGGGACAGTACGTGTCTCTATCTGGCTTGTGCTACCAAATAAATCTGTTGGACTTTAACCTGGTGTTGTGAGACTTCTTACTGTGCTTACCCCAGTCCAACACCAGCATCTTGACATCACTACATTTATTGCCCATCCTTCGTTCCCCGAGGGCAGTTGAGAGTCAACCACATTGCTGTGGCTCTGGAGTCACGTGTTGCCCAGACTGTAAGAACGGCAGATTTTGCTCTCTAAAGGATGTTGGTGAAACAGATGGGTTTTTCCAACAATCGGCAATGGTTTAATGGTGATCAGTAGATTCTCAATTCCAGATATTTTTTATTGAATTCAGATTCCACCATCTGCTGTGGCAGGATTTGAACTTGTGTCCCCAGACCATTGGCTGAGTTTGTGGACTAATATTCTCGCTATAATACCACCACCTCTACCACATGCAAGACCAGCCAGGGTAACCAAGGGCCCCACGCACCCCAGACGTATTCTCTTCCCTTAGGAAAAGGATACAGAAGTTTGAGGACATGTAGCTACCGACTAAAGAACAGTTTCTTCCCTGCTCCCATCAGACGTTAAGTTGGCCTTTCTTATACTCGAGACTGTAACACTACATTCTACATTTGCTCCTTTCCTTCTCTGTGAACAGTATGCTTTGTATAGTGCACCAGAAACAATATTTTTCACTGTATACTAACACATATGACAAAAATAATTCACATCAAATCACTATCCATTTTGACAAAGAATTCAACTATGTTATGATCACTCATTCTCAAAAGTTCTCTCACAACTAAACTGCCAACTACCCCTTTCTGGTTGCACACCACCTAGTCCAAGATTGCCTGCTCCCCTGTTGGTTCCTCAACATATTACTCCAGAAAACATTCCGCATGCATTCCAGAAATACCTCTTCTTTTTGACTGTGTCTAATTTGATCTCCCAGTCGATATGCAGATCGAAGTCGCCCGTAATCAAATGTTTCTTTAACACGCGCGTTTCTGATTTCCTGTCTAATACTTTTCCCAACATTACCACTACAATTTGGATGCCTGTACACCATCCCCACCAATTTTTTTCCCCTTATTGTTTCTGAACTCAACCCACGCAGGTTCCGCTTCCGACGCTAATACCTTTCCTCAATATTGCATCAGTATCGTCTTGAATCAACAATGCAACAACGTCACCTTTTCCTTTCTGACTGTCCTTCCTAAACACTGAATAGCCCTCAATGTTTAGTTCCCATCTTTGCTCACATTGGAGCCACGTCTCCACAGTGCCAATTATAGCAAACCTCTTTATCTATCTGTGCAACTAATTAATCCATTTTGTTCTGAATGCTCCAAGCATTCAGGTACAAAACCTTAAAGTGTGCAGTTTTAACATTTCTTTATCCCCTCCTATTTTTTAACCTAGTTCTCCTCTAACTCTGGCCCTTGAAATCTCTGCCTATCATTTTCCTTATTCTCCCTACTATCCTTTCTGCTTGTTTTTAATTCCCCATGCTGCCCTGAATCCTTGCAAAGGTTTCCATGCCCCTGCCAGATTAGTTTACACCCTCCCCAACCACTCTCACAAGTTAACTCCCACTCCCACCAAAAGCACATCACTCTTTTCAGCTGGCGTTGCTATTGCTCACTCCTCTATCCTTTCTCTTAACTTGTCTAATAATTGTCTCTCCCTTTCTCAGTGAAATCAGATCCCCCTTCAAATGGCATGTTCTCGCCCTCAACTTGCCAGTTCCATGTGACGAGCTGGGAGGTTATGCAGGAACTGTGTAAAAACACCATGGCTGGTACATTGCACGCGACTCTGGTCACCACACTAGGAAAGAAGTGGTTACTTGAGAGGTGGAAAGTCTTGTCCCTCTTTGGATCTGTACTGTGCAGAAGGAGGCCATTCGGTTCTTTTGAGTTTGCAGCAACTCTCTGGCAGAGTATCTTGCCCAGACCCTTTCCCCAACCCTATTCCAGTACCGTGCACGTTTAGCATGGCCAATCCACCTCAACTACACATTGTTTGGACTGTGGGAGGAAACCAGAGCACCCGGAGGAAACCTGTGCAGTCATGGGGAGAATGTGCAAACTGCACAGTCACCATGAGTTGGAATTGAAACCGGATTCCTGTGAAGGCAGCAAGGCTAACCACTGTGTCACCATGGCTGCCCTTCTTGGTTCAGGATCGACACTCGGCGACGGTGGTGGGGGTCAGTGAGTGGGTTGGTGGTTGAAGATGAACGGGATGATAGAGACCCTCGACCTGAGGCAGATACTCTCGAATATGTATGGAGTAAGAGTAAGATACTTGGCCCTTGAGTCTACTCCATTGTTCAATAAGATTGTGGCCAATGTGACACTATCCTCAACTCCACATTCCTGCCTGTTCTGCTCCCCGATAATCTTTCATCCCCTTGCTTATCAAAAATCTGTTAATGCTGCCATAGAATTATTTATTGGTGATGTACCGAGAGGGTTCTTCCCATACTGTAATATTCTCTGATCCTGCTTCCATCCCTAGGGAAGAGAGTTCCAAACTCTCTCTAGCCTTTGGCAGAAAAGAATTCTACTCATCTGTTTTTAATGAGTGACCCTTCATTTTTGAAGTGACCCCTCGTTCTCGATTCTCCCAGAAAGGAAAACATCTGCTCCACATCATCCTGTCAAGTCGCCTCCATCTTTTGTGTCTCAATAAAGTTGCCTGTTGCCTTTCTAAACTCCAGCAGGTTTTAGCCTTGCCTTTCCTCATCAGGCATCCCCGCCCTTAGCAGGTATTAATTTCATAAGTACATTAACATGTACTTGTCATGTTGTAAGCTAATAAGGCCCCAGACCAAGCGGTCTGGGATTGGGCTGGGTTTGTGAATGTATAGTGAGCCTCATGTCCCTCTGTGCTGTAAATATGATTGATTTGATGCATTTTAAAACCTTCACTCTGGAAAATAATTGCGTGTCTGCATTTCACTGATTCATCAATCGGTGGAAGCAACTTTTTCACTGTTCTCTCATCCTAGACTGATGCTCCGGCCATTTTGACAACTTGACAGAAGGTTTTAGGTGCAAGAGCTGAAATGGGTGCCCATCTGGCAAGCTTCAGACATGTTCCAGAAAGCTGGAATGGTGCAAACCTCTTTCCCTGTCAGAGGGGTCAGTCTGGAGTTCAGCAATGCATGTGCTGTTCCCATTTGCCTCACTCTGGGCCAAGCCAAGATTGGTGGAATGCAGTCAAGGAGTCACAGTGAAACAGAAATGGGTCCTGGCTACGATGTCAGGTTTGGCAGTCCATCCAGTTCCCTGGTGATTAACCAACAGCCCCATCCTTAGTCAGTCCTCATTAGAAAGATATTTCCTGTGTATGGGAGGGTGCTCTCAAAACTGAAAAACTAAACAGTCCAAAAAGAAAGAGTGACAAATGGAGCTCTTGTTAACATGTTGTAATCCCGACCCAAACACATCCATTTCGTTCTTGTTCACTCCCGTGCCGCCTTCTATCCCTCTTTCCAAGTTTTGCCCGATGGTTTGTGTTAATTGGTGTCCTGTCATTTGATTTAATTTATTATTGTTGCACATATTAGTTAAGTACAGTGAAACGTGCATACAGACAAAGTATACCATTCATTGAGAAGGAACGAGAGTGCAGAATGTAGTGTTACAGTCATAGCTAGGGTGTAGACAAAGATCAACTTAACGCAAGCTAAGTCCATTCATAGTTCTGACAGCAGCAGGGAAGAAGCTGTTGTTGCGTCAGTTGGTACATGATCTCAGACTTTTGTATGTTTTTCCTGACAGAAGAAGGTGGAAGTGAGGATGTTCGGGGTGCGTGGGATCCTTAATTATGCTGGCTGCTTTGCCAAGGCACTGAGAAGTGAGAACAGAGTCAATGGACGGGAGCTTGGTTTGGATGATGGGTTGGGCTGCAATCACAATGTTTTGTAGTTCTTTGCAGTATTGAGAGCTGAAATGCTTTTCGTTTTGTGCCACTCCTATCGTCGTCAAGGACTTGTTGGCTCAGGCCGAGGACTGGTAGTCAGGTATCTGTTGCTCATCGCTGTCAAAGACCCCAGTGTCAGCTTCAAACAATGCCCCATTGACTGCTGAGCAAAACTCACAACTCTCTTCCCAACCTAGTACCTCAGCTCTTGCATACACCAGCCTGCTTTGCTGGATCGAATCACAGCTTTAGTATCAAATTAAAGACACTTCTGGTTTGTTGGCCCAGGTCCACCAGGAAATGGGTCAAGATTGGCCAGTCTTGCCAGCCTGCAGACAGAGGCAACGTTCATCTTGTTCATGTGGCCCGCGTTCAAGTCCAGGTTCCAGACGTAAAAGCATAACGTGCTAATTCATGACATGGTGTAATCAGCCCCAGTAGTTTAGTTTGGTACCGGTGCATTGCTGAACATTTTGGCTCTGTCCCAATATTGCCCTCGAGACTTTGAGCTGAATTGGACACAGTAGTAGTACACCTTTTCTTCCTTGTACTCTTACGAATTCTGCTTGGCAACCGTAAAGCCATTGTTGAAGTGTGTGTGGAAAACCAATCACTTCCAACTCATTAATAATGCTCCTCTGTTTATCATCAACCTCAGGCTTATAATTATCATTTCTTCTTTGATTGCAGAGTCATTTTCTCTTCAGTTTTTTTTAAATTTAGTTGTGGCACATGGATGTTGCAGGCTGGCCAGCACTCATTGCCCATCCCTAGCTGCCTTTGAGAAGTTGCCTTCTTGAATCGCTGCAGTCCACGTGCTGCGGGTTGACCCACAATGCCGTGAGAGAGGTAATTCCAAGATTTAGACCCAAAGACTGCGAAGGAACGGCGATTTATTTCCAGGTCAGGATTGTGAGTGGCTTGGAGGTGGTGTTCCTGTGTATTTGCCATCCCTGTCCTAGAGGAAAGTGGTTGTGGTTTGGAAGGTGCTGTCTAAGGATCTTTGATGAATTGCTGCATCTTGTAGATAGTGCACACTACTGCTACTGAGCATTGGTGGTGGAGGGATTGAATGTTTGTAGATATGGTGCCAATCAAACAGGTTGCTTTGTTTTGGATGGATATCAAGCTTCTTGAATGTTGTTGAGCTGTACCCATCCAAGCAACTGAGTATTCCATCATACTCCTGACTTGTTTTATTTCCTGTATCTCTTGGTGGAAAGCCGAATATAACCTGGTTTCTGCAAAATAAGGAGTGTTTGTGTCTTCGAAGTGAAAAAAAACAAAATACTGGATAATCTCAGCAGGTCTGGCAGCATCCGTGAAGAGACAAACAGAGTTAATGTTTCCAATCCATAATACTCTTGCTCACATCTATAAAAGAGTCACGTGCACTCAAACTTTAACTGTGTCTTCCTCTCCACAGATGCTATCAAACCTGCTGAATTTTTCCAGCACGTTGTGTTTTTATTTCAGATTGTCAGCATCTGTAGTTGTGTTGCTTTCATAAGGTATCAGACCAGACTAGGTTTTAATAATAACAGAATAAAGGTCAACACTGTCTGAAATAAAAGACAAGAAAGGGACAAAAAGAAAATTAAAATGGAGATAAGCATTCTGAGTTGTTGAACTCAATGTCGAGTTGAGAGAGCTGCAGTGTGCGGTGAGGTTTTATACCGCCAGCTTGTGTTGGGCTTCAATGTAGTTTTGGCTTGGATAGAACACAGAAGATCGCACATGAGAGCAAGGTGGTGAATTGCAATGGCAAGTAACAGACTGGAAGGTTGGAGTCACACTTGATACTAAGTAAAGGTGTTCCCCAAAGCGGGCACGTGGTCTGCATTTGCGCAGTGTAGAGGAGACTGTCTTGTGAGCAGGGAATGCAGGAGACTAAATTGAAATAAGTGCAAGTAAATTGCTCCTTCACCTGGATAGAGTGTTTGGGACCTTGGACAGTGGAGTGAAAGGGCAGATGTTACAGCTGTTGAATAGGTAAGTGTCATTGTGAAGGGATGAAGTGTTCAGGTGATAGGGAGTGGACCAGGTGCTGTAGAGCGAGCAGCCCCTGGGGAGAGAAAGGTGAGTTGGGTGATGAAATCTTGTCCAAGGTGGCAGAGTAGAGTACACAGAATGATACAGCACGGGAACAGACTCCTTGGCCCCTCAAGTCTGTGCTGATCTCTTTATCCTATCTACACCAATCACTTATATCCCTCAATTCCTTAGCACAAATGCAGGAAGTGGGTCAGACACGGTTAAGGGCCCTGTCAACCACAGTTTTGGGTGGGGTGTGGGTGTAGAGGATTACGAAACATCCAACGGGGGTTTACCCAGGGTGGTGTGAGTCACAGCCCGAGGGAGCTGTTCAGCCATTGCTGCAGGGAAGTTTTTGGGGAAAGTGGCTGAACTTGCAAAGGAGAGAAGAAGGAATTGTGGATTGAAAGAAGGAGGCTGCAAGGAGGCAACCAAACTGGTCAAGCTGACTGACCTGTTTCTGTGCTGCACAACCTCTATAATTTAATAGTTTTTTGCCTTCCCTTGTGCTGTCATCACAAATGAAGCTGCACTATGACACCTAATAAAACCAGTCTCCAGCTAGACAAATTCAAAATTGTTTGCAAAGAGCAACCTCCGCAAATGCTTATTCCTGCACTGATTTCAGAGAACATACTCTCTGTTCTGAAGAAAAGATTGAGCGTTTGTGGAGTGCTTGGACCTTGTTGCAAGGTCAAGAAGAGACCGAGAGTACAACCGATTAACACTGCATTGACAAGAGTGTTTGGCTTGGTGCTCTATGTATGTTACTGAATTTAACTTTGCAAAGCAATATTATCAAATAAATTGCTGGGAAAATTGGTAGCAATATGATGTGTAAACTGCAAATGAGGGACATGGTTTGTTTTCCATGGCTAGTACAGAGCACAAACATCGATTCAGTCTCCTAGGAATTGGAACAAGTAGGGAATCTGTTGTGCCTCAAACCCTGCTCCCTGGCCATTGACTTGGTACCTGGCAAAAGTCTGTGAACAGTTCAGACAGTTGTCAGCCTTGAGGTGATACCTGATGCCAAGTTAAGTTCTGACCATGCTTTCATAACTGCTACTTAGAAAGCTACTAGTACTGAACATTGACAAAGTGTCGTCTGGACTCGAAGCATCACCTCTTCCCTCTCCTCACAGATGCTGCCAAACATGCTGAGATTTTCCAGCATTTTGTCTTTTGAAATCTGCTACTTTCACTTCTGTGAAGTTGCTCAGCTCTGCCCCCACCTCAGCTCATCTTCTTCTGAAATCCTCATCTGTTGTCCTGTTCCCTCTAACCTCTGGAAGCCAGCCCACCGCCTTTCACTTTGGGTAAATTCAAACTCATCCAAAGCTATGTTGCCGGCTGAGAACCAAGCCCTATCCATCCATCATCCTTGCACTCGTTAGCCAAGTGACTTCTCCTGCACCAACACCTCTGTTTTTAAGCTCTCATCCTTGCTTACGGTTCAGTTCTGTCCGTGCTTTTCCCCACCCTGTCTGCAACCTCCTCCAGCTCCGAGGCTTTCTGAGATCTCAATGTTCCTCTGATTTCCCCCATGCACACGATGGTTGGCGCTGCTGTCGCACAACACCAGAGACCCAGGTTCAATTCTGGTCTTCAGTGCATGTTCTCCCCGTGTCTGTGTGGGTTTTCTCCGGATTCCTCCCACTGTCCACAGGTGTGTAGGTTAGGCTGATTGGCCATGCTAAATTGATCCTGAGTGTCAGAGGGATTAGTTAGGATAAATGTATGGGGTTATGGGAATAGGGTGGGATTGTAGCCAGTGCAGACTCCATGGGCTGATTGAAGTCCTCCTGTACTGTCGAGGTTCTATGGGATTCTATTTAAATCACTCCAATGTTGACAGTGAACTGCGGGTTTCCCAATTCCCCACTGCTGCCCAAAATTCTGCCATGTGTTTGCCAACTATCTTGTGCGACTAGATGTCCAATTTGTTTGCCAGAGTTAATAGTATATTCATTATATTGATAAGGTGGAGCATTGTTTATGAAATACACTGATAAGGCTGAGACACGTGGGGGGTAAGAGTGTTGGTGGATGGGAATAGACATCTGTAATTCTGCTTTATGTTGTATAAATTCATCATTAAGTAAAGTGTTGGTGACTAGCTTCAGACTACATCAACTGGCTTGGGATTAGAATAACAGAGTGCTCCTGTGAGTTACTTCCTGTGGAGTGCTTCAGGAGTTATGTCAAAGGTGCTATACAGATCCAAATTGTTGGTTTGTAAATTTGATGATAAAACTTAGCAGTGGAGCCACAGCCATCTGTGCTACTACAGGAGCAAAAAGTCTTGAGTGCGGGGATTGTACTTACAAGTTAATTTATTAGTAATCCGTAAGGCTTATGTTAACACTGCAATGCAGTCACTGTGAAACTCCCCTAATCGCCACACTCAGGCGCTTGTTCGGGTCAATGCACCTAATCAGCATGTCTTTCACAGTGTGAGAGGAAACCGGAGCATGCAAAGGAAATAGGGAGAACGTGCAAACTCCACACACACACGGTCCTAAGCTGGGAATGGAACCCAGATCCCTGGCGCTATGAGGAAGCAGTACTAACCACTGTGCCACCATGCCATCCCAGATTTCAATGAAAGTAAATCCATTTAGTCTGAGTACAAAGAACAAAACAGCACGGGAAACAGGCCCTTCGGCCCAACGAGCCCACGCTGCCACCCCGATGTTCCCACCTCCACCCGCGATCCCTGTCCATGTTTATAGATCTATGGATTAAAAAAAACAAATTTGAGGCAATTTAGGGAGAATTTGTTTTGCCAATTAGCCTTTTTTTTGTGTTTTTTTGATAGACAGTCAGCGTCTAGTCCCTGAGATTCCCTCTGTAGTCGAGCAATCTTGAATCATAGAATCCCCACAGTGCAGAAGAAGCTATTCCGCCCATCTAATCTGACTCTCTGACAGAGCACCTTTTCCAGGCCCTCTCCCTATCCTCTAACCTACATACTTTAGGACACAAAGGGGCAATTTAGAATGGCCAATTCACCTAACCTACCCATATTTGGAATGTGGGAGGAAATCCACACAGACATGGGGAGAATGTGCAAACTCCACACAGACAGTGACCTGAGGCCAGAATTGAACCTGGGTCCGTGAGCTGTGAGGCAGCAGTGCAAATCACTGCTATCGTGCTACACTCAAAGAAGCATGGAATCCCTACAGGATAGCAGGAGACCTTTTGCTCATCTCATCTGCACCGACAACAATCCCACCCAGGGTCTATTCCCTTCACTCCATAATTGACCCAGCTGATCCCTCAAACTGACATTTTCTGGGACACTTAAGGGACAGTTTAGCATGGCCAATCAACTTAACCCGCAATCTTTGGGCTGAGAGAGGAAACTGAAGCACTGTTGTTACTCAAGAAAGACTTTGGGCTGAAATGCTGACTATGTTTTCTACCCTGCAATGCCTGATTATCCAGCAACTTATTTTCTGCCAATTAAAAACAAAAATTATTCTTGAAAATATTTCAACAAAATGACATCTAAACCCATCTTTCCAAGACATCGGCAGATGCAAAAAAGTGAAATTTTTGGCTGAACTTCTTGGAAGACAGAATCCGGAATTGGCGTCTCTGAAGTGAATGTGTAGCAAAAGCATTGGGCTTCAGCGTATATGGTTTAGTGGTATTATTAATCCAAAATGTCAGCTCATGTTCGGGGGGACCTCGGTTCGAATCCTGCTACGGCAGATGATGGAATTTGAATAAAGTAAAAGAAAGAAAAATCTGGAATTAAGAATCCACAAATGCCCAAGAAATCATTGTCAATTGTCGGAAAAACCCATCTGGTTCACTAATGCCGTTTTAGGGAAAGAAATCTGCCATCCTTACCTGGCCTGGCCTACATGTGTCATGATGTAGAGATGCCGGCGTTGGACTGGGGTAAACTCAGTAAAGTTTGACAACACCAATTTTAAATCCAACCGATTTATTTGATAGTAAATTTGCGAGCTTTCGATACTCTGTGTCTTCGTCGGGCAAATGCAGCGTTCTGGTCTGCAATAGCACACGTATCAACACAGACAGTCACAGATTGCTGATTAGAATGCGAATCCTTACATCTAACCTGCTATTCAAGTGTTAAAGTGGCTAACAATGTGTGTGAAGGAAATCCTGAGCATTGGTGAGAGAATTGTGTATTTTCTCCAGACAGCACAGTAAGTGAGGTTTTTTGCTAACCCAGGCAAGTTACGTGGGTTACAGATAGTGTGTCATGAAGCCAAGATCCCTATTAAGACCGTCCTCATGTGTGCGGAACTTGGCTATCAGTCTCTGCTCAGCAACTCTGCGCTGTGTGTCACGAAGGCCCCCTTGAAGAACATTTACCTGCAGGTCGGAGGCCGAATGCCCATGACTGCTGAAGTGTTTGCCCACAGGAAGGGAACTGTTTTGCCTGGTGATTGTTGAGCGATGCTCATTCATCCGCTGTCGTAGTGTCTGCATGGTCTCCCCAGTGTACCATGCTTCGGGACATCCTTTCTTGCAACGTATTAGGTAGACAATGTTGGCCGAGTTGCAAGAGTATGTACCGTGTACCTGGTGAATGGTGTCCTCACGTTTGATGATGCCGCCCATGTCTATGATCCGGCATGTCTTTCAGAGGTTGCTGTGGCAGGGTTGTGTGGTATTGTGGTCACTGTTCTCCTGAAGGTTGGGTAGTTTGCTGCGAACAATGAACTGTTTGAGGTTGTGCGTTTGTCTGAAAGCAAGAAGTGGAGGGGTGGGGATGGCCCTAGCGAGATGTTCATCGTCATCGATGATATATTGAAGACTTCGGAGAAGATGTCGTAGCTTCTCCGCTCCAGGGAAGTACTGGACAACAAAGGGTACTCTGTCCACCGTGTCCCGTGTTCGTCTTCTGAGGAGGTCAGTGCGGTTTATCGTTGTGGCACGTCGGAACTGTCGATCGAGGAGTCGAGCGCCATATCCTGTTCTCACGAGGGCATCCTTCAGCGTCTGGAGGTGTCTGTCACGATCCTCCTCATCTGAGCAAATTCGGTGTATACGGAGGGCTTGTCCATAGGGAATGGCTTCTTTAACGTGTCTAGGGTGGAAGCTGGAGAAGTGGAGCATTGTGAGGTTGTCTGTCGGTTTGCGGTACAGTGAGGTGCTGAGGTGACCGTCCTTGATGGAGATGCGTGTGTCCAAGAATGCAACTGATTCTGGAGAATAGTCCATGGTGATTCTGATGGTGGGATGGAACTTGTTGATATCATCATACAGTTGTTTCAATGATTGTTCACCATGAGTCCAAAGGAAAAAGATGTCATCAATGTATCTAGTATATAACCTTGGTTGAAGATCTCATGTGGTGAAGAAGTCTTGTTCGAGCCTGTGCATGAAGATGTTGGCATACTGAGGTGCGAATTTGGTCCCCATGGCTGTTCCATGTGTCTGGATGAAAAGCTGATTGTTGAAGGTGAAGATATTGTTGTCCAAGATGAAGCGGGGATGAGTTGTAAAATTGCATCCGGAAACTGGCAGTTGTTGGCATTGAGTACTGAGGCAGTTGCAGCAATACCATCGTCGTGGGGGATGTTGGTGTCGAGCGTAGAGACATCCATTGTGACAAAGAGTGTTCCTGGTTCAACTGCTCCATGTGTGCTGAGTTTCTGTAGGAAGTCCGTAGTGTCAAGACAAAAGCTGGAGGTTCTTTGTACAATGGGTTTCAGGATGTCCTCGATTATAGCCGGAGAGGTTCTTACACAGGGTCCCGTTGCCCGATACGCTGGGACGTCCGGGTATGTTTGCCTTGTGTATCTTTGGGAGGCAGTAGAGATCTCCAATGCGGGGAGTATGTGGAATGAGAGCCCGGAGGGTGTTCTGAAGGTCCGGATCAAAGGTTTTGATCAGAGTCTTGAGTTGACGAGTGTGTTCTTTGGTCAGATCTGCTGATAACTGTCTGTAGTGTTTCACATTGTTTAGTTGTCGGTACACTTCTTCACAGTCGTCCGTTCTGTTCAGTATGACGGTGGTGCCTCCTTTGTCTGCTGGTTTAATGACAATGTTGCGGTTGGTCTTGAGAGCACGGATGGTCTTGCTTTGTGCTTGGGTGATGTTCGGGACTGTCTTCTAAGTGCGGTTGATGAATCTGGTATTCACGCACCTCCTGATGGCTTGGGCATACATGTCCAGTCGGGGGCAGCGGCCTTCCGCTACATGTGTCTCCAGAGCACAGCAATCTGATTTGTCTCTCAACTGCCTTCCAAGGGCATCTAGGCTTGGGCAATAAATGCTGACCCATTGATGCCCATATCCCACAAATGAATAAAAAGATGCATTGTAGATATGATTATCTCTGTTTGTAACATGAGGTTGGAATAGAAATATTGAATATGCTGTCGATTCGATCAGAGAGCTCCAGGTTTGAGAGCAAGACCTCCTTGTCTTCCTTTCCAAGTTTGGGCCCCCATCCCATGGTGGGGAGCTAGTAGTCTCTTTGCAGACTTGATTTGCAGAGAAGAGTTGCAATGCCCAGTTGATGCCTCTCCCTATGAAAACTCCAGCCTTAACCCCATGCCTCACGGGCATAGCCTATTGCCACTCGTCTTTAGTGTGGCTGAGAATGTGGGCACAAAAACATATATAGATTCCTACAGTGTAGAAGAAAGCCACTCGGCCCATGAAGTCTGCACTGACCACAATCCCACCCAGACCCCATCCCCATATCCCGGTGCATTTGTCCTACCTATTTCCCCCTCACACTAAGAGGCAATATAGCACAGCTAATCCACCTAACCTGCACATCTTTGAACTGTGGGAGGAAACCAGAGCACTCAAAGGAAACCCATGCAGACACGGCAGCGGCGGCGGGAGGAGAATGTGCAAACCCTATGCAGACACTGCCCAAGCTGGGAATCGAATCCAGGACCTGCGGCTGTGATGCAGCATTGCTAACCACTGTGTCTAACCGCAGAAAGCCAGTAATACCTGTGCCTTTCGTTCTCGGTCACTGATTGCTGCCGCAGGGGCTGTCCCACAGTTGCAACCACAACATAGTCAGAAGCACAATCTGTAAAGCAAACACTCGGTTCAGTTCAGTTTAAAATAAACTTGGGGCGTTAAACCCAAGGATTTAGTGGTGCCTTGTGCAAGGGTATCTGATGACTAAAAATAATACCATACCAAGACTCAGTGTTCCAACTTAAGCAGCCAAGCGCAAGATGTACCTTCTGAATATTTGTCAAGTGACTTCCAAGCTTGACAGCCAGTTCTTGTTTGGCTTGTTTAAAATTGGGTTTGATACGTCACACGCAGTGCTTATTACCTGGCTATGAAGTTGAAATATCTTTGGTGTGTTTGTTGAATGTTGACACGCATTTCATTTAGTGATAGAACAATGCTGAAGTTGGGTGCAATGCAATAAAGTTCTGGTTGTGCAATGCCAGTTGTAACCATTATCTTTATAGTGGAATCCTGTTTACAGGTTGCAGATTTCTGGAGATGAGCTGTTTGCTGTCCTTCAGTCCATCAAATTTGATTTAAGTTTTGTGTGGTATTATTTTTAACAGCCCTGATCGGAGCTTTGAATTGGTCTCCTTATCTGTAACTCAAGCCTTGACTTAATTCCTGCCATAAAGAGTAATTTATTTCACTAAGTGGCCAATTTAACTTCTTTCTTCATTGAAAGAGTTATATTTAACTTTCATTTGTACACGTGGCAATCTGACTGCTCGGTAACAGAAAACTGCTTGAGTCAGTTCTCTGAACTTAGAAGTGAACAGGACATTTCATTATTGGTCTGGCATGATCTTCGAGCCAGAGGGAGGATTCAGGGAGTTAGTGGGCAACGGGCAGGAAAGTGGAGTGGAGGCTTTGTTCTTGAATGGCAGAGCAGGCTAGAGGGGCAGAATGGTGTACTACTGCTCCAAATTCAAATGTTTAAAAAGCAGGCTGTCCCATGTTCTTTGGCGAACAGGATGCTGGAGTTTATTGGGATTAATGGCAGCTGAGTGTATAAAGCCAGAGCTTCAGAAGACAAGAGAATCTAGAAAAGACAGGAGTGGGACTGGAAACGAGTGAACTCCAGAGAGTGGCATCTATCACAGCAACCTCTGCATAATGTTTTCATCCATTATTAACAGTGATTGGGATCCCTCTTCTGTGTATGTCTTCGGCAGTCACTCGCTAACAAGTGTGATTGTCCACTTGAGAAATTCCGTATTACTGGTCATGTGTTGTGTGTTGTCCTTGCACGGCTAACAGACCAGAACCCCAGAACAGTATCTCTGTTTCCGGGAGGTAGAATTTCCCCTGGGACTTTAGATCACTGGCATTCTTTTCTCAGCCTCCTTTTCTGGGCCGCCTCTTGCTGTTGGGTGTGCTCAAAGAATTGTGTCGCAACTTGTGGAAGTTCCTCCGTCGTGGTTTCTTCTGAGCAAAGATCTCCCAGGCATTGATGTCTATGTTGCATTTCTTGAGGTGAGTCTTTAGGGTGTCTTAGGAGTGCTTCCTTTGTCCTCTTCTTGTCTGGTTGCACGGCGAGAGAGATTTGCGTTGACACTCAGGACTTGAGCATCCTAAGCTCATGGCTGGACCAGCAGAGTCGGTTCCAGATGATCATGAACTTGATGCTGGTGCGCTTGACTCCTTCAAGGATGCTAATGTTACTGTGCCTGCTTTCCCTGCTGACACAGAGAATCCATTTCGGACAATGTTGATGATCTCTCTCAGAGCCTTGAGATGGTGTCTGTACGTAGTCCAAGTTTCTCAACAGAAGAATTGGAAGAATGTTGGCTTTGTGCATGGGGATCTCTGTACCAGCACAGATCTGTGAAGATCTTATCCTTCAGCTTCTGAATGTGGGTCAGCTGCGATGTTGGGACTGCATATCAATGTCAGCCATGGATGAGATGTGAAAGGTTACCTGAAAGAGAAACATTTGTTCCTGATTAAAAACGAAAGCTGCTGAAAATACTCGGCCAGGCAGGCATAATCGGCAGGAAAAGATCTTGTATTTTGGGTTGATATCCTTTCGTCAGCATAGGTGACGTGTTTGAGATGAAGCAAGTTTTGAGCAATTCAAGAGATGGAGAACAGGAGCAGAGGAGGAACAAGCTAATGGAAAGACCTGACAGAGGGTGGAAGAGGAAAACGTTTGATTACCTGACCAAAGATATGAATCTTTGAATCTTGCAGTGCAGAAAGGAGACCATTCGGCCCATCGAGCCTGCACCAACCATAACCCACCCAGGCCCTATCCCCATTATCCCTAGTTAGTCCCCCTGAACTCAGGGGTAATTTATTTCTTTGTCACAAGTCAGGCTTACAGTGCAATGAAGTTACTGTGAAATTCTCCTTGTTTCCACACCCTAGCACCTGTTCAGGTCAATGTACCTCACGTGTCTTTCAGACTGCAGGAGGAAGCTGGAGCACCCGGAGGAATTCCATGCAGACACGGGGAGAATGTGCAGACTCAGCACAGCCAGTGATCCAAGACTGGGAATCGAAGCTGAGCCCTGGCGCTATGAGGCAGCAGTGCTAACCAGTGTACCACTGTGCCATCGTGCTGTCCCATGGTGCAAGGCAAAAAGGCACAGCAAGTAAAAGAGTTAAAAGATGGGACCTGAGTGAGGTGTTGATGCCAACAGCAGAATTACGTTTGCCTGTTACTGATTAAGGTTCTTTTGTGGCTGTCCCATCACATAAACGCATTTGTTGTGCTCTGCAGTCACTCTGAGAAGCTTGATGGTCTGATCGTGGTGGTTGATCTGAAATGTTATCCCTGTTCCTCTTTCACCTGTGCTGCCAGAGATGATAAGTATTTCCAGTTTTTGTTTGCTGTGAAGAAGTTTTGTTTGGTTGTTTCTGTTTTGTTGTGTGTGAAACTTCTGAACTGATGGAGTTGGGGCATTGCAATGAAATTTCTGACTCTGAAGTGTTTTAACTGATCACGACACTGCTGGCACTGAACAAAACTGTGAAATGAATGACTGCATGTTGTCTGAAAGTTACTCAGTTCCCCTGAGGTGTGGTGCCCATTGTTAGGGGTTAGCCAGGGCAAATTGTCCCTTGAGTGTCCAAAGATGTGGAGGTAAGATGGGTAATGTGTGGGGTTACGGGTGGAAGACAGGGTCTGGGCATGACAATCTGCCAGAAAGTCAATGCAGACTCGATGTGCCAAGTAGCCTCTTCGGCACTTTAAGGGCTCTATGATTCTATTCTGAGAACCCTTGCAAGAAGATGAAGGAAATGCTGTCTTTATTTACCATCGGTAGGACAGTGACTTTTGGGACAATCACACCATTACTGTCATTTGTTTCTGTGATGCCTCAGTGTAATATCACTAGACTGGTGATCCAGGGGCCCAGGCTAATCCTCTGAATCATCGGTTCAAACCCTACCATGGGAGCTGGTGCAGCTCTAATTTCAGTTCATATAATATGGAATTGAAAGCAAGTCTCTGTGATATGATTTGATTTATTATTGTTTTATTTATTAGGAGACAGTGAAAAGTATTGTTTTTTGCGCACTACACAGCGCATAAAGCAAAGGAAACGAGAGAATGCAGTGTTAAAGTCACAACTAAGGTGTAGAGAAAGATTAACTTAGTGCAAGGTTGGTCCATTCAGAAGTTTGATGGCAGCAGGGAAGAAGCTGTTCTTGAATCGGTTGGTACGTGACCTCAGACTTTTGTAGTTTTTTTCCCTGACAGAGTAAGGTGAAAGAGAGAATGTCTGGGGTATCTCCTTAATTATTCTGGCTGCTTTTCCAAGGCAGCGGGAAGCGTAGACAGAATCAGTGGATGGGAATCAGGTTTACATGATGGACTGGGCTACATTCACGACCCTTTGTAGTTCCTCAAGGTTTTGGGCAGAGCAGGAGCCCATACCAAGTTGTGATACAAACAAAAAAAATGCTTTCTGTGGTGCATCTGTAAAAATTGATCAGAGTGACTGCAAGACTGTCATTGATTATCATTCACAAAAAAGATCTGGTTCACAATGTCCTTTAAGGAAGGAAATCTGCCGTTCTTACCTGGTCTGGCCTATGTGTGAATCCAGACTCACAGCAATGTGGTTGACTCTTAATTGTCCTCTGAAATGGCTCAGCAAGCCACTCAGTTCTAGAGGCAGTCAGGATGAGCATCATATGCTGGTCTTGCCAGTGATGCCTACATCACATGAAAGAGTCACAGCACTGTTTGCCATTCGGTGAGCTTGCAGGTGAGGTGCAGACCAAGTTTGATTCATTTCGTCAAAGCGTCTTCTAAATCTCAGATGTCTAGGCTTTGACATCCAAATAATGACATCTTGGTGTCAGTCCTTCATCAAGGAGCTTGTAGCTGCAATGATAAAGGAAAATCCTTTAGCCTTTTGAAGTTGTTTTTTTAACCAAGCACCTTGCCTTGTTTTTGTGCACGTGTTGTGTCGTGCAAGATGTTCTATAAATAGATTTAATCAGAAGATGAGTTTGCAGCAGCACACTTCAAGGTTGATATCAACAACTTATTAAGCAGTTTTTGAACAGTTTTCAATCCCAGTATTGAACTGTTAGAGGCACAAACTGGTCTCTCTTCACTTTTTCCTGACACTGAATTAAATTGAATCATTTTTTATTATTGACAGACATGCTGGAAATATTCAGCAGGTCACGCAGCATCAATAGAGAGAGAGATTCTGACCTTTCATCAGAACTGCAAATGTAGATAGAACAGCATTGAAGCAAGGACAGAGGCTGGGGAAAGGGACACGTTAAGTTCCACAGGTGCAGCATCGGAGGTGGAAGTCAGAGATCATAGAATCCCCACAGTGCAGAAGGAGGCCATTTGGTCCATTAGGTCTGCTCTGACCATGATCACACCCAGTCCCTGTCCCTATAACCCCATACACTTACCCTAGCTAACCCACCTGGCACTAAGGGGCAATTTAGCACAGCCAATCCACCTAACCTGCACATCTTTGGACTGTGGGAGGAAACCCAGGCTTGCACAGGGAGAATGTGCAAACTCCACACAGACAGGAATTGAACCCAGGTCCCTGGTGCCATGAGGCAGCAGTGCTAACTAACCCACTGTGCCACTGTACCGCACTTAGGAATGAATGGAGTCAAAGCTATTATCCAATCTGTACTTGGCCCTTACAAGCTCATCTCCATCTATATCATATTTTCAGTGACTGCAAGCAGTGTTTAGTCCCTTCATATCTGGTAACTGCTCTTAAATTCTTGAAAGGCCACGCAAGCATGTTTTCAGTCCCAGTCTGCCATATGTTCCGTATTTGCAGAGCTCCAAGTCAACATTGTGGGTGGATGAGTAGGAACTACTTCCCATTCTGTTTGGTGCTGAACACTTTGGTTTGAAAATCTCCTCGTGATACCTCCACTTGGAAAGAAAATATTTTGAATGGGTGTGGAAATGCTTTACTCCAACGCTACACCTGAGAGCGCAAGTCAGGCACGAAGATCAGGGTGTGAGTCACTGTTTCACTGAGTCCTTAAAACGATGGCACTGTGGTTAGTGCTGCTGCCTCACATGCCAAAGACTCGGGTTCAATTCCTGGCCTTGGATCACTATCTGTGTGAAGTTTACACGTTCTCCCCGTATCTGCGTGGGTTTCCTCCCACCCCACAGATGTTCAGGTTTGGTGGATTGGCTATGCTAAATTGTTCGTTAGTGGCAGCAGGGTAAATAGGTGAGGAATAAGGGGATAGGCCTGTATGGGATTGTGGTTGGTGCAGACTTGATGGGTTGAATGGTCCTCTTCTGCCCTGCAAAGATTCTGTGATTAGGCCTGACTTTCAGTTGAAGAATTGAGACCCTTACCATAGTGGTGGTTTGAAGGAAAACTGCTTCATGCCAGTTAAGGTAGAAATGTACCCTGGGATAGAGATGTGTGAAGTATATTTGCGAAAAAAAACCTTTCCGTTTGTGTAATTGCAGCACTGATACAGGGGAAATGTAAGAAGTGGTGAAGTATGATGAATTGACCAAGTGACATCTGACTGGACTGAGCCTGCCTTCAGTTGGTTGGCTTGGCTTTGGAGCTGAAGGAGCCCTTCTTCTCTGATATTAGCAGCAGTGTGGCGGTGCGGAATTTTCAGAATCCCAGCTTGACTGCACGAGCCACTTCTGAGATTATATTTCTGAGGAGCATTTTATTGTCCCTCACTTGGATAATACGGAACATCTTGCCATGTCATTGGGGCACCAAGCGCAACTTAAATGCCATTCCTTTAGGTTGTGGAGATGCCAGCATCGGACTGGGGTAAACACAGTTAGAAGTCTCACAACACCAAGTTAAAGTCCAACAGAAACCTATTGGACTTCAACCAGGTGTTGTGAGACTTCTTACTGTGTCCCTTCAGGTATCAGGGCGTTGCTGTATTACTGGAAATTGGCAGAAGTCTAGCTAAACTGTATATAAAACATTATGGCTCTGATTTGGTTTGACGTATTATTGTCTCATGTAATGGGATACAGTGAAAAGTGTCATTTCTTACACGCAATGCAGACAAAACATACTGTCCATAGAGTACAGAGGGGAGAAATAAAGAAGAGGATGCCAAATAGATTTTTTTCTGTCACCGGGCGTAGAGAAAGATCAATTTAATGCAAGCTAAGTCCATCCAAAAGTCTGACAGTGGCAGGGAAGAAGCTGTTCTTCATTGGGTTGATATGTGACTTCAGATTTTTGTATCTTTTTCCCATTGGAAGAAGGTGGAAGAGAGAATGTGTGGGATCCTTGATTCAGCTGGCTGTTTTTCCAAGGCAGAGGGAAGTATAGCTGGAACCAGTGAATGGGAAGCTGGTTAGCATGATTGACTGGGCTACTTTCACAACTGTTGGTAATCTGTTGTGGTCTTGGACAGAGCAGGAGCCAAACTAAGCTGCGTGCAACTGGAAAGAATGTTTTCTATGGTGCATCTGTAGAAATTGGTGAGAGATGTGTTAGGCATGCTGAATTTCTTTAACTTCATTTCATGTTGGGCTTTATTTTTCATTACTTCACAAGTGAGTTTCTATTAATGTTGATTTTTTTTGTGCTTGCTGCTTTCAACACAGGATTGTCTCCTCCTACAGAGGAACGCTCTCTTTTCACCCACTTGGGAAACAGAGACTGATGTGTTCCCTTGTGTCTTCTGATTGTAGGAATCTTTGCTTACCTGAACTACCATGTACCCCGGACAAGAAGGGAGATCTTGGAAACTCTCATTAAGGGACTTCAGCGTCTCGAGTATAGAGGATATGACTCTGCCGGTAAGTGCTCAGGTTCTGGATTGCTTGCAGGGGAGGGAAGGGTGTTGTGTTAGCCTCTTACACCTGCAATTCTGGGAGCACGGGCTGGTGGCATCCAAGTGTTGTTGCTGCTTTCAGCATGACACGTGGGCTCACACAAGCTCAGCTGCTGCAGGAGAACAAGGCATCATTAAAACTTGTCCCTGAAACACAATTGATTAGAACATTCTTGAGCAATAAATGTCTCTTTACAAATTGCCACATCAGAACACCCTGAAGCGGGGTGGAGGGGGGAGGCATTCCAGCATGAATATCTTATGCTTTTAGTGCTTTTACTTTTCTTCTGAATCATCTCCCTCTTATTTCATGGGCAGCATAGTGGTTAGCACTGCTGCCTCACAGAGCCAGGGACCCAGGTTAGATTCCCGGCTTCAGGTGACTCTGTGTGCAAAATCTGCGCATTCTCCCCATTTCTGCATGAGTTTCCTCTGGATGCTCTTGTTTCCTTCCCACTACAAAGATGTGTCAGTTAGATGCATTGGCCATGTTAATTTGCCCCTCAAGGTCAGGCAGATTAAAGGTTAAATACGTGGAGTTATGGGGATGGAGTCTGTCTGGGATTGTTGTTGGCGTAGACTCGAAGGGCTGAATGGCCTGCTTCTGCAAAGTAGGGATTCTCTGACACAAGAAAGTATTTAGTCATTTTAGATTGGTGTGCTTTTTCCAAAATGCTCTTGATGACTAGAATCATAGAAACAGAAAGAGGCCATTTGGCCCATTGAATCTGCATCGACCACAATCCCACAGCCCCATACCCTCCAAATTTACCTGTTAATCCCTCTAACTTCCACATCTCAGGACTCTAAGGGGGATGGACAATCAACCTAACTCTCACATCTTTGGACTCCGGGAGGAAACCCACGCAGACATCGGGAGAAGGTGTTAACTCCACGCAGACGGTCACCCGAGGCCAGGAATCAAACTTGGGTCCCTGGAGCTGTGAGGCAGCAATGCTAGTCACTGTGCCACACAGTCTTCTTCAGGGTCATCTGCTTTTGAGTTTGTTTTGTGTCATTTTTGACAAGGTACTCCTTTTTTCTTACTCTAGGCGTTGGAATTGATGGTGGTAATGAGAAGAACTGGGAAAACAATGCACGTCAGATCCATCTGATCAAGAAGAGTGGCAAGGTCAAAGCACTCGAAGATGAAATTGAAAGTAGGTGTTTTGGTGTGAGTATGGTTCACTCAGTGGAGGTTTGGTTTGCACAGAATAGCAGCTAACCAGCGTAATGAGTATGTGATGCATGTTGGCTGGAAGAATCGCGGCTGTCTGCTCAAACATAAGCAGTTTCTTAGAATCATAGAATCCCTACAGTGCAGAAGGAGGCCACTTGGCTTATTGAGCCTGCACCAACAACAGTCCCAACCAGGCCCTATCCCCGTAATCCTTCGTATCTACCCTTCTAATCCTCCGACACTGAGGGACAATTTAGCATGGCCAGTCCACCCAACCTGCACACCTTTGTTGTGAGTGAGGAAACCGGAATGTCAGGAGGAAATCCACGTAGACATGGGGAGAACACACAAACTCCCCACAGTCACCCAAGACCGGGAATCAAACCCAGGTGCCTGGAGCTGTGAGGCAGCAGTGTTTACCACTATGTTAACCTTGCTTAGGATTCACCAGTTGCAATAATCCTGCACTGCTCAACCTGTTGTGAGAGAGAAGAAGGAAAGATGATCTTTGTGAAACATGTCAGACATGGAGGGGACTGGACAGGATGAATGTTCTCCTTGTTAGATTCAGCAAACTCTGCTAGGTTTGCAAAACTCAAGATGCAGAGAAGCTTTCTGTTCCAAGATCGTTTTCAATGAAATATGGCAAGCTTTTTACACAATGTTTTCCCACCTTTTCTGTCTCTCAACAAGCATTGTTGTACCTAATGCTGGATAACGCCCATTTACAGTAATTGGTTAGTTGGACATGCGTTACAGAGGTGGTTAACACAGATGAGCTCAAAATTTCTGATTGCAGTGTGAGTATTTGCAGCATGTCCCATCGTTAATGCAGTCACTAATTAGCAACACCCCAAGTTTCTGAGTAGGTAGAGTTCATTCCGCAATACATTATGGAAATAACTTATCTTCCCACACCCTTGTGGGAGAGACTCAAACTGAGAGGTACAATTTAAGAATAAGGGGTTTGCCATGATGTGATATGGAGAATTTTTACTCAGAGGAACTCTCTTCCCCAGAGAGTGGTGGAGGCAGCATCTTTGAATATTGTTGAGGGTGAGGTAGACTGATACTCTTGCCAGTCAGGGATCTTTGGGGGAACAGGAGGAGAGGTAGAATGTAAAGTTGTGACCACAGTCAGTTCAGCCATCTTCAGGTGGAGCAGGATCGAGGGGCTGAATGGCCTATTCCTGCAGCTGACCCAGAATGCACAGAGCCACACATGTCAAAAACATTTCCTGCAATACACTGAAAGGTATTTCATTGGCTGTCAAGTGTTTTGAAATGTCCAGCGGCTGTGAAAGTAGTGTCAGTTTCATACAGGGCGAAAAGGTATCGTGGTGAACACCAGAACATCTGTTGAATTACCTTGTTATTACTTGTACTGTGGGGAAGAAAGAAGAAGCCCTGTGGCTATCTCCATTGACTAATGACTGATCCTTGGCCAAAACCACCAATGTACGGATCCCCGATAAGCACTGGATCAGTCTCAGGTTTACAACTCTGCATGAATTAATTGCAGTGCTGATGCACAATGGAGTGGTACGTACACCCAGGTATAAAAGAACAGCTGATGACCAGTCCTCACAGGGAGGGTCAAACTGAGATGAGATTCGGATATTTAAAAAAAACTGATTACCAAAGTAGATCTCCTGATTATTAAGTACGGAGCCCAAGTTGCTTATTTCCTGAAGCATTTCGTCTGAGATCCAGAATCAGCTGAACTTGGACTTGACAAAGCAAGAATAAATCATGATGCAGGGATGTCCTGAAATGATTGAGACATAAACATAAAGATTCGCATGACAGTGCATACAACATTGGCAAAATTCACATCTTGCATAGATCTCTTCTCCTAGGCTCATAATACGATGTAAGAATGCGGTTCATCCTTTCTCTCTCTATTTCCCCTTTGCATTTCCCCATAAGATCAAAAGGCCAGAAGGACAGCTGACTTTTAATGTGATACCCACATGATTGACTGGTGAAATTATAGGTTATCCTGTATAATAACAAGAAAGCTGTTGAAACGCAAAACCATTCTGAATCTATAGAGTAACCAACCCGGCTGAGTGGGCTGAGACAGAGTCAAATCAAAACTAATCTTCCAATGTTTCTGCTCAAGTTATAAATAATCAACGCAGGTCATATTTTGCTACAAATCGTAGAAAAGCATTAAGAATGCTCCCTGCAGTTCACTCAAGCAGCTAGTCCCTTGCCTGAAATGGCTTTGCACATCTATTCCTCAAATTTGTTTATGTTAATGCCCAGCTATTTCCTTCTTTTCTTGTGATGGTCCAAACAGAGACTTTATTGGATATTAATGTAAGGCGTTGGGCAAAGGTTTTCTGAGAATCCACAGCAGATTTTGTGTGTGTCTGTGTGTCTGTGTGTACGCGCGCACACATGTGGAAGTAGCTCAGAATGATCTTGACTTATCCCAATGTCTATCCTTTCCAGAGCAAGACTCCATTGATTTTGATATTGACTTTGAGGTGCATCTTGGCATCGCGCACACACGTTGGGCAACTCATGGTGTCCCAAGTTCTGTCAACAGTCATCCTCAACGCTCTGATAAGAGCAATGGTAAGTTTTGACTTGATTTGTAAACAATCCTTTGGGGAACACAGTGCATTGTTGCGATGGCTAATGCCAGGAGCTTAGGAAAATGGCAAGATATGGTTTTGTCTCAGTGTCTCTTCCATGGTAACTTATTGCAATGTTTCTGCATCTTGGTAAGAGAAGACTGGCTTTTGTAATCACGTAACCAGATGCAGGGCCATTCGAAATCGTCAGACTGACCTTCTCCACAGATATGGTTAATGGAAATTCGACAGTTTTTCTATCCCATGTTTCATGTTTCTGTCACCATCAGTGTTCTTGACTACTGGCTGTGGACCAGAAGCTGTGCCCATCCTTAAACATAGCCAGCCCTTGTTTTCCTTGATGATACTGACACACCAGTGCTATCTTCCTGACAAATATTCATTTGATGAAAACATGATTTGGACCAATGTATTTATTGAAAACCTTGCAAGTTCAATTTAGAACATAGAACACTACAGCACAAACAGGCCCTTTGGCCCACGAGTTGCGCCGATCACATCTATACCTACCAAACCACAGACCTATCTATAACCCCCTATCCCATTAGTTCCCATATACTCATCCAGAAGTCTTTTAAAAGACCCCAGCGAGTTCGCCTCTACCACCACCGACGGCAGCCGATTCCATTCACTCACCACCATCTGAGTGAAAAACTTACCCCTAACATCCCCTCTGTATTTGCTTCCCTGCACCTTAAATCTGTGTCCTCTCGTAGCGACCATTTCAGCCCAGGGAAATAGCCTCTGAGAATCCACCCTATCTATTCCTCTCAACATTTTATAAACTTCTATCAGGTTGCCTCTCAACCTACGTCTCTCCAGGGAGAAGAGTCCCAGCTGCCTCAACCTGTCTTCATAAGGCCTGCCTCCCAATCCAGGCAACATCCTTGTAAATCTCCTCTGCACTTTTTTTTTATTATTAAGCAACACAGCACGGGAAACAGGCCCTTCGGCCCAACGAGCCCGCGCCGCCGTCATACCAAATAGTAGCAAATACATTATCCTATTTTAATATTCTTATATAATAATATATATATTATTCCTAATATGGAAAATTTTCACCATTGGGTAACAAATTGTCCCTATCAGCCTAAGAGCGAATTTTTGGGTTGTGGGAGGAAACCGGAGTGCCCGGAGAAAACCCACGCAACCACGGGGAGAACGCGCAAACTCCCGCAGACACCGGCCCAATTCCAAGTGTCTGCACAGCCACATCGATAGTCTCTGAGCTGTCATGGTGCCCTTCAGATGGTCCACATAAAGCACTCATTTACGACATGAGGTACCAGGCAACCCATGAATCAACATCCAAGAGCTGTACCCGCACCACCTGCCGAATGCATGCTCAAATTATGGACCGAATTACCTGTGGAAAAAAGCCGTAGTTAAACAGTCCTAATATATCCCTCTATCTGCATACCGCTCATGTGGCTGTCCAAGAGACCCTTAAACAGCCCCAGCGTGCCTGCTCCCACCACCTTACTCGGCAGTGCATTCCACACCCCCACTACCCTTTGTGTGAAAAACTGCCCTCTAATATTCGTCCTATACATAGCCCCCCTCACCCTATGGCCATGACCTCTCGTCCTATCCATTTCTAAAGGTGGAAAAAGTTTACCTCCATTTACTCTATCTATACCCCTTATAATCTTATACACCTCTATGAGATCCCCTCTAAGCCGACGTCTTTCAAGGGAAAACAACCCCAGTCTATCTAATCGTTCCTCATAAGACAGTCCTTCCATACCAGGCAGCATCCTGGTAAACCTCCTCTGCACTCTCTCCAAGGACTCCACATCCTTCCGATAGTACGGAGACCAGAACTGGGCGCAGTATTCCAAGTGAGGCCTAACCAAAGTTGTATACAACTGCAACATCAAACTCCTACTCTTGTATTCTATACCCTTTTCTATGAAAGCTAACATACTATACGCCTTCTTTATCACCTTCTCCACCTGTGAGGACACCTTCAGAGACTTGTGAACCTGCACCCCCAAGTCTCTCTGCGTCTCTATGCTCCGTATAGTTTTACCTTTTATCCTATAATTCTCTTCTACATTTTTCCGGCCAAAATGCATCACCTCGCATTTTTCCGGATTAAATTCCATTTGCCATCTATCTGCCCAGTCTACCAACCTGTCTATGTCCTGTTGTATTGCCTGACACTGCTCTTCTGTACCCGCCAATCCAAGCATCTTGGTGTCATCAGCAAATTTGCTGATCTCACCACCTACCCCTACTTCCAAGTCGTTTATGTAGACCACAAATAGAAGAGGACCTAGTACTGAGCCTTGTGGCACTCCACTAGTGACAGGCTTCCAGCCGGAAAAAGAGCCTTCCACTACTACCCTCTGTCTCCTCCTCCCGAGCCAGTTCTCGACCCATCTACATACCCGACCCTGTATCCCATGCGCCTTCACCTTCTCTATCAGTCTACCATGAGGAACCTTGTCAAACGCCTTACTGAAATTTCTTCAATAGCTTCCACATCCTTCCTATAATGAGGCGACCAGAACTGCGCACAGTACTCCAGGTGGGGTCTGACAAGGGTCTTATAAAGCTGCATCGTTACCTCCCGATTCCTAAACTCAATCCCTCTTTGTGTCACATTTGACAAGTATCAAAGAGTCATACAGGTTTACAGCATGGAAACAGGCCCTTCGGCCTAACTTGTTCATGCCACCTTTTTTTTAAACCCTAAGTTTGTTCCAATTGGCAATATTTGGCTCATATCCCTCTGTGCCCTTCGCACCCATGTGATTGTCTAAACACTTTTTAAAAGATAAAATTGCATCCACCTCTACTCTTACCTCTGGCAGCTTGTTCCAGACACTCACCACACTATGTGAAAAAATTGTTCTTCTGGACCCTTTTGTATCTCTCCCCTCTCACCTTAAAACCTGTGCCCTCTAATTTTAGACACCCCTACCTTTGGGAAAAGATATTGACTATCTAGCTGATCTATGCCCCTCATGATCTTATAGAGATCTATAAAATAATCCCTCAGCCTCCTACACTGCAGTGAAAAAAGTTCCAATCTGTTCAGCCTCTCCTTACAACTCAATCCATTAAGTCTCGGTAGCATCCTAGTAAACCTATTCTGCACTCTTTCTAGTTTTATAATATCCAAATGATTTCTTGTTTCGCAGTTTCTCGAGATCCATGTAAAAGTTCTTGGTTTTTATAGAATCATGGTATCCCAACAGTGCAAAGGAGGACATCCAGCCCATCAATTCTTCAATGATCACAACCCCACCTCGGCCCTGTTCCCTTAACCCCACATATTTACTCTGTTAATCCCCTGACACTAGAGTCAATTTATCATGGCTGATTGACCAAACCCATACATTTTTTGGCAACTTTAAAATTCAGCTTCTTCCTCCCCCCACCTTGTTTGAAATCATGTACCATCAAGTTACTACAGAAGAAGGTGCAAGTGGCAGTTCTCTGGCTCTCCCATCCTTTCAGTGTGAACAAATGGACTGAACTTGAACTTCACCAATAATGTCTTCATATTTTTTCTTCACGTGGGCAAGACTGCCACTGACAAGTTATTGTTCATCCCTGGATGTGAAGAATTGGTAGTGCTGCGAGTTGTCTCCTTGGCTCACTGTTGCTCTCATGGTAGTGCTCCTTCTTGTCATCTTCCCACTACAGAGTTCGAAATCTTGCTCCCTGTCTGCATTGAGTTCATTCTATTACCATTTGGTGGGTCAGCTCAAAAATGAGTCCTGTGTTTTCGGTTCTGAGAAAGTTGCAGCTAATCCCGGTGTTGGTGGCCATGTAACTTGCAAATTGGCAGACTGCACAAGGTGACCAGCCTGCCATTCGTGTTGGCACCACAGAAAACCCAAGAATTTTGTAATTTTTATAAATGATCTGGATGAGGGTATTGAGGGATGGATCAGTAAATTTGCAGATGACAGTAAAGTTGGTGGAGTGGTAGATAGTGAAGAGGGATGTTTTAGTTTACAGAGTGACTTGGACAAGTTGCAGAGCTGGGCCGAGAGGTGGCAAATGGAGTTTAATGTGGAAAAGTGTGAGGTAATGCACTTTGGCAGGAACAATAAATGTGTAGAGTATAGGGCTAATGGTAGGGCTCTTAATAGTGTTGAGGAACAGAAGGATCTTGGTGTATGTGTCAATAGATCCCTGAAAGTAGGCAGTCAAGTGGATAAAGTTGTTAAGAAGGCATATGGAGTCTTAGCTTTTATTGGTAGGGGGATTGAATTTAGGAGCCGCAGCATCATGTTGCAACTGTACAAAACTCTAGTGCGGCCGCACTTGGAGTATTGTGTGCAGTTCTGGTCCCCACATTATAAGAAAGATGTGGAGGCATTGGAGAGGGTACAGAGGAGGTTTACCAGGATGTTGCCTGGTATGGAGGGCAGGTCCTATGAAGAGAGGTTGAAGGATTTGAGGTTGTTTTCGTTAGAAAGGAGGCGGCTAAGAGGGGATCTTATTGAAGCATATAAGATGATTAGAGGTTTAGATAGGGTGGACAGTGATAGCCTTTTTCCTAGGATGGAGAAAGCTAGCACGAGGGGACACAGCTTTAAATTAAGGGGTATGAGTTATAGGACGGATATCAGAGGTAGGTTCTTTACTCAAAGAGTGATTAGGGAGTGGAATGCCCTGCCTGCAGCTGTTGTAGATGCGCCTAGTTTGGTGGCGTTTAAGAGGTTAATTGATAAGTATATGGAAGAGAAGGGAATGGTTTAGTTTAGAGGGGCATTGCATTTTATTTTGGTCGGCACAACATCGAAGGCCGAAGGGCCTGTTCTGTGCTGTAATGTTCTATGTTCTATGTTCTATGTAATTGGTGTTGCCAAGGCCAGATTTGAAGCAGGTAGCAGTCTGCCATGTTGGAAACAGAGCACGGGGTTAGGCTGTTCAGGTATTTGAGCCTGTTGGATTGTTCAGTCAAATCAAGGTTGATTTCTATCTTGACTCTACCCTCCCCATTTGACTTCGCTCTGCGTCCATTTATAAATTTGCCTACCAAAGCGCAATAGTTCTCAGATTTGAAGTGATCAGTTGGGCAAGCACCTGTGTATTTTTCTATGGAGAGATCTCTCCACACTGACTGCCCACTGTCTGAAGACCTCTTTCTTAAATTATCTCTGAAAGACCCATTCTGTCTTCATGGGCATCCCCAAAGCCACAGGAAAAATGCTTTCTCTCAACTTCCCCTAATAATTGTTTTCAAAAAACCTCAGTCCAGACACTGTTTAAATTTGTACAATCCATTCAATGCAATCCTAGTATTGGACATCTCTCCTCACAGCCCTAACCTTTTGCTGAGAGTCTGAAAAAGCCAGTCAGTCGTTTCGAATGTACTGTGGCCAGGACTGCAAACGACACTCCAGTTCTGGTCCAACGACATTTCTGTCTCGCTTTAGCAAAACCTGCTCCCTTCAGAATTCCAGTGCTCTGGTTATAAAGTCTTAACTTTCCATTCATCCCTTTAGCTGGCTGAGGCTCTTGAGTTAATATGTGGGAAGGCCCCTTTCAATCTCTCCAGACTGTTCTTGTCTTTCACAATTTAAGTAAGACTTGAAATTATCCTTTTTTAGTCTAAAGTTGGTTGAGTTAAAGTCCATTTGCCGCAGTTTTGCCCACGCACTGAATGTATCATTGTCCCTTGAGAATATCAAGTTGCAGATTCATCAGCAAACTTGATGTGACCCTTGGATCTTGTGAATGACTCATTGAATGGACAGTTAAAACCTCAATACAGATCTTGAGAGTCATCACCAATCATTTCTTCCCATGTTGAGTTCACACCCTTCTCCTTGCTGCGTCCTCCCATTTAACCTATCTGTGTCCACTCATTTGACTCGTGGCTAGGAGCATTAGCCTGAACAGGCGCTGGACTGTGGCAACTAGGGGAATTTCACAGTAACTTCATTGCAGGGTTAATGCAAACCTTATTTGTGACTAATAAATAAACTTCAAAATAATTTCCTAACCCAGTCAATAGATTTCCTCCAGTTCCCTGAACTCTACTTCGAGATGGCTTTTTCTTGATTGAATGCCTTCTGGAAATCCAAATAAATGAGATCTATCAATGTCCTCCTACCGACAGCTTCAGTTACATTATGTTTAGTTCCATCTGTTCACTGTGATTTACCTTTTCCAAATCCACGTTGGCTCTCTTGTATCACCTAAAATTTCTCTAAATGCTGAATTGTAGTATCCCGAATTAGAGATTCCAAGTATTTGCTGTGAGAAATGGAGCCCAACAGCTCCATAATTTCCTGGTTTCCTGCTCAACTTTTTGCGATAATGAATTTCTTCGAAACGTTCACATGATGCTTGTATTTTTTGTTCCAGAGTTTGTTGTTATTCACAATGGCATCATTACAAACTACAAAGATCTAAAGAAATTCCTGGTGCGTATACGACAAATTATCACTTCTAAATGGCTTTATTTGCTTATATTAACTGAGAACGAGTTTGTGTTCGTTAGAGGACAAGTCTCCCAGTACCCTGGGTTAATGTTCCAAAGACATGAACATCAATTTATTTTAATTCATTTGTGGGATAAAGGGCACCACTGGTTGGTTTAGTATTTATTACACATGCCTAATTGGCCTCTGAACTGAGTGCCTTGCTCGGCCATTTCAGAGGGCAGTTGAGTGTTGCTTTGGCTCTGGAGTCACATGTAGGCTGGACCAGGTAAGAACGGCAGATTTCCTTCCCTAAAGGAACCAAAGTGGGTTTTTCTGACAAGTGACAATGGTTTCATGATCATCAGTAGATCCTTAATTCCAAATTTTTTTTATTGTATTCAAGTCTCTATCTTTTGCGATGTCAGGATTCGAACCTGGGTCCCCAGAGTATTCGCTGAGTTTTTGGATTAATAGTCTAGCAATAATTCCACTTGGCCATCGCCTACCCACCACCGTGGAGAGGTGATGGCCTAGTTGTATTATCGCTAGACTATTACTGGCTGAGGGAATGTAAGATAATTTAACAGAGTAATTGAAAGTAAATCTGAAATAAAATGATGGTCTCATAAATAATCAAGAAACCACTAGGTTGTTGTTAAAAACACCTGTTTGCAGATGCCCTTCAGGAAAGGAAATCCGCCATGTTTGCCTATTCTGGCCTATATCTGGTTCCAGACCGCAGCAGTGTGTTGGACTCTTACGCAGCTCTGAAATGGCCTGACAGGGTGATCAGCCACCCACTGCTACTTACTGAAGGACAGTTCGGGATTGACAATAAATGCTGGCCTTGCCAACAAAGATCTTATCCCGAGAAGGACCAGAAGAAAAGCATTCTCGTCCCCACCAGTTGGACAGTTCCCCCTTATCTCAGATAACTCCTTACGTTGGGCAAACAGTGCTAACCATTTTCCTTTGCCATGGGTGCCAACTCCCACAAAATAAACCTTATTTTTCTCTGCATAGCCCCACACTTAAACACAACACTGTGTGAAGAACTTGCCAGTTCACACTCTGCCTTCAGATAATAGGTGGAAGTGACCTTCCCAGGATTGCAACCCAGTTATTGTAAGGTCTACAACACCCTGACAGCAATACAAGTCCAAGTAGTCATTGTATGTTTGGCCTTCACTTGGCATTATCTGTTGCCACAGAGCCCAGATGAGGAACTCAGCAGAGAAGTTTGATTGTTTTTAACTGGAGTTCAGATGACTAAGGGGGAGAAAGAGAGAGAGAGAGATCTTAGAAAATTCTAACAGAGCTAGACAGGGTAGATGTAGGAAGGATGTTCCTAATGGTGAGGGAGTCCAGAACCAGGAATCACAATCCAAGGGTACAGGTTAGACATTTAGGACAGAGATAAGGAGACATTTCTTCACCCAAAGAGTGGAGAGCCTGTGGAATTCATCACCACAGAAAGTGTTTGGTGCCAAAACATTGAATGTATTCAAGAAGCGGCTGGATACAGCGCTTGGGGCGAATGGGATCAAAGGTTATGGGGAGAAAGCAGGATTAGGCTACTGAATTGGTACATTCTTGAATACGTGATCATGAATGGCTGAACAGGTTTGAAGGGCCGAATGGCCTCCTCCTACTATCCTCTGTGTTTCTATGAGGGGGGATTTCCCTGAGGTCATTGCCAGTAACTGACTTTGCAGTGCAGTGCAGTGGCCAGTGAGCTGTGTTTATTGACCAGTGTTGTAATTCGGGCAAAAGTGCGCTGCAGTAACTAGCAAAGATGTGATGATGATTGAGTCTGTGTGAGCTATTTGAATGGCACACTGGCAAGTGCTGATGATGAGCAGTTGTGTCAGTCTCTCTTCAAGCAGGTCTCCCTCTTTCTCACAGGAAAGCAAAGGTTATGAGTTTGAATCGGACACTGATACGGAATCTATCGCAAAGCTGGTGAAATACATGTATGATAACCGTGAGAGTGATGACATCAGCTTTGCCACCCTCGTGGAGAGAGTCATTCAGCAACTGGTAATATATTAATATGTTCTTTCTTCTTCTTGTTTGGAAGAGAAATGTGTCCATGAATTGGATAAAAGGAAACCTGCCAAACCAACCCTTCCAGATCTCCTTGCAGATTCCTCACCCACTGACGTTATAAATAACCTTTCGTCATACTTACAAATATAATTGTTTCAAATTTGTATTTAACTCTTACAATTTTCTATTGTGTGCCATCAGCACACACCTCACTTCACTTGCCCTCGTTTGTTGTTTATTTATTGGTCCCGTAGTGGGCTCACATTAACACTGCAATGAAGTTACTGTGAAAGTCCCCCATTTGCCACACTCAGCATCTGTGAGGGTGCACTGAGTGAGAATTTAGCATGGCCAGTGCACCCAACCAGCATATCTTTTGGAATGTGGGGGGAACATGGAGCACCCAGAGGAAACCCATGCAGACTTGGGGAGAATGTGCAAACTCTGCACAGACAGCGATCCAAGTCGGGAATCGAATCTGGATCCCTGGTGCTGTGAGGCAGTAGTACTAACCACTGTGCCACGATGACACTGTGCTGAATAATAAATTCAGAACATTTCACTTGATGGAATATGTCTCCTTCCAGTCTTTGGTTATAAAAATTCTGCTTACTGGATTCCTTAGTCACGTGGCACAAAACGAAAAGAGCAAAGAACAACTTTGGAACGGGACCTTCAACCCACCAAGTCTGTGCCAACACAGATACCTCTCTAACCTGATATTTTCTTGCCTCTACATGGTCCATGCCCCTCTATTCCTGTCTATTCATGTGTCTATTAGATGCCTCTTGAGCATTGCGATAGAATCTGCTTCCGTCACCTCCTCTGATAGTACATTCCAGCCATTTAGCACCCTCTGTGTGAAAACTTGCCCCTTGCATATCTTTTCAACTTTTCTCCTCTCGCTTTCAACTTATTCCTGCATAATTGACTCTTTGACCCTGGAAAAAGACTGATTATCCACTTTATCCAAGTCTGTCCTAGAATTAACAATGCAGAAAGAGGCCATTTGGCCCATCAAGCCTGCAACAATTCCACCCAGACCCTATCCCCATAACTTCATATCTATCCTCTGAATCTTCCTGACACTAAGGGGCAATTTAACATGGCCACTCAACTTAACTCACACATCTTTGGGGAGGAAACCAGAGCACCCAGCGGAAACCCACACAGACACAAGGAGAATGTGTAAACTCCACACAGATAGTGACCTGAGGCTGCCCCCACCCCCATGTTCTGACACTCCAGTGAAAACAATTCAAGTTTGTTCAACCTGTCTTGATAATCTCTGACCTCCAAACCAGGCAACATCCTGGTAAATCTCTTCTACACCTGTTCCAATGCATCAACATGATTAAAACATGAAGGATGTTGGAAAATCTTGACATGGAAATAACCGACTTGCACCACAGCAGAA